>OX451738.1:764469579-765719579 GCA_948472305.1 Vicia faba
CAAAAATATCGAGAATAGACTACCTTCCATAATGAAAAGCCTACCATGCATTGGAGTAACAAAAATCTCGACAACATAATACCTTCCATAATGACTAGTCTACCATCCATTGGAGTAACAAAGATATTGACAACAGACTACCTTCCATAATGACAAGGCTACCATCCATTGGAGTGACAAAAATCTCGAAAACATACTACCTTCCATAATGACAAGGCTACCATCCATTGGAGTAACAAAAATCTCGAAAACAGACTACCTTCCATAATGACAAGGCTAAAATCCATTGGAGTAACAAAAATCTCGACAACATACTACCTTCCATAATGACAAGGCTATAATTTATAGGAATAAAAAAAATCTCGAGAACAAACTTCCTTCCATAATGACAAGGCTACCATCCATTGGAGTAACCAAAATCTCGAAAACAGATTACCTTCCATAATGACAAGGCTACCGTCCATTGTAGTAACAAAAATCTCGACAACAGACTACCTTCCATAATGACAATGCTACCATCAAATGGAGTAATAAAAATCTTGACAATAGGCTACCTTCTATAATGACAAGGCTACCATCCATTTTAGTTACAAAAATCTCGACAACAGACTACCTTCCTTAATGATAAGGCTACCATCAATTGTAGTAACCAAAATCCCGCCAACAGACTACCTTCCATAATGACAAGGCTACCATCCATTGGAGTAACAAAAATATCGACAAAAGACTACCTTCCTTAATGACAAGGCTACCATCCATTGGAGTAACAAAAATATCGAGAATAGACTACCTTCCATAATGAAAAGCCTACCATGCATTGGAGTAACAAAAATCTCGACAACATAATACCTTCCATAATGACTAGTCTACCATCCATTAGAGTAACAAAGATATCGACAACAGACTACCTTCCATAATGACAAGGCTACCATCCATTGGAGTGACAAAATCTCGACAACAGACTACCTTCCATAATGACAAGGCTACCATCCATTGGAGTCACAAAAATCTCGAAAACAGAATACCTTCCATAATGACAAGGCTAAAATCCATTGGTTAACAAAAATCTCGACAACATACTACCTTCCATAATGACAAGGCTACCATCTATAGGAATAAAAAAAATCTCGAGAATAGACTGCGTTCCATAATGACAAGGCTACCATCCATTGGAGTAACAAAAATCTCGACAACAGACTACCTTCCATAATGACAAGGCTACCATCTATAGGAATAAAAAAAATCTCGAGAACAGACTGCCTTCCATAATGACAAGGCTACCATCCAGTGGAGTAACAAAAATCTCGACAACAGACTACCTTCCATAATGACAAGGCTACCATCTATAGGAATAAAAAAAATCTCGAGAACAGACTGCCTTCCATAATGACAAGGCTACCATCCAATGGAATAAAAAAATATCGACAACATACTACCTTCCATAATGACAAGGCTAAAATCCATTGGAGTAACAAAAATCTTGACAACAGACTACCTTCCATAATGACATGGCTACCATCTATTGGAATAAAAAAAATCTCGAGAACAGACTGCCTTCCATAATGACAAGGCTACCATCCAATGGAATAACAAAAATATCGACAACATACTACCTTTCATAATGACAAGGCTACCATCAATTGTAGTAACCAAAATCTCGACAACAGACTACCTTTCATAATGAAAAGGCTACCATCAATTGGAATAACAAAAATCTCTACAATAGAGTACATTTCATAATGACAAGGCTACCATCCATTATAGTAACAAAAATCTCGACAACAGACTACCTTCCATAATGACAAGGCTACCATCCATTGGAGTAACCAAAATCTTGACAACATACAACTTCTATAAGGACAAGGCTACCGTCTATTAGAATAACAAAAATCTCGAGAACAGACTACCTTGCAAAATGACAAGGCTACCATCCAATGGAATAACAAAAATACGACAACATACTACCTTCCATAATGACAAGGCTACCATCAATTGTAGTAACCAAAATCTCGCCAACAGACTACCTTCCATAATGAAAAGGCTACCATCCATTGGAATAACAAAAATATCGACAACAAACTACGTTCCATAATGACAAGGCTACCATCCATTGGAGTAACAACAATATCGACAACAAACTATCTTCCATAATGACAAGGCTACTATCCATTAGAGTAACAAAAATATCGAGAATAGACTACCTTCCATAATGAAAAGCCTACCATGCATTGGAGTAACAAAAATCTCGACAACATAATACCTTCCATAATGACTAGTCTACGATCCATTGGAGTAACAAAGATATTGACAACAGACTACCTTCCATAATGACAAGGCTACCATCCATTGGAGTGACAAAAATCTCGAAAACAGACTACCTTCCATAATGACAAGGCTACCATCCATTGGAGTAACAAAAATCTCGAAAACAGACTACCTTCCATAATGACAAGGCTAAAATCCATTGGAGTAACAAAAATCTCGACAACAGACTACCTTCCATAATGACAAGGCTACAATTTATAGGAATAAAAAAAATCTCGAGAACAGACTGCCTTCCATAATGACAAGGCTACCATCCATTGGAGTAACCAAAATCTCGAAAACAGACTACCTTCCATAATGACAAGGCTACCGTCCATTGTAGTAACAAAAATCTCGACAACAGACTACCTTCCATAATGACAATGCTACCATCAAATGGAGTAATAAAAATCTTGACAATAGGCTACCTTCTATAATGATAAGGCTACCATCCATTGTAGTTACAAAAATCTCGACAACAGACTACCTTCCTTAATGACAAGGCTACCATCAATTGTAGTAACCAAAATCTCGCAAACAGACTACCTTCCATAATGACAAGGCTACCATCCATTGGAGTAACAAAAATATCGACAAAAGACTACCTTCCTTAATGACAAGGCTACCATCCATTGGAGTGACAAAATCTCGACAACAGACTACCTTCCATAATGACAAGGCTACCATCCATTGGAGTCACAAAAATCTCGAAAACAGAATACCTTCCATAATAACAAGGCTAAAATCCATTGGAGTAACAAAAATCTCGACAACATACTACCTTCCATAATGACAAGGCTACCATTCATGGGAATAAAAAAAATCACGAGAATAGACTGCCTTCCATAATGACAAGGCAACCATCCATTGGAGTAAGAAAAATCTCGAAAACAGACTACCTTCCATAATGACAAGGCTACCATCAATTGGAGTAATAAAAATCTCGACAATAGGCTACCTTCCATAATGACAAGGCTACCATCCAATGGAATAACAAAAATATCGACAATATACTACCTTCCATAATGACCAGGCTACCATCAATTGTAATAACCAAAATCTCGACAACAGATTACCTTCCATAATGACAAGGCTACCGTCCATTGTAGTAACAAAAATCTCTACAACAAACTACCTTCCATAATGACAATGCTACCATCAATTGGAGTAATAAAAATCTCGACAATAGGCTACATTCTATAATGACAAGGCTACCATCCATTGTAGTAACAAAAATCTCGACAACAGACTACCTTCCATAATGACAAGGCTACCATCCATTGGAGTAACCAAAATCTCGACAACAGACAACTTCTATAATGAGAAGACTACCATCTATTGGAATAACAAAAATCTCGAGAACAGACTATCTTCCATAATGACAAGGATACCATCCAATGGAATAACAAAAATATCGACAACATACTACCTTCCATAATGACAAGGCTACCATTAATTGTAGTAACCAAAATCTCGACAACAGACTACCTTCCATAATGACAAGGCTACCGTCCATTGTAGTAAAAAAAATCTCGACAACGGACTACCTTCCATAATGACAATGCTACCATCAATTGGAGTAATAAAAATCTCGACAATAGACTACCTTTCATAATGACAAGGCTACCATCCATTGGAGTAACCAAAATCTCGAAAACAGACTACCTTCCATAATGACAAGGCTACCATCTATAGGAATAAAAAAAATCTCGAGAACAGACTGCGTTCCATAATGACAAGGCTACCATCCATTGGAGTAACAAAAATCTCGACAACAGACTACCTTCCATAATGACAAGGCTACCATCTATAGGAATAAAAAAAATCTCGAGAACAGACTGCCTTCCATAATGACAAGGCTACCATCCAGTGGAGTAACAAAAATCTCGACAACAGACTACCTTCCATAATGACAAGGCTACCATCTATAGGAATAAAAAAAATCTGGAGAACAGACTGCCTTCCATAATGACAAGGCTACCATCCAATGGAATAAAAAAATATCGACAACATACTACCTTCCATAATGACAAGGCTAAAATCCATTGGAGTAACAAAAATCTCGACAACAGACTACCTTCCATAATGACAAGGCTACCATCTATTGGAATAAAAAAAATCTAGAGAACAGACTGCCTTCCATAATGACAAGGCTACCATCCAATGGAATAACAAAAATATCGACAACATACTACCTTTCATAATGACAAGGCTACCATCAATTGTAGTAACCAAAATCTCGACAACAGACTACCTTTCATAATGAAAAGGCTACCATCAATTGGAATAAAAAAAATCTCTACAATAGACTACATTTCATAATGACAAGGCTACCATCCATTATAGTAACAAAAATCTCGACAACAGACTACCTTCCATAATGACAAGGCTACCATCCATTGGAGTTACCAAAATCTTGACAACATACAACTTCTATAAGGACAAGGCTACCGTCTATTGGAATAACAAAAATCTCGAGAACAGACTACCTTGCAAAATGACAAGGCTACCATCCAATGGAATAACAAAAATACGACAACATACTACCTTCCATAATGACAAGGCTACCATCAATTGTAGTAACCAAAATCTCGCCAACAGACTACCTTCCATAATGAAAAGGCTACCATCCATTGGAATAACAAAAATATCGACAACAAACTACGTTCCATAATTACAAGGCTACCATCCATTGAAGTAACAAAAATATCGACAACACACTACCTTCCATAATGACAAAGCTACTATCCATTAGAGTAACAAAAATATCGAGAATAGACTACCTTCCATAATGAAAAGCCTACCATGCATTGGAGTAACAAAAATCTCGACAACATAATACCTTCCATAATGACTAGTCTACCATCCATTGGAGTAACAAAGATATTGACAACAGACTACCTTCCATAATGACAAGGCTACCATCCATTGGAGTGACAAAAATCTCGAAAACAGACTACCTTCCATAATGACAAGGCTACCATCCATTGGAGTAACAAAAATCTCGAAAACAGACTACCTTCCATAATGACAAGGCTAAAATCCATTGGAGTAACAAAAATCTCGACAACAGACTACCTTCCATAATGACAAGGCTACAATTTATAGGAATAAAAAAAATCTCGAGAACAGACTGCCTTCCATAATGACAAGGCTACCATCCATTGGAGTAACCAAAATCTCGAAAACAGACTACCTTCCATAATGACAAGGCTACCGTCCATTGTAGTAACAAAAATCTCGACAACAGACTACCTTCCATAATGACAATGCTACCATCAAATGGAGTAATAAAAATCTTGACAATAGGCTACCTTCTATAATGACAAGGCTACCATCCATTGTAGTAACAAAAATCTCGACAACAGACTACCTTCCATAATGACAAGGCTACCATCCATTGGAGTAACCAAAATCTCGACAACAGACAACTTCTATAATGAGAAGACTACCATCTATTGGAATAACAAAAATCTCGAGAACAGACTATCTTCCATAATGACAAGGATACCATCCAATGGAATAACAAAAATATCGACAACATACTACCTTCCATAATGACAAGGCTACCATTAATTGTAGTAACCAAAATCTCGACAACAGACTAACTTCCATAATGACAAGGCTACCGTCCATTGTAGTAAAAAAAATCTCGACAACAGACTACCTTCCATAATGACAATGCTACCATCCATTGGAGTTACCAAAATCTTGACAACATACAACTTCTATAAGGACAAGGCTACCGTCTATTGGAATAACAAAAATCTCGAGAACAGACTACCTTGCAAAATGACAAGGCTACCATCCAATGGAATAACAAAAATACGACAACATACTACCTTCCATAATGACAAGGCTACCATCAATTGTAGTAACCAAAATCTCGCCAACAGACTACCTTCCATAATGAAAAGGCTACCATCCATTGGAATAACAAAAATATCGACAACAAACTACGTTCCATAATGACAAGGCTACCATCCATTTAAGTAACAAAAATATCGACAACAGACTACCTTCCATAATGACAAAGCTACTATCCATTAGAGTAACAAAAATATCGAGAATAGACTACCTTCCATAATGAAAAGCCTACCATGCATTGGAGTAACAAAAATCTCGACAACATAATACCTTCCATAATGACTAGTCTACCATCCATTGGAGTAACAAAGATATTGACAACAGACTACCTTCCATAATGACAAGGCTACCATCCATTGGAGTGACAAAAATCTCGAAAACAGACTACCTTCCATAATGACAAGGCTACCATCCATTGGAGTAACAAAAATCTCGAAAACAGACTACCTTCCATAATGACAAGGCTAAAATCCATTGGAGTAACAAAAATCTCGACAACAGACTACCTTCCATAATGACAAGGCTACAATTTATAGGAATAAAAAAAATCTCGAGAACAGACTGCCTTCCATAATGACAAGGCTACCATCCATTGGAGTAACCAAAATCTCGAAAACAGACTACCTTCCATAATGACAAGGCTACCGTCCATTGTAGTAACAAAAATCTCGACAACAGACTACCTTCCATAATGACAATGCTACCATCAAATGGAGTAATAAAAATCTTGACAATAGGCTACCTTCTATAATGACAAGGCTACCATCCATTGTAGTAACAAAAATCTCGACAACAGACTACCTTCCATAATGACAAGCCTACCATCCATTGGAGTAACCAAAATCTCGACAACAGACAACTTCTATAATGAGAAGACTACCATCTATTGGAATAACAAAAATCTCGAGAACAGACTATCTTCCATAATGACAAGGATACCATCCAATGGAATAACAAAAATATCGACAACATACTACCTTCCATAATGACAAGGCTACCATTAATTGTAGTAACCAAAATCTCGACAACAGACTAACTTCCATAATGACAAGGCTACCGTCCATTGTAGTAAAAAAAATCTCGACAACAGACTACCTTCCATAATGACAATGCTACCATCAATTGGAGTAATAAAAATCTCGACAATAGACTACCTTCCATAATGACAAGGCTACCATCCATTGGAGTAACAAAAATATCGACAACAGACTACCTTCCATAATGACAAGGCTACCATCTATAGGAATAAAAAAAATCTCGAGAACAGACTGCGTTCCTTAATGACAAGGCTACCATCCATTGGAGTAACAAAAATCTCGACAACAGACTACCTTCCATAATGACAAGGCTACCATCTATAGGAATAAAAAAAATCTCGAGAACAGACTGCCTTCCATAATGACAAGGCTACCATCCAGTGGAGTAACAAAAATCTCGACAACAGACTACCTTCCATAATGACAAGGCTACCATCTATAGGAATAAAAAAAATCTCGAGAACAGACTGCCTTCCATAATGACAAGGCTACCATCCAATGGAATAAAAAAATATCGACAACATACTACCTTCCATAATGACAAGGCTAAAATCCATTGGAGTAACAAAAATCTCGACAACAGACTACCTTCCATAATGACAAGGCTGCCATCTATTGGAATAAAAAAAATCTAGAGAACAGACTGCCTTCCATAATGACAAGGCTACCATCCAATGGAATAACAAAAATATCGACAACATACTACCTTTCATAATGACAAGGCTACCATCAATTGTAGTAACCAAAATCTCGACAACAGACTACCTTCCATAATGAAAAGGCTACCATCAATTGGAATAACAAAAATCTCTACAATAGACTACATTTCATAATGACAAGGCTACCATCCATTATAGTAACAAAAATCTCGACAACAGACTACCATCCAAAATGACAAGGCTACCATCCATTGGAGTAACCAAAATCTTGACAACAGACAACTTCTATAAGGACAAGGCTATCGTCTATTGGAATAACAAAAATCTCGAGAACAGACTACCTTGCAAAATGACAAGGCTACCATCCAATGGAATAACAAAAATACGACAACATACTACCTTCCATAATGACAAGGCTACCATCAATTGTAGTAACCAAAATCTCGCCAACAGACTACCTTCCATAATGAAAAGGCTACCATCCATTAGAATAACTAAAATATCGACAACAAACTACGTTCCATAATGACAAGGCTACCATCCATTGGAGTAACAAAAATATCGACAACAAACTACCTTCCATAATGACAAAGCTACTATCCATTAGAGTAACAAAAATATCGAGAATAGACTACCTTCCATAATGAAAAGCCTACCATGCATTGGAGTAACAAAAATCTCGACAACATAATACCTTCCATAAAGACTAGTCTACCATCCATTGGAGTAACAAATATATTGACAACAGACTACCTTCCATAATGACAAGGCTACCATCCATTGGAGTGACAAAAATCTCGAAAACAGACTACCTTCCATAATGACAAGGCTACCATCCATTGGAGTAACAAAAATCTCGAAAACAGACTACCTTCCATAATGACAAGGCTAAAATCCATTGGAGTAACAAAAATCTCGACAACAGACTACCTTCCATAATGACAAGGCTACAATTTATAGGAATAAAAAAAATCTCGAGAACAGACTGCCTTCCATAATGACAAGGCTACCATCCATTGGAGTAACCAAAATCTCGAAAACAGACTACCTTCCATAATGACAAGGCTACCGTCCATTGTAGTAACAAAAATCTCGACAACAGACTACCTTCCATAATGACAATGCTACCATCAAATGGAGTAATAAAAATCTTGACAATAGGCTACCTTCTATAATGACAAGGCTACCATCCATTGTAGTAACAAAAATCTCGACAACAGACTACCTTCCATAATGACAAGGCTACCATCCATTGGAGTAACCAAAATATCGACAACAGACAACTTCTATAATGAGAAGACTACCATCTATTGGAATAACAAAAATCTCGAGAACAGACTATCTTCCATAATGACAAGGATACCATCCAATGGAATAACAAAAATATCGACAACATACTACCTTCCATAATGACAAGGCTACCATTAATTGTAGTAACCAAAATCTCGACAATAGACTAACTTCCATAATGACAAGGCTACCGTCCATTGTAGTAAAAAAAATCTCGACAACAGACTACCTTCCATAATGACAATGCTACCATCAATTGGAGTAATAAAAATCTCGACAATAGACTACCTTCCATAATGACAAGGCTACCATCCATTGGAGTAACAAAAATATCGACAACAGACTACCTTCCATAATGACAAGGCTACCATCTATAGGAATAAAAAAAATCTCGAGAACAGACTGCGTTCCATAATGACAAGGCTACCATCCATTGGAGTAACAAAAATCTCGACAACAGACTACCTTCCATAATGACAAGGCTACCATCTATAGGAATAAAAAAAATCTCGAGAACAGACTGCCTTCCATAATGACAAGGCTACCATCCAGTGGAGTAACAAAAATCTCGACAACAGACTACCTTCCATAATGACAAGGCTACCATCTATAGGAATAAAAAAAATCTCGAGAACAGACTGCCTTCCATAATGACAAGGCTACCATCCAATGGAATAAAAAAATATCGACAACATACTACCTTCCATAATGACAAGGCTAAAATCCATTGGAGTAACAAAAATCTCGACAACAGACTACCTTCCATAATGACAAGGCTGCCATCTATTGGAATAAAAAAAATCTAGAGAACAGACTGCCTTCCATAATGACAAGGCTACCATCCAATGGAATAACAAAAATATCGACAACATACTACCTTTCATAATGACAAGGCTACCATCAATTGTAGTAACCAAAATCTCGACAACAGACTACCTTCCATAATGAAAAGGCTACCATCAATTGGAATAACAAAAATCTCTACAATAGACTACATTTCATAATGACAAGGCTACCATCCATTATAGTAACAAAAATCTCGACAACAGACTACCATCCAAAATGACAAGGCTACCATCCATTGGAGTAACCAAAATCTTGACAACAGACAACTTCTATAAGGACAAGGCTATCGTCTATTGGAATAACAAAAATCTCGAGAACAGACTACCTTGCAAAATGACAAGGCTACCATCCAATGGAATAACAAAAATACGACAACATACTACCTTCCATAATGACAAGGCTACCATCAATTGTAGTAACCAAAATCTCGCCAACAGACTACCTTCCATAATGAAAAGGCTACCATCCATTGGAATAACTAAAATATCGACAACAAACTACGTTCCATAATGACAAGGCTACCATCCATTGGAGTAACAAAAATATCGACAACAGACTACCTTCCATAATGACAAGGCTACTATCCATTAGAGTAACAAAAATATCGAGAATAGACTACCTTCCATAATGAAAAGCCAACCATGCATTGGAGTAACAAAAATCTCGACAACATAATACCTTCCATAATGACTAGTCTACCATCCATTGGAGTAACAAAGATATTGACAACAGACTACCTTCCATAATGACAAGGCTACCATCCATTGGAGTGACAAAAATCTCGAAAACATACTACCTTCCATAATGACAAGGCTACCATCCATTGGAGTAACAAAAATCTCGAAAACAGACTACCTTCCATAATGACAAGGCTAAAATCCATTGGAGTAACAAAAATCTCGACAACAGACTACCTTCCATAATGACAAGGCTACAATTTATAGGAATAAAAAAAATCTCGAGAACAGACTGCCTTCCATAATGACAAGGCTACCATCCATTGGAGTAACCAAAATCTCGAAAACAGACTACCTTCCATAATGACAAGGCTACCGTCCATTGTAGTAACAAAAATCTCGACAACAGACTACCTTCCATAATGACAATGCTACCATCAAATGGAGTAATAAAAATCTTGACAATAGGCTACCTTCTATAATGACAAGGCTACCATCCATTGTAGTTACAAAAATCTCGACAACAGACTACCTTCCTTAATGACAAGGCTACCATCAATTGTAGTAACCAAAATCTCGCCAACAGACTACCTTCCATAATGACAAGGCTACCATCCATTGGAGTAACAAAAATATCGACAAAAGACTACCTTCCTTAATAACAAGGCTACCATCCATTGGAGTAACAAAAATATCGACAACATACTACCTTCCATAATGACAAGGCTACCATTAATTGTAGTAACCAAAATCTCGACAACATAATACCTTCCATAATGACTAGTCTACCATCCATTAGAGTAACAAAGATATCGACAACAGACTACCTTCCATAATGACAAGGCTACCATCCATTGGAGTGACAAAATCTCGACAACAGACTACCTTCCATAATGACAAGGCTACCATCCATTGGAGTCACAAAAATCTCGAAAACAGAATACCTTCCATAATGACAAGGCTAAAATCCATTGGAGTAACAAAAATCTCGACAACATACTACCTTCCATAATGACAAGGCTACTTCTATAGGAATAAAATAAATCTCGAGAACAGACTGCGTTCCATAATGACAAGGCTACCATCCATTGGAGTAACAAAAATCTCGACAACAGACTACCTTCCATAATGACAAGGCTACCATCTATAGGAATAAAAAAAATCTCGAGAACAGACTGCCTTCCATAATGACAAGGCTACCATCCAGTGGAGTAACAAAAATCTCGACAACAGACTACCTTCCATAATGACAAGGCTACCATCTATAGGAATAAAAAAAATCTCGAGAACAGACTGCCTTCCATAATGACAAGGCTACCATCCAATGGAATAAAAAAATATCGACAACATACTACCTTCCATAATGACAAGGCTAAAATCCATTGGAGTAACAAAAATCTCGACAACAGACTACCTTCCATAATGACAAGGCTACCATCTATTGGAATAAAAAAAATCTCGAGAACAGACTGCCTTCCATAATGACAAGGC
Source organism: Vicia faba (assembly GCA_948472305.1). Lineage (NCBI taxonomy): Eukaryota > Viridiplantae > Streptophyta > Magnoliopsida > Fabales > Fabaceae > Vicia > Vicia faba. The sequence continues at coordinate 764,481,751 of OX451738.1, forward strand.
TACCATCCAATGGAATAACAAAAATATCGACAACATACTACCTTTCATAATGACAAGGCTACCATCAATTGTAGTAACCAAAATCTCGACAACAGACTACCTTTCATAATGAAAAGGCTACCATCAATTGGAATAACAAAAATCTCTACAATAGACTACATTTCATAATGACAAGGCTACCATCCATTATAGTAACAAAAATCTCGACAACAGACTACCTTCCATAATGACAAGGCTACCATCCATTGGAGTAACCAAAATCTTGACAACATACAACTTATATAAGGACAAGGCTACCGTCTATTGGAATAACAAAAATCTCGAGAACAGACTACCTTGCAAAATGACAAGGCTACCATCCAATGGAATAACAAAAATACGACAACATACTACCTTCCATAATGACAAGGCTACCATCAATTGTAGTAACCAAAATCTCGCCAACAGACTACCTTCCATAATGACAAGGCTACCATCCATTGGAATAACAAAAATATCGACAACAAACTACGTTCCATAATGACAAGGCTACCATCCATTGGAGTAACAAAAATATCGACAACAGACTACCTTCCATAATGACAAGGCTACTATCCATTAGAGTAACAAAAATATCGAGAATACACTACCTTCCATAATGAAAAGCCTACCATGCATTGGAGTAACAAAAATCTCGACAACATAATACCTTCCATAATGACTAGTCTACCATCCATTGGAGTAACAAAGATATTGACAACAGACTACCTTCCATAATGACAAGGCTACCATCCATTGGAGTGACAAAAATCTCGAAAACAGACTACCTTCCATAATGACGAGGCTACCATCCATTGGAGTAACAAAAATCTCGAAAACAGACTACCTTCCATAATGACAAGGCTAAAATCCATTGGAGTAACAAAAATCTCGACAACATACTACCTTCCATAATGACAAGGCTACCATTCATGGGAATAAAAAAAATCACGAGAATAGACTGCCTTCCATAATGACAAGGCAACCATCCATTGGAGTAACAAAAATCTCGAAAACAGACTACCTTCCATAATGACAAGGCTACCATCAATTGGAGTAATAAAAATCTCGACAATAGGCTACCTTCCATAATGACAAGGCTACCATCCAATGGAATAACAAAAATATCGAAAATATACTACCTTCCATAATGACCAGGCTACCATCAATTGTAATAACCAAAATCTCGACAACAGACTACCTTCCATAATGACAAGGCTACCGTCCATTGTAGTAACAAAAATCTCTACAACAAACTACCTTCCATAATGACAATGCTACCATCAATTGGAGTAATAAAAATCTCGACAATAGGCTACATTCTATAATGACAAGGCTACCATCCATTGTAGAAACAAATATCTCGACAACAGACTACCTTCCATAATGACAAGGCTACCATCCATTGGAGTAACCAAAATCTCGACAACAGACAACTTCTATAATGAGAAGACTACCATCTATTGGAATAACAAAAATCTCGAGAACAGACTATCTTCCATAATGACAAGGATACCATCCAATGGAATAACAAAAATATCGACAACATACTACCTTCCATAATGACAAGGCTACCATTAATTGTAGTAACCAAAATCTCGACAACAGACTACCTTCCATAATGACAAGGCTACCGTCATTGTAGTAAAAAAAGTCTCGACAACAGACTACCTTCCATAATGACAATGCTACCATCAATTGGAGTAATAAAAATCTCGACAATAGACTACCTTTCATAATGACAAGGCTACCATCCATTGGAGTAACCAAAATCTCGACAACAGACAACTTCTATAATGACAACGCTACCGTCTATTGGAATAACAAAAATCTCGAGAACAGACTACCTTCCATAATGACAAGGCTACCATCCAATGGAATAACAAAAATATCGACAACATACTACCTTCCATAATGACAAGGCTACCATCAATTGTAGTAACCAAAATCTCGCCAACAGACTACCTTCCATAATGACAAGGATACCATCCATTGGAGTAACAAAAATATCGAGAATAGACTACCTTCCATAATGAAAAGCCTACCATCCATTGGAGTAACAAAATCTCGACAACATAATACCTTCCATAATGACTAGTCAACCATCCATTGGAGTAACAAAGATATCGACAATAAACTACCTTCCATAATGACAAGGCTACCATCCATTGGAGTGACAAAAATCTCGACAACAGACTACCTTCCATAATGACAAGGCTACCATCCATTGGAGTAACAAAAATCTCGAAAACAGACTACCTTCCATAATGATAAGGCTAAAATCCATTGGAGTTACAAAAATCTCGACAACAGACTACCTTCCATAATGACAAGGCTACCATTTATAAGAATAAAAAAAATCTCGAGAACAGACTGCCTTCCATAATGACAAGGCTACCATCCATTGGAGTAACAAAAATCTCAAAAACAGACTACCTTCCATAATGACAAGGCTACCATCCAATGGAATAACAAAAATATCGATAACACACTACCTTCCATAATGACAAGGCTACCATCAATTGTAGTAACCAAAATCTCGACAACAGACTACCTTCCATAATGACAAGGCTACCGTCCATTGTTGTAACAAAAATCTCGACAACATACTACCTTCCATAATGACAAGGCTACCATCCAGTGGAGTAACAAAAATCTCGACAACAGACTACCTTCCATAATGACAAGGCTACCATCTATAGGAATAAAAAAAATCTCGAGAACAGACTGCCTTCCATAATGACAAGGCTACCATCCAATGGAATAAAAAAATATCGCCAACATACTACCTTCCATAATGACAAGGCTTAAATCAATTGGAGTAACAAAAATCTCGACAACAGACTACCTTCCATAATGACAAGGCTACCATCTATTGGAATAAAAAAAATCTCGAGAACAGACTGCCTTCCATAATGACAAGGCTACCATCCAATGGAATAACAAAAATATCGACAACATACTACCTTTCATAATGACAAGGCTACCATCAATTGTAGTAACCAAAATCTCGACAACAGACTACCTTTCATAATGAAAAGGCGACCATCAATTGGAATAACAAAAATCTCTACAATAGACTACATTTCATAATGACAAGGCTACCATCCATTATAGTAACAAAAATCTCGACAACAGACTACCTTCCATAATGACAAGGCTACCATCCATTGGAGTAACCAAAATCTTGACAACAGACAACTTCTATAAGGACAAGGCTACCGTCTATTGGAATAATAAAAATCTCGAGAACAGACTACCTTGCAAAATGACAAGGCTACCATCCAATGGAATAACAAAAATACGACAACATACTACCTTCCATAATGACAAGGCTACCATCAATTGTAGTAACCAAAATCTCGCCAACAGACTACCTTCCATAATGAAAAGGCTACCATCCATTGGAATAACAAAAATATCGACAACAAACTACGTTCCATAATGACAAGGCTACCATCCATTGGAGTAACAAAAATATCGACAACAGACTACCTTCCATAATGACAAGGCTACTATCCATTAGAGTAACAAAAATATCGAGAATAGACTACCTTTCATAATGAAAAGCCTACCATGCATTGGAGTAACAAAAATCTCGACAACATAATACCTTCCATAATGACTAGTCTACCATCCATTGGAGTAACAAAGATATTGACAACAGACTACCTTCCATAATGACAAGGCTACCATCCATTGGAGTGACAAAAATCTCGAAAACAGACTACCTTCCATAATGACAAGGCTACCATCCATTGGAGTAACAAAAATCTCGAAAACAGACTACCTTCCATAATGACAAGGCTAAAATCCATTGGAGTAACAAAAATCTCAACAACAGACTACCTTCCATAATGACAAGGCTACAATTTATAGGAATAAAAAAAATCTCGAGAACTGACTGCCTTCCATAATGACAAGGCTACCATCCATTGGAGTAACCAAAATCTCGAAAACAGACTACCTTCCATAATGACAAGGCTACCGTCCATTGTAGTAACAAAAATCTCGACAACAGACTACCTTCCATAATGACAATGCTACCATCAAATGGAGTAATAAAAATCATGACAATAGGCTACCTTCTATAATGACAAGGCTACCATCCATTGTAGTTACAAAAATCTCGACAACAGACTACCTTCCTTAATGACAAGGCTACCATCAATTGTAGTAACCAAAATCTCGCCAACAGACTACCTTCCATAATGACAAGGCTACCATCCATTGGAGTAACAAAAATATCGACAAAAGACTACCTTCCTTAATGACAAGGCTACCATCCATTGGAGTAACAAAAATATCGAGAATAGACTACCTTCCATAATGGAAAGCCTACCATGCATTGGAGTAACAAAAATCTCGACAACATAATACATTCCATAATGACTAGTCTACCATCCATTAGAGTAACAAAGATATCGACAACAGACTACCTTCCATAATGACAAGGCTACCATCCATTGGAGTGACAAAATCTCGACAACAGACTACCTTCCATAATGACAAGGCTACCATCCATTGGAGTCACAAAAATCTCGAAAACAGAATACCTTCCATAATGACAAGGCTAAAATCCATTGGAGTAACAAAAATCTCGACAACATACTACCTTCCATAATGACAAGGCTACCATTCATGGGAATAAAAAAAATCACGAGAACAGACCGCCTTCCATAATGACAAGGCAACCATCCATTGGAGTAACAAAAATCTCGAAAACAGACTACCTTCCATAATGACAAGGCTACCATCAATTGGAGTAATAAAAATCTCGACAATAGGCTACCTTCCATAATGACAAGGCTACCATCCAATGGAATAACAAAAATATCAACAACATACTACCTTCCATAATGACCAGGCTACCATCAATTGTAATAACCAAAATCTCGACAACAGACTACCTTCCATAATGACAAGGCTACCGTCCATTGTAGTAACAAAAATCTCTACAACAAACTACCTTCCATAATGACAAGGCTACCATCCATTGGAGTGACAAAAATCTCGACAACAGACTACCTTCCATAATGACAAGGCTACCATCCATTGGAGTAACAAAAATCTCGAAAACAGACTACCTTCCATAATGATAAGGCTAAAATCCATTGGAGTTACAAAAATCTCGACAACAGACTACCTTCCATAATGACAAGGCTACCATTTATAAGAATAAAAAAAATCTCGAGAACAGACTGCCTTCCATAATGACAAGGCTACCATCCATTGGAGTATCAAAAATCTCAAAAACAGACTACCTTCCATAATGACAAGGCTACCATCAATTGTAGTAACCAAAATCTCGACAACATACTACCTTCCATAATGACAATGCTACCATCAATTGGAGTAATAAAAATCTCGACAATAGACTACCTTCCATAATGACAAGGCTACCATCCATTGGAGTAACAAAAATCTCAAAAACAGACTACCTTCCATAATGACAAGGCTACCATCCATTGGAGTAACCAAAATCTCGACAACAGACAACTTCTATAATGACAACGCTACCGTCTATTGAAATAACAAAAATCTCGAGAACAGACTACCTTCCATACTGACAAGGCTACCATCCAATGGAATAACAAAAATATCGACAACATACTACCTTCCATAATGACAAGGCTACCATCAATTGTAGTAACCAAAATCTCGCCAACAGACTACCTTCCATAATGACAAGGCTACCATCCTTTGGAATAACAAAAATATCGACAACAAACTACGTTCCATAATGACAAGGCTACCATCCATTGGAGTAACAAAAATAACGACAACAGACTACCTTCCATAATGACAAGGCTACCATCCATTGGAGTAACCAAAATCTCGACAACAAACAACTTCTATAATGACAAGGCTACCATCTATTGGAATAACAAAAAACACGACAACAGACTACCTTCCATAATGACAAGGCTACCATCCAATGGAATAACAAAAATATCGATAACATACTACCTTCCATAATGACAAGGCTACCATCAATTGTAGTAACCAAAATCTCGATAACAGACTACCTTCCATAATGACAAGGCTACCGTCCATTGTAGTAACAAAAATCTCGACAACAAACTACCTTCCATAATGACAATGCTACCATCAATTGGAGTAAAAAAAATCTCGACAATAGACTACCTTCCATAATGACAAGGCTACCATCCATTGGAGTAACCAAAATCTCGACAACAGACAACTTCTAAAATGACAACGCTACCGTCTATTGGAATAACTAAAATCTCGAGAAGAGACTACCTTCCATAATGACAAGGCTACCGTCCAATGGAATAACAAAAATATCGACAACATACTACCTTCCATAATGACAAGGCTACCATCAATTGTAGTAACCAAAATCTCGCCAACAGACTACCTTCCATAATGACAAGGCTACCATCCATTGGAATAACAAAAATATCGACAACAAACTACCTTCCATAATGACAAGGCTACCATCCATTGGAGTAACAAAAATATCGAGAATAGACTACCTTCCATAATGAAAAGCCTACCATCCATTGGAGTAAAAAAATCTCGACAACATAATACCTTCCATAATGACTAGGCTACCATCCATTGGAGTAACAAAGATATCGACAACAGACTACCTTCCATAATGACAAGGCTACCATCCATTGGAGTGACAAAAATCTCAACAACAGACTACCTTCCATAATGACAAGGCTACAATCCATTGGAGTAACAAAAATCTCGAAAATAGACTACCTTCCATAATGACAAGGCTAAAATCCATTGGAGTAACAAAAATCTCGACAACAGAATACCTTCCATAATGACAAGGCTACCATTTATAGGAATAAAAAAAATCTCGAGAACAGACTGCCTTCCATAATTACAAGGCTACCATCCATTGGAGTAACAAAAATCTCAAAAACAGACTACCTTCCATAATGACAAGGCTACCATCCAATGGAATAACAAAAATATCGACAACATACTACCTTCCATAATGACCAGACTACCATCAATTGTAGTAACCAAAATCTCGACAATAGACTACCTTCCATAATGACAAGGCTACCGTCCATTGTAGTAACAAAAATCTCGACAACAAACTACCTTCCATAATGACAATGCTACCATCAATTAGAGTAATAAAAATCTTGACAATAGGGTACCTTCCATAATGACAAGGCTACCATCTATTGGAATAACAAAAATCTCGAGAACATACTACATTCCATAATTACAAGGCTACCATCCATTGGAATAACAAAAATATCGACAACATACTACCTTCCATAATGACAATGCTACCATCCATTGGAATAACAAAAATATCAACAAGAGACTACCTTCCATAATGATAAGGCTACCATCCATCGGAGTAACAAAAAATCTCGACAACAGACTACCTTCCATAATGACAAGGCTACCATCCATTGGAGTAACAAAAATATCGACAACAGACTACCTTCCATAATGACAAGGCTACCATCTATAGGAATAAAAAAAATCTCGAGAACAGACTGCCTTCCATAATGACAAGGCTACCATCCATTGGAGTAACAAAAATCTCGACAGCAGACTACCTTCCATAATGACAAGGCTACCATCTATAGGAATAAAAAAAATCTCGAGAACAGACTGCCTTCCATAATGACAAGGCTACCATCCAGTGGAGTAACAAAAATCTCGACAACAGACTACCTTCCATAATGACAAGGCTAGCATCTATAGGAATAAAAAAAATCTCGAGAACAGACTGCCTTCCATAATGACAAGGCTACCATCCAATGGAATAAAAAAATATCGACAACATACTACCTTCCATAATGACAAGGCTAAAATCCATTGGAGTAACAAAAATCTCGACAACAGACTACCTTCCATAATGACAAGGCTACCATCTATTGGAATAAAAAAAATCTCGAGAACAGAATGCCTTCCATAATGACAAGGCTACCATCCAATGGAATAACAAAAATATCGACAACATACTACCTTTCATAATGACAAGGCTACCATCAATTTTAGTAACCAAAATCTCGACAACAGACTACCTTTCATAATGAAAAGGCTACCATCCATTGGAGTAACCAAAATCTTGACAACAGACAACTTCTATAAGGACAAGGCTACCGTCTATTGGAATAACAAAAGTCTCGAGAACAGACTACCTTGCATAATGACAAGGCTACCATCCAATGGAATAACAAAAATACGACAACATACTACCTTCCATAATGACAAGGCTACCATCAATTGTAGTAACCAAAATCTCGCCAACAGAGTACCTTCCATAATGACAAGGCTACCATCCATTGGAGTAACAAAAATATCGATAAAAGACTACCTTCCATAATGACAAAGCTACCATCCATTGGAGTAACAAAAATATCGAGAATAGACTACCTTCCATAATGAAAAGCCTACCATGCATTGGAGTAACAAAAATCTCGACAACATAATACCTTCCATAATGACTAGTCTACCATCCATTAGAGTTACAAAGATATCGACAACAGACTACCTTCCATAATGACAAGGCTACCATCCATTGGAGTGACAAAAATCTCGACAACAGACTACCTTCCATAATGACAAGGCTACCGTCCATTGTAGTAACAAAAATCTCTACAACAAACTACCTTCCATAACGACAATGCTACCATCAATTGGAGTAATAAAAATCTTGACAGTAGGCTACATTCTATAATGACAAGGCTACCATCCATTGTAGTAACAAAAATCTCGACAACAGACTACCTTCCATAATGACAAGGCTACCATCCATTGGAGTAACCAAAATCTCGACAACAGACAACTTCTATAATGAGAAGGCTACCATCTATTGGAATAACAAAAATCTCGAGAACAGACTATCTTCCATAATGACAAGGCTACCATCTATTGGAATAACAAAAAATATCGACAACAAACTACGTTCCATAATGACAAGGCTACCATCCATTGGAGTAACAAAAATATCGAGAACAGACTACTTTCCATAATGACAAGGCAACCATCCATTGGAGTAACAAAAATATCGAGAATAGACTACCTTCCATAATGAAAAGCCTACCATCCATTGGAGTAACCAAATCTCGACAATATAATACCTTCCATAATGACTAGGTAACCATCCATTGGAGTAACAAAGATATCGACAACAGACTACCTTCCATAATGACAAGGCTACCATCCATTGGAGTGACAAAAATCTCGACAACAGACTACCTTCCATAATGACAAGGCTACCATCCATTGGAGTAACAAAAATCTCGAAAACAGACTACCTTCCATAATGATAAGGCTAAAATCCATTGGAGTAACAAAAATCTCGATAACAGACTACCTTCCATAATGACAAGGCTACCTTTTATAAGAATAAAAAAAATCTCGAGAACAGACTGCCTTCCATAATGACAAGGCTACCATCCATTGGAGTAACAAAAATCTCAAAAACAGACTACCTTCCATAATGACAAGGCTACCATCCAATGGAATAACAAAAATATCGACAACATACTACCTTCCATAATGACCAGGCTACCATCAATTGTAGTAACCAAAATCTCGACAACAGACTACCTTCCATAATGACAAGGCTACCGTCCATTGTAGTAACAAAAATCTCGACAACAGACTACCTTCCATAATGACAATGCTACCATCAATTAGAGTAATAAAAATCTTGACAATAGGGTACCTTCCATAATGACAAGGCTACCATCTATTGGAATAAAAAAAATCTCGAGAACAGACTACCTTCCATAATTACAAGGCTACCATCCATTAGAGTAACAAAGATATCGACAACAAACTACCTTCTATAATGACAAGGCTACCATACATTGTAATAACAAAAATCTCGCCAACAGACTACCTTCCATAATGACAAGGCTACCATCCATTGGAGTAACAAAAATATCGACAAAAGACTACCTTCCATAATGACAAGGCTATCATCCATTGGAGTAACAAAAATATCGAGAATAGACTACCTTCCATAATGAAAAGCCTACCATGCATTGGAATAACAAAAATCTCGACAACATAATACCTTCCATAATGACTAGTCTACCATCCATTAGAGTAACAAAGATATCGACAACAGACTACCTTCCATAATGACAAGGCTACCATCCATTGGAGTTACAAAAATCTCGACAACAGACTACCTTCCATAATGACAAGGCTACCATCCATTGGAGTCACAAAAATCTCGAAAACAGAATACCTTCCATAATGACAAGGCTTAAATCCATTGGAGTAACAAAAATCTCGACAACATACTACCTTCCATAATGACAAGGCTATCATTCATGGGAATAAAAAAAATCTCGAGAACAGACTGCCTTCCATAATGACAAGGCAACCATCCATTGGAGTAACAAAAATCTCGATAATAGACTACCTTCCATAATGACAAGGCTACCGTCAATTGGATTAATAAAAATCTCGATAATAGGCTACCTTCCATAATGACAAGGCTACCATCCAATGGAATAACAAAAATATCGACAACATACTACCTTCCATAATGACCAGGCTACCATCAATTGTAGTAACCAAAATCTCGACAACAGACTACATTCCATAATGACAAGGATACCATCCATTGTAGTAACAAAAATCTCGGTAACAGACTATCTTCCATAATGACAAGGCTACCATCCATTGGAGTAACCAAAATCTCGACAACAGACAACTTCTATAATGAGAAGTCTACCATCTATTGGAATAACAAAAATCTCGAGAACAGACTATCTTCAATAATGACAAGGCTACCATCCAATGGAATAACAAAAATATCGACAACATACTACCTTCCATAATGATAAGGCTACCATCAATTGTAGTAACCAAAATCTCGACAACAGACTACCTTACATAATGACAAGGCTACCGTCCATTGTAGTAACAAAAATCTCGACAACAGACTACCTTCCATAATGACAATGCTACCATCAATTGGAGTAATAAAAATCTCGACAATAGACTACCTTCCATAATGACAAGGCTACCATCCATTGGAGTAACCAAAATCTCGACAACAGACAACTTCTATAATGACAACGCTACCGTCTATTGGAATAACAAAAATCTCGAGAACAGACTACCTTCCATAATGACAAGGCTACCATCCAATGGAATAACAAAAATATCGACAACATACTACCTTCCATAATGACAAGGCTACCATCAATTGTAGTAACCAAAATCTCGCCAATAGACTACCTTCCATAATGACAAGGCTATCATCCATTGGAATAACAAAAATATCGACAACAAACTACGTTCCATAATGACAAGGCTACCATCCATTGGAGTAACAAAAATAACGACAACAGACTACCTTCCATAATGACAAGGCTACAATCCATTGGAGTAACAAGAATATCGACAACAAACTACGTTCCATAATGACAAGGCTACCATCCATTGGAGTAACAAAAATAACGACAACAGACTACCTTCCATAATGACAAGGCTACCATCCATCGGAGTAACAAAAATATCGAGAATAGACTACCTTCCATAATGAAAAGCCTACCATCCATTGGAGTAACAAAATCTCGACAACATAATACCTACCATAATGACTAGGCTACCATCCATTGGAGTAACAAAGATATCGAAAACTGACTACCTTCCATAATGACAAGGCTACCATCCATTGGAGTGACAAAAATCCTGACAACAGACTACCTTCCATAATGACAAGGCTACCATCCATTGGAGTAACGAAAATCTCGAAAACAGACTACCTTCCATAATGATAAGGCTAAAATCCATTGGAGTAACAAAAATCTCGACAACAGACAACCTTCCATAATGACAAGGCTACCATTTATAGGAATAAAAAAAATCTGGAGAACAGACTGCCTTCCATAATGACAAGGCTACCATCCATTGGAGTAACAAAAATCTCAAAAACAGACTACCTTCCATAATGACAAGGCTACCATCCAATGGAATAACAAAAATATCGACAACATACTACCTTCCATAATGACAAGGCTACCATCCATTGGAGTAACAAAAATCTCAAAAACAGACTACCTTCCATAATAACAAGGCTAAAATCCATTGGAGTAACAAAAATCTCGACTATAGACTACCTCCCATAATGACAAGGCTACCATTTATAGGTTAAAAAAAATCTCGAGAACAGGCTGCCTTCCATAATGACAAGGCTAACATCCATTGGAGTAACAAAAATATCGAGAATAGACTACCTTCCATAATGAAAAGCCTACCATCCAATGGAATAACAAAAATATCGACAACATACTACCTTCCATAATGACAATGCTACCATCCATTAGAGTAACAAAGAAATCGACAACAAACTACCTTCTATAATGACAAGGCTACCATACATTGTAATAACAAAAATCTCGACAACAAACTACCTTCCATAATGACAAGGCTACCATCCATTGGAGTAACAAAAATCTCAACAAGAGACTACCTTCCATAATGACAAGGCTACCATCCATCGGAGTAACAAAAATTGCAACAACAGACTACCTTCCATAATGACAAGGCTACCATCCATCGGAGTAACAAAAATATCAACAAGAGACTACCTTCCATAATTACAAGGCTACCATCCATTGGAGTAACAAAAATCTCGCCAACAGACTACCTTCCATAATGACAAGGATAACATCCATTAGAATAACAAAAATCTCGACAACAGACTACCTTCCATAATGACAAGGCTACCGTCCATTGTAGTAACAAAAATCTCGCCAACAGACTACCTTCCATAATGACAAGGCTACCATCCATTGGAGTAACAAAAATATCGACAAAAGACTACCTTCCATAATGACAAGGCTATCATCCATTGGAGTAACAAAAATATCGAGAATAGACTACCTTCCATAATGAAAAGCCTACCATGCATTGGAATAACAAAAATCTCGACAACATAATACCTTCCATAATGACTAGTCTACCATCCATTAGAGTAACAAAGATATCGACAACAGACTACCTTCCATAATGACAAGGCTACCGTCAATTGGAGTAATAAAAATCTCGATAATAGGCTACCTTCCATAATGACAAGGCTACCATCCAATGGAATAACAAAAATCTCGAAAACAGAATACCTTCCATAATGACAAGGCTTAAATCCATTGGATTAACAAAAATCTCGACAACATACTACCTTCCATAATGACAAGGCTATCATTCATGGGAATAAAAAAAATCTCGAGAACAGACTGCCTTCCATAATGACAAGGCTACCGTCAATTGGAGTAATAAAAATCTCGATAACAGACAACCTTCCATAATGACAATGCTACCATCAATTGGAGTAATAAAAATCTCGACAATAGACTACCTTCCATAATGACAAGGCTGCCATCCATTGTAGTAACAAAAATCTCGACAACAGACTACCTTCCATAATGACAAGGCTACCATCCATTGGAGTTACAAAAATATCGAGAATAGACTACCTTCCATAATGAAAAGCCTACCATCCATTAGGGTAACAAAATCTCGACAACATAATACCTTCCATAATGACTAGGCTACCATCCATTGGAGTAACAAAGATATCGACAACAGACTACCTTCCATAATGACAAGGCTACCATCCATTGGAGTGACAAAAATCTCGACAACAGACTACCTTCCATAATGACAAGGCTACCATCCATTGGAGTAACAAAAATCTCGAAAACAGACTGCCTTCCATAATGAAAAGGCTAACATCCATTGGAGTAACAAAAATGTCGAGAATAGACTACCTTCCATAATGAAAAGCCTACCATCCAATGGAATAACAAAAATATCGACAACATACTACCTTCAATAATGACCAGGCTACCATCAATTGTAGTAACCAAAATCTCGACAACAGACTACCTTCCATAATGACAAGACTACCGTCCATTGTAGTAACAAAAATCTCGACAACAGACTACCTTCCATAATGACAATGCTACCATCTATTGGAATAACAAAAATCTCGAGAACAAACTACCTTCCATAATGACAAGGTTACCATCCAATGGAATAACAAAAATATCGACACCATACTACCTTCCATAATGACAAGGCTAACATCCATTAGAGTAACAAAAATCTCGACAATAGACTACCTTCTATAATGACAAGGCTACCATCCATTGGAGTATCAAAAATATCAACAAGAGACTACCTTCCATAATGACAAGGCTAACATCCATTGGAGTAACAAAAATTGCGACAACAGACTACCTTCCATAATGACAAGGCTACCATCCATTGGAGTAACAAAAATATCAACAAGATACTACCTTCCATAATGACAAGGCTACCATCCATTGGAGTAACAAAAATATCGAGAATAGACTACCTTCCATAATGAAAAGCCTACCATCCATTGGAGTAACAAAAATCTCGACAACATAATACCTTCCATAACGACTAGGCTACCATCCATTGGTGTAACAAAGATATCGACGACAGACTACCTTCCATATTGACAAGGCTACCATCCATTGGAGTGCCAAAAATATTGACAACAGACTACCTTCCATAATGACAAGGCTACCATCCATTGGAGTAACAAAAATCTCGACAACATACTACCTTCCATAATGACAAGGCTACCATCCAATGGAGTAACCAAAATCTCGATAACAGACAACTTCTATAATGACAACGCTACCGTCTATTGGAATAAAAAAAATCTCGAGAACAGACTACCTTCCATAATGACAAGGCTACCATCCAATGGAATAACAAAAATCACGACTATAGACTACCTTCCATAATGACAAGGCTACCATTTATAGGTATAAAAAAAATCTCGAGAACAGACTACCTTCCATAATGACAAGGCTACCATCCATCGGAGTAACAAAAATATCAACAAGAGACTACCTTCCATAATGACAAGGCTACCATCCATTGGAGTAACAAAAATCTCGCCAACAGACTACCTTCCATAATGACAAGGATAACATCCATTGGAATAACAAAAATATCGACAACAAACTACGTTCCATAATGACAAGGCTACCATCCATTGGAGTAACAAAAATATCGACAACAGACTAACTTCCATAATGACAAGGCTACCATCCACTGGAGTAACAAAAATATCGAGAATAGACTACCTTCCATAATGAAAAGCCTACCATCCATTGGGGTAACAAAAATCTCGACAACATAATACCTTCCATAATGACTAGGCTACCATCCATTGGTGTAACAAAGATATCGACGACAGACTACCTTCCATATTGACAAGGCTACCGTCCATTGGAGTGACAAAAATCTTGACAACAGACTACCTTCCATAATGACAACGCTACCATCCATTGGAGTAACAAAAATCTCGAAAATAGACAACCTTCCATAATGACAAGGCTAAAATCCATTGGAGTAACAAAAATCTCGACAACAGACTACCTTCCATAATGACAAGGCTACCATCCATTGGAGTAACCAAAATCTCGACAACAAACATCTTCTATAATGACAAGGCTACCATCTATTGCAATAACAAAAATATTGACAACATACTACCTTCCATAATGACAAGGCTACCATTAATTGTAGTAACCAAAATCTCGATAACAGACTACCTTCCATAATGACAAGGCTACCGTCCATTGTAGTAACATAAATCTCGACAACAGACTACCTTCCATAATGACAATGCTAACATCAATTGGAGTAATAAAAATCTCGACAATAGACTACCTTCCATAGTGACAAGGCTGCCATCCATTGTAGTAACAAAAATCTCGAAAACAGACTACATTCCATAATGACAAGGCTACCATCCATTGGAGTAACAAAAATCTCGACTATAGACTACCTTCCATAATGACAAGGCTTAAATCCATTGGAGTAACAAAAATCTCGACAACATACTACCTTCCATAATGACAAGGCTACCATTCATGGGAATAAAAAAAATCTCGAGAACA
Organism: Vicia faba; assembly: GCA_948472305.1. NCBI lineage: Eukaryota > Viridiplantae > Streptophyta > Magnoliopsida > Fabales > Fabaceae > Vicia > Vicia faba. The sequence continues at coordinate 764,497,692 of OX451738.1, forward strand.
GACTGCCTTCCATAATGACAAGGCAACCATCCATTCGAGTAACAAAAATCTCGATAACAGACTACCTTCCATAATGACAAGGCTACCGTCAATTGGAGTAATAAAAATCTCGACAATAGGCTACCTTCCATAATGACAAGGCTACCATCCAATGGAATAACAAAAATATCGACAACATACTACCTTCCATAATGACCAGGCTACCATCAATTGTAGTAACCAAAATCTCGACAACAGACTACATTCCATAATGACAAGGATACCATCCATTGTAGTAACAAAAATCTCGGTAACAGACTATCTTCCATAATGACAAGGCTACCATCCATTGGAGTAACCAAAATCTCGACAACAGACAACTTCTATAATGAGAAGGCTACCATCTATTGGAATAACAAAAATCTCGAGAACAGACTATCTTCCATAATGACAAGGCTACCATCCAATGGAATAACAAAAATATCGACAACATACTACCTTCCATAATGATAAGGCTACCATCAATTGTAGTAACCAAAATCTCGACAACAGACTACCTTACATAATGACAAGGCTACCGTCCATTGTAGTAACAAAAATCTCGACAACAGACTACCTTCCATAATGACAATGCTACCATCAATTGGAGTAATAAAAATCTCGACAATAGACTACCTTCCATAATGACAAGGCTACCATCCATTGGAGTAACCAAAATCTCGACAACAGACAACTTATATAATGACAACGCTACCGTCTATTGGAATAACAAAAATCTCGCCAATAGACTACCTTCCATAATGACAAGGCTACCATCCATTGGAATAACAAAAATATCGACAACAAACTACGTTCCATAATGACAAGGCTACCATCCATTGGAGTAACAAAAATAACGACAACAGACTACCTTCCATAATGACAATGCTACCATCCATTGGAGTAACAAAAATATCGAAAACAAACTACGTTCCATAATGACAAGGCTACCATCCATTGGAGTAACAAAAATAACGACAACAGACTACCTTCCATAATGACAAGGCTACCATCTATTGGAGTAACAAAAATATCGAGAATAGACTACCTTCCATAATGAAAAGCCTACCATCCATTGGAGTAACAAAATCTTGACAACATAATACCTTCCATAATGACTAGGCTACCATCCATTGGAGTAACAAAGATATCGAAAACAGACTACCTTCCATAATGACAAGGCTACCATCCATTGGAGTGACAAAAATCCTGACAACAGACTACCTTCCATAATGACAAGGCTACCATCCATTGGAGTAACGAAAATCTCGAAAACAGACTACCTTCCATAATGATAAGGCTAAAATCCATTGGAGTAACAAAAATCTCGACAACAGACTACCTTCCATAATGACAAGGCTACCATTTATAGGAATAAAAAAAATCTCGAGAACAGACTGCCTTCCATAATGACTAGGCTACCATCCATTGGAGTAACAAAAATCTCAAAAACAGACTACCTTCCATAATGACAAGGCTACCATCCAATGGAATAACAAAAATATCGACAACATACTACCTTCCATAATGACAAGGCTACCATCCATTGGAGTAACAAAAATCTCGAAAACAGACTACCTTCCATAATGACAAGGCTAAAATCCATTGGAGTAACAAAAATCTCGACTATAGACTACCTTCCATAATGACAAGGCTACCATTTATAGGTTAAAAAAAATCTCGAGAACAGGCTGCCTTCCATAATGACAAGGCTAACATCCATTGGAGTAACAAAAATATCGAGAATAGACTACCTTCCATAATGAAAAGCCTACCATCCAATGGAATAACAAAAATATCGACAACATACTACCTTCCATAATGACAATGCTACCATCCATTAGAGTAACAAAGAAATCGACAACAAACTACCATCTATAATGACAAGGCTACCATACATTGTAATAACAAAAATCTCGACAACAAACTACCTTCCATAATGACAAGGCTACCATCCATTGGAGTAACAAAAATATCAACAAGAGACTACCTTCCATAATGACAAGGCTACCATCCATCGGAGTAACAAAAATTGCGACAACAGACTACTTCCATAATGACAAGGCTACCATCCATCGCAGTAACAAAAATATCAACAAGAGACTACCTTCCATAATGACAAGGCTACCATCCATTGGAGTAACAAAAATCTCGCCAACAGACTACCTTCCATAATGACAAGGATAACATCCATTGGAATAACAAAAATATCGACAACAAACTACGTTCCATAATGACAAGGCTACCATCCATTGGAGTAACAAAAATATCGACAACAGACTAACTTCCATAATGACAAGGCTACCATCCATTGGAGTAACAAAAATATCGAGAATAGACTACCTTCCATAATGAAAAGCGTACCATGCATTGGGGTAACAAAAATCTCGACAACATAATACCTTCCATAATGACTAGGCTACCACCCATTGGTGTAACAAAGATATCGACGACAGACTACCTTCCATATTGACAAGGCTACCATCCATTGGAGTGACAAAAATCTTGACAACAGACTACCTTCCATAATGGCAACGCTACCATCCATTGGAGTAACAAAAATCTTGAAAATAGACTACCTTCCATAATGACAAGGCTAAAATCCATTGGAGTAACAAAAATCTCGACAACAGACTACCTTCCATAATGACAAGGCTACCATCCATTGGAGTAACCAAAATCTCGACAACAAACATCTTCTATAATGACAAGGCTACCATCTATTGCAATAACAAAAATATTGACAACATACTACCTTCCATAATGACAAGGCTACCATTAATTGTAGTAACCAAAATCTCGATAACAGACTACCTTCCATAATGACAAGGCTACCGTCCATTGTAGTAACAAAAATCTCGACAACAGACTACCTTCCATAATGACAATGCTACCATCAATTGGAGTAATAAAAATCTCGACAATAGACTACCTTCCATAATGACAAGGCTGCCATCCATTGTAGTAACAAAAATCTCGACAACAGACTACCTTCCATAATGACAAGGCTACCATCCATTGGAGTTACAAAAATATCGAGAATAGACTACCTTCCATAATGAAAAGCCTACCATCCATTAGGGTAACAAAATCTTGACAACATAATACCTTCCATAATTACTAGGCTACCATCCATTGGAGTAACAAAGATATCGACAACACACTACCTTCCAAAATGACAAGGCTACCATCCATTGGAGTGACAAAAATCTCGACAATAGACTACCTTCCATAATGACAAGGCTACCATCCATTGGAGTAACAAAAATCTCGAAAACAGACTACCTTCCATAATGACAAGGCTAAAATCCATTGGAGTAACAAAAATCTCGACTATAGACTACCTTCCATAATGACAAGGCTACCATTTATAGGTTAAAAAAAATCTCGAGAACAGACTGCCTTCCATAATGACAAGGCTAACATCCATTGGAGTAACAAAAATAACGAGAATAGACTACCTTCCATAATGAAAAGCTTACCATCCAATGGAATAACAAAAATATCGACAACATACTACCTTCAATAATGACCAGGCTACCATCAATTGTAGTAACCAAAATCTCGACAACAGACTACCTTCCATAATGACAAGACTACCGTCCATTGTAGTAACAAAAATCTCGACAACAGACTACCTTCCATAATGACAATGCTACCATCTATTGGAATAACAAAAATCTCGAGAACAAACTACCTTCCATAATGACAAGGTTACCATCCAATGGAATAACAAAAATATCGACAACATACTACCTTCCATAATGACAAGGCTACCATCCATTAGAGTAACAAAAATCTCGACAATAGACTACCTTCTATAATGACAAGGCTACCATCCATTGGAATATCAAAAATATCAACAAGAGACTACCTTCCATAATGACAAGGCTACCATCCATCGGAGTAACAAAAATTGCGACAACAGACTACCTTCCATAATGACAAGGCTACCATCCATTGGAGTAACAAAAATATCAACAAGAGACTACCTTCCATAATGACAAGGCTACCATACATTGGAGTATCAAAAATCTCGCCAACAGACTACCTTCCATAATGACAAGGCTAACATCCATTGGAATAACAAAAATATCGACAACAAACTACGTTCCATAATGACAAGGCTACCATCCATTGGAGTAACAAAAATATCGACAACAGACTAACTTCCATAATGACAAGGCTACCATCCATTGGAGTAACAAAAATATCGAGAATAGACTACCTTCCATAATGAAAAGCCTACCATCCATTGGAGTAACAAAAATCTCGACAACATAATACCTTCCATAACGACTAGGCTACCATCCATTGGTGTAACAAAGATATCGACGACAGACTACCTTCCATATTGACAAGGCTACCATCCATTGGAGTGACAAAAATCTTGACAACAGACTACCTTCCATAATGACAAGGCTACCATCCATTGGAGTAACAAAAATATCGAGAATAGACTACCTTCCATAATGAAAAGCCTACCATCCATTGGGGTAACAAAAATCTCGACAACATAATACCTTCCATAATTACTAGGCTACCATCCATTGGTGTAACAAAGATATCGACGACAGACTACCTTCCATATTGACAAGGCTACCATCCATTGGAGTGGCAAAACTCTTGACAACAGACTACCTTCCATAATGACAATGCTACCATCCATTGGAGTAACAAAAATCTCGAAAATAGACTACCTTCCATAATGACAAGGCTAAAATCCATTGGAGTAACAAAAATCTCGACAACAGACTACCTTCCATAATGACAAGGCTACCATCCATTGGAGTAACCAAAATCTCGACAACAAACATCTTCTATAATGACAAGGCTACCATCTATTGCAATAACAAAAATATTGACAACATACTACCTTCCATAATGACAAGGCTACCATTAATTGTAGTAACCAAAATCTCGATAACAGTTTACCTTCCATAATGACAAGGCTACCGTCCATTGTAGTAACAAAAATCTCGACAACAGACTACCTTCCATAATGACAATGCTACCATCAATTGGAGTAATAAAAATCTCGACAATAGACTACCTTCCATAATGACAAGGCTGCCATCCATTGTAGTAACAAAAATCTCGACAACAGACTACCTTCCATAATGACAAGGCTACCATCCATTGGAGTAACAAAAATATCGAGAATAGACTACCTTCCATAATGAAAAGCCTACCATCCATTAGGGTAACAAAATCTCGACAACATAATACCTTCCATAATGACTGGGCTACCATCCATTGGAGTAACAAAGATATCGACAACAGACTACCTTCCATAATGACAAGGCTACCATCCATTGGAGTGACAAAAATCTCGACAACAGACTACCTTCCATAATGACAAGGCTACCATCCATTGGAGTAACAAAAATCTCGAAAACAGACTACCTTCCATAATGACAAGGCTAAAATCCATCGGAGTAACAAAAATCTCGAATATAGACTACCTTCCATAATGACAAGGCTACCATTTATAGGTTAAAAAAAATCTCGAGAACAGACTGCCTTCCATAATGACAAGGCTAACATCCATTGGAGTAACAAAAATATCGAGAATAGACTACCTTCCATAATGAAAAGCCTACCATCCAATGGAATAACAAAAATATCGACAACATACTACCTTCAATAATGACCAGGCTACCATCAATTGTAGTAACCAAAATCTCGACAACAGACTACCTTCCATAATGACAAGACTACCGTCCATTGTAGTAACAAAAATCTCGACAACAGACTACCTTCTATAATGACAATGCTACCATCTATTGGAATAACAAAAATCTCGAGAACAAACTACCTTCCATAATGACAAGGTTACCATCCAATGGAATAACAAAAATATCGACAACATACTACCTTCCATAATGACAAGGCTACCATCCATTGGAGTAACAAAAATCTCGACAATAGACTACCTTCCATAATGACAAGGCTACCATCCTTTGGAATAACAAAAATATCAACAAGAGACTACCTTCCATAATGACAAGGCTACCATCCATCGGAGTAACAAAAATTGCGACAACAGACTACCTTCCATAATGACAAGGCTACCATCCATTGGAGTAACAAAAATATCAACAAGAGACTACCTTCCATAATGACAAGGCTACCATACATTGGAGTAACAAAAATCTCGCCAACAGACTACCTTCCATAATGACAACGCTAACATCCATTGGAATAACAAAAATATCGACAACAAACTACGTTCCATAATGACAAGGCTACCATCCATTGGAGTAACAAAAATATCGACAACAGACTAACTTCCATAATGACAAGGCTACCATCCATTGGAGTAACAAAAATATCGAGAATAGACTACCTTCCATAATGAAAAGCCTACCATCCATTGGAGTAACAAAAATCTCGACAACATAATACCTTCCATAACGACTAGGCTACCATCCATTGGTGTAACAAAGATATCGACGACAGACTACCTTCCATTTTGACAAGGCTACCATCCATTGGAGTGACAAAAATCTTGACAACAGACTACCTTCCATAATGACAAGGCTACCATCCATTGGAGTAACAAAAATCTCGACAACATGCTACCTTCCATAATGACAAGGCTATCATCCAATGGAGTAACCAAAATCTCGACAACAGACAACTTCTATAATGACAACGCTACGTCTATTGGAATAAAAAAAATCTCGAAAACAGACTACCTTCCATAATGACAAGGCTACCATCCAATGGAATAACAAAAATCACGACTATAGACTACCTTCCATAATGACAAGGCTACCATTTATAGGTATAAAAAAAATCTCGAGAACAGACTACCTTCCATAATGACAAGGCTACCATCCATCGGAGTAACAAAAATATCAACAAGAGACTACCTTCCATAATGACAAGGCTACCATCCATTGGAGTAACAAAAATCTCGCCAACAGACTACCTTCCATAATGACAAGGATAACATCCATTGGAATAACAAAAATATCGACAACAAACTACGTTCCATAATGACAAGGCTACCATCTATTGGAGTAACAAAAATATCGACAACAGACTAACTTCCATAATGACAAGGCTACCATCCATTGGATTAACAAAAATATCGAGAATAGACTACCTTCCATAATGAAAAGCCTACCATCCATTGGGGTAACAAAAATCTCGACAACATAATACCTTCCATAATTACTAGGCTACCATCCATTGGTGTAACAAAGATATCGACGACAGACTACCTTCCATATTGACAAGGCTACCATCCATTGGAGTGACAAAACTCTTGACAACAGACTACCTTCCATAATGACAATGCTACCATCCATTGGAGTAACAAAAATCTGGAAAATAGACTACCTTCCATAATGACAAGGCTAAAATCCATTGGAGTAACAAAAATCTCGACAACAGACTACCTTCCATAATGACAAGGCTACCATCCATTGGAGTAACCAAAATCTCGACAACAAAAATCTTCTATAATGACAAGGCTACCATCTATTGCAATAACAAAAATATTGACAACATACTACCTTCTATAATGACAAGGCTACCATTAATTGTAGTAACCAAAATCTCGATAACAGTTTACCTTCCATAATGACAAGGCTACCGTCCATTGTAGTAACAAAAATCTCGACAACAGACTACCTTCCATAATGACAATGCTACCATCAATTGGAGTAATAAAAATCTCGACAATAGACTACCTTCCATAATGACAAGGCTGCCATCCATTATAGTAACAAAAATCTCGACAACAGACTACCTTCCATAATGACAAGGCTACCATCCATTGGAGTAACAAAAATATCGAGAATAGACTACCTTCCATAATGAAAAGCCTACCATCCATTAGGGTAACAAAATCTCGACAACATAATACCTTCCATAATGACTAGGCTACTATCCATTGGAGTAACAAAGATATCGACAACAGACTACCTTCCATAATGACAAGGCTACCATCCATTGGAGTGACAAAAATCTCGACAACAGACTACCTTCCATAATGACAAGGCTACCATCCATTGGAGTAACAAAAATCTGGAAAACAGACTACCTTCCATAATGACAAGGCTAAAATCCATCGGAGTAACAAAAATCTCGACTATAGACTACCTTCCATAATGACAAGGCTACCATTTATAGGTTAAAAAAAATCTCGAGAACAGACTTCCTTCCATAATGACAAGGCTAACATCCATTGGAGTAACAAAAATATCGAGAATAGACTACCTTCCATAATGAAAAGCCTACCATCCAATGGAATAACAAAAATATCGACAACAGACTAACTTCCATAATGACCAGGCTACCATCCATTGGAGTAACAAAAATATCGAGAATAGACTACCTTCCATAATGAAAAGCCTACCATCCATTGGAGTAACAAAAATCTCGACAACATAATACCTTCCATAACGACTAGGCTACCATCCATTGGTGTAACAAAGATATCGACGACAGACTACCTTCCATTTTGACAAGGATACCATCCATTGGAGTGACAAAAATCTTGACAACAGACTACCTTCCATAATGACAAGGCTACCATCCATTGGAGTAACAAAAATCTCGACAACATGCTACCTTCCATAATGACAAGGCTACCATCCAATGGAGTAACCAAAATCTCGACAACAGACAACTTCTATAATGACAACACTACCGTCTATTGGAATAAAAAAAATCTCGAGAACAGACTACCTTCCATAATGACAAGGCTACCATCCAATGGAATAACAAAAATCACGACTATAGACTACCTTCCATAATGACAAGGCTACCATTTATAGGTATAAAAAAAATCTCGAGAACAGACTACCTTCCATAATGACAAGGCTACCATCCATCGGAGTAACAAAAATATCAACAAGAGACTACCTTCCATAATGACAAGGCTACCATCCATTGGAGTAACAAAAATCTCGCCAACAGACTACCTTCCATAATGACAAGGATAACATCCATTGGAATAACAAAAATATCGACAACAAACTACGTTCCATAATGACAAGGCTACCATCTATTGGAGTAACAAAAATATCGACAACAGACTAACTTCCATAATGACAAGGCTACCATCCATTGGAGTAACAAAAATATCGAGAATAGACTACCTTCCATAATGAAAAGCCTACCATCCATTGGGGTAACAAAAATCTCGACAACATAATACCTTCCATAATTACTAGGCTACCATCCATTGGTGTAACAAAGATATCAACGACAGACTACCTTCCATATTGACAAGGCTACCATCCATTGGAGTGACAAAAATCTTGACAATAGACTACCTTCCATAATAACAATGCTACCATCCATTGGAGTAACAAAAATCTCGAAAATAGACTACCTTCCATAATGACAAGGCTAAAATCCATTGGAGTAACAAAAATCTCGACAACAGACTACCTTCCATAATGACAAGGCTACCATCCATTGGAGTAACCAAAATCTCGACAACAAACATCTTCTATAATGACAAGGCTACCATCTATTGCAATAACAAAAATATTGACAACATAGTACCTTCCATAATGACAAGGCTACCATTAATTGTAGTAACCAAAATCTCGATAACAGTTTACCTTCCATAATGACAAGGCTACCGTCCATTGTAGTAACAAAAATCTCGACAACAGACTACCTTCCATAATGACAATGCTACCATCAATTGGAGTAATAAAAATTTCGACAATAGACTACCTTCCATAATGACAAGGCTGCCATCCATTATAGTAACAAAAATCTCGACAACAGACTACCTTCCATAATGACAAGGCTACCATCCATTGGAGTAACAAAAATATCGAGAATAGACTACCTTCCATAATGAAAAGCCTACCATCCATTAGGGTAACAAAATCTCGACAACATAATGACTAGGCTACCATCCATTGGAGTAACAAAGATATCGACAACAGACTACCTTCCATAATGACAAGGCTACCATCCATTGGAGTGACAAAAATCTCGACAACAGACTACCTTCCATAATGACAAGGGTACCATCCATTGGAGTAACAAAAATCTCGAAAACAGACTACCTTCCATAATGACAAGGCTAAAATCCCTTGGAGTAACAAAAATCTCGACTATAGACTACCTTCCATAATGACAAGGCTACCATTCATAGGTTAAAAAAAATCTCGAGAACAGACTGCCTTCCATAATGACAAGGCTACCATCCATTGGAGTAACAAAAATATCGAGAATAAACTACCTTCCATAATGAAAAGCCTACCATCCAATGGAATAACAAAAATATCGACAACATACTACCTTCAATAATGACCAGGCTACCATCAATTGTAGTAACCAAAATCTCGACAACAGACTACCTTCCATAATGACAAGACTACCGTCCATTGTAGTAACAAAAATCTCGACAACAGACTACCTTCCATAATGACAATGCTACCATCTATTGGAATAACAAAAATCTCGAGAACAAACTACCTTCCATAATGACAAGGTTACCATCCAATGGAATAACAAAAATATCGACAACATACTACCTTCCATAATGACAAGGCTACCATCCATTGGAGTAACAAAAATCTCGACAATAGACTACCTTCCATAATGACAAGGCTACCATCCATTGGAATAACAAAAATATCAACAAGAGACTACCTTCCATAATGACAAGGCTACGATCCATCGGAGTAACAAAAATTGCGACAACAGACTACCTTCCATAATGACAAGGCTACCATCCATTGGAGTAACAAAAATATCAACAAGAGACTACCTTCCATAATGACAAGGCTACCATACATTGGAGTAACAAAAATCTCGCTAACAGACTACCTTCCATAATGACAAGGCTAACATCCATTGGAATAACAAAAATATCGACAACAAACTACGTTCCATAATGACAAGGCTACCATCCATTGGAGTAACAAAAATATCGACAACAGACTAACTTCCATAATGACATGGCTACCATCCATTGGAGTAACAAAAATATAGAGAATAGACTACCTTCCATAATGAAAAGCCTACCATCCATTGGAGTAACAAAAATCTCGACAACATAATACCTTCCATAACGACTAGGCTACCATCCATTGGTGTAACAAAGATATCGACGACAGAATACCTTCCATATTGACAAGGCTACCATCCATTGGAGTGAAAAAAATCTTGACAACAGACTACCTTCCATAATGACAAGGCTACCATCCATTGGAGTAACAAAAATCTCGACAACATACTACCTTCCATAATGACAAGGCTACCATCCAATGGAGTAACCAAAATCTCGACAACAGACAACTTCTATAATGACAACGCTACCGTCTATTGGAATAAAAAAAATCTCGAGAACAGACTACCTTCCATAATGACAAGGATACCATCCAATGGAATAACAAAAATCTCGACTATAGACTTCCTTCCATAATGACAAGGCTACCATTTATAGGTATAAAAAAAATCTCGAGAACAGACTGCCTTCCATAATGACAAGGCTACCATCCATTGGAGTAACAAAAATATCGAGAATAGACTACCTTCCATAATGAAAAGCCTACCATCCAATGGAATAACAAAAATATCGACAACATACTACCTTCAATAATGACCAGGCTACCATCAATTGTAGTAACCAAAATCTCGACAACAGACTACCTTCCATAATGACAAGACTACCGTCCATTGTAGTAACAAAAATCTCGACAACAGACTACCTTCCATAATGACAATGCTACCATCTATTGGAATAACAAAAATCTTGAGAACAAACTACCTTCCATAATGACAAGGTTACCATCCAATGGAATAACAAAAATATCGACAACATACTACCTTCCATAATGACAAGGCTACCATCCATTGGAGTAACAAAAATCTCGACAATAGACTACCTTCCATAATGACAAGGCTACCATCCATTGGAATAACAAAAATATCAACAAGAGACTACCTTCCATAATGACAAGGCTACCATCCATCAGAGTAACAAAAATTGCGACAACAGACTACCTTCCATAATGACAAGGCTACCATCCATTGGAGTAACAAAAATATCAACAAGAGACTACCTTCCATAATGACAAGGCTACCATACATTGGAGTAACAAAAATCTCGCTAACAGACTACCTTCCATAATGACAAGGCTAACATCCATTGGAATAACAAAAATATCGACAATAGACTACGTTCCATAATGACAAGGCTACCATCCAATGGAGTAACAAAAATATCGACAACAGACTAACTTCCATAATGACAAGGCTACCATCCATTGGAGTAACAAAAATATTGAGAATAGACTACCTTCCATAATGAAAAGCCTACCATCCATTGGAGTAACAAAAATCTCGACAACATAATACCTTCCATAACGACTAGGCTACCATCCATTGGTGTAACAAGGATATCAACGACAGACTACCTTCCATATTGACAAGGCTACCATCCATTGGAGTGACAAAAATCTTGACAACAGACTACCTTCCATAATGACAAGGCTACCATCCATTGGAGTAACAAAAATCTCGACAACATACTACCTTCCATAATGACAAAGCTATCATCCAATGGAGTAACCAAAATCTCGACAACAGACAACTTCTATAATGACAACGCTACCGTCAATTGGAATAAAAAAATCTCGAGAACATACTACCTTCCATAATGACAAGGCTACCATCCAATGGAATAACAAAAATCTCGACTATAGACTACCTTCAATAATGACAAGGCTACCATTTATAGGTATAAAAAAAATCTCGAGAACAGACTGCCTTCCATAATGACAAGGCTACCATCCATTGGAGTAACAAAAATATCGAGAATAGACTACCTTCCATAATGAAAAGCCTACCTTCCAATGGAATAACAAAAATATCGACAACATACTACCTTCAATAATAACCAGGCTACCATCAATTGTAGTAACCAAAATCTCGACAACAGACTACCTTCCATAATGACAAGACTACCGTCCATTGTAGTAACAAAAATCTCGACAATAGACTACCTTCCATAATGACAATTCTACCATCTATTGGAATAACAAAAATCTCGAGAACAAACTACCTTCCATAATGACAAGGTTACCATCCAATGAAATAACAAAAATATCGACAACATACTACCTTCCATAATGACAAGGCTACCATACATTGGAGTAACAAAAATCTCGACAATAGACTACCTTCCATAATGACAAGGCTACCATCCATTGGAATAACAAAAATATCAACAAGAGACTACCTTCCATAATGACAAGGCTACCATCCATCACAGTAACAAAAATTGCGACAACAGACTACCTTCGATAATGACAAGGCTACCATCCATTGGAGTAACAAAAATATCAACAAGAGACTACCTTCCATAATGACAAGGCTACCATACATTGGAGTAACAAAAATCTCGCCAACAGACTACCTTCCATAATGACAAGGCTAACATCCTTTGGAATAACAAAAATATCGACAACAAACTACGTTCCATAATGACAAGGCTACCATCCATTGGAGTAACAAAAATCTTGACAACAGACTACCTTCCATAATGAAAAGCCTACCATCCAATGGAATAACAAAAATATCGACAACAGACTAACTTCCATAATGACCAGGCTACCATCCATTGGAGTAACAAAAATATCGAGAATAGACTACCTTCCATAATGAAAAGCCTACCATCCATTGGAGTAACAAAAATCTCGACAACATAATACCTTCCATAACGACTAGGCTACCATCCATTGGTGTAACAAAGATATCGACGACAGACTACCTTCCATTTTGACAAGGATACCATCCATTGGAGTGACAAAAATCTTGACAACAGACTACCTTCCATAATGACAAGGCTACCATCCATTGGAGTAACAAAAATCTCGACAACATGCTACCTTCCATAATGACAAGGCTACCATCCAATGGAGTAACCAAAATCTCGACAACAGACAACTTCTATAATGACAACACTACCGTCTATTGGAATAAAAAAAATCTCGAGAACAGACTACCTTCCATAATGACAAGGCTACCATCCAATGGAATAACAAAAATCACGACTATAGACTACCTTCCATAATGACAAGGCTACCATTTATAGGTATAAAAAAAATCTCGAGAACAGACTACCTTCCATAATGACAAGGCTACCATCCATCGGAGTAACAAAAATATCAACAAGAGACTACCTTCCATAATGACAAGGCTACCATCCATTGGAGTAACAAAAATCTCGCCAACAGACTACCTTCCATAATGACAAGGATAACATCCATTGGAATAACAAAAATATCGACAACAAACTACGTTCCATAATGACAAGGCTACCATCTATTGGAGTAACAAAAATATCGACAACAGACTAACTTCCATAATGACAAGGCTACCATCCATTGGAGTAACAAAAATATCGAGAATAGACTACCTTCCATAATGAAAAGCCTACCATCCATTGGGGTAACAAAAATCTCGACAACATAATACCTTCCATAATTACTAGGCTACCATCCATTGGTGTAACAAAGATATCAACGACAGACTACCTTCCATATTGACAAGGCTACCATCCATTGGAGTGACAAAAATCTTGACAATAGACTACCTTCCATAATAACAATGCTACCATCCATTGGAGTAACAAAAATCTCGAAAATAGACTACCTTCCATAATGACAAGGCTAAAATCCATTGGAGTAACAAAAATCTCGACAACAGACTACCTTCCATAATGACAAGGCTACCATCCATTGGAGTAACCAAAATCTCGACAACAAACATCTTCTATAATGACAAGGCTACCATCTATTGCAATAACAAAAATATTGACAACATAGTACCTTCCATAATGACAAGGCTACCATTAATTGTAGTAACCAAAATCTCGATAACAGTTTACCTTCCATAATGACAAGGCTACCGTCCATTGTAGTAACAAAAATCTCGACAACAGACTACCTTCCATAATGACAATGCTACCATCAATTGGAGTAATAAAAATTTCGACAATAGACTACCTTCCATAATGACAAGGCTGCCATCCATTATAGTAACAAAAATCTCGACAACAGACTACCTTCCATAATGACAAGGCTACCATCCATTGGAGTAACAAAAATATCGAGAATAGACTACCTTCCATAATGAAAAGCCTACCATCCATTAGGGTAACAAAATCTCGACAACATAATGACTAGGCTACCATCCATTGGAGTAACAAAGATATCGACAACAGACTACCTTCCATAATGACAAGGCTACCATCCATTGGAGTGACAAAAATCTCGACAACAGACTACCTTCCATAATGACAAGGGTACCATCCATTGGAGTAACAAAAATCTCGAAAACAGACTACCTTCCATAATGACAAGGCTAAAATCCCTTGGAGTAACAAAAATCTCGACTATAGACTACCTTCCATAATGACAAGGCTACCATTCATAGGTTAAAAAAAATCTCGAGAACAGACTGCCTTCCATAATGACAAGGCTACCATCCATTGGAGTAACAAAAATATCGAGAATAAACTACCTTCCATAATGAAAAGCCTACCATCCAATGGAATAACAAAAATATCGACAACATACTACCTTCAATAATGACCAGGCTACCATCAATTGTAGTAACCAAAATCTCGACAACAGACTACCTTCCATAATGACAAGACTACCGTCCATTGTAGTAACAAAAATCTCGACAACAGACTACCTTCCATAATGACAATGCTACCATCTATTGGAATAACAAAAATCTCGAGAACAAACTACCTTCCATAATGACAAGGTTACCATCCAATGGAATAACAAAAATATCGACAACATACTACCTTCCATAATGACAAGGCTACCATCCATTGGAGTAACAAAAATCTCGACAATAGACTACCTTCCATAATGACAAGGCTACCATCCATTGGAATAACAAAAATATCAACAAGAGACTACCTTCCATAATGACAAGGCTACGATCCATCGGAGTAACAAAAATTGCGACAACAGACTACCTTCCATAATGACAAGGCTACCATCCATTAGAGTAACAAAAATATCAACAAGAGACTACCTTCCATAATGACAAGGCTACCATACATTGGAGTAACAAAAATCTCGCTAACAGACTACCTTCCATAATGACAAGGCTAACATCCATTGGAATAACAAAAATATCGACAACAAACTACGTTCCATAATGACAAGGCTACCATCCATTGGAGTAACAAAAATATCGACAACAGACTAACTTCCATAATGACATGGCTACCATCCATTGGAGTAACAAAAATATAGAGAATAGACTACCTTCCATAATGAAAAGCCTACCATCCATTGGAGTAACAAAAATCTCGACAACATAATACCTTCCATAACGACTAGGCTACCATCCATTGGTGTAACAAAGATATCGACGACAGAATACCTTCCATATTGACAAGGCTACCATCCATTGGAGTGACAAAAATCTTGACAACAGACTACCTTCCATAATGACAAGGCTACCATCCATTGGAGTAACAAAAATCTCGACAACATACTACCTTCCATAATGACAAGGCTACCATCCAATGGAGTAACCAAAATCTCGACAACAGACAACTTCTATAATGACAACGCTACCGTCTATTGGAATAAAAAAAATCTCGAGAACAGACTACCTTCCATAATGACAAGGATACCATCCAATGGAATAACAAAAATCTCGACTATAGACTTCCTTCCATAATGACAAGGCTACCATTTATAGGTATAAAAAAAATCTCGAGAACAGACTGCCTTCCATAATGACAAGGCTACCATCCATTGGAGTAACAAAAATATCGAGAATAGACTACCTTCCATAATGAAAAGCCTACCATCCAATGGAATAACAAAAATATCGACAACATACTACCTTCAATAATGACCAGGCTACCATCAATTGTAGTAACCAAAATCTCGACAACAGACTACCTTCCATAATGACAAGACTACCGTCCATTGTAGTAACAAAAATCTCGACAACAGACTACCTTCCATAATGACAATGCTACCATCTATTGGAATAACAAAAATCTTGAGAACAAACTACCTTCCATAATGACAAGGTTACCATCCAATGGAATAACAAAAATATCGACAACATACTACCTTCCATAATGACAAGGCTACCATCCATTGGAGTAACAAAAATCTCGACAATAGACTACCTTCCATAATGACAAGGCTACCATCCATTGGAATAACAAAAATATCAACAAGAGACTACCTTCCATAATGACAAGGCTACCATCCATCAGAGTAACAAAAATTGCGACAACAGACTACCTTCCATAATGACAAGGCTACCATCCATTGGAGTAACAAAAATATCAACAAGAGACTACCTTCCATAATGACAAGGCTACCATACATTGGAGTAACAAAAATCTCGCTAACAGACTACCTTCCATAATGACAAGGCTAACATCCATTGGAATAACAAAAATATCGACAATAGACTACGTTCCATAATGACAAGGCTACCATCCATTGGAGTAACAAAAATATCGACAACAGACTAACTTCCATAATGACAAGGCTACCATCCATTGGAGTAACAAAAATATTGAGAATAGACTACCTTCCATAATGAAAAGCCTACCATCCATTGGAGTAACAAAAATCTCGACAACATAATACCTTCCATAACGACTAGGCTACCATCCATTGGTGTAACAAGGATATCAACGACAGACTACCTTCCATATTGACAAGGCTACCATCCATTGGAGCGACAAAAATCTTGACAACAGACTACCTTCCATAATGACAAGGCTACCATCCATTGGAGTAACAAAAATCTCGACAACATACTACCTTCCATAATGACAAAGCAATCATCCAATGGAGTAACCAAAATCTCGACAACAGACAACTTCTATAATGACAACGCTACCGTTAATTGGAATAAAAAAATCTCGAGAACATACTACCTTCCATAATGACAAGGCTACCATCCAATGGAATAACAAAAATCTCGACTATAGACTACCTTCAATAATGACAAGGCTACCATTTATAGGTATAAAAAAAATCTCGAGAACAGACTGCCTTCCATAATGACAAGGCTACCATCCATTGGAGTAACAAAAATATCGAGAATAGACTACCTTCCATAATGAAAAGCCTACCTTCCAATGGAATAACAAAAATATCGACAACATACTACCTTCAATAATAACCAGGCTACCATCAATTGTAGTAACCAAAATCTCGACAACAGACTACCTTCCATAATGACAAGACTACCGTCCATTGTAGTAACAAAAATCTCGACAATAGACTACCTTCCATAATGACAATTCTACCATCTATTGGAATAACAAAAATCTCGAGAACAAACTACCTTCCATAATGACAAGGTTACCATCCAATGAAATAACAAAAATATCGACAACATACTACCTTCCATAATGACAAGGCTACCATACATTGGAGTAACAAAAATCTCGACAATAGACTACCTTCCATAATGACAAGGCTACCATCCATTGGAATAACAAAAATATCAACAAGAGACTACCTTCCATAATGACAAGGCTACCATCCATCACAGTAACAAAAATTGCGACAACAGACTACCTTCGATAATGACAAGGCTACCATCCATTGGAGTAACAAAAATATCAACAAGAGACTACCTTCCATAATGACAAGGCTACCATACATTGGAGTAACAAAAATCTCGCCAACAGACTACCTTCCATAATGACAAGGCTAACATCCTTTGGAATAACAAAAATATCGACAACAAACTACGTTCCATAATGACAAGGCTACCATCCATTGGAGTAACAAAAATATCGACAACAGACTAACTTCCATAATGACAAGGCTACCATCCATTGGAGTAACAAAAATATCGAGAATAGACTACCTTCCATAATGAAAAGCCTACCATCCATTGGAGTAACAAAAATCTCGACAACATAATACCTTCCATAACGACTAGGCTACCATCCATTGGTGTAACAAGGATATCGACGACAGATTACCTTCCATATTGACAAGGCTACCATCCATTGGAGTGACAAAAATCATGACAACAAACTACCTTCCATAATGACAAGGCTACCATCCATTGGAGTAACAAAAATCTCGACAACATACTACCTTCCATAATGACAAGGCTACCATCCAATGGAGTAACCAAAATCTCGACAACAGACGACTTCTATAATGACAACGCTACCGTCTATTGGAATAAAAAAAATCTTGAGAACAAACTACCTTCCATAATGACAAGGCTATCATCCAATGGAATAACAAAAATATCGACAACATACTACCTTCCATAATGATCAGGCTACCATCAATTGTAGTAACCAAAATCTTGACAACAGACTACCTTCCATAATGACAAGGCTACCGTCTATTGTAGTAACAAAAATCTCGACAACAAACTACCTTCCATAATGACAATGCTACCATCAATTGTAGTAACAAAAATCTCGACAACAGACTACCTTCCATAATGACAAGGCTACCATCCATTGGAGTAACAAAAATCTCGAAAACAGACTACCTTCCATAATGACAAGGCTAAAATCCATTGGAGTAACAAAAATCTCGACTATAGACTACCTTCCATAATGACAAGGCTACCATTTATAGGTATAAAAAAAATCTCGAGAACAGACTGCCTTCCTAAATGACAAGGCTACCATCCATTGGAGTAACAAAAATATCGAGAATAGACTACCTTCCATAATGAAAAGCCTACCATCCAATGGAATAACAAAAATATCGACAACATACTACCTTCAATAATTACCAGGCTACCATCAATTGTTGTAACCAAAATCTCGACAACAGACTACCTTCCAAAATGACAAGACTACAGTCCATTGTAGTAACAAAAATCTCGACAACAGACTACCTTCCATAATGACAAGGCTACCATCCATTGGAGTAACAAAAATATCGACAACAGACTACCTTCCATAATGATAAGGCTACCATCCATTGGAGTAACAAAAATATCGACAACATACTACCTTCCATAATGACAAGGCTACCATCCATTGGAGTAACAAAAATCTCGACAATAGACTACCTTCCATAATGACAAGGCTACCATCCATTGGAATAACAAAAATATCAACAAGAGACTACCTTCCATAATGACAAGGCTACCATCCATCGGAGTAACAAAAATTGCGACAACAAACTACCTTCCATAATGACAAGGCTACCATCCATTGGAGTAACAAAAATATCAACAAGAGACTACCTTCCATAATGACAAGGCTACCATAAATTGGAGTAACAAAAATCTCGCCAACAGACTACCTTCCATAATGACAAGGCTAACATCCATTGGAATAATAAAAATATCGACAACAAACTACGTTCCATAATGACAAGGCTACCATCCATTGGAGTAACAAAAATATCGACAACAGACTAACTTCCATAATGACAAGGCTACCATCCATTGGAGTAATAAAAATATCGAGAATAGACTACCTTCCATAATGAAAAGCCTACCATCCATTGGAGTAACAAAAATCTCGACATCATAATACCTTCCATAACGACTAGGCTACCATCCATTGGTGTAACAAAGATATCGACGACAGACTACCTTCCATATTGACAAGGGTAGCATCCATTGGAGTGACAAAAATCTTGACAACAGACTACCTTCCATAATGACAAGGCTACCATCCATTGGAGTAACAAAAATCTCGACAACATACTACCTTCCATAATGACAAGGCTACCATCCAATGGAGTAACCAAAATCTCGACAACAGACAACTTCTATAATGACAACGCTACCGTCTATTGGAATAAAAAAAATCTCGAGAACAGACTACCTTCCATAATGACAAGGCTACCATCCAATGGAATAACAAAAATCTCGACTATAGACTACCTTTCATAATGACAAGGCTACCATTTATAGGTATAAAAAAAATCTTGAGAACAGACTGCCTTCCATAATGACAAGGCTACCATCCATTGGAGTAACAAAAATATCGAGAATAGACTACCTTCCATAATGAAAAGCCTACCATCCAATGGAATAACAAAAATATCGACAACATAATACCTTCAATAATGACCAGGCTACCATCAATTGTAGTAACCAAAATCTCGACAACAGACTACCATCCATAATGACAAGACTACCGGCCATTGTAGTAACAAAAATCTCGATAACAGACTACCTTCCATAATTACAATGCTACCATCTATTGGAATAACAAAAATCTCGAGAACAAACTACCTTCCATAATGACAAGGTTACCATCCAATGGAATACCAAAAATATCGACAACATACTACCTTCCATAATGACAAGGCTACCATCCATTGGAGTAACAAAAATCTCGACAATAGACTACCTTCCATAATGACAAGGCTACCATCCATTGGAATAACAAAAATATCAACAAGAGACTACCTTCCATAATGACAAGGCTACCATCCATCGGAGTAACAAAAATTGCGACAACAGACTACCTTCCATAATGACAAGGCTACCATCCATTGGAGTAACAAAAATATCAACAAGAGACTACCTTCCATAATGACAAGGCTACCATACATTGGAGTAACAAAAATCTCGCCAACAGACTACCTTCCATAATGACAAGGCTAACATCCATTGGAATAACAAAAATATCGACAACAAACTACGTTCCATAATGAAAAGGCTACCATCCATTGGAGTAACAAAAATATCGACAACAGACTAACTTCCATAATGACAAGGCTACCATCCATTGGAGTAACAAAAATATCGAGAATAGACTACCTTCCATAATGAAAAGCCTACCATCCATTGGAGTAACAAAAATCTCGACAACATAATACCTTCCATAACGACTAGGCTACCATCCATTGGTGTAACAAAGATATCGACGACAGACTACCTTCCATATTGACAAGGCTACCATCCATTGGAGTGACAAAAATCTCGACAACAGACTACCTTCCATAATGATAAGGCTACCATCCATTGGAGTAACAAAAATATCGACAACATACTACCTTCCATAATGACAAGGCTACCATCCATTGGAGTAACAAAAATCTCGACAATAGACTACCTTCCATAATGACAAGGCTACCATCCATTGGAATAACAAAAATATCAACAAGAGACTACCTTCCATAATGACAAGGCTACCATCCATCGGAGTAACAAAAATTGCGACAACAGACTACCTTCCATAATGACAAGGCTACCATCCATTGGAGTAACAAAAATATCAACAAGAGACTACCTTCCATAATGACAAGGCTACCATAAATTGGAGTAACAAAAATCTCGCCAACAGACTACCTTCCATAATGACAAGGCTAACATCCATTGGAATAATAAAAATATCGACAACAAACTACGTTCCATAATGACAAGGCTACCATCCATTGGAGTAACAAAAATATCGACAACAGACTAACTTCCATAATGACAAGGCTACCATCCATTGGAGTAATAAAAATATCGAGAATAGACTACCTTCCATAATGAAAAGCCTACCATCCATTGGAGTAACAAAAATCTCGACATCATAATACCTTCCATAACGACTAGGCTACCATCCATTGGTGTAACAAAGATATCGACGACAGACTACCTTCCATATTGACAAGGGTAGCATCCATTGGAGTGACAAAAATCTTGACAACAGACTACCTTCCATAATGACAAGGCTACCATCCATTGGAGTAACAAAAATCTCGACAACATACTACCTTCCATAATGACAAGGCTACCATCCAATGGAGTAACCAAAATCTCGACAACAGACAACTTCTATAATGACAACGCTACCGTCTATTGGAATAAAAAAAATCTCGAGAACAGACTACCTTCCATAATGACAAGGCTACCATCCAATGGAATAACAAAAATCTCGACTATAGACTACCTTTCATAATGACAAGGCTACCATTTATAGGTATAAAAAAAATCTTGAGAACAGACTGCCTTCCATAATGATAAGGCTACCATCCATTGGAGTAACAAAAATATCGAGAATAGACTACCTTCCATAATGAAAAGCCTACCATCCAATGGAATAACAAAAATATCGACAACATACTACCTTCAATAATGACCAGGCTACCATCAATTGTAGTAACCAAAATCTCGACAACAGACTACCATCCATAATGACAAGACTACCGGCCATTGTAGTAACAAAAATCTCGATAACAGACTACCTTCCATAATGACAATGCTACCATCTATTGGAATAACAAAAATCTCGAGAACAAACTACCTTCCATAATGACAAGGTTACCATCCAATGGAATACCAAAAATATCGACAACATACTACCTTCCATAATGACAAGGCTACCATCCATTGGAGTAACAAAAATCTCGACAATAGACTACCTTCCATAATGACAAGGCTACCATCCATTGGAATAACAAAAATATCAACAAGAGACTACCTTCCATAATGACAAGGCTACCATCCATCGGAGTAACAAAAATTGCGACAACAGACTACCTTCCATAATGACAAGGCTACCATCCATTGGAGTAACAAAAATATCAACAAGAGACTACCTTCCATAATGACAAGGCTACCATACATTGGAGTAACAAAAATCTCGCCAACAGACTACCTTCCATAATGACAAGGCTAACATCCATTGGAATAACAAAAATATCGACAACAAACTACGTTCCATAATGAAAAGGCTACCATCCATTGGAGTAACAAAAATATCGACAACAGACTAACTTCCATAATGACAAGGCTACCATCCATTGGAGTAACAAAAATATCGAGAATAGACTACCTTCCATAATGAAAAGCCTACCATCCATTGGAGTAACAAAAATCTCGACAACATAATACCTTCCATAACGACTAGGCTACCATCCATTGGTGTAACAAAGATATCGACGAAAGACTACCTTCCATATTGACAAGGCTACCATCCATTGGAGTGACAAAAATCTCGACAACAGACTACCTTCCATAATGACAAGGCTACCATCCATTGGAGTAACAAAAATCTCGACAACATACTACCTTCCATAATGACAAGGCTACCATCCAATGGAGTAACCAAAATCTCGACAACAGACAACTTCTATAATGACAACGCTACCGTCTATTGGAATAAAAAAAATCTCGAGAACAGACTACCTTCCATAATGACAAGGCTACCATCCAATGGAATAACAAAAATATCGACAACATACTACCTTCCATAATGATCAGGCTACCATCAATTGTAGTAACCAAAATCTTGACAACAGACTACCTTCCATAATGACAAGGCTACCGTCCATTGTAGTAACAAAAATCTCGACAACAAACTACCTTCGATAATGACAATGCTACCATCAATTGTAGTAACAAAAATCTCGACAACAGACTACCTTCCATAATGACAAGGCTACCATCCATTGGAGTAACCAAAATCTTGACAACAGACAACATCTATAATGATAACGCTACCGTCTATTGGAATAACAAAAATCTCGAGGACAGACTACCTTCTATAATGACAAGGCTACCATCCAATGGAATAACAAAAATATTGACAACATACTACCTTCCATAATGAGAAGGCTACCATCAATTGTAGTAACCAAAATCTCGCCAACAGACTACCTTCCATATTGACAAGGCTACCATCCATTGGACTAACAAAAATATCGACAATAAACTACGTTCCATAATGACAAGGCTACCATCCATTGGAGTAACAAAAATATCGACAACAGACTACCTTCCATAATGATAAGGCTACCATCCATTGGAGTAACAAAAATATCGAGAATAGACTACCTCCCATAATAAAGAGCCTACCATCCATTGGAGTAACAAAATCTCGACAACATAATACCTTCCATAATGACTTGGCTACCATCCACTGGAGTAACAAAGATATCGACAACAGACTACCTTCCATAATGACAAGGCTACCATCCATTGGAGTGACAAAAATCTCGACAACAGACTACTTTCCATAATGACAAGGCTACCATCCATTGGAGTAACAAAAATCTCGAAAATAGACTACCTTCCGTAATGACAAGGTTACCATCCATTGGAGTAACAAAAATCTCAAAAACAGACTACCTTCCATAATGACAAGGCTACCATCAATTGTAGTAACAAAAATCTCGACAACAGACTACCTTCCATAATGACAAGGCTACCATCCATTGGAGTAACCAAAATCTTGACAACAGACAACATCTATAATGATAACGCTACCGTCTATTGGAATAACAAAAATCTCGAGGACAGACTACCTTCTATAATGACAAGGCTACCATCCAATGGAATAACAAAAATATTGACAACATACTACCTTCCATAATGAGAAGGCTACCATCAATTGTAGTAACCAAAATCTCGCCAACAGACTACCTTCCATATTGACAAGGCTACCATCCATTGGACTAACAAAAATATCGACAATAAACTACGTTCCATAATGACAAGGCTACCATCCATTGGAGTAACAAAAATATCGACAACAGACTACCTTCCATAATGATAAGGCTACCATCCATTGGAGTAACAAAAATATCGAGAATAGACTACCTCCCATAATAAAGAGCCTACCATCCATTGGAGTAACAAAATCTCGACAACATAATACCTTCCATAATGACTTGGCTACCATCCACTGGAGTAACAAAGATATCGACAACAGACTACCTTCCATAATGACAAGGCTACCATCCATTGGAGTGACAAAAATCTCGACAACAGACTACTTTCCATAATGACAAGGCTACCATCCATTGGAGTAACAAAAATCTCGAAAATAGACTACCTTCCGTAATGACAAGGTTACCATCCATTGGAGTAACAAAAATCTCAAAAACAGACTACCTTCCATAATGACAAGGCTACCATCCAATGGAATAACAAAAATATCGACAACATACTACCTTCCATAATGACAAGGCTACCATCAATTGTAGTAACCAAAATCTCGACAACAGACTACCTTCCATAATGACAAGGCTACCGTCCATTGTAGTAACAAAAATCTCGACAACAGATTACCTTCCATAATGACAAGGCTTCCATTAATTGGAATAACAAAAATCTCGAGAACAGACTACCTTCCATAATGACAAGGCTACCATCCAATGGAATAACAAAAATATCGACAACATACTACCTTCCATAATGACAATGCTACCATCCATTAGAGTGACAAAAATCTCGACAATAGACTACTTTCCATAATGACTAGGCTACCATCCATTAGAGTAACAAAGATATCGACAACAAACTACCTTCTATAATGACAAGGCTACCATACATTGTAATAACAAAAATCTCGACAACAAACTACCTTCCACAATGACAAGGCTACCATCCATTGGAGTAACAAAAATATCGACAATAGACTACCTTCCATAATGACGAGGCTACCATCCATTGGAATAACAAAAATATCAACAAGAGACTACCTTCCATAATGACAAGGCTACCATCCATCGGAGTAACAAAAATTGCGACAACAGACTACCTTCCATAATGAAAAGGCTACCATCCATTGGAGTAACAAAAATATCAACAAGAGACTACCTTTCATAATGACAAGGCTACCATCCATTGGAGTAACAAAAATCTCGCCAACAGACTACCTTCCATAATGACAAGGCTAACATCCATTGGAATAATAAAAATATCGACAACAAACTACGTTCCATAATGACAAGGCTACCATCCTTTGGAGTAACAAAAATATCGAGAATAGACTACCTTCCATAATGAAAATCCTACCATCCATTGGAGTAAAAAAAATCTCGACAACATAATACCTTCTATAATGACTAGGCTACCATCCATTGGTGTAAGAAAGATATCGACGACAAACTACCTTCCATATTGACAAGGCTACCATCCATTAGAGTGACAAAAATCTTGACAACAAACTACCTTCCATACTGACAAGGCTACCATCCATTGGAGTAACAAAAATCTCGAAAACAGACTACCTTCCATAATGACAAGGCTAAAATCCATTGGAGTAACAAAAATCTCGACAACAGACTGCCTTCCATAATGACAAGGCTACCATCTATAAGAATAAAAAAAATCTCGAGAACAGATTGCCTTCCATAATGACAAGGCTACCATCCAATGGAATAACAAAAATATCGACAACATACTACCTTCCATAATGACAAGGCTACCATCAATTGTAGTAACCAAAATCTCGACAACAGACTACCTTCCATAATGACAAGGCTACCATCAATTGGAGTAACAAAAATCTAGACAATAGACTACCTTCCATAATGACACGGCTACCATCCATTGTAGTAACGAAAATCTAGACAACAGAATACCTTCCATAATGACAAGGCTACCATCCATTGGAGTAACCAAAATCTCGACAACAGACAACTTCTATATTGACAAGGCTACCATCTATTGGAATAACAAAAATCTCGAGAACAAACTACCTTCCATAATGAGAGGGCTACCATCCAATGGAATAACAAAAATATCGACAACATACTACTTTCCATAATTAAAAGGCTACCATCAATTGTAGTAACCAAAATCTCGACAACAGACTACCTTCAATAATGACAAGGCTACCGTCCATTATAGTAACAAAAATCTCGACAACAGACTACCTTCCATAATGACAATGATACCATCAATTGGAGTAACAAATATCTCGACAATAGACTACCTTCCATAATGACAAGGCTCCGTCCATTGTAGTAACAAAAATCTCGACAACAGGCTACCTTCCATAATGACAAGGCTACCATCCATTGGAGTAACCAAAATCTCGACAACAGACAACTTCTATAATGACAAGGCTACCATCTATTGGAATAACAAAAATCTCGAGAACAGACTACCTTCCATAATGACAAGGCTACCATCCAATGGAATAACAAAAATATCGAAAACATACTACCTTCCATAATGACAAGGCTACAATCAATTGTAGTAACCAAAATCTCGCCAACAGACTACCTTCCATAATGACAAGGCTACCATCCATTGGAATAACAAAAATATCGACAACAAACTACGTTCCATAATGACAAGTCTACCATCCATTGGAGTAACAAAAATATCGACAACAGACTACCTACCATAATGACAAGGCTACCATCCATTGGAGTAACAAAAATGTCGAGAATATACTACCTTCCATAATGAAAAGCCTACCATTCATTGGAGTAACAAAAATCTCGACAACATAATACCTTCCATAATGACTAGTCTACCATCCATTGGAGTAACAAAGATATCGACAACAGACTACCTTCCATAATGACAAGGCTACCATCCATTGGAGTGACAAAAATCTCGACAACAGACTACCTTCCATAATGACAAGGCTACCATCCATTGGAGTAACAAAAATCTCAAAAACAGACTACCTTCCATAATAACAAGGCTAAAATCCATTGGAGTAACAAAAATCTCGACAATAGACTACCTTCCATAATGACAAGGCTACCATCTATTGGAATAACATAAATCTCGAGAACATACTACCTTCCATAATGACAAGGCTACCATCAATTGTAGTAACCAAAATCTCGACAACAGACTACCTTCCATAATGACAAAGCTACCGTCCATTGTAGTAACAAAAATCTCGACAACGAACTACCTTCCATAATGACAATGCTCCTATTATTTGGAGTAACAAAAATCTCTACAATAGACTACTTTCCATAATGATAAGGCTACCATCCATTGTATTAACAAAAATCTCGACAACAGACTACCTTCCATAATGACAAGGCTACCATCCATTGGAGTACCCAAAATCTTGACAACAGACAACTTCTATAATGACAAGTCTACCATCTATTAGAATAAAAAAAATCTCGAGAATAGACTACCTTCCATAATGACAAGGCTACCATCCAATGGAATAACAAAAATCTAGACAACATACTACCTTCCATAATGACAAGGCTACCATCCATTGGAATAACAAAAATATCGACAACAAACTACGTTCCATAATGACAAGGATACCATCCATTGGAGTAACAAAAATATCGACAACATACTACCTCCCATAATGACAAGGCTACCATTCATTTTAGTAACAAAAATCTTGAAAACAGACTACCTTCCATAATGAAAAGCCTACCATCCAATAGAGTAACAAAAACCTCGACAATAGAATACCTTCCATAATGACTAGGCTACCATCCATTGGAGTGACAAAAATCACAACGACAGACTACCTTCCATAATGACAAGGCTACCATCCATTAGAGTAACAAAGATCTCGACAACAGGCTACGTTCCGTATTGAGAAGGCTACCATCCATTGGATTAACAAAAATATCGACAATAGACTACCTTCCATAATGACAAGGCTACCATCTATTGGAATAACATAAATCTCGAGAACATACTACCTTCCATAATGACAAGGCTACCATCAATTGTAGTAACCAAAATCTCGACAATAGACTACCTTCCATAATGACAAGGCTACTGTCCATTGTAGTAACAAAAATCTCGACAACAGACTACCTTCCATAATGATAATGCTACCATTAATTGGAGTAACAAAAATCTCGACAATAGACTACCTCCCATAATGACAAGGCTACCCTCCATTGGAGTAACAAAAATCTCCAAAACAGACTACCTTCCATAATAACAAGGCTAAAATCCATTGGAGTAACAAAAATCTCGACAATAGACTACCTTCCATAATGACAAGGCTACCATCTATTGGAATAACATAAATCTCGAGAACATACTACCTTCCATAATGACAAGGCTACCATCAATTGTAGTAACCAAAATCTCGACAATAGACTACCTACCATAATGACAAGGCTACTGTCCATTGTAGTAACAAAAATCTCGACAACAGACTACCTTCCATAATGATAATGCTACCATTAATTGGAGTAACAAAAATCTCGAAAATAGACTACCTCCCATATTGACAAGGCTACCCTTCATTGTAGTAACAAAAATCTCGACAACAGACTACCTTCCATAATGACAAGGCTATCATCCATTGGAGTAACCAAAATCTTGACAACAGATAACTTCTATAATGACAAGGCTACCATCTATTGGAATAATAAAAATCTCGAGAACAGACTACCTTCCATAATGACAAGGCTACCATCCAATGGAATAACAAAAATATCAACAACATACTACCTTCCATAATGACAGGGCTACCATCCATTGGAGTAACAAAAATATCGACAACTGACTACCTTCCATAATGATAAGGCTACCATCCATTGGAGTAACGAAAATATCAACAAGAGAATACTTTCCATAATGACAAGGCTACCATCCATTGGAGTAACAAAAATATGGACAACAGACTACCTTCCATAATGACAAGGCTACCATCCATTAGAGTAACAAAAATCTAGACAACATACTACCTTTCATAATGACAAGGCTACCTTCCATTGGAGTAAAAAAAATATCAACAAGAGACTACCTTGCATAATGACAAGGCTACCATCCATTGGACTAACAAAAATCTCGCCAAGACACTACCTTCCATAATGACAAGGCTACCATCCAATGGAATAACAAAAATCTCGACAACATACTACCTTCCATAATGACAAGGCTACCATCCATTAGAGTGACAAAAATATCGACAATAGACTACCTTCCATAATGAGTAGGCTACCATCCATTAGAGTAACAAAGATATCGACAACCGACTACCTTCTATAATGACAAGGCTATCATACATTGTAATAATAAAAATCTCGACAACAAACTACCTTCCATAATGACAAGGCTACCATTCATTTTAGTAACAAAAATCTCGAAAACAGACTACCTTCCATAATGACAAGGCTACCATCCAATGGAATAACAAAAATCTCGAGAACAGACTACCTTCCATAGTTACAAGGCTACCATCCATTGGAGTGACAGAAATCACAACAACAGACTACCTTCCATAATGACAAGGCTACCATTCATTGGAGTAACAAAGATCTCGACCACAGGCTATGTTCCGTAATGAGAAGGCTACCATCCATTGGATTACCAAAAATCTCGACAATAGACTACCTTCCATAATGACAAGGCTACCATCTATTGGAATAACATAAATCTTGAGAACATACTACCTTCCATAATGACAAGGCTACCATCAATTGTAGTAACCAAAATCTCGACAAAAAACTACCTTCCATAATGACAAGGCTACCGTCAATTGTTGTAACAAAAATCTCGACAACAGACTACCTTCCATAATGATAATGCTACCATTAATTGGAGTAACAAAAATCTCGACAATAGACTACCTCCCATAATGACAAGGCTACCATCCATTGTAGTAACAAAAATATCGACAACAGATAACTTCTATAATGACAAGGCTACCATCAATTGGAATAACAAAAATCTCGAGAACAGACTACCTTCCATAATGACAAGGCTACCATCCAATGGAATAACAAAAATCTCGAAAACATACTACCTTCCATAATGACAGGGCTACCATCCATTGTAGTAACAAAAATATCGATAACATACTACCTTCAATAATGATAAGGCTACCATCCGTTGGAGTAACGAAAATATCCACAAGAGACTACTTTCCATAATGACAAGGCTACCATCCATTGGAGCAATAAAAATATGGACAACAGACTACCTTCCATAATGACAAGGCTACCATCCATTAGAGTAACAAAAATCTAGAAAACATACTACCTTCCATAATGACAAGGCTACCCTCCATTGGAGTAAAAAAAATATCAACAAGAGACTACCTTGCATAATGACAAGGCTACCATCCATTGGACTAACAAAAATCTCGCCAAGACACTACCTTCAATAATGACAAGGCTACCATCCAATGGAATAACAAAAATCTCGAGAACAGACTACCTTCCATAGTTACAAGGCTACCATCCATTGGAGTGACAGAAATCACAACAACAGACTACCTTCCATAATGACAAGGCTACCATTCATTGGAGTAACAAAGATCTCGACCACAGGCTACGTTCCGTAATGAGAAGGCTACCATCCATTGGATTACCAAAAATCTCGACAATAGACTACCTTCCATAATGACAAGGATACCATCTATTGGAATAACATAAATCTTGAGAACATACTACCTTCCATAATGACAAGGCTACCATCAATTGTAGTAACCAAAATCTCGACAAAAAACTACCTTCCATAATGACAAGGCTACCGTCAATTGTTGTAACAAAAATCTCGACAACAGACTACCTTCCATAATGATAATGCTACCATTAATTGGAGTAACAAAAATCTCGACAATAGACTACCTCCCATAATGTCAAGGCTACCATCCATTGTAGTAACAAAAATATCGACAACAGATAACTTCTATAATGACAAGGCTACCATCAATTGGAATAACAAAAATCTCGAGAACAGACTACCTTCCATAATGACAAGGCTACCATCCAATGGAATAACAAAAATATCGAAAACATACTACCTTCCATAATGACAGGGCTACCATCCATTGTAGTAACAAAAATATCGATAACATACTACCTTCAATAATGATAAGGCTACCATCCGTTGGAGTAACGAAAATATCAACAAGAGACTACTTTCCATAATGACAAGGCTACCATCCATTGGAGCAATAAAAATATGGACAACAGACTACCTTCCATAATGACAAGGCTACCATCCATTAGAGTAACAAAAATCTAGAAAACATACTACCTTCCATAATGACAAGGCTACCTTCCATTGGAGTAAAAAAAATATCAACAAGAGACTACCTTGCATAATGACAAGGCTACCATCCATTGGACTAACAAAAATCTCGCCAAGACACTAACTTCCATAATGACAAGGCTACCATCCAATGGAATAACAAAAATATCGACAACATACTACCTTCCTTAATGACAAGGCTACCATCCATTAAAGTGACAAAAATATCGATAATAGACTACCTTCCATAATAACTAGGCTACCATCCATTAGAGTAACAAAGATATCGACAACAGACTACCTTTTATAATGACAAGGCTACCATACATTGTAATAATAAAAATCTCGACAACAAACTACCTTCCACAATGACAAGGCTACCATCCATTGGAGTAACAAAAATCTCGACAACATAATACCTTCCATAATGACAAGACTACCATTCATTTTAGTAACAAAAATCTCGAAAACAGACTACCTTCCATAATGACAAGGCTACCATCCAATGGAATAACAAAAATCTCGAGAATAGACTACCTTCCATAGTTACAAGGCTACCATCCATTGGAGTGACAGAAATCAAAACGACAGACTACCTTCCATAATGACAAGGCTACCATCCATTGGAGTAACAAATATCTCGACAACAGGCTACGTTCCGTAATGAGAAGTCTACCATCCATTGGATTAACAAAAATCTCGACAATAGACTACCTTCCATAATGACAAGGCTACCATCTATTAGAATAACATAAATCTCGAGAACATACTACCTTCCATAATGATAAGGCTACCATCAATTATAGTAACCAAAATCTCGACAACAAACTACCTTCGATAATGACAAGGCTACCGTCCATTGTAGTAACAAAAATCTCGACAACTGACTACCTTCCATAAAGATAATGCTATCATTAATTGGAGTAACAAAAATCTCGACAATAGACTACCTCCCATAATGACCAGGCTACCATCCATTGTAGTAACACAAATCTCGACAATAGACTACCTTCTATAATGACAAGGCTACCATCCATTGGAGTAACCAAAATCTTGACAACAGATAACTTCTATAATGACAAGGCTACCATCTATTAGAATAACAAAAATCTCGAGAACAGACTACCTTCCATAATGACAAGGCTACCATCCATGGAATAACAAAAATCTCGACAACATACTACCTTCCATAATGATAGGGCTACCATCCATTGGAGTCACAAAAATATTGATAACAGACTACCTTCCATAATGATAAGGCTACCATCCTTTGGAGTAACGAAAATATCAACAAGAGACTACTTTCCATAATGACAAGGCTACCATCCATTGGAGTAACAAAAATATGGACAACAGACTACCTTCCATAATGACAAGGCTACCATCCATTAGAGTAACAACAATCTAGACAACATACTACCTTCCATAATGACAAGGCTACCTTCCATTGGAGTAAAAAAAATATCAACAAGAGACTACCTTGCATAATGACAAGGCTACCATCCATTGGACTAACAAAAATCTCGCCAAGACACTACCTTCCATAATGACAAGGCTACCATCCAATGGAATAACAAAAATCTCGACAACATACTACCTTCCATAATGACAAGGCTACCATCCATTAGAGTGACAAAAATATCGACAATAGACTACCTTCCATAATGACTAGGCTACCATCCATTAGAGTAACAAAGATATCGACATCAAACTACCTTCTATAATGACAAGGCTACCATACATTGTAATAATAAAAATCTCGACAACAAACTACCTTCCACAATGACAAGGCTACCATCCATTGGAGTAACAAAAATCTCGATAACATACTACCTTCCATAATGACAAGGCTACCATTCATTTTAGTAACAACAATATCGAAAATAGACTACCTTCCATAATGCAAGGCTACCATCCAATGGAATAACAAGAATCTCGAGAACAGACTACCTTCCATAGTTACGAGGCTACCATCCATTGGAGTGACAGAAATCACAACGACAGACTACCTTCCATAATGACAAGGCTACCATCCATTGGAGTAACAAAGATCTCGACAACAGGCTACATTCCGTAATGAGAAGGCTACCATCCATTAGATTAACAAAAATCTCGACAATAGACTACCTTCCATAATGACAAAGCTACCATCTATTGGAATAACATAAATCTCGAGAACATACTACCTTCCATAATGACAAGGCTACCATCAATTGTAGTAACCAAAATCTCGACAACAGACTACCTTCCATAATGACAAGGCTACCGTCAATTGTAGTAACAAAAATCTTGAAAACAGACTACCTTCCATAATGATAATGCTACCATTAATTGGAGTAACAAAAATATAGACAATGGACTACCTCCCATAATGACAAGGCTACCATCCATGGTAGTAACAAAAATATCGACAATAGACAACCTTCCATAATGACAAGGCTACCATCCATTGGAGTAACCAAAATCTTGACATTAGATAACTTCTATAATGACAAGGCTAACATCTATTGGAATAACAAAAATCTCGAGAACAGACTACCTTCCATAATGACAAGGCTACCATCCAATGGAATAACAAAAATCTCGACAACATACTACCTTCCAGAATGACAAGGCTACCATCCATTAGAGTGACAAAAATATCGACAATAGACTACCTTCCATAATGACTAGGCTACCATCCATTAGAGTAACAAAGATATCGACAACAGACTACCTTCTATAATGACAAGGCTACCATACATTTTAATAATAAAAATCTCGACAACAAACTACCTTCCACAATGACAAGGCTACCATCCATTGGAGTAACAAAAATCTCGACAATAGACTACCTTCCATAATGACAAGGCTACCATCTATTGGAGTAACAAAAATCTCGACAATAAACTACCTTTCATAATGACAAGGCTACCATCCATTAGAGTAATAAAAATATCGACAACAGACTACCTTCCATAATGACATGGCTACTATCCATTAGAGTAAAAAAAATCTCGACAACAGAATACCTTCCATAATGACAAGGCTACCATCCATGGGAGTAATGAAAATATCAACAAGAGACTACCTTCTATAATGACAAGGATACCAAGCTTTGGAGTAATGAAAATATCAACAAGACACTACCTTCCATATTAACAAGGCTACAATCCATTGGAGTAACAAAAAGCTCGCCAACAGACTACCTTCCAAAATGACAAGGCTACCATCCATTGGAGTAACAAAATCTCTACAACAGACTACCTTTCATTATGACATGGCTACTATCCATTGGAGTAACAAAAATCTCGACAACAAACTACCTACCAAAATGATAAGGATACCATCCATTGGAATAACAAAAATATCTACAACAAACTACGTTCCATAATGACAGGGATACCATCCATTGGAGTAACAAAAATATCGACAACAGACTACCTTCCATAATGATAAGGCTACAATCCATTGGAGTAACAAAAATCTCGAGACCAGACTGCCTTCCATAATGACAAGGCTACCATCCATTGTAGTAACCAAAATCTCGACAAAAGACTACCTTCCATAATGACAAGGCTACCATCTATTGGAATAACAAAAATCTCGAGAACAGACTGCCTTCTATACTTACGAGGCTACCATCCATTGGAGTAATAAAAATATCGACACAAACTACCTTTCATAATGACAAGGCTATCATCCATTGGGGTAACAAAAATATCGAGAATAAACTACCTTCCATAATGAAAAGCCTACCATCCATCGGATTATCAAAAATTTCGACAACAGAATACCTTCCATAATGACTAGGCTGCCATCCATTGGAATAATAAAGATATCAACAACAGAGTACCTTCCATAATGACAATGCTACCATCCATTGGATTAATAAAAATATCGACAACAGACTACCTTCAATAATGACAAGGCTACCATCTATTGGAATAACAAAAATCTCGAGAACAAACTGCCTTCCATAATGACAAGGCTACCATCCATTGTAGTAACCAAAATCTCGACAACAGACTACCTTCCATAATGACAAGGATACCATCTATTGGAATAACAAAAATCTCGAGAACAAACTGCCTTCTATACTTACAAGGCTACCATCCATTGGAGTAACAAAAATCTCGAAAACAGACTACCATCTATAATGACAAGGTTAAAATCCATTGGGGTAACAAAAATCACGACAACAGACTACCTTCCATAATGACAAGGCTACCATCTATAGGAATAAAAATAATCTCGAGAATAGACTGCCTTCCATAATGACAAGGCTACCATCCATTGGAGTAATGAAAATATCAACAAGAGACTACCTTCTATAATGACAAGGGTACCATGCTTTGGAGTAATGAAAATATCAACAAGAGACTACCTTCCATATTAACAAGGCTACCATCCATTTGAGTAACAAAAAGCTTGCCAATAGACTACCTTCCAAAACGACAAGTCTACCATCCATTGGAGTAACAAAATCTCGACAACAGACTACCTTTTATTATGACATGTCTACTATCCATTGGAGTAACAAAAATCTCGACAACAAACTACCTACAAAAATGATAAGGCTACCATCCATTGGAATAACAAAAATATCAACAACAAACTATGTTCCATAATGACAGGGCTACCATCCATTGGAGTAACAAAAATATCAACAACAAACAACCTTCCATAATGATAAGGCTACCATCCATTGGAATAACAAAAATCTAGACAACAGACTACCTTCCGTAATTACAAGTCTACCATCCATTGGAGTAACGAAAATATCAACAGGAGACTACTTTCCATAATGACAAGGCTACCATCCATTGGAGTAACAAAAATCTTGACAACAAACTACCTTCCATAATGACAAGGCTACCATCCATTAGAGTAACAAAAATCTAGACAACAGACTACCTTCCATAATGATAAGTCTACCATCCAATGGAGTAACAAAAATATAAAAAAGAGATTACCTTCCATAATGACAAGGCTACCATCCATTGGAGTTACAAAAATATCGATAACAGACTACCTTTCATAATGACAAGGCTACCATCCATTGGAGTAACAAAAATATCGAGAATAAACTACCTTCTGTAATGAAAATCCTACCATCCATTGGAGTATCAAAAATCTCGACAACAGAATACCTTCCATAATGACTAGGCTACCATCCATTGGAATAACAAAGATATCGATAATAGACTACCTTCCATAATGACAATGCTACCATCCATTGGAGTAACAAAAATCTCGACAACAGACATCCTTCCGTAATGACAAGGCTACCATACATTGGAGTAACAAAAATTTCGAAAACATACTACCTTCCATAATGACAAGGCTACCATCTATTGGAATAACAAAAATCTCGAGAACAAATTGCCTTCTATAATGACAAGGCTACCATCTATTGTAGTAACCAAAATCTCGACAAAAGACTACCTTCCATAATGACAAGGCTACCATCTATTGGAATAACATAAATCTCGAGAACAGACTGCCTTCTATACTTACGAGGCTACCATCCATTGGAGTAACAAAAATATCAACAACAGACTACCTTTCATAATGACAAGGCTACCATCCATTGGAGTAACAAAAATATCGAGAATAAAGTACCTTCCATAATGAAAAGTCTACCATCCATTGGATTATCAAAAATTTCGACAACAGAATACCTTCCATAATGATTAGGCTGCCATCCATTGGAATAACAAAGATATCGACAACAGAGTACCTTCCATAATGACAATGCTACCATCCATTGGATTAATAAAAATATCGACAACAGACAACCTTCCATAATGACAAGGCTACCATCCATTGGAGTAACAAAAATTTTGAAAACAGACTACCTTCAATAATGACAAGGCTACCATCTATTGGAATAACAAAAATTTCGACAACAGAATACCTTCCATAATGATTAGGCTGCCATCCATTGGAATAACAAAGATATCGACAACAGAGTACCTTCCATAATGACAATGCTACCATCCATTGGATTAATAAAAATATCGACAACAGACAACCTTCCATAATGACAAGGCTACCATCCATTGGAGTAACAAAAATTTCGAAAACAGACTACCTTCAATAATGACAAGGCTACCATCTATTGGAATAACAAAATCTCGAGGAAAAACTGCCTTCCATAATGACAAGGCTACCATCTATTGGAATAACAAAAATCTCGAGAACAGACTGCCTTCCATAATGACAAGGCTACCATCCATTGTAGTAACCAAAATATCGACAAAAGACTACCTTCCATAATGACAAGGCTACCATCTATTGGAATAACAAAAATCTCGAGAACAGACTACCTTCTATACTTACAAGGCTACCATCCATTGGAGTAATAATAATATCGAAAACAAACTACCTTTCATAATGACAAGGCTACCATCGATTGGAGTAACAAAAATATCGAGAATAAACTACCTTCCATAATGAAAAGCCGACCATCCATTGGAGTATCAAAAATTTCGACAACAGAATACCTTCCATAATGACTAGGCTGCCATCCATTGGAATAACAAAGATATCGACAACAGAGTACCTTCCATAATGACAATGCTACCATCCATTGGATTAATAAAAATATCGACAACAAACAACCTTCCATAATGACAAGGCTACCATCCATTGGAGTACCAAAAATTTCGAAAACAGACTACCTTCAATAATGACAAGGCTACCATCTATTGGAATAAGAAAAATCTAGAGAACAGACTGCCTTCCATAATGACAAGGCTACCATCCATTGTAGTTACCAAAATCTTGACAACAGACTTCCTTCCATAATGACAAGGCTACCATCCATGGGAGTAACAAAAATCTCGACAACAAACTACCTTCCATAATGACAAGGCTGCCATCCATTAGAGTAACAAAAATCTAGACAACAGACTACCTTCCATAATGACAAGGCTACCATCCAATGGAGTAACAAAAATATAAAAAAGAGACTACCTTCCATAATGACAAGGCTACCATCCATTGGAGTAACAAAAATATCGACAACAAACTACCTTTCATAATGACAAGGCTACCATCCATTGGAGTAACAAAAATATCGAGAATAAACTACCTTCCATAATGAAAAGCCTACCATCCATTGGACTATCAAAAATATCGACAACAGAATACCTTCCATAATAACTAGGCTACTATCCATTGGAATAACAAAGATATCGACAATAGACTACCTTCCATAATGACAATGCTACCATCCATTGAAGTAACAAAAATCTCGACAACATACAACCTTCTAGAATTACAAGGCTACCATACATTGGAGTAACAAAAATTTTGAAAACAGACTACCTTCCATAATGACAAGGCTACCATCTATTGGAATAACAAAAATCTCGAGAACAGACTGCCTTCCATAATGACAAGGCTACCATCCATTGTAGTAACCAAAATCTCGACAAAAGACTACCTTCCATAATGACAAGTCTACCATCTATTGGAATAACAAAAATCTCAAGAACAAACTGCCTTCTATACTTACAAGGCTTCCATCCATTGCAGTAACAAAAATATCGACAACATACTACCTTTCATAATGACAAGGCTACCATCCATTGGAGTAACAGAAATATCGACAATAAAGTACCTTCCATAATGACTAAGCTACCATCCATTGGAATAACAAAGATATCGACAACAAACTACCTTCCATAATGACAATGCTACCATCCATTGGAGTAATAAAAATCTCGACAACAGACAACCTTCCATAATGACAAGGCTACCATCCATTGGAGTAACAAAAAATTTGAAAATAGACTACCTTCCATAATGACAAGGCTACCATCTATTTGAATAACAAAAATCTCGAGAATAGACTGCCTTCCATAATAACAAGGCTATCATCCATTGTAGTAACTAAAATCTCGACAACAGACTACCTTCCATAATGACAAGGCTACCATCCATTGGAATAACAAAAATATCGACAATAGACTACCTTCCATAATGACAATGCTACCATCCATTGGAGTAACAAAAATTTCGACAACAGACAACCTTCCATAATGACAAGGCTACCATACATTGGAGTAACAAAAATTTCGAA
Organism: Vicia faba; assembly: GCA_948472305.1. Taxonomy (NCBI): domain Eukaryota; kingdom Viridiplantae; phylum Streptophyta; class Magnoliopsida; order Fabales; family Fabaceae; genus Vicia; species Vicia faba. Next base: position 764,538,439 of record OX451738.1, read on the forward strand.
ATTAGACTACCTTCCATAATGACAAGGCTACCATCTATTGGAATAACAAAAATCTCGAGAACAGACTGCCTTCCATAATGACAAGGCTACCATCTATTGTAGTAACCAAAATCTCGACAAAAGACTACCTTCCATAATGACAAGGCTACCATCTATTGGAATAACAAAAATCTCGAGAACAAACTGCCTTCTATACTTACAAGGCTACCATCCATTGGAGTAATAAAATATCGAAAACAAACTACCTTTCATAATGACAAGGATACCATCCATTGGAGTAACAAAAATATCAAGAATAAACTACCTTCCATAATGAAAAGCCTACCATCCATTGGAGTATCAAAAATTTCGACAACAGAATACCTTCCATAATGACTAGGCTGCCATCCATTGGAATAACAAAGATATCGACAACAGAGTACCTTCCATAATGACAATGCTACCATCCATTGGATTAATAAAAATATCGACAACAGACAACCTTCCATAATGACAAGGCTACCATCCATTGGAGTAACAAAAATTTCGAAAATAGACTACCTTCAATAATGACAAGGCTACCATCTATTGGAATAACAAAAATCTCGAGGACAGACTGCCTTCCATAATGACAAGGCTACCATCCATTGTAGTAACCAAAATCTCGACAACAGACTACCTTCCATAATGACAAGGCTACCTTCTATTGGAATAACAAAAATCTCGAGAACAAACTGCCTTCTATACTTACAAGGCTACCATCCATTGGAGTAACAAAAATCTCGAAAATAGACTACCATCTATAATGACAAGGTTAAAATCCCTTGGGGTAATAAAAATCTCGACAACAGACTCCCTTCCATAATGAAAAGGCTACCATCTATAGGAATAAAAATAATCTCGAGAACAGACTGCCTTCAATAATGACAAGGCTACCATCCATTGGAGTAACAAAAATCTCGACAACAAACTACCTTCCATAATGACAAGCCTGCCATCCATTAGAGTAACAAAAATCTAGACAACAGACTACCTTCCATAATGACAAGGTTACCATCCAATGGAGTAACAAAAATATAAAAAAGAGACTACCTTCCATAATGACAAGGCTACCATCCATTGGAGTAACAAAAATATCAACAACAGACTACCTTTCATAATGACAAGGCTACCATCCATTGGAGTAACAAAAATATCGAGAATAAACTACCTTCCATAATGAAAAGACTACCATCCATTGGAGTATCAAAAATCTCGACAACAGAATACCTTCCATAATGACAAGGCTACCATCCATTAGAGTAACAAAGATATCGACAACAGACTACCTTCCATAATGACAAGGCTACCATCTAATGGAATAACAAAAATCTCAACAACATACTAGCTTCCATAATGACAAGGCTACCGTCAAGTGTAGTAACCATAATCTCGACAACAGACTACCTTCCATGATGACAAGGCTACCGTCCATTTGAGTAACAAAAATCTCGCCAACAGACTACCTTCCATAATCACAAGGCTACCATCCGTTGGAGTGACAAAAATATCGACAATAGACTACCTTCCATAATGACAAGGCTACCATCCATTGGAGTACCAAAATCTCGACAACATACTACCTTTCATTATGACATGGCCACTATCCATTGGAGTAACAAAAATCTGGACAACAAACTTCCTTCCAAAATGATAAGGCTACCATCCATTGGAATAAAAAAAATATTGACAACAAACTACGTTCCATAATGACAAGGCTACCATCCATCGGAGTAACAAAAATATCGACAACAGACTACCTTCCATAATGACAAGGCTACCATCCATTGGAATAACAAAAATCTAGACAACAGACTAACTTCCATAATGACAAGGCTACCATCCATTGGAGTAACGAAAATGTCAACAAGAGACTACTTTCCGTAATGACAAGGCTACCATCCATTGGAGTAACAAAAATATGGACAACAGACTACCTTCCATAATGACAAGCCTACCATCCATTAGAGTAACAAAAATCTAGACAACAGACTACCTTCCATAATGACAAGGCTACCATCCATTGGAGTAACAAAAATATCAACAAGAGACTACCTTGCATAACGACAAGGCTACCATCCAATGGAGTAACAAAAATATCAAAAAGAGACTACCTTCCATAATGACAAGGCTACCATCCATTAGAGTAACAAAAATATCGACAACATACTACCTTTCATAATGACAACGCTACCATCCGTTGGAGTAATAAAAATATCGAGAATAAACTACCTTCCATAATGAAAAGCCTACCATCCATTGGAGTATCAAAACTCTCGACAACAGAATACCTTCCATAATGACTAGGCTACCATCCATTGGAGTAACAAAGATATCGACAACAGACTACCTTCCATAATTACAAGGCTACCATCCAATGGAATAAAAAAAATCTCGAGAAGAGACTACCTTCCATAGTTACAAGGCTACCATCCATTGGAGTGATAGAAATCACAACGACAGACTATATTCCATAATGACAAGGCTACCATCAATTAGAGTAACAAAGATCTCGAAAACAAACTACCTTCCATAATGATAAGGCTACCATCCATTGGAGTATCAAAAATATCTACAACAGACTACGTTCCATAATGAGAAGGCTACCATCCATTGGAGTAACAAAAATCTCGACAACAGACTACCTTCCATAATGACAAGTCTACCATCTATTGGAATAATATAAATCTCAAGAACATACTACCTTCCATAATGACAAGGCTACCACCTATTGGAATAACAAAAATCTCTACAACATACTACCTTCCATAATGAAAAGTCTACCATCCATTGGAGTAACAAAAACATAGACAACAGACTATGTTCCATAATGACAAGGCTACCATCCATTGGAATAACAAAAATCTCGACAACAGAATACCTTCCATAATGACAAGGCTACCATCTATTGGTATAACAAAAATATCGAGAACATGCTACCTTCCATAATGACACGGCTACCATCCAATGGAATGACAAAAATCTCGACAACATACTACCTTCCATAATGACAAGGCTACCATGCATTGGAGTAACAAAAATATCGGCAACAGACAACCTTCCATAATGACAAGGATATCGTCTATTGGAATAACAAAAATCTCAAGAACAGACTACCTTCCATAATGACAAGGCTACCATCCAATGGAATAACAAAAATCTCGTGAACAAACTACCCTCCATAGTGACAAGGCTACCATCCATTAGAGTGACAGAAATCACAATGACAAACTACCTTCCATAATGACAAGGATACCATCCAATGGAGTAACAAAAATCTCGGCAACAGACTAACTTCCATAATGACAAGGCTAAATCCATTGGAGTAACAAAAATATTGACAATAGACTACCTTCTATAATGACAAGGCTACCATCCATTGGAATAACAAAAATCTAGACAACAAACTACCTTCCATAATGACAAGGCTACCGTCAATTGTAGTAACAAAAATCTTGAAAACAGACTACCTTCCATAATGATAATGCTACCATTAATTGGAGTAACAAAAATATAGACAATGGACTACCTCCCATAATGACAAGGCTACCATCCATGGTAGTAACAAAAATATCGACAATAGACAACCTTCCATAATGACAAGGCTACCATCCATTGGAGTAACCAAAATCTTGACATTAGATAACTTCTATAATGACAAGGCTAACATCTATTGGAATAACAAAAATCTCGAGAACAGACTACCTTCCATAATGACAAGGCTACCATCCAATGGAATAACAAAAATCTCGACAACATACTACCTTCCAGAATGACAAGGCTACCATCCATTAGAGTGACAAAAATATCGACAATAGACTACCTTCCATAATGACTAGGCTACCATCCATTAGAGTAACAAAGATATCGACAACAGACTACCTTCTATAATGACAAGGCTACCATACATTTTAATAATAAAAATCTCGACAACAAACTACCTTCCACAATGACAAGGCTACCATCCATTGGAGTAACAAAAATCTCGACAATAGACTACCTTCCATAATGACAAGGCTACCATCTATTGGAGTAACAAAAATCTCGACAATAAACTACCTTTCATAATGACAAGGCTACCATCCATTAGAGTAATAAAAATATCGACAACAGACTACCTTCCATAATGACATGGCTACTATCCATTAGAGTAAAAAAAATCTCGACAACAGAATACCTTCCATAATGACAAGGCTACCATCCATGGGAGTAATGAAAATATCAACAAGAGACTACCTTCTATAATGACAAGGATACCAAGCTTTGGAGTAATGAAAATATCAACAAGACACTACCTTCCATATTAACAAGGCTACAATCCATTGGAGTAACAAAAAGCTCGCCAACAGACTACCTTCCAAAATGACAAGGCTACCATCCATTGGAGTAACAAAATCTCTACAACAGACTACCTTTCATTATGACATGGCTACTATCCATTGGAGTAACAAAAATCTCGACAACAAACTACCTACCAAAATGATAAGGATACCATCCATTGGAATAACAAAAATATCTACAACAAACTACGTTCCATAATGACAGGGATACCATCCATTGGAGTAACAAAAATATCGACAACAGACTACCTTCCATAATGATAAGGCTACCATCCATTGGAGTAACAAAAATCTAGACAACATACTACCTTCCATAATGACAAGGCTACCATCCAATAGAGAAACAAAAATATAAAAAAGAGACTACCTTCCATAATGACAATGCTACTATCTATTGGAGTAACAAATATATCGACAACAGACTACCTTTCATAATGACAAGGCTACCATCCATTGTAGTAACAAAAATATCGAGAATAAACTACCTTCCATAATGAAAAGCCTACCATCCATTGGAGTATCAAAAATCTCGACAATAGAATACCTTCCATAATGAATAGGCTACCATCCATTGGAATAACAAAGATATCGACAATAGACTACCTTCTATAATGACAATGCTACAATCCATTGGAGTAACAAAAATCTCGAGACCAGACTGCCTTCCATAATGACAAGGCTACCATCCATTGTAGTAACCAAAATCTCGACAAAAGACTACCTTCCATAATGACAAGGCTACCATCTATTGGAATAACAAAAATCTCGAGAACAGACTGCCTTCTATACTTACGAGGCTACCATCCATTGGAGTAATAAAAATATCGACACAAACTACCTTTCATAATGACAAGGCTATCATCCATTGGGGTAACAAAAATATCGAGAATAAACTACCTTCCATAATGAAAAGCCTACCATCCATCGGATTATCAAAAATTTCGACAACAGAATACCTTCCATAATGACTAGGCTGCCATCCATTGGAATAATAAAGATATCAACAACAGAGTACCTTCCATAATGACAATGCTACCATCCATTGGATTAATAAAAATATCGACAACAGACTACCTTCAATAATGACAAGGCTACCATCTATTGGAATAACAAAAATCTCGAGAACAGACTGCCTTCCATAATGACAAGGCTACCATCCATTGTAGTAACCAAAATCTCGACAACAGACTACCTTCCATAATGACAAGGATACCATCTATTGGAATAACAAAAATCTCGAGAACAAACTGCCTTCTATACTTACAAGGCTACCATCCATTGGAGTAACAAAAATCTCGAAAACAGACTACCATCTATAATGACAAGGTTAAAATCCATTGGGGTAACAAAAATCACGACAACAGACTACCTTCCATAATGACAAGGCTACCATCTATAGGAATAAAAATAATCTCGAGAATAGACTGCCTTCCATAATGACAAGGCTACCATCCATTGGAGTAATGAAAATATCAACAAGAGACTACCTTCTATAATGACAAGGGTACCATGCTTTGGAGTAATGAAAATATCAACAAGAGACTACCTTCCATATTAACAAGGCTACCATCCATTTGAGTAACAAAAAGCTCGCCAATAGACTACCTTCCAAAACGACAAGTCTACCATCCATTGGAGTAACAAAATCTCGACAACAGACTACCTTTTATTATGACATGTCTACTATCCATTGGAGTAACAAAAATCTCGACAACAAACTACCTACAAAAATGATAAGGCTACCATCCATTGGAATAACAAAAATATCAACAACAAACTATGTTCCATAATGACAGGGCTACCATCCATTGGAGTAACAAAAATATCAACAACAAACAACCTTCCATAATGATAAGGCTACCATCCATTGGAATAACAAAAATCTAGACAACAGACTACCTTCCGTAATTACAAGTCTACCATCCATTGGAGTAACGAAAATATCAACAGGAGACTACTTTCCATAATGACAAGGCTACCATCCATTGGAGTAACAAAAATCTTGACAACAAACTACCTTCCATAATGACAAGGCTACCATCCATTAGAGTAACAAAAATCTAGACAACAGACTACCTTCCATAATGATAAGTCTACCATCCAATGGAGTAACAAAAATATAAAAAAGAGATTACCTTCCATAATGACAAGGCTACCATCCATTGGAGTTACAAAAATATCGACAACAGACTACCTTTCATAATGACAAGGCTACCATCCATTGGAGTAACAAAAATATCGAGAATAAACTACCTTCTGTAATGAAAATCCTACCATCCATTGGAGTATCAAAAATCTCGACAACAGAATACCTTCCATAATGACTAGGCTACCATCCATTGGAATAACAAAGATATCGATAATAGACTACCTTCCATAATGACAATGCTACCATCCATTGGAGTAACAAAAATCTCGACAACAGACATCCTTCCGTAATGACAAGGCTACCATACATTGGAGTAACAAAAATTTCGAAAACATACTACCTTCCATAATGACAAGGCTACCATCTATTGGAATAACAAAAATCTCGAGAACAAATTGCCTTCTATAATGACAAGGCTACCATCTATTGTAGTAACCAAAATCTCGACAAAAGACTACCTTCCATAATGACAAGGCTACCATCTATTGGAATAACATAAATCTCGAGAACAGACTGCCTTCTATACTTACGAGGCTACCATCCATTGGAGTAACAAAAATATCAACAACAGACTACCTTTCATAATGACAAGGCTACCATCCATTGGAGTAACAAAAATATCGAGAATAAAGTACCTTCCATAATGAAAAGTCTACCATCCATTGGATTATCAAAAATTTCGACAACAGAATACCTTCCATAATGATTAGGCTGCCATCCATTGGAATAACAAAGATATCGACAACAGAGTACCTTCCATAATGACAATGCTACCATCCATTGGATTAATAAAAATATCGACAACAGACAACCTTCCATAATGACAAGGCTACCATCCATTGGAGTAACAAAAATTTTGAAAACAGACTACCTTCAATAATGACAAGGCTACCATCTATTGGAATAACAAAAATTTCGACAACAGAATACCTTCCATAATGATTAGGCTGCCATCCATTGGAATAACAAAGATATCGACAACAGAGTACCTTCCATAATGACAATGCTACCATCCATTGGATTAATAAAAATATCGACAACAGACAACCTTCCATAATGACAAGGCTACCATCCATTGGAGTAACAAAAATTTCGAAAACAGACTACCTTCAATAATGACAAGGCTACCATCTATTGGAATAACAAAATCTCGAGGAAAAACTGCCTTCCATAATGACAAGGCTACCATCTATTGGAATAACAAAAATCTCGAGAACAGACTGCCTTCCATAATGACAAGGCTACCATCCATTGTAGTAACCAAAATATCGACAAAAGACTACCTTCCATAATGACAAGGCTACCATCTATTGGAATAACAAAAATCTCGAGAACAGACTACCTTCTATACTTACAAGGCTACCATCCATTGGAGTAATAATAATATCGAAAACAAACTACCTTTCATAATGACAAGGCTACCATCGATTGGAGTAACAAAAATATCGAGAATAAACTACCTTCCATAATGAAAAGCCGACCATCCATTGGAGTATCAAAAATTTCGACAACAGAATACCTTCCATAATGACTAGGCTGCCATCCATTGGAATAACAAAGATATCGACAACAGAGTACCTTCCATAATGACAATGCTACCATCCATTGGATTAATAAAAATATCGACAACAAACAACCTTCCATAATGACAAGGCTACCATCCATTGGAGTACCAAAAATTTCGAAAACAGACTACCTTCAATAATGACAAGGCTACCATCTATTGGAATAAGAAAAATCTAGAGAACAGACTGCCTTCCATAATGACAAGGCTACCATCCATTGTAGTTACCAAAATCTTGACAACAGACTTCCTTCCATAATGACAAGGCTACCATCCATGGGAGTAACAAAAATCTCGACAACAAACTACCTTCCATAATGACAAGGCTGCCATCCATTAGAGTAACAAAAATCTAGACAACAGACTACCTTCCATAATGACAAGGCTACCATCCAATGGAGTAACAAAAATATAAAAAAGAGACTACCTTCCATAATGACAAGGCTACCATCCATTGGAGTAACAAAAATATCGACAACAAACTACCTTTCATAATGACAAGGCTACCATCCATTGGAGTAACAAAAATATCGAGAATAAACTACCTTCCATAATGAAAAGCCTACCATCCATTGGACTATCAAAAATATCGACAACAGAATACCTTCCATAATAACTAGGCTACTATCCATTGGAATAACAAAGATATCGACAATAGACTACCTTCCATAATGACAATGCTACCATCCATTGAAGTAACAAAAATCTCGACAACATACAACCTTCTAGAATTACAAGGCTACCATACATTGGAGTAACAAAAATTTTGAAAACAGACTACCTTCCATAATGACAAGGCTACCATCTATTGGAATAACAAAAATCTCGAGAACAGACTGCCTTCCATAATGACAAGGCTACCATCCATTGTAGTAACCAAAATCTCGACAAAAGACTACCTTCCATAATGACAAGTCTACCATCTATTGGAATAACAAAAATCTCAAGAACAAACTGCCTTCTATACTTACAAGGCTTCCATCCATTGCAGTAACAAAAATATCGACAACATACTACCTTTCATAATGACAAGGCTACCATCCATTGGAGTAACAGAAATATCGACAATAAAGTACCTTCCATAATGACTAAGCTACCATCCATTGGAATAACAAAGATATCGACAACAAACTACCTTCCATAATGACAATGCTACCATCCATTGGAGTAATAAAAATCTCGACAACAGACAACCTTCCATAATGACAAGGCTACCATCCATTGGAGTAACAAAAAATTTGAAAATAGACTACCTTCCATAATGACAAGGCTACCATCTATTTGAATAACAAAAATCTCGAGAATAGACTGCCTTCCATAATAACAAGGCTATCATCCATTGTAGTAACTAAAATCTCGACAACAGACTACCTTCCATAATGACAAGGCTACCATCCATTGGAATAACAAAAATATCGACAATAGACTACCTTCCATAATGACAATGCTACCATCCATTGGAGTAACAAAAATTTCGACAACAGACAACCTTCCATAATGACAAGGCTACCATACATTGGAGTAACAAAAATTTCGAAATTAGACTACCTTCCATAATGACAAGGCTACCATCTATTGGAATAACAAAAATCTCGAGAACAGACTGCCTTCCATAATGACAAGGCTACCATCTATTGTAGTAACCAAAATCTCGACAAAAGACTACCTTCCATAATGACAAGGCTACCATCTATTGGAATAACAAAAATCTCGAGAACAAACTGCCTTCTATACTTACAAGGCTACCATCCATTGGAGTAATAAAATATCGAAAACAAACTACCTTTCATAATGACAAGGATACCATCCATTGGAGTAACAAAAATATCAAGAATAAACTACCTTCCATAATGAAAAGCCTACCATCCATTGGAGTATCAAAAATTTCGACAACAGAATACCTTCCATAATGACTAGGCTGCCATCCATTGGAATAACAAAGATATCGACAACAGAGTACCTTCCATAATGACAATGCTACCATCCATTGGATTAATAAAAATATCGACAACAGACAACCTTCCATAATGACAAGGCTACCATCCATTGGAGTAACAAAAATTTCGAAAATAGACTACCTTCAATAATGACAAGGCTACCATCTATTGGAATAACAAAAATCTCGAGGACAGACTGCCTTCCATAATGACAAGGCTACCATCCATTGTAGTAACCAAAATCTCGACAACAGACTACCTTCCATAATGACAAGGCTACCTTCTATTGGAATAACAAAAATCTCGAGAACAAACTGCCTTCTATACTTACAAGGCTACCATCCATTGGAGTAACAAAAATCTCGAAAATAGACTACCATCTATAATGACAAGGTTAAAATCCCTTGGGGTAATAAAAATCTCGACAACAGACTCCCTTCCATAATGAAAAGGCTACCATCTATAGGAATAAAAATAATCTCGAGAACAGACTGCCTTCAATAATGACAAGGCTACCATCCATTGGAGTAACAAAAATCTCGACAACAAACTACCTTCCATAATGACAAGCCTGCCATCCATTAGAGTAACAAAAATCTAGACAACAGACTACCTTCCATAATGACAAGGTTACCATCCAATGGAGTAACAAAAATATAAAAAAGAGACTACCTTCCATAATGACAAGGCTACCATCCATTGGAGTAACAAAAATATCAACAACAGACTACCTTTCATAATGACAAGGCTACCATCCATTGGAGTAACAAAAATATCGAGAATAAACTACCTTCCATAATGAAAAGACTACCATCCATTGGAGTATCAAAAATCTCGACAACAGAATACCTTCCATAATGACAAGGCTACCATCCATTAGAGTAACAAAGATATCGACAACAGACTACCTTCCATAATGACAAGGCTACCATCTAATGGAATAACAAAAATCTCAACAACATACTAGCTTCCATAATGACAAGGCTACCGTCAAGTGTAGTAACCATAATCTCGACAACAGACTACCTTCCATGATGACAAGGCTACCGTCCATTTGAGTAACAAAAATCTCGCCAACAGACTACCTTCCATAATCACAAGGCTACCATCCGTTGGAGTGACAAAAATATCGACAATAGACTACCTTCCATAATGACAAGGCTACCATCCATTGGAGTACCAAAATCTCGACAACATACTACCTTTCATTATGACATGGCCACTATCCATTGGAGTAACAAAAATCTGGACAACAAACTTCCTTCCAAAATGATAAGGCTACCATCCATTGGAATAAAAAAAATATTGACAACAAACTACGTTCCATAATGACAAGGCTACCATCCATCGGAGTAACAAAAATATCGACAACAGACTACCTTCCATAATGACAAGGCTACCATCCATTGGAATAACAAAAATCTAGACAACAGACTAACTTCCATAATGACAAGGCTACCATCCATTGGAGTAACGAAAATATCAACAAGAGACTACTTTCCGTAATGACAAGGCTACCATCCATTGGAGTAACAAAAATATGGACAACAGACTACCTTCCATAATGACAAGCCTACCATCCATTAGAGTAACAAAAATCTAGACAACAGACTACCTTCCATAATGACAAGGCTACCATCCATTGGAGTAACAAAAATATCAACAAGAGACTACCTTGCATAACGACAAGGCTACCATCCAATGGAGTAACAAAAATATCAAAAAGAGACTACCTTCCATAATGACAAGGCTACCATCCATTAGAGTAACAAAAATATCGACAACATACTACCTTTCATAATGACAACGCTACCATCCGTTGGAGTAATAAAAATATCGAGAATAAACTACCTTCCATAATGAAAAGCCTACCATCCATTGGAGTATCAAAACTCTCGACAACAGAATACCTTCCATAATGACTAGGCTACCATCCATTGGAGTAACAAAGATATCGACAACAGACTACCTTCCATAATTACAAGGCTACCATCCAATGGAATAAAAAAAATCTCGAGAAGAGACTACCTTCCATAGTTACAAGGCTACCATCCATTGGAGTGATAGAAATCACAACGACAGACTATATTCCATAATGACAAGGCTACCATCAATTAGAGTAACAAAGATCTCGAAAACAAACTACCTTCCATAATGATAAGGCTACCATCCATTGGAGTATCAAAAATATCTACAACAGACTACGTTCCATAATGAGAAGGCTACCATCCATTGGAGTAACAAAAATCTCGACAACAGACTACCTTCCATAATGACAAGTCTACCATCTATTGGAATAATATAAATCTCAAGAACATACTACCTTCCATAATGACAAGGCTACCACCTATTGGAATAACAAAAATCTCTACAACATACTACCTTCCATAATGAAAAGTCTACCATCCATTGGAGTAACAAAAACATAGACAACAGACTATGTTCCATAATGACAAGGCTACCATCCATTGGAATAACAAAAATCTCGACAATAGAATACCTTCCATAATGACAAGGCTACCATCTATTGGTATAACAAAAATCTCGAGAACATGCTACCTTCCATAATGACACGGCTACCATCCAATGGAATGACAAAAATCTCGACAACATACTACCTTCCATAATGACAAGGCTACCATGCATTGGAGTAACAAAAATATCGGCAATAGACAACCTTCCATAATGACAAGGATATCGTCTATTGGAATAACAAAAATCTCAAGAACAGACTACCTTCCATAATGACAAGGCTACCATCCAATGGAATAACAAAAATCTCGTGAACAAACTACCCTCCATAGTGACAAGGCTACCATCCATTAGAGTGACAGAAATCACAATGACAAACTACCTTCCATAATGACAAGGATACCATCCAATGGAGTAACAAAAATCTCGGCAACAGACTAACTTCCATAATGACAAGGCTAAATCCATTGGAGTAACAAAAATATTGACAATAGACTACCTTCTATAATGACAAGGCTACCATCCATTGGAATAACAAAAATCTAGACAACAAACTACATTCAATAATGACATGTCTACAATCCTTTGGAGTAACAAAAACATAGACAACAGACTATGTTCCATAATGACAAGGCTACCATTCATCGGAGTAACAAAGATATCGACAACAGACTACCTTCCATAATGACAATGCTAACATCCATTGGAGTAACAAAAATCTAGACAACAGACTACCTTCCATAATGACAAGGCTACCATCCATTTTAATAACAAAAATATCAAAAATAGACTACCTTCCATAATGACAAGGCTACCATCCAATTGAATAACATTAATCTCGAGAGCAGACTACCTTCCATAGGTACAAGGCTACCATCCATTGGAGTGACAGAAATCACAACGACAGACTACCTTCCATAATGACATGGCTACCATCCATTAGAGTAACAAAGATCTCGAAAACAAACTACCTTCCATAATGACAAGGTTACCATCCATTGGAGTAACAAAAATCTCGACAACAGACTACGTTCCATAATGACAAGGCTACCATCCATTGGAGTAACAAAAATCTCGACAACAGACTACCTTCCATAATGAAAAGGCTACCATCTATTAGAATAACATAAATCTCAAGAACATACTACCTTCCATAATGACAAGGCTACCATCCATTGGAATAACAAAAATCTCTACAACATACTACTTTCCATAATGACAAGTCTACCATCCATTGGAGTAACAAAAACATAGACAACAAACTATGTTCCATAGTGACAAGGCTACCATCCATTGGAGTAACAAAAATCTCGACAACAGAATACCTTCCATAATGACAAGGCTACCATCTATTGGTATAACAAAAATATCGAGAACAGACTATCTTCCATAATGACACGGCTACCATCTAATGGAATAACAAAAATCTCGACAACATACTACCTTCAATAATGACAAGGCTACCATGCATTGGAGTAACAAAAATATCGGCAACAGACTACCTTCCATAATGACAAGGATACCATCTATTGGAATAACAAAAATCTCGAGAACAAACTACCTTCCATAATGACAAGGCTACCATCCAATGGAATAACAAAAATCTCGTGAACAAACTACCTTCCATAGTGACAAGGCTACCATCCATTAGAGTGACAGAAATCACAACGACAAACTACCTTCCATAATGACAAGGATACGATCCAATGGAATAACAAAAATCTCGGCAACAGACTACCTTCCATAATGACAAGGCTACAATCCATTGGAGTAACAAAAATATTGACAATAGACTACCTTCAATAATGACAAGGCTACCATCCATTGGAATAACAAAAATCTCGACAAGAGACTACCTTCCATAATGTCAAGTCTACCATCCATTAGAGTAACAAAAACATAGACAACGAACTATGTTCCATAATTTACAAGTCTACCATTCATTGGAGTAACAAAGATATCGAAACAGACTACCTTCCATAATGACAATGCTATCATCCATTGGAGTAACAAAAATCTCGACAACAGACTTCCTTCCATAATGACAAGGCAACATCCATTTTAGTAACAAAAATCTCTAAAATATACTACCTTCCATAATGACAAGGCTACCATCCAATGGAATAACAAAAATCTCGAGAAGAGACTACCTTCCATAGTTACAAGGCTACCATCCATTGGAGTGACAGAAATCAAAACGATAGACTATATTCCATAATGACAAGGCTACCATCAATTAGAGTAACAAAGATCTGGAAAACAAACTACCTTCCATAATGATAAGGCTACCATCCATTGGAGTAAAAAAATACCGACAACAGACTACGTTCCATAATGAGAAGGCTACCATCCAATGGAGTAACAAAAATCTCGACAACAGACTACCTTCCATAATGACAAGGCTACCATCTATTGGAATAACATAAATCTCAAGAACATACTACCTTCCATAATGACAAGGCTACAATCTATTGGAATAACAAAAATCTCTACAACATACTACCTTCCATAATGACAAGTCTACCATCCATTGGAATAACAAAAACATAGACAACAGACTATGTTCCATAACGACAAGGCTACCATCCATTGGAATAACAAAAATCTCGACAACAGAATACCTTCCATAATGACAAGGCTACCATCTATTGGTATAACAAAAATCTCGAGAACATGCTACCTTCCATAATGACACGGCTACCATCCAATGGAATAACAAAATTCTCGACAACATACTACCTTCCATAATGACAAGGCTACCATGCATTGGAGTAACAAAAATATCGGCAACAGACTACCTTCCATAATGACAAGGATACCATCTATTGGAATAACAAAAATCTCGAGAACAGACTACCTTCCATAATGACAAGGCTACCATCCAATGGAATAACAAAAATCTCGTGAACAAACTACCTTCCATAGTGACAAGGCTACCATCCAATGGAATAACAAAAATCTCGAGAGCAGACTACTTTCCATACGTACAAGGCTACCATCCATTGGAGTGACAGAAATCACAACGACAGACTACCTTCCATAATGACATGGCTACCATCCATTAGAGTAACAAAGATCTCGAAAACAAACTACCTTCCATAATGACAAGGCTACCATCCATTGGAGTAACAAAAATCTCGACAACAGATTACGTTCCATAATGAGAAGGCTACCATCCATTGAAGTAACAAAAATCTCGACAACAGACTACCTTCCATAATGAAAAGGCTACCATCTATTAGAATAACATAAATCTCAAGAACATACTACCTTCCATAATGACAAGGCTACCATCCATTGGAATAACAAAAATCTCTACAACATACTACTTTCCATAATGACAAGTCTACCATCCATTGGAGTAACAAAAACATAGACAACAGACTATGTTCCATAGTGACAAGGCAACCATCCATTGGAGTAACAAAAATCTCGACAACAGAATACCTTCCATAATGACAAGGCTACCATCTATTGGTATAACAAAAATATCGAGAACAGACTATCTTCCATAATGACACGGCTACCATCTAATGGAATAACAAAAATCTCGACAACATACTACCTTCAATAATGACAAGGCTACCATTCATTGGAGTAACAAAAATATCGGCAACAGACTACCTTCCATAATGACAAGGATACCATCTATTGGAATAAAAAAAATCTCGAGAACAGACTACCTTCCATAATGACAAGGCTACCATCCAATGGAATAACAAAAATCTCGTGAACAAACTACCTTCCATAGTGACAAGGCTACCATCCATTAGAGTGACAGAAATCACAACAACAAACTACCTTCCATAATGACAAGGATACCATCCAATGGAATAACAAAAATCTCGGCAACAGACTACCTTCCATAATGACAAGGCTACAATCCATTGGAGTAACAAAAATATTGACAATAGACTACCTTCTATAATGACAAGGCTACCATCCATTGGAATAACAAAAATCTAGACAACAAACTACATTCCATAATGACAAGTCTACAATCCATTGGAGTAACAAAAACATAGACAACAGACTATGTTCCATAATGACAAGGCTACCATTCATTGGAGTAACAAAGATATCGACAACAGACTACCTTCCATAATGACAATGCTACCATCCATTGGAGTAACAAAAATCTCGACAACAGACTACCTTCCATAATGACAAGGCTACCATCCATTTTAATAACAAAAATATCAAAAATAGACTACCTTCCATAATGACAAGGCTGCCATCCAATGGAATAACAAAAATCTCGAGAGCAGACTACCTTCCATAGGTACAAGGCTACCATCCATTTGAGTGACAGAAATCACAACGAAAGACTACCTTCCATAATGACATGGCTACCATCCATTAGAGTAACAAAGATCTCGAAAACAAACTACCTTCCAAAATGACAAGGCTACCATCCATTGGAATAACAAAAATCACGACAAAATACTACCTTCCATAGTAACAAGGTTACCATCCATTGGAATAACAAAAATCTCGACAATAGACTCCCTTCCATAATGACAAGGCTACAATCCATTGGAGTAACAAAAATCTCAACGACAGACTACGTTCCAAAATGACAAGGCTACCATTCATTGGAGTAACAAAAATATCGATAACAGACTACCTTCCATAATGACATGGGTACATCCATTGGGGTAACGAAAATCTCGACAATAGACTACCTTCCATAATGACAAGGCTACCATCCATTGGAGTAACAAAAATATCGACAAAAAACTACCTTCCATAATGACAAGGCTACCATCCATTGGAATAACAAAAATCTCCACAAAAGACTATGTTCCATAAATACATGGTTACCATCCATTGGAATAACAATTATCTCGAAAATAGACTACCTTCCATAATGACAAGGCTACCATCCAATGGAATAAAAAATTCTCGACAATAGACTACCTTCCACAATGACAAGGCTACAATCCATTGGATTAACAAAAATCTGAGCAACAGGCTACCTTCCGTAATGACAAGGCTACAATCCATTGGAGTAACAAAAATCTCAACGATAGACTACCTTCTATAATGACAAGTCTTCCATATATTGGAGTAACAAAAATCTCGACAACAGACTACCTTCCATAATTACAAGGCTACCAACCATTGGAGTATCAAAAATTCGACAACAGACTAGATTCCATAATGGTAAGGCTACCATCCATTGGAATAACCAAAATCTCGACAATAGAGTACCTTCCATAATGACAAGGCTAACATCCATTGAAGTAACAAAAATATGAACAACAAACTACCTTTTATAATGACAAGGCTACCATCCATTGGAGTAACAGAAATCTCAATGACCGACTACCTTCCATAATGACAAGGCTACCATCCATTGGAAAAACAAAAATATCAACAATATACTACCTTCTATAATGACAAGGCTACCATCCATTGGAGTAACAAAAATATTAACAACAGACTACCTTGCATAATCACAATGCTATCATCGATTTGAGTAATAGAGATATCGACAACAGTCTACCTTAAATAATGATAAGGCTTCGATCCATTGAAGTAACAAAAATCTCGACAAAAGACTGCCTTCCATAATAACAAGGTTACAATCCATTGGAATAACAAAAATCTTGACAACAAACTCCCTTCCATAATGATAAGGCTACAATCCATTGGAGTGACAGAAATCTCGACGACAGACTACCTTCCACAATGACAAAGCTACCATTCATTGGAGTAACAAAAATATCGACAACAGACTACCTTCCATAATGACAAGGCTACATCCATTGGGGTAACAAAAATATCGACAATAAACTACCTTCCATAATGACAAGGCTACCATCCATTGGAGTAACAAAAATCTCGACAAAAAACTACCTTCCATAAAGACAAGGCTACCATGCATTGGAATAACAAAAATTTCCACAAAGACTACCTTCCATAATGACAAGGTTACCATCCATTGGAATAACAAATATATCGACAACAAACTACCTTCCATAATGACAAGGCTACCATCTAATGGAATAAAAAATTCTCGACAACAGACTACCTTCCATAATGACAAGGCTACAATCCATTGGATTAACAAAAATCTGAACAATAGACTACCTTCCATAATGATAAGGCTACCATTCATTGGAGTAACAAAAATATCGACTACAGACTACCTTCCATAATGACAAGGCTACATCCATTGGGGTAACAAAAATCTCGACAACAATCTAGCTTCCATAATGACAAGGCTACCATCCATAGGAGTAACAAAAATCTCGATAAAAAACTACCTTCCATAATGACAAGGCTACCATCCATTGGAATAACAAAAATCTCCATAAAAGACTACCTTCCATAATGACAAGGTTACCATCCATTGGAATAACAAATATCTCGACAACAAACTACCTTCCATAATGACAAGGCTACCATCCAATGGAATAAAAAATTCTCGACAACAGACTACCTTCCATAATGAAAAGGTTACAATCCATTGGATTAACAAAAATCTGAACAACATACTACCTTCCATAATGACAAGGCTACAATCCATTGGAGTAACAAAAATGTCAACGACAAACTACCTTCCATAATTACAAGGCTACCATCCATTGGAGTAACAAAAATCTCGACAACAGACTACCTTCCATAATTATTATGCTATCACCCATTGGAGTATCAAAAATCTCGACAACATACTACTTTTCATAATGACAAGGCTCTCATCCATTGGAGTAACAAAAATTTGAACGACAAACTACCTTCCATAATTACAAGGCTACCATCCATTAGAATAGCAAAAATATCGACAATAGACTACCTTCCATAATGACAAGGATACCATCCATTGGAGTAACAAAAATCTGAACAACATACTACCTTGCATAATGACAAGGCTATCATCCATTGGAGTAACAGAGATATCGACAACAGACTACCTTCAATAATTTCAAGGCTACCATCCATTGGAGTAACAAAAATCTAGACAAAAGACTACCTTCCATATTAACAAGGTTACCATCCATTGGAATAACAAAAATCTCGAAAATAGACTCCCTTCCATAATGACAAGGCTACAATCCATTGGAGTAACAGAAATCTCAACGATAGACTACCTTCCATAATGACAAGGCTACCATCTATTAAAGTATCAAAAATTCGACAAAAGATACCTTCCATAATGGTAAGGCTACCATCCATTGGAATAACCAAATTCTCGACAATAGAGTACCTTCCATAATGACAAGGCTACCATCCATTGGAGTATCAAAAATTCGAAAATAGACTACCTTCCATAATGGTAAAGCTACCATCCATTGGAATAACCAAAATCTCGACAATAGACTACCTTTCATAATGACAAGGCTACCATCCATTGGAGTATCAAAAATCTGAACAACAGACTACCTTTCATAATGACAAGGATACCATCCATTGGAGTAACAGAAATCAAAACGACCGACTACATTCCATAATGACAAGTCTACATCCATTGGGGTAACAAAAATCTCAACAACAGACTACCTTCCATAATGACATGGCTACAATCCATTGGAGTAACAGAAATCTCAACGACAGACTACGTTCCATAATGACAAGGCTACCATTCATTGGAGTAACAAAAATATCGACAACAGACTACCTTCCATAATGACATGGGTACATCCATTGGGGTAACAAAAATCTCGGCAATAGACTACCTTATATAATGACAAGGCTACCATCCATTGGAGTAACAAAAATCTCGACAAAAAACTATCTTCCATAATGACAAGTCTACCATCCATTGGAATAACAAAAATCTCCACAAAAGACTACATTCCATAAATACATGGTTACCATCCATTGGAATAACAATTATCTCGACAACATACTACCTTCCATAATGACAAGGCTACCATCCAATGGAATAAAAAATTCTCGACAACAAACTACCTTCCACAATGACAAGGCTAAAATCCATTGGATTAACAAAAATTTGAACAACAGACTACCTTCCATAATGACAAGGCTACAATCCATTGGAGTAACAGAAATCTCAACGACAGACTACCTTCCATAATGACAAGGCTACCATATATTGGAGTAACAAAAATCTCGACAACAGACTACCTTCCATAATTACAAGGCTACCAGCCATTGGAGTATCAAAAATTCGACAACAGACTAGCTTCCATAATGGTAAGGCTACCATCAATTGGAATAACCAAAATCTCGACAATAGAGTACCTTCCATAATGACAAGGCTACCATCCATTGAAGTAACAAAAATATGAACAACAAACTACCTTTCAAAATGACAAGGCTACCATCCATTGGAGTAACAGAAATCTCAATGACCGACTACCTTCCATAATGACAAGGCTACCATCCATTGGAGTAACAATAATCTCGACAATAGAGTACCTTCTATAATGACAAGGCTACCATCCATTGGAGTAACAAAAATATGAAAAACAGACTACCTTCCATAATCACAATGCTATCAACAATTGGAGTAATAGAGATATCGACAACAGACTACCTTAATAAATGAAAAGGCTTCGATCCATTGGAGTAACCAAAATCTCGACAAAAGACCGCCTTCCATAATAAAAAGGTTACCATCCATTGGAATAACAAAAATCTTGACAACAGACTCCCTTCCATAATTACAAGGCTACAATCCATTGGAGTGACAGAAATCTCGACGACAGACTACCTTCCACAATGACAAAGCTACCATTCATTGGAGTAACAAAAATATCAACAACAGACTACCTACCATAATGACAAGGCTACATCCATTGGGGTAACAAAAATATCGACAACAAACTACCTTCCATAATGACAAGGCTACCATCCATTGGAGTAACAAAAATCTCAACAAAAAACTACCTTCCATAAAGACAAGGCTACCATCCATTGGAATAACAAAAATTTCCATAAAGACTACCTTCAATAATGACAAGGTTACCATCCATTGGAATAACAAATATATCGACAACAAACTACCTTCCATAATGACAAGGCTACCATCCAATGGAATAAAAAATTCTCGACAACAGACTACCTTCCACAATGACAAGGCTACAATCAATTGGATTAAGAAAAATCTGAACAACAAACTACCTTCCATAATGATAAGGCAACCATTCATTGGAGTAACAAAAATATCGACAACAGACTACCTTCCATAATGACAAGGCTACATCCATTGGGGTAACAAAAATCTCGACAACAATCTACCTTCCATAATGACAAGGCTACCATCCATAAGAGTAACAAAAATCTCCACAAAAAACTACCTTCCATAATGACAAGGCTACCTTCCATTGGAATAACAAAAATCTCCATAAAAGACTACCTTCCATAATGACAAGGTTACCATCCATTGGAATAACAAATATCTCGACAACAAACTACCTTCCATAATGACAAGGCTACCATCCAATGGAATAAAAAATTCTCGACAACAGACTACCTTCCATAATGAAAACGCTACAATCCATTGGATTAACAACAATCTGAACAACATACTACCTTCCATAATGACAAGGCTACAATCCATTGGAGTAACAAAAATCTCAACGACAAACTACCTTCCATAATTACAAGGCTACCATCCATTGGAGTAACAAAAATCTCGACAACAGACTACCTTCCATAATTACAAAGCTATCACCCATTGGAGTATCAAAAATCTCGACAACATACTACCTTCCATAATGACAAGGCTATCATCCATTGGAGTAACAAAAATTTGAACGACAAACTACCTTCCATAATTACAAGGCTACCATCCATTAGAATAAAAAAAATCACGACAATAGACTACCTTCCATAATGACAAGGATACCATCCATTGGAGTAACAAAAATATGAACAACAGACTACCTTGCATAATGACAAGGCTATCATCCATTGGAGTAACAGAGATATTGACAACAGACTACCTTCAATAATTTCAAGGCTACCATCCATTGGAGTAACAAAAATCTAGACAAAAGACTACCTTCCATAGTAACAAGGTTACCATCCATTGGAATAACAAAAATCTCGAAAATAGACTCCCTTCCATAATGACAAGGCTACAATCCATTGGAGTAACAGAAATCTCAACGATAGACTACCTTCCATAATGACAAGGCTACCATCTATTAAAGTATCAAAAATTCGACAAAAGACTACCTTCCATAATGGTAAGCCTACCATCCATTGGAATAACCAAATTCTCGACAATAGAGTACCTTCCATAATGACAAGGCTACCATCCATTGGAGTATCAAAAATTCGACAACAGACTACCTTCCATAATGGTAAAGCTACCATCCATTGGAATAACCAAAATCTCGACAATAGACTACCTTTCATAATGACAAGGCTACCATCCATTGGAGTATCAAAAATCCGAACAACAGACTACCTTTCATAATGACAAGTATACCATCCATTGGAGTAACAAAAATCAAAACGACCGACTACCTTCCATAATGACAAGGCTACATCCATTGGGGTAACAAAAATCTCAACAACAGACTACCTTCCATAATGACAAGGCTACAATCCATTGGAGTAACATAAATCTCAACGACAGACTACGTTCCATAATGACAAGGCTACCATTCATTGGAGTAACAAAAATATCGACAACAGACTACCTTCCATAATGACATGGGTACATCCATTGGGGTAACAAAAATCTCGGCAATAGACTACCTTATATAATGACAAGGCTACCATCCATTGGAGTAACAAAAATCTCGACAAAAAACTATCTTCCATAATGACAAGGCTACCATCCATTGGAATAACAAAAATCTCCAAAAAAAACTACATTCCATAAATACATGGTTACCATCCATTGGAATAACAATTATCTCGACAACATACTACCTTCCATAATGACAAGGCTACCATCCAATGGAATAAAAAATTCTCGACAACAAACTACCTTCCACAATGACAAGGCTACAATCCATTGGATTAACAAAAATCTGAACAACAGACTACCTTCCATAATGACAAGGCTACAATCCATTGGAATAACAGAAATCTCAACGACAAACTACCTTCCATAATGACAAGGCTACCATATATTGGAGTAACAAAAATCTCGACAACAGACTACCTTCCATAATTACAAGGCTACCAGCCATTGGAGTATCAAAAATTCGACAACAGACTAGCTTCCATAATGGTAAGGCTACCATCCAATGGAATAACCAAAATCTCGACAATAGAGTACCTTCCATAATGACAAGGCTACCATCCATTGAAGTAACAAAAATATGAACAACAAACTACCTTTCATAATGACAAGGCTACCATCTGTTGGAGTAACAGAAATCTCAATGACCGACTACCTTCCATAATGACAAGGCTACCATCCATTGGAGTAACAAAAATTTGAACGACAAACTACCTTCCATAATTACAAGGCTACCATCCATTAGAATAAAAAAAATCACGACAATAGACTACCTTCCATAATGACAAGGATACCATCCATTGGAGTAACAAAAATATGAACAACAGACTACCTTGCATAATGACAAGGCTATCATCCATTGGAGTAACAGAGATATTGACAACAGACTACCTTCAATAATTTCAAGGCTACCATCCATTGGAGTAACAAAAATCTAGACAAAAGACTACCTTCCATAGTAACAAGGTTACCATCCATTGGAATAACAAAAATCTCGAAAATAGACTCCCTTCCATAATGACAAGGCTACAATCCATTGGAGTAACAGAAATCTCAACGATAGACTACCTTCCATAATGACAAGGCTACCATCTATTAAAGTATCAAAAATTCGACAAAAGACTACCTTCCATAATGGTAAGCCTACCATCCATTGGAATAACCAAATTCTCGACAATAGAGTACCTTCCATAATGACAAGGCTACCATCCATTGGAGTATCAAAAATTCGACAACAGACTACCTTCCATAATGGTAAAGCTACCATCCATTGGAATAACCAAAATCTCGACAATAGACTACCTTTCATAATGACAAGGCTACCATCCATTGGAGTATCAAAAATCCGAACAACAGACTACATTTCATAATGACAAGTATACCATCCATTGGAGTAACAAAAATCAAAACGACCGACTACCTTCCATAATGACAAGACTACATCCATTGGGGTAACAAAAATCTCAACAACAGACTACCTTCCATAATGACAAGGCTACAATCCATTGGAGTAACATAAATCTCAACGACAGACTACGTTCCATAATGACAAGGCTACCATTCATTGGAGTAACAAAAATATCGACAACAGACTACCTTCCATAATGACATGGGTACATCCATTGGGGTAACAAAAATCTCGGCAATAGACTACCTTATATAATGACAAGGCTACCATCCATTGGAGTAACAAAAATCTCGACAAAAAACTATCTTCCATAATGACAAGGCTACCATCCATTGGAATAACAAAAATCTCCAAAAAAGACTACATTCCATAAATACATGGTTACCATCCATTGGAATAACAATTATCTCGACAACATACTACCTTCCATAATGACAAGGCTACCATCCAATGGAATAAAAAATTCTCGACAACAAACTACCTTCCACAATGACAAGGCTACAATCCATTGGATTAACAAAAATCTGAACAACAGACTACCTTCCATAATGACAAGGCTACAATCCATTGGAATAACAGAAATCTCAACGACAAACTACCTTCCATAATGACAAGGCTACCATATATTGGAGTAACAAAAATCTCGACAACAGACTACCTTCCATAATTACAAGGCTACCAGCCATTGGAGTATCAAAAATTCGACAACAGACTAGCTTCCATAATGGTAAGGCTACCATCCAATGGAATAACCAAAATCTCGACAATAGAGTACCTTCCATAATGACAAGGCTACCATCCATTGAAGTAACAAAAATATGAACAACAAACTACCTTTCATAATGACAAGGCTACCATCTGTTGGAGTAACAGAAATCTCAATGACCGACTACCTTCCATAATGACAAGGCTACCATCCATTGGAGTAACAAAAATCTCGACAATAGACTACCTTCTATAATGACAAGGCTACCATCCATTGGAGTAACAAAAATATGAAAAACAGACTACCTTCCATAATCACAATGCTATCATCGATTGGAGTAATAGAGATATCGACAACAGACTACCTTAATAAATGAAAAGGCTTCGATCCATTGGAGAAACCGAAATCTCGACAAAAGACCGCCTTCCATAATAAAAAGGTTACCATCCATTCGAATAACAAAAATCTTGACAACAGACTCCCTTCCATAATTACAAGGCTACAATCCATTGGAGTGACAGAAATCTCGACGACATACTACCTTCCACAATGACAAAGCTACCATTCATTGGAGTAACAAAAATATCAACAACAGACTACCTTCCATAATGACAAGGCTACACCCATTGGGGTAACAAAAATATCGACAACAAACTACCTTCCATAATGACAAGGCTACCATCCATTGGAGTAACAAAAATCTCGACAAAAAACTACCTTCCATAAAGACAAGGCTACCATCCATTGGAATAACAAAAATTTCCACAAAGACTACCTTCAATAATGACAAGGTTACCGTCCATTAGAATAACAAATATATCGACAACAAACTACCTTCCATAATGACAATGCTACCATCCAATGGAATAAAAAATTCTCGACAACAGACTACCTTCCACAATGACAAGGCTACAATCCATTGGATTAACAAAAATCTGAACAACAGACTACCTTCCATAATGATAAGGCAACCATTCATTGGAGTAACAAAAATATCGACAACAGACTACCTTCCATAATGACAAGGCTACATCCATTGGGGTAACAAAAATCTCGACAACAATCTACCTTCCATAATGATAAGGCTACCATCCATAGGAGTAACAAAAATCTCGACAAAAAACTACCTTCCATAATGACAAGGCTACCATCCATTGGAATAACAAAAATCTCCATAAAAGACTACCTTCCATAATGACAAGGTTACCATCCATTGGAATAACAAATATCTCGACAACAAACTACCTTCCATAATGACAAGGCTACCATCCAATGGAATAAAAAATTCTCGACAACAAACTACCTTTCATAATGAAAACGCTACAATCCATTGGATTAACAAAAATCTGAAAAACATACTACCTTCCATAATGACAAGGCTACAATCCATTGGAGTAACAAAAGTCTCAACGACAAACTACCTTCCATAATTATAAGGCTACCATCCATTGGAGTAACAAAATTCTCGACAACAGACTACCTTCCATAATTACAACGCTATCACCCATTGGAGTATCAAAAATCTCGACAACATACTACCTTCCATAATGACAAGGCTACAATCCATTGGAGTAACAGAAATCTCAACGATAGACTACCTTCCATAATGACAAGGCTACCATCTATTAAAGTATCAAAAATTCGACAAAAGACTACCTTCCATAATGGTAAGCCTACCATCCATTGGAATAACCAAATTCTCGACAATAGAGTACCTTCCATAATGACAAGGCTACCATCCATTGGAGTATCAAAAATTCGACAACAGACTACCTTCCATAATGGTAAAGCTACCATCCATTGGAATAACCAAAATCTCGACAATAGACTACCTTTCATAATGACAAGGCTACCATCCATTGGAGTATCAAAAATCCGAACAGACTACCTTTCATACTGACAAGTATACCATCCATTGGAGTAACAAAAATCAAAACGACCGACTACCTTCCATAATGACAAGGCTACATCCATTGGGGTAACAAAAATCTCAACAACAGACTACCTTCCATAATGACAAGGCTACAATCCATTGGAGTAACAGAAATCTCAACGACATACTGCGTTCCATAATGACAAGGCTACCATTCATTGGAGTAACAAAAATATCGACAACAGACTACCTTCCATAATGACATGGGTACATCCATTGGGGTAACAAAAATCTCGGCAATAGACTACCTTATATAATGACAAGGCTACCATCCATTGGAGTAACAAAAATCTCGACAAAAAACTATCTTCCATAATGACAAGGCTACCATCCATTGGAATAACAAAAATCTCCAAAAAAGACTACATTCCATAAATACATGGTTACCATCCATTGGAATAACAATTATCTCGACAACTCACTACCTTCCATAATGACAAGGCTACCATCCAATGGAATAAAAAATTCTCGACAACAGACTACCTTCCACAATGACAAGGCTACAATCCATTGGATTAACAAAAATCTGAACAACAGACTACCTTCCATAAAGACAAGGCTACAATCCATTGGAATAACAGAAATCTCAACGACAGACTACCTTCCATAATGACAAGGCTACCATATATTGGAGTAAGAAAAATCTCGACAACAGACTACCTTCCATAATTACAAGGCTACCAGCCATTGGAGTATCAAAAATTCGACAACAGACTAGCTTCCATAATGGTAAGGCTACCATCCAATGGAATAACCAAAATCTCGACAATAGAGTACCTTCCATAATGACAAGGCTACCATCCATTGAAGTAACAAAAATATGAACAACAAACTACCTTTCATAATGACAAGGCTACCATCCATTGGAGTAACAGAAATCTCAATGACCGACTACCTTCCATAATGACAAGGCTACCATCCATTGGAGTAACAGAAATCTCGACAATAGACTACCTTCTATAATGACAAGGCTACCATCCATTGGAGTAACAAAAATATGAAAAACAGACTACCTTCCATAATCACAATGCTATCATCGATTGGAGTAATAGAGATATCGACAACAGACTACCTTAATAAATGAAAAGGCTTCGATCCATTGGAGAAACCGAAATCTCGACAAAAGACCGCCTTCCATAATAAAAAGGTTACCATCCATTGGAATAACAAAAATCTTGACAACAGACTCCCTTCCATAATTACAAGGCTACAATCCATTGGAGTGACAGAAATCTCGACGACAGACTACCTTCCACAATGACAAAGCTACCATTCATTGGAGTAACAAAAATATCAACAACAGACTACCTTCCATAATGACAAGGCTACACCCATTGGGGTAACAAAAATATCGACAACAAACTACCTTCCATAATGACAAGGCTACCATCCATTGGAGTAACAAAAATCTCGACAAAAAACTACCTTCCATAAAGACAAGGCTACCATCCATTGGAATAACAAAAATTTCTACAAAGACTACCTTCAATAATGACAAGGTTACCATCCATTAGAATAACAAATATATCGACAACAAACTACCTTCCATAATGACAATGCTACCATCCAATGGAATAAAAAATTCTCGACAACAGACTACCTTCCACAATGACAAGGCTACAATCCATTGGATTAACAAAAATCTGAACAACAGACTACCTTCCATAATGATAAGGCAACCATTCATTGGAGTAACAAAAATATCGACAACAGACTACCTTCCATAATGACAAGGCTACATCCATTGGGGTAACAAAAATCTCGACAACAATCTACCTTCCATAATGACAAGGCTACCATCCATAGGAGTAACAAAAATCTCGACAAAAAACTACCTTCCATAATGACAAGGCTACCATCCATTGAAATAACAAAAATCTCCATAAAAGACTACCTTCCATAATGACAAGGTTACCATCCATTGGAATAACAAATATCTCGACAACAAACTACCTTCCATAATGACAAGGCTACCATCCAATGGAATAAAAAATTCTCGACAACAAACTACCTTCCATAATGAAAACGCTACAATCCATTGGATTAACAAAAATCTGAAAAACATACTACCTTCCATAATGACAAGGCTACAATCCATTGGAGTAACAAAAGTCTCAACGACAAACTACCTTCCATAATTACAAGGATACCATCCATTGGAGTAACAAAATTCTCGACAACACACTACCTTCCATAATTACAACACTATCACCCATTGGAGTATCAAAAATCTCGACAACATACTACCTTCCATAATGACAAGGCTATCATCCATTGGAGTAACAAAAATTTGAATGACAAACTACCTTCCATAATTACAAGGCTACCATCCATTAGAATAAAAAAAATCACGACAATAGACTACCTTCCATAATGACAAGGATAACATCCATTGGAGTAACAAAAATATGAACAACAGACTACCTTGCATAATGACAAGGTTATCATCCATTGGAGTAACAAAGATATTGACAACAAACTACCTTCAATAATTACAAGGCTACCATCCATTGGAGTAACAAAAATCTCGACAAAAGACTACCTTCCATAGTAACAAGGTTACCATCCATTGGAATAACAAAAATCTCGAAAATAGACTCCCGTCCATAATGACAAGGCTACAATCAATGATAGACTACCTTCCATAATGACAAGGCTACCATCTATTAAAGTATAAAAAATTCGACAACAGATTACCTTCCATAATGGTAAGGCTACCATCCATTGGAATAACCAAATTCTCGACAATAGAGTACCTTCCATAATGACAAGGCTACCATCCATTGGATTATCAAAAATTCGACAACAGACTACCTTCCATAATGGTAAGGCTACCATCCATTGGAATAACCCAAATCTCGAAAATAGACTACCTTTCATAATGACAAGGCTACCATCAATTGAAGTATCAGAAATCTCAACGACCAACTACCTTCCATAATGACAAGGCTACATTCATAGGGGTAACAAAAATCACGACAACAGGCTACCTTCCATAATGACAAGGCTACCATCCATTGGAGTAACAAAAATCTGAGACTACCTTTCATAATGACAAGGCTACCATCCATTGGAATAACAAAAATTTCCACAAAGACTACCTTCCATAATGACAAGGTTACCATCCATTGGAATAACAAATATCTTGACAACAGACTACCTTCCACAATGATAAGGCTACCATCCATTGGAATAAAAAATTCTCGACAACAGACTACCTTCCATAATGACAAGGCTAAAATCCATTGGAGTAAAAAAAATCTCAACGACAGACTACCTTCCATAATGACAAGGCTACCATTTATTAGAGTAACAAAAATATCGACAACAAACTACCTTCCATAATGACAAGGCTACATCCATTGGGGTAACAAAAATCTCAACAACAGACTACCTTCCATAATGACAAGGCTACAATCCATTGGAGTAACAGAAATCTCGACAAAAAACTACCTTCCATAATGACAAGGCTACCATCCATTGGAATAACAAAAATTTCCATAAAGACTACCTTCCATAATGACCTGGTTACCATCCATTAGAATAACAAATATCTCGACAATAGACTACCTTCCATAATGACTAGGCTACCATCCAATGGAATAAAAAATTCTCGACAACAGACTACCTTCCATAACGACAAGGCTACAATCCATTGGAGTAACAAAAATCTCAACGACAGACTACCTTATATAATGACAAGGCTACCATCAAGTGGAGTCACAAAAATCTCGACAATAGACTACCTTCAGTAATTACAAGGCTACCACCCATTGGAGTATCAAAATTCTCGACAACAGACTACCTTCCATAATGAGAAGGCTATCATCCATTGGAGTAAGAAAAATCTGAACAACAGACTACCTTCCATAATGACAAGTCTACCATCCATTGGAGTAACAGAGATATCGACAACAGACTACCTTAAATAATGACAAGGCTTCCATCCATTGGAGTAACAAAAATCTCGACAAAAGACTGCCTTCCATGATAACAAGGTTACCATCCATTGGAATAACAAAAATCTTGACAACATACTGCCTTCCATAATGACAAGGCTACAATCCATTGGAGTAACAGAAATCTCGACGACAGACTACCTTCCATAATGACAATGCTACCATTCATTGGAGTAACAAAAATATCGACAACAGACTACCTTCCATAATGACAAGGCTACATCCATTGGGGTAACACAAATCTCGACAACATACTACCTTCCATAATGACAAGGCTACCATCCATTGGAGTAACAAAAATCTCGACAAAAAACTACCTTCCATAATGACAAGGCTACCATCAATTGGAATAACAAAAATTTCCGCAAAGACTACCTTCCATAATGACATGGTTACCATCCATTGGAATAACAAATATCTCGACAATAGACCACCTTCCATAATGACAAGGCTACCATCCATTGGAGTAAGAAAAATCTCGACAATAGACTACCTTCCATAGTAACAAGGTTACCATCCAATGGAATAACAAAAATCTCGACAACAGACTCCCTTCCATAATGACAAAGCTACAATCCATTGGAGTAACAGAAATCTCAACGATAGACTACCTTCCATAATGACAAGGCTACCATTCATTGGAGTAACAAAAATATCGACAACAGACTACCTTCCATAATGACAAGGCTACATCCATTGGGGTAACAAAAAAATATAGAAAACAGACTACCTTCCATAATGACAAGGCTACCGTCCATTGGGGTAACAAAAATCTCAACAACATACTACCTTCCATAATGACAAGGCTATCATCCATAGGAGTAACAAAGATATCGACAACAAACTACCTTCAATAATGACAAGGCTACCCTCCAATGGAGTAACAAAAATCTGAGACTACCTTGCATAATGACAAGGCTATCATCCATTGGAGGAACAGAGATGTCGACAACAGACTACCTTCAATAATGACAAGGCTACCATGCATTGGAGTAACAAAAATCTCGACAATAGACTACCTTCCATAGTAACAAGGTTACCACCCATTGGAATAACAAAAATCTCGACAACAGACTCCCTTCCATAATGACAAGGCTAAATCCATTGGAGTAAAAGAAATCTCAATGATAGACTACCTTCCATAATGACAAGGCTACCATTCATTGGAGTAACAAAAATATCGACAACATACTACTTCCATAATGACAAGGCTACATCGATTGGGGTAACAAAAATCTCGACAACAGACTACCTTCTATAATTACAAGGCTACCATCCATTGGAGTATCAAAAATTCGACAACAGACTACCTTCCATAATGGTAAGGCTACAATCCATTGGAATAACCAAATTCTCGACAACAGAGTACCATCCATAATGACAAGTCTATCATCCATTGAAGTAACAAAAATCTGAACACTAGACTACCTTTCATAATGACAAAGCTACCATCCATTGGAGTAACACAAATCTCAACGACCGACTACCTTCCATAATGACAAGGCTACTATACATTGGAATAATAAAAATCTAGACAATAGACTAACTTCCATAATGACAAGGATACCATCCATTGGAGTAACAAAAATCTGAGACTACCTTGCATAATGACAAGGCTATCATCCATTGGAGTAAGATAAATATCGACAACAGTTTACCTTCAATAATGACAAGGCTACCATCAATTGGAGTAACAAAAATCTCGACAAAAGTCTACCTTCCATAGTAACAAGGTTACCATCCATTGGAATAACAAAAATCTCGACAAAAGACTCGCTTCCATGAAGACAAGGCTAAATCCATTGGAGTAACAGAAATCTCAACGATAGACTACCTTCCATAATGACAAGGCTACCATTCATTGGAGTAACAAAAATATCGACAACAGACTACTTCCATAATGACAATGCTACATGCATTGGGGTAACAAAAATCTCGACGACAGAATACCTTCTATAATTACAAGGCCACCATCCATTGGAGTATCAAAAATTCGACAACAGACTACCTTCCATAATGGTAAGGCTACCATCAATTGGAATAACCAAATTCTCGACAATAGAGTACCATCCATAATGACAAGGCTATCATCCATTGAAGTAACAAAAATCTGAACAACAGACTACCTTTCATAATGACAAGGCTACCATCCATTGGAGTAACAGAAATCTCAACGACTGACTACCTTCCATAATGACAAGGCTACTATCCATTGGAATAAAAAAATCTCTACAATAGACTAATTTCCATAGTGACAAGGATAGCATCCATTGGAGTAACAAAAATCTGACACTACCTTGCATAATGACAAGGCTATCATCCGTTGGAGTAACAGAGATATCGATAACAGACTAAGTTCAATAATGACAAGGCTACCAACCATTGGAGTAACAAAAATCTCGAAAAAAGACTACCTTCAATAGTAACAAGGTTACCATCCATTGGAATAACAAAAATCTCGACAACAAACTCCCTTCCATAATGACAAGGCTAAATCCATTGAAGTAACATAAATCTCAACGATAGAGTGCCTTCCATTATGACAAGGCTACCATTCATTGGAGTAACAAAAATATCGACAACAGACTACTTCCATAATGACAAGGCTACATCCATTGGGGTAACAAAAATCTCGACAACAGACTACCTTCTATAATTACAAGGCTACCATCCATTGGAGTATCAAAAATTCGACAACAGACTACCTTCCATAATGGTAAGGCTACCATCCATTGGAATAACCTAATTCTCTACAATAGAGTACCATCCATAATGACAAGGCTATCATCCATTGAAGTAACAAAAATCTGAACAAAAGACTACCTTTCATAATGACAAGGCTACCATCCATTGGAGTAACAGAAATCTCAACGACCGACTTCCTTCCATAATGACAAGGCTACTATCCATCGAAATAAAAAAAATTTCGACAATAGACTAACTTCCATAATGACAAGGATAACATCCACTGGAGTAACAAAAATTTGATACTACCTTGCATAATGACAAGGCTATTATCCATTGGAGTAACAGAGATTTCGACAACAGACTAACTTCAATAATGACAAGGCTACCAACCATTGGAGTAACAAAAATCTCGACAAAAGACTACCTTCCATAGTAACAAGGTTACCATCCATTGGAATAACAAAAATCTCAACAACAGACTCCCTGCCATAATGACAAGGCTACAATCCATTGGAGTAACAGAAATCTCAATGATAGACTACCTTCAATAATGACAAGGCTACCATTCATTGGAGAAACAAAAATATCGACAACAGACTACCTTTCATAATGACAAGGCTACATCCATTGGGGTAACAAAAATCAACAAAACAGACTACCTTCCATAATGACAAGGCTACCATCCATTGGAGTAACAAAAATCTCGACAACAAACTACCTTCCATAATGACAAGGCTACCATCAATTGGAATAACAAAAATTACGGCAAAGACTACCTTCCATAATGAGAAGGTTACCATCCATTGGAAAAAAAAATATCTCGACAACAGACTACCTTCCATAACGACAAGGCTACCATCCATTGGAGTAAGAAAAATCTCGACAATAGACTACCTTCCATAGTAACAAGGTTACCATCCAATGGAATAAAAAAAATCTCGACAACAGACTCCCTTCCATAATGACAAAGCTACAATCCATTGGACTAACAGAAATCTCAACGATAGACTACCTTCCATAATGACAAGGCTACCATTCATTGGAGTAACAACAATATCGAGAACAGACTACCTTCCATAATGACAAGGCTACATCCATTGGGGTAACAAAAAAATATAGAAAACAGACTACCTTCCATAATGACAAGGATACCGTCCATTGGAGTAACAAAAATCTCGACAACATACTACCTTCCATAATTACAAGGCTATCATCCGTAGGAGTAACAAAGATATCGACAACAGACTACCTTCAATAATGACAAGGCTACCATCCAATGCAGTAACAAAAATATGAGACTACCTTGGATAAGGACAAGGCTATCATCCATTGGAGTAACAGAGATATCGACAACAGACTAACTTCAATAATGACAAGGCTACCATCCATTGGAGTAAGAAAAATCTCGACAAAAGACTACCTTCCATAGTAACAAGGTTACCACCCATTGGAATAACAAAAATCTCGACAACAGACTCCCTTCCATAATGACAAGGCTAAATCCATTGGAGTAACAAAAATCTCAATGATAGACTACCTTCCATAATGACAAGGCTACCATTCATTGGAGTAACAAAAATATCGACAACAGACTACTTCCATAATGACAATGCTACATGCATTGGGGTAACAAAAATATCGACGACAGACTACCTTCTATAATTACAAGGCCACCATCCATTGGAGTATCAAAAATTCGACAACAGACTAACTTCCATAATGGATAGGCTACCATCAATTGGAATAACCAAATTCTCGACAATAGAGTACCATCCATAATGACAAGGCTATCATCCATTGAAGTAACAAAAATCTGCACAACAGACTACCTTTCATAATGACAAGGCTACCATACATTGGAGTAACAAAAAACTATCTTCCATAATGACAAGGCTACCATCCATTAGAATAACAAAAATCTCCACAAAGACTACCGTCCATAATGACAAGGCTACCACCCATTGGAGTATCAAAAATCTCGACAACACACTACCTTTCCATAATGACAAGGCTACCATCCATTGGAATAACAAAAATCTCGACAATAGACTACCTTCCATAATGACAAGGCTAAATCCATTGGGGTAACAAAAATCTCGACAACAGACTACCTTCTATAATTACAAGGCTACCATCCATAGGAGTATCAAAAATTCGACAACAGACTACCTTCCATTATGGTAAGGCTACCATCCATTGGAATAACCAAATTCTCGACAATAGAGTACCTTCCATAATGACAAGTCTATCATCCATTGAAGTAATAAAAATCTCAACAACAGACTACCTTTCATAATGACAAGGCTACCATCCATTGGAGTAACAGAAATCTCAACGACTTACTACCTTCCATAATGACAAGGCTACCATCCATTGGAGTAACAAAAATATCGACAAAAAACTACCTTCCATAATGACAAGGCTACCATCCATTGGAATAACAAAAATCTCCACAAAGACTAACTTCCATAATGACAAGGTTACCATCCATTGGAATAAAAAATATCTCGACAATAGACTACGTTCCATAATGACAAGGCTACCATCCAATGGAATAAAAAGTTCTCGACAACATACTACCTTCCATAATGACAAGGCTACAATCCATTGGAGTAATAAAAATCTCGACAACAGACTACCTTCCATAATGTCAAGGCTACCATCCATTGGAATAACAAAAATCTCCAGAAAGACTACCTTCCATAATGACAAGGCTACCACCCATTGGAGTATCAAAAATATCGACAACAAACTACCTTCCATAATGACAAGGCTACCATCCATTGGAATAACAAAAATCTCGACAATAGACTACCTTCCATAATGACAAGGCTAAATCCATTGGGGTAACAAAAATCTCGACAACAAACTACCTTCTATAATTACAAGGCTACCATCCATTGGAGTATCAAAAATTCGACAACAGACTACCTTCCATTATGGTAAGGCTACCATCCATTGGAATAACCAAATTCTAGACAATAGAGTACCTTCCATAATGACAAGTCTATCATCCATTGAAGTAACAAAAATCTGAACAACAGACTACCTTTCATAATGATAAGGCTACCATCCATTGGAGTAACAGAAATCTCAACGACTTACTACCTTCCGTAATGACAAGGCTACCATCCTTGGGAATAACAAAAATCTCAACAATAGACTACCTTCTTTAATGACAAGGCTACCATCCATTGGAGTAACAAAAATATGAACAACTGACTACCTAGCAATATGACAAGGCTATCATCCATTGGAGTAACAAAGATATCCACAATAGACTAACTTAAATAATGACAAGGCTACCATCCATTGGAGTAACAAAAATCTCGACAATAGACTACCTTCCATAATAACAAGGTTACCATCCATCGGAATAACAAAAATCTTGACAACAGACTCCCTTCGATAATGACAAGGCTACAATTCATTGGAGTAACATAAATCTCAACGACAGACTACCTTCCATAATGACAAGGCTACCATTCATTGGAGTAACAAAAATATCGACAACAGACTACCTTCCATAATGACAAGGTTACATCCATTGGGGTAACAAAAATCTCGACTACAGACTACCTTCCATAATGACATGGCTACCATCCATTGGAGTAACAAAAATATCGACAAAAAACTACATTCTATAATGACAAGGCTACCATCCATTGGAATAAAAAAAATCTCCACAAAGACTACATTACATAATGACAAGGTTAACATCCATTGGAATAACAAATATCTCGACAAAAGACTACGTTCCATAATGACAAGGCTACCATCCAATGGAATAAAAAGTTCTCGACAACAGACTACCTTCCATAATGACAAGGCTACAATCCATTGGAGTAATAATAATCTCGACAACAGACTACCTTCCATAATGTCAAGGCTACCATCCATTGGAGTAACAAAAATCTCGACAAAAAACTACCTTCCATAATGACAAGGCTACCATCCATTAGAATAACAAAAATCTCGACAATAGACTACCTTCCATAATGACAAGGCTACATCCATTGGGGTAACAAAAATATCGACAACAGACTACCTTCTATAATTACAAGGCTACCATACATTGGAGTATCAAAAATTTGACAACAGACTACCTTCCATTATGGTAAGGCTACCATCCATTGGAATAACAAAATTCTCGATAATAGAGTACCTTCCATAATGATAAGGCTATCATCCATTGAAGTAACAAAAACCTGAACAATAGACTACCATTCATAATAACAAGGCTACCATCCATTGGAGTAACAGAAACTCAACGACCGACCACCTTCAATAATGACAAGGCTACCATCCATTGGAATAACAAAAATCTCGACAATAGACTACCTTCTACAATGACAAGGCTACCATCCATTGGAGTAACGAAAATATGAACAACAGACTACCTTGCATAATGACAAGGCTATCATCCATGGAGTAACAGAGATATCCATAACAAACTACCTTAAATAATGACAAGGCTACCATCCATTGTAGTAACAAAAATATCGACAATAGACTACCTTCCATAATGACAAGGCTATAATCCATTGGAGTAACAAAATTCTCAACGACAGTCTACCTTCCATAATGACAAGGCTACCATTCATTGGAGTAACAGAAATATCGACAACAGACTACCTTCCATAATGACAAGGTTATCATCCATTGGAATAACAAATATCTCGACAACAAACTACGTTCCATAATGACAAGGCTACCATCCAATGGAATAAAAAGTTCTAGACAACAGAATACCTTCAATAATGACAAGGCTACAATCCATTAAAGTAATAAAAATCTCGACAACAGACTACCTTCCATAATGTCAAAGCTACAATCCATTGGAGTAATAAAAATCTCGACAACAGACTACCTTCCATAATGTCGAGGCTACCATCCATTGGAATAACAAAAATCTCCACAAAGACTACCTTCCATAATGACAAGGCTACCACCCATTAGAGTATCAAAAATATCGACAACAGACTACCTTCCATAATGACAAGGCTACCATCCATTGGAATAACAAAAATCTTGACAATAGACTACCTTCCATAATGACAAGGCTAAATCCATTGGGGAAACAAAAATCTCGACAACAGACTACCTTTTATAATTACAAGGCTACCATCCATTAGAGTATCAAAAATTCGACAACAGACTACCTTCCATTATGGTAAGGCTACCATCCATTGGAATAACCAAATTCTCGACAATAAAGTACCTTCCATAATGACAAGGCTACCATCCATTGAAGTAACAAAAATATGAACAACAGACTACCTTTCATAATGACAAGGCTACCATCTATTGGAGTAACAGAAATCTCAACGACTTACTACCTTCCATAATGACAAGGCTACCATCCATTGGAGTAACAAAAATATCGACAAAAAACTACCTTCCATATTGACAAGGCTACCATCCATTGGAATAACAAAAATCTCCACAAAGACTACCTTCCATAATGACAAGGTTACCATCCATTGGAATAACAAATATCTCGACAACAGACTACGTTCCATAATGACAAAGCTACCATCCAATGGAATAAAACGTTCTCGACAACAGACAACCTTCCATAATGACAAGGCTACAATCCATTGGAGTAATAAAAATCTCGACAACAGACTACCTTCCATAATGTCAAGGCTACCATCCATTGGAATAACAAAAATCTCCACAAAGACTACCTTCCATAATGACAAGGCTACCACCCATTGGAGTATCAAAAATCTCGACAACAGACTACCTTCCATAATGACAAGGCTACCATCCATTGGAATAACAAAAATCTCGAAAATAGACTACCTTCCATAATGACAAGGCTAAATCCATTGGGGTAACAAAAATATCAACAACAAACTACCTTCTATAATTACAAGGCTACCATCCATTGGAGTATCAAAAATTCGACAACAGACTACCTTCCATTATGGTAAGGCTACCATCCATTGGAATAACCAAATTCTAGACAATAGAGTACCTTCCATAATGACAAGTCTATCATCCATTGAAGTAACAAAAATCTGAACAACATACTACCTTTCATAATGACAAGGCTACCATCCATTGGAGTAACAGAAATCTCAACGACTTACTACCTTCCATAATGACAAGGCTACCATCCATGGGAATAACAAAAATCTCAATAATAGACTACCTTCTTTAATGACAAGGCTACCATCCATTGGAGTAACAAAAATATGAACAATAGACTACCTTGCATAATGACAAGGCTATCATCCATTGGAGTAACAAAGATATCCACAATAGACTACCTTAAATAATGACAAGGCTACCATCCATTGGAGTAACAAAAATATCGACAACAGACTACCTTCCGTAATGACAAGGCTACATCCATTAGGGTAACAAAAAACTCGACTACAGACTACCTTCCATAATGACAAGGCTACCATCCATTGGAGTAAAAAAAATATCGACAAAAAACTACCTTCCATAATGACAAGGCTACCATCCATTGGAATAACAAAAATCTCCACAAAGACTACCTTCCATAATGACAAGGTTAACATCCATTAGAATAACAAATATCTCGACAACAGACTACGTTCCATAATGACAAGGCTACCATCCAATGGCATTAAAAAATCACGACAACAGACTACCTTCCATAATGACAAGGCTACAATCCATTGGAGTAATAATAATCTCGACAACAGACTACCTTCCATAATGTCAAGGCTACCATCCATTGGAGTAACAAAAATCTCGACAAAAAACTACCTTCCATAATGACAAGGCTACCATCCATTAGAATAACAAAAATCTCGACAATAGACTACCTTCCATAATGACAAGGCTACATCCATTGGGGTAACAAAAATATCGACAACATACTACCTTCTATAATTACAAGGCTACCATCCATTGGAGTATCAAAAATTTGACAATAGACTACCTTCCATTATGGTAAGGCTACCATCCATTAGAATAACCAAATTCTCGATAATAGAGTACCTTCCGTAATGATAAGGCTATCATCCATTGAAGTAACAAAAATCTGAACAATAGACAACCTTTCATAATAACAAGGCTACCATCCATTGGAGTAACAAAAATCTCAACGACCGACTACCTTCCATAATGACAAGGCTACCATCCATTGGAATAACAAAAATCTCGATAATAGACTACCTTCTACAATGACAAGGCGACCATCCATTGGAGTAACAAAAATAAGAACAACAAACTACCTTGCATAATGACAAGGCTATCATCCATTGGAGTAACAGAGATATCCACAACAGACTACCTTAAATAATGACAAGGCTACCATCCATTAGAGTAACAAAAATCTCGACAATAGACTACCTTCCATAATAACAAGGATACCATCCATTGGAATAACAAAAATCTCGACAACAGACTCCCGTCCATAATGACAAGGCTACAATCCATTGGAGTAACAAAAATCACAAGGACAGACTACCTTCCATAATGACAAGGCTACCATTCATTGGAGTAACAGAAATATCAACTACAAACTACCTTCCATAATGACAAGGCTATATCCATTGGGGTAACAAACATCTCTACAACAGACTACCTTCCATAATGACAAGGCTACCATCCATTGGAGTAACAAAAATCTCGAAAAAATACTACCTTCTATAATGACAAGGCTACCATCCATTGGAATAACAAAAATCTCCATAAAGACTACCTTCCATAGTGACAAGGTTACCATCCATTGAAATAACAAATATCTCGACAACAGACGATGTTCCATAATGACCAGGCTATCATCCAATGGAATAAAAATTCTCGACAACAGACTACCTTCCATAATGACAAAGCTACAATCCATTGGAGTAATAAAAATCTCGACAACAGAGTACCTTCCATATTGACAAGTCTACCATCCATTGGAGTAACAAAAATCTCGACAAAAAACTAACTTCTATAATAACAAGGTTACCATCCATTGGAATAACAAAAATCTTAACAACAAACTCCCTTCCATAATGAAAAGGCTACAATACATTGGAGTAACATAAATCTCAACGACATACTACCTTCCATAATGACAAGGCTACCATTCATTGGAGTAACAAAAATATCTACAACAGACTACCTTCCATAATGACAAGGCTACCATCCATTGGAATAACAAAAATCTTGACAATAGACTACCTTCCATAATGACAAGGCTAAATCCATTGGGGAAACAAAAATCTCGACAACAGACTACCTTTTATAATTACAAGGCTACCATCCATTAGAGTATCAAAAATTCGACAACAGACTACCTTCCATTATGGTAAGGCTACCATCCATTGGAATAACCAAATTCTCGACAATAAAGTACCTTCCATAATGACAAGGCTACCATCCATTGAAGTAACAAAAATATGAACAACAGACTACCTTTCATAATGACAAGGCTACCATCTATTGGAGTAACAGAAATCTCAACGACTTACTACCTTCCATAATGACAAGGCTACCATCCATTGGAGTAACAAAAATATCGACAAAAAACTACCTTCCATATTGACAAGGCTACCATCCATTGGAATAACAAAAATCTCCACAAAGACTACCTTCCATAATGACAAGGTTACCATCCATTGGAATAACAAATATCTCGACAACAGACTACGTTCCATAATGACAAAGCTACCATCCAATGGAATAAAACGTTCTCGACAACAGACAACCTTCCATAATGACAAGGCTACAATCCATTGGAGTAATAAAAATCTCGACAACAGACTACCTTCCATAATGTCAAGGCTACCATCCATTGGAATAACAAAAATCTCCACAAAGACTACCTTCCATAATGACAAGGCTACCACCCATTGGAGTATCAAAAATCTCGACAACAGACTACCTTCCATAATGACAAGGCTACCATCCATTGGAATAACAAAAATCTCGAAAATAGACTACCTTCCATAATGACAAGGCTAAATCCATTGGGGTAACAAAAATATCAACAACAAACTACCTTCTATAATTACAAGGCTACCATCCATTGGAGTATCAAAAATTCGACAACAGACTACCTTCCATTATGGTAAGGCTACCATCCATTGGAATAACCAAATTCTAGACAATAGAGTACCTTCCATAATGACAAGTCTATCATCCATTGAAGTAACAAAAATCTGAACAACATACTACCTTTCATAATGACAAGGCTACCATCCATTGGAGTAACAGAAATCTCAACGACTTACTACCTTCCATAATGACAAGGCTACCATCCATGGGAATA
The DNA here is from genome assembly GCA_948472305.1 of Vicia faba. Classification (NCBI taxonomy): domain Eukaryota; kingdom Viridiplantae; phylum Streptophyta; class Magnoliopsida; order Fabales; family Fabaceae; genus Vicia; species Vicia faba. The sequence goes on from OX451738.1 coordinate 764,581,532, forward strand.
ACAAAAATCTCAATAATAGACTACCTTCTTTAATGACAAGGCTACCATCCATTGGAGTAACAAAAATATGAACAATAGACTACCTTGCATAATGACAAGGCTATCATCCATTGGAGTAACAAAGATATCCACAATAGACTACCTTAAATAATGACAAGGCTACCATCCATTGGAGTAACAAAAATATCGACAACAGACTACCTTCCGTAATGACAAGGCTACATCCATTAGGGTAACAAAAAACTCGACTACAGACTACCTTCCATAATGACAAGGCTACCATCCATTGGAGTAAAAAAAATATCGACAAAAAACTACCTTCCATAATGACAAGGCTACCATCCATTGGAATAACAAAAATCTCCACAAAGACTACCTTCCATAATGACAAGGTTAACATCCATTAGAATAACAAATATCTCGACAACAGACTACGTTCCATAATGACAAGGCTACCATCCAATGGCATTAAAAAATCACGACAACAGACTACCTTCCATAATGACAAGGCTACAATCCATTGGAGTAATAATAATCTCGACAACAGACTACCTTCCATAATGTCAAGGCTACCATCCATTGGAGTAACAAAAATCTCGACAAAAAACTACCTTCCATAATGACAAGGCTACCATCCATTAGAATAACAAAAATCTCGACAATAGACTACCTTCCATAATGACAAGGCTACATCCATTGGGGTAACAAAAATATCGACAACATACTACCTTCTATAATTACAAGGCTACCATCCATTGGAGTATCAAAAATTTGACAATAGACTACCTTCCATTATGGTAAGGCTACCATCCATTAGAATAACCAAATTCTCGATAATAGAGTACCTTCCGTAATGATAAGGCTATCATCCATTGAAGTAACAAAAATCTGAACAATAGACAACCTTTCATAATAACAAGGCTACCATCCATTGGAGTAACAAAAATCTCAACGACCGACTACCTTCCATAATGACAAGGCTACCATCCATTGGAATAACAAAAATCTCGATAATAGACTACCTTCTACAATGACAAGGCGACCATCCATTGGAGTAACAAAAATAAGAACAACAAACTACCTTGCATAATGACAAGGCTATCATCCATTGGAGTAACAGAGATATCCACAACAGACTACCTTAAATAATGACAAGGCTACCATCCATTAGAGTAACAAAAATCTCGACAATAGACTACCTTCCATAATAACAAGGATACCATCCATTGGAATAACAAAAATCTCGACAACAGACTCCCGTCCATAATGACAAGGCTACAATCCATTGGAGTAACAAAAATCACAAGGACAGACTACCTTCCATAATGACAAGGCTACCATTCATTGGAGTAACAGAAATATCAACTACAAACTACCTTCCATAATGACAAGGCTATATCCATTGGGGTAACAAACATCTCTACAACAGACTACCTTCCATAATGACAAGGCTACCATCCATTGGAGTAACAAAAATCTCGAAAAAATACTACCTTCTATAATGACAAGGCTACCATCCATTGGAATAACAAAAATCTCCATAAAGACTACCTTCCATAGTGACAAGGTTACCATCCATTGAAATAACAAATATCTCGACAACAGACGATGTTCCATAATGACCAGGCTATCATCCAATGGAATAAAAATTCTCGACAACAGACTACCTTCCATAATGACAAAGCTACAATCCATTGGAGTAATAAAAATCTCGACAACAGAGTACCTTCCATATTGACAAGTCTACCATCCATTGGAGTAACAAAAATCTCGACAAAAAACTAACTTCTATAATAACAAGGTTACCATCCATTGGAATAACAAAAATCTTAACAACAAACTCCCTTCCATAATGAAAAGGCTACAATACATTGGAGTAACATAAATCTCAACGACATACTACCTTCCATAATGACAAGGCTACCATTCATTGGAGTAACAAAAATATCTACAACAGACTACCTTCCATAATGACAAGGCTACATCGATTGGGGTAACAAAAATCTCGACTACAGACTACCTTCCATAATGACAAGGCTACCATCCATTGGAGTAACAAAAATATTGACAAAAAACTACCTTCCATAATGACAAGGCTACCATCCATTGGAGTAAAAAAAATATCGACAAAAAACTACCTTCCATAATGAGAAGGCAACCACCCATTGGAATAACAAAAACCTCCACAAAGACTACCTTCCATAATGACAAGGTTACCATCCATTGGAATAACAAATATCTCGACAACAGACTACGTTCCATAATGACAAGGCTACCATCCAATGGAATAAAAATTTCTCGACAATAGACTACCTTCCATAATGACAAGGCTACAATCCATTGGAGTATTTAAAATCTCGACAACAGACTACCTTCCATAATGTCAAGGCTACCATCCATTGGAATAACAAAAATCTCCACAAAGACTACCTTCCATAATGACAAGGCTACCACCCATTGGAGTATCAAAAATCTCGACAATAGACTACCTTCCATAATGACAAGGCTACCACAAAAATCTCGACAATAGACTACCTTCCATAATGACAAGACTACAATCCATTGGAATAACCAAATTCTCGACAATAGAGTACCTTCCATAATGACAAGTCTATCATCCATTGAAGTAACAAAAATCTGAACAACAGACTACCTTTCATAATGACAAGGCTACCATCCATTGGAGTAACAGAAATCTATACGACTTACTACCTTCCATAATGACAAGGGTACCATCCATTGGAGTAACAAAAATATCGACAAAAAACTACCTTCCATAATGACAAGGCTACCATCCATTGGAATAACAAAAATATCCACAAAGACTACCTTCCATAATGACAAGGTTACCATCAATTTGAATAACAAATATCTCGACAACAGACTACGTTCCATTATGACAAGGCTACCATCCAATGGAATAAAAAGTTCTCGACAACAGACTACCTTCCACAATGACAAGGCTACAATCCATTGGAGTTATAAAAATCTCCACAACAGACTACCTTCCATAATGTCAAGGCTACCATCCATTGGAATAACAAAAATCTCCACAAAGGCTACCTTCCATAATGACAAGGCTACCACCCATTGGAGTATCAAAAATCTCGACAACAGACTACCTTCCATAATGACAAGGCTACCATCCATTGGAATAACAAAAATCTCGACAATAGACAACCTTCCATAATGACAAGGATAAATCCATTGGGGTAACAAAAATCTCGACAACAGACTACCTTCTATAATTACAAAGCTACCATCCATTGGAGTATCAAAAATTCGACAATAGACTACCTTCCATTATGGTAAGGCTACCATCCATTGGAATAACCAAATTCTCGACAATAGAGTACCTTCCATAATGACAAGTCTATCATCCATTAAAGTAACAAAAATTTAAACAACAGACTAGCTTTCATAATGACAAGGCTACCATCCATTGGAGTAACAGAAATCACAACGACTTACTACCTTCCATAATGACAAGGCTACCATCCATGGGAATAACAAAAATCTCGACAATAGACTACCTTCTTTAATGACAAGGCTACCATCCATTGGAGTAACAAAAATATGAACAAGAGACTACCTTGCATAATGACAAAGCTATCATCCATTGGAGTAACAAAGATATCCACAATAGACTACCTTAAATAATGACAAGGCTACCATCCATTGGAGTAACAAAAATCTCGACAATAGACTACTTTCCATAATAATAAGGTTACCATCCATTGGAATAACAAAAATCTTGACAACAAACTCCCTTCCATAATGACAAGGCTACAATCCATTGGAGTAACATAAATCTCAACGACAGACTACCTTCCATAATGACAAGGCTACCAATCATTGGAGTAACAAAAATATCGACAACAAACTACCTTCCATAATGACAAGGCTACATCCATTGGGGTAACAAAAATCTCGACTATAGACTACCTTCCGTAATGACAAGGCTACCATCCATTAGAGTAACAAAAATATCGACAAAATACTACCTTCCATAATGACAAGGTTACCATCCATTGGAATAACAAAAATCTCAACAAAGACTACCTTCCATAATGACAAGGTTAACATCCATTGGAATAACAAATATCTCGACAACAGACTATGTTCCATAATGACAAGTCTACCATCCAATGGAATAAAAAGTTCTCGACAACAGACTACCTTCCATAATGACAAGGCTACAATCCATTGGAGTAATAATAATCTCGACAGCAGACTACCTTCCATAATGTCAAGGCTACCATCCATTGGAGTAACAAAAATCTCGACAAAAAACTACCTTCCATAGTGATAAAGCTACCATCCATTGGAATAACAAAAATCTTGACAATAGACTACATTCCATAATGACAAGGCTACATCCATTGGGGTAACAAAAATATCGACAACAGACTACCTTCTATAATTACAAGGCTACCATCCATTGGAGTATCAAAAATTTGACAACAGATTACCTTCCATTATGGTAAGGCTACCATCCATTGGAATAACCAAATTCTCGATAATCGAGTACCTTCCATAATGATAAGGCTATCATCCATTGAAGTAACAAAAATCTGAACAATAGATTACCTTTCAAATAACAAGGCTACCATCCATTGGAGTAACAAAAATATGCACAACAGACTACCTTGCATAATGACAAGGCTATCATCCATTGGAGTAACAGAGATATCCATAACAGACTACCTTAAATAATGACAAGGCTACCATCCATTGGAGTAACAAAAATCTCGACAATAGACTACCTTCCATAATAACAAGGATACCATCCATTGGAATAACAAAAATCTTGAAAACACACTCCTTTCCATAATGACAAGGCTACAATCCATTGGAGTAATAGAAATCTCAACGACAGACTACCTTACATAATGACAAGGCTACCATTCATTGGAGTAACAAAAATATCGACAACCGACTACCTTCCATAATGAGAAGGCTACATCCATTGGGGTAACAAAAATCTCGACATCAAACTACCTTTCATAATGACAAGGCTACCATCCATTGGAGTAACAAAAATCTCAACAAAAAACTACCTTCCATAATGACAAGGCTACCATCCATCGGAATAACAAAACTATCCACAAAGACTACCTTCCATAATGACAAGGTTACCATCCATTGGAAAAACAAATATCTCGACAACAGACTACGTTCCATAATCACAAGGCTACCATCCAATGGAATAAAAAGTTCTCGACAACAGACTACCTTCCATATTGATAAGGCTACAATCCATTGGAGTAATAAAAATCTAAACAACAGACTACCTTCCATGATGACAAGGCTACAATCCATTGGAGTAACAGAAATCTCAACGACAGACTACCTTATCTAATGACAAGGCTACCATCCATTGGAGATAAAAAATCTAAACAACATACTATCTTCCATAATGACAAGGCTACAATCCATTGGAGAAACATAAATCTCAACGACAGACTACCTTCCATAATGACAAGGGTACCATCCATTGGAGTTACAAAAATCTCAACGACCAACTACCTTCCATAATGACAAGGCTACCATCCATTGGAATAACAAAAATCTCGACAATAGACTACCTTCAATAATAACAAGGTTACCACCCATTGGAATAACAAAAATCTCGACAACAGACTCCATTCCATAATGATAAGGCTACAATCCATTGGAGTAACAGAAATTTAAACGACAGACTACCTTCCATAATGACAAGGCTACCATTCATTAAAGTAAAAAAAATATCGACAACAGACTACCTTCCATAATGAAAAGGCTATATCCATTGGAATAACAAACATCTCGACAACAGACTACCTTCCATAATGACAAGGCTAACATCCATTGGAGTAACAAAAATCTCGAAAAAAAACTACCTTCCATAATGACAAGGTTACCATCCATTGAAATAACAAATATCTCGACAACAAACTATGTTCCATAATGACAAGGCTACCATCCAATGGAATAAAAAATCTCGACAACAGACTACCTTCCATAATGACAAAGCTACAATCCATTGGAGTAATAAAAATCTCGACAACAGAGTACCTTCCATATTGACAAGGCTACCATCCATTGGAGTAACAAAAATCTCGACAAAAAACTAACTTCTATAATGACAAGGCTACCATCGATTGGAATAACAAAAATCTCAACAATAGACTACCTTCAATAATGACAAGGCTACATCAATTGGGGTAACAAAAATCTCGACAACAGACTACCTTCTATAATTACAAGGCTACCATCCATTTATAGTATCAAAAATCTTGACAAAAGACTACCTTCCATAATAACAAGGTTACCATCCATTCGAATAACAAAAATCTTGAAAACACACTCCCTTCCATAATGACAAGGCTACAATCCATTGGACTAATAGAAATCTCAAAGACAGACTACCTTCCATAATGACAAGGCTACCATTTATTGGAGTAACAAAAATATCGACAACAGACTACCTTCCATAATGACAAGGCTACATCCATTGGGGTAACAAAAATCTCGACATCAGACTACCTTTCATAATCACAAGGCTACCATCCATTGGAGTAACAAAAATCTCGACAAAAAACTACCTTCCATAATGACAAGGTTACCATCCATTGGAATAACAAATATCTCGACAACAGACTACGTTCCATAATCACAAGGCTATCATCCAATGGAATAAAAAGTTCTCGACAACAGACTACCTTCCATAATGATAAGGCTACAATCCGTTGGAGTAATAAAAATCTAAACAATAGACTACCTTCAATGATGACAAGGCTACAATCCATTGGAGTAACAGAAATCTCATCGAAAGACTACCTTATCTAATGACAAGGCTACCATCCATTGGAGATAAAAAATATAAACAACAGACTACCTTCCATAATGACAAGGCTACAATCCATTGGAGTAACAGAAATCTCAACGACAGACTACCTTCCATAATGACAAGGCTACCATCCATCGGAGTTACAGAAATCTCAACGACCAACTACCTTCCATAATGACAAGGCTACGATCCATTGGAATAACAAAAATATCGACAATAGACTACCTTCCATAATAACAAGGTTACCACCCATTGGAATAACAAAAATCTCGACAACAGACTCCCTTCCATAATGACAAGGCTACAATCCATTGGAGTAACAGAAATTTCAACGACAAACTACCTTCCATAATGACAAGGCTACCATTCATTGGAGTAACAAAAATATCGACAATAAACTACCTTCTATAATGACAAGGCTAACATCCATTGGAATAACAAAAATCTCGACAAAAGACTACCTTCCATAATGACAAGGTTACCATCCATTTGTATAACAAATATCTTGAAAATAGACTACCTTCCATAATGATAAGGCTACCATCCAATGGAATAAAAAATCTCGACAACAGACTACCTTCCATAATGACAAAGCTACAATCCATTGGAGTAATAAAAATCTCGACAACAGAGTACCTTCCATATTGACAAGGCTACCATCCATTGGAGTAACAAAAATCTCGACAAAAAACTAACTTCCATAATGACAAGGCTACCATCGATTGGAATAACAAAAATCTCAACAATAGACTACCTTCAATAATGACAAGGCTACATCCATTGGGGTAACAAAAATCTCGACAACAGACTACTTTCTATAATTATAAGGCTACCATCCATTTATAGTATCAAAAATCTTGACAAAAGACTACCTTCCATAATAACAAGGTTACCATCCATTGGAATAACAAAAATCTTGAAAACACACTCCCTTCCATAATGACAAGGCTACAATCCATTGGAGTAATAGAAATCTCAACGACAGACTACCTTCCATAATGACAAGGCTACCATTTATTGGAGTAACAAAAATATCGTCAACAGACTACCTTCCATAATGACAAGGCTACATCTATTGGGGTAACAAAAATCTCGACATCAGACTACCTTTCATAATCACAAGGCTACCATCCATTGGAGTAACAAAAATCTCGACAAAAAACTACCTTCCATAATGACAAGGCTACCATCCATTGGAATAACAAAAATATCCACAAAGACTACCTTCCATAATGACAAGGTTACCATCCATTGGAATAACAAATATCTCGACAACAGACTACGTTCCATAATCACAAGGCTATCATCCAATGGAATAAAAAGTTCTCGACAACAGACTACCTTCCATAATGATAAGGCTACAATCCATTGGAGTAATAAAAATCTAAACAATAGACTACCTTCCATGATGACAAGGCTACAATCCATTGGAGTAACAGAAATCTCAACGACAGACTACCTTACCTAATGACAAGGCTACCATCCATTGGAGATAAAAAATCTAAACAACAGACTACCTTCCATAATGACAAGGCTACAATCCATTGGAGTAACAGAAATCTCAACGACAGACTACCTTCCATAATGACAAGGCTACCATCCATTGGAGTTACAGAAATCTCAACGACCAACTACCTTCCATAATGACAAGGCTACCATCCATTGGAATAACAAATATATCGACAATAGACTACCTTCCATAATAACAAGGTTACCACCCATTGGAATAACAAAAATCTCGACAACAGACTCCCTTCCATAATTACAAGGCTACAATCCATTGGAGTAACAGAAATTTCAACGACACACTACCTTAAATAATGACAAGGCTACCATTCATTGGAGTAACAAAAATATCGACAATAAACTACCTTCCATAATGACAAGGCTAACATCCATTGGAATAACAAAAATCTCGCCCAAAGACTACCTTCCATAATGACAAGGTTACCATCCATTTGTATAACAAATATCTTGAAAATAGACTACCTTCCATAATGACAAGGCTACCATCCAATGGAATAAAAAATATCGACAACAGACTACCTTCCATAATGACAAAGCTACAATCCATTGGAGTAATAAAAATCTCGACAACATAGTACCTTCCATATTGACAAGGCTACCATCCATTAGAGTAACAAAAATCTCGACAAAAAACTAACTTCCATAATGACAAGGCTACCATCGATTGGAATAACAAAAATCTCAACAATAGACTACCTTCAATAATGACAAGGCTACATCCATTGGGGTAACAAAAATATCGACAACAGACTACCTTCTATAATTATAAGGCTACCATCCATTTATAGTATCAAAAATCTTGACAAAAGACTACCTTCCATAATAACAAGGTTACCATCCATTGGAATAACAAAAATCTTGAAAACACACTCCCTTCCATAATGACAAGGCTACAATCCATTGGAGTAATAGAAATCTCAACGACAGACTACCTTCCATAATGACAAGGCTACCATTTATTGGAGTAGCAAAAAATATCGTCAATAGACTACCTTCCATAATGACAAGGCTACATCCATTGGGGTAACAAAAATCTCGACATCAGACTAACTTTCATAATCAAAAGGCTACCATCCATTGGAGTAACAAAAATCTCGACAAAAAACTACCTTCCATAATGACAAGGCTACCATCCATTGGAATATAAAAAATCTCCACAAAGACTACCTTCCATAATGACAAGGTTACCATCCATTGGAATAACAAATATCTCGACATAAGACTACGTTCCATAATCACAAGGCTACCATCCAATGGAATAAAAAGTTCTCGACAACAGACTACCTTCCATAATGATAAGGCTACAATCCATTGGAGTAATAAAAATCTAAACAATAGACTACCTTCCATGATGACAAGGCTACAATCCATTGGAGTAACAGAAATCTCAACGACAGACTACCTTATCTAATGACAAGGCTACCATCCATTGGAGATAAAAAATCTAAACAACAGACTACCTTCCATAATGACAAGGCTACAATCCATTGGAGTAACAGAAATCTCCACGACAGACTACCTTCCATAATGACAAGGCTACCATCCATTGGAGTTACAGAAATCTCAACGACCAACTACCTTCCATAATGACAAGGCTACCATCCATTGGAATAACAAAAATCTCGACAATAGACTACCTTCCATAATAACAAGGTTACCACCCATTGGAATAACAAAAATCTCGACAACAGACTCCCTTCCATAATGACAAGGCTACAATCCATTAGAGTAACAGAAATTTCAACGACAGACTACCTTCCATAATGACAAGGCTACCATTCATTGGAGTAACAAAAATATCGATAATAAACTACCTTCCATAATGACAAGACTACCATCCATTGGAATAACAAAAATCTCGACAAAAGACTACCTTCCATAATGACAAGGTTACCATCCATTTGAATAACAAATATCTTGAAAATAGACTACCTTCCATAATGACAAGGCTACCATTCAATGGAATAAAAAATTCTCGACAACAGACTACCTTCCATAATGACAAGGCTAAAATACATTGGAGTAACAAAAATATGAACAACAAACTACCTTCCATAGTGACAAGGCTACAATCCATTGGAGTAACAAAAATCTCAACGACAGACTACCTTCCATTATGACAAGGCTACCATCCATTGGAGTAACAAAAATCTCGACAACAGACTACCTTCCATAATTACAAGGCTACCACCCATTGGAGTATCAAAAATCTCGACAATAGACTACCTTCCATAATGATAAGGCTATCATCCATTGGAGTAACAAAAATCTGAACAACGGACTACCTTCCATAATGATAAGGCTACAATCCTTTGGAGTAACAGAAATCTCAACGACCGACTACCTTCCATAATGACAAGACTACCATCCATTGGAATAACAAAAATCTCGACAATAGACTACCTTCTATAATGACAAGGCTATCATCCATTGGAGTAACAAAAATATGAACAACAGACTACCTTCCATAATGACAAGGCTACAATCCATTGGAATAACAAAAATCTCGACAACAGACTCCCTTCCATAATGACAAGGCTATAATCCATTTGAGTAACAGAAATATCAACGACAGACTACCTTCCATAATGACAAGGATATCATTCATTGGAGTAACAGAAATAACGACAACAGACTACCTTCCATAATGACAAGGCTACCATCCATTGAAGTTATAGAAATCTCAAAGACAACTACCTTCCATAATGACAAGGCTACCATCCATTGGAATAAAAAAAATATCGACAACAGACTACCTCCCATAATGACAAGGCTACCATCCATTCGAATAACCAAAATCTCGACAATAGAGTACCTTCCATAATGACAAGGCTATCATCCATTGGAGTAACAAAAATCTGAATAACAGACAACCTTCCATAATGACAAGGCTACCATCCATTGGAGTAACCGAAATCTCAACGACCGACTACTTTCCATAATGACAAGGCTACCATCCATTGGAATAACAAAAATCTCGACAATTGACTACCTTCCATAATGAAAAGGCTATCATCCATTGGAGTAACAAAAGTCTTAATAACATAATACCTTGCAAAATGACAAGGCTATCATCCGTTGGAGTAACAGAGATATCGACAACAGACTACCTTCAATAATGACAAGGCTACCATCCCATGGAGTAACAAATATCTCGAAAAAAGACTACCTTCCTTAATTACAAGGCTACCATCCATTGGAGTAACAAAAAATTTGAACAACAGACTACCTTCAATAATGACAAGGCTACAATCCATTGGAGTAACAGAAATCTCAATGACAGACTACCTTCCATAATGACAAGGCTACCATCTATTGGAGTAACAAAAATCTCGACAATAGACTACCTTCCATAATTACAAGGCTACCATCCATTGGAGTATTTAAAATCTCGACAAAAGAGTACCTTCCATAATGAAAAGGCTACCATCCATTGGAAAAACCAAAATCTCGAAAAAAGAGTACCTTCCATAATGACAAGGCTATATCCATTGAGGTAACAAACATCTCGACAACAGACTACCATCGATAATGACAAGGCTATCATCCATTGGAGTAACAAAAATCTGAACAACAGACTACCTTTCATAATGACAAGGCTACCATCCATTGAAGTAATAGAAATCTCAAAGACAACTACCTTCCATAATGACAAGGCTACCATCGATTGGAATAACAAACATCTCGACAACAGACTACCTTCCATAATTACAAGGCTACCGTCCATTTGAGTATCAAAAATCTCAACAACAGACTACCTTCCATAATGACAAGGCTACAATCCATTAGAGTAACAGAAATCTCAATGACAGACTACCTTCCATAATGACAAGGCTACCATCCATTGGAGTAACAAAAATCTCGACAACAGACTACCTTCCAAAATTACAAGGCTACCACCCATTGGAGTATCAAAAATCTCGACAACAGACTACCTTCCATAATGAAAAAGGCTATCATCCTTTGGAGTAACAAAAATCTGAACAACAGACCACCTTCCATAATGACAAGGCTACCATCCATTGGAGTAACAAAAATCTGAACGACCTACTACCTGCCATAATGACAAGGCTACCATCCATTGGAATAACAAAAATCTCGACAATAGACTACCTTCTATAATGACAAGGCTATCATCCATTGGAGTAACAAAAATATTAACAACAGACTCCCTTCCATAATGACAAGGCTACAATCCATTGGGGTAACAGAAATCTCCACAACAGACTACCTTCCATAATTACAAGGCTATCATTCATTGGAGTAACAGAAATATCGACAACAGACTACCTTCCATAATGACAAGGCTATATCCATTGGGGTAACAAACATCTCGACAACAGACTGCCTTCCATAATGACAAGGCTATCATCCATTGGAGTAACAAAAATCTGAACAACAGACTACCTTCCATAATGACAAGGCTACCATCCATTGAAGTAACAGAAAACTCAAAGACAACTACCTTCCATAATGACAAGGCTACCATCCATTGGAATAACAAAAATCTCGACAACAGACTACCTTCCATAATTACAAGGCTACCATCCATTGGAGTATCAAAAATCTCGACAACAGACTACCTCCCATAATGACAAGGCTACCATCCATTGGAAAACCAAAATCTCGACAATAGAGTACCTTCCATAATGACAAGGCTATCATCCATTGGAGTAACAAAAATCTGAACAACAGACTATCGTCCATAATGACAAGGCTACCATCCATTGGAGCAACAGAAATCTCAACGACCGACTACTTTCCATAATGACAAGGCTACCATCCATTGGAATAACAAAAATCTCGACAATTGACTACCTTCCATAATGAAAAGGCTACCTTCCTTTGGAGTAACAAAAGTCTTAATAACAGAATACCTTGCATAATGACAAGGCTATCATCCATTGGAGTAACAAAAATCTGAATGACCTACTACCTGCCATAATGACAAGGCTACCATCCATTGGAATAACAAAAATCTCGACAATAGACTACCTTCTATAATGACAAGGCTATCATCCATTGGAGTAACAAAAATATTAACAACAGACTCCCTTCCATAATGACAAGGCTACAATCCATTGGGGTAACAGAAATCTCCACAACAGACTACCTTCCATAATTACAAGGCTATCATTCATTGGAGTAACAGAAATATCGACAACAGACTACCTTCCATAATGACAAGGCTATATCCATTGGGGTAACAAACATCTCGACAACAGACTTCCTTCCATAATGACAAGGCTATCATCCATTGGAGTAACAAAAATCTGAACAACAGACTACCTTCCATAATGACAAGGCTACCATCCATTGAAGTAATAGAAATCTCAAAGACAACTACCTTCCATAATGACAAGGCTACCATCCATTGGAATAACAAAAATGTCAACAACAGACTACCTCCCATAATGACAAGGCTACCATCCATTGGAATAACCAAAATCTCGACAATAGAGTACCTTCCATAATTACAAGGCTATCATCCATTGGAGTAACAAAAATCTGAACAACAGAGTACCGTCCATAATGACAAGGCTACCATCCATTGGAGTAATAGAAATCTCAACAACCGACTACTTTCCATAATGACAAGGCTACCATCCATTGGAATAACAAAAATCTCGATAATTGACTATCTTCCATAATGAAAAGGCTGCCATCGATTGGAGTAAAAAAAATCTTAACAACAGACTACCTTGCATAATGACAAGGCTATCATCCATTGGAGTAAGAAAGATATCGACAACAAACTACCTTCAATAATGACAAAGCCACCATCCCTTGGAGTAACAAAAATCTCGACAAAAGAATACCTTCCATAATTACAAGGCTACCATCCATTGGAGTAACAAAAATTTGAACAACATACTACCTTCCATAATGACAAGGCTACAATCCACTAGAGTAATAGAAATATCAACGACAAACTACCTTCCATAATGACAAGGCTACCATCTATTGGAGTAAAAAAAATCTCGACAACAGACTACCTTCCATAATTACAAGGCTACCATCCATTGGAGTATCAAAAATCTCGACAACAGACTACCTTCCATAATGAAAAGACTACCATCCATTGGAAAAATCAAAATCTCGACAATAGAGTACCTTCCATAATGACAAGGCTATCATCCATTGAAGTAAAAAAAATATGAACAATAGACTACCTTTTATAATGGCAAGGCTACCATCCATTTGAGTAACAGAATCTCAACGACCGAATACCTTCCATAATGAAAAGGCTACCATCCATTGGAATAACAAGAATCTCGACAATAGAATACCTTCCATAATTACATGTCTACCATCCATTGGAGTAACAAAAATCTGAACAATAGACTACCTTGCATAATGACAAGGCTATCATCCATCGGAGTAACAGAGATATCAACAACAGACTACATTCAATAGTGACAAGGCTACCATCCATTGGAGTAATAAAAATATCTACAAAACACTACCTTCCATAATGACAAGGTTACCATCCATTGGAATAACAAAAATCTCGACAATAGACTACATTCCATAATTACAAGGCTACCATCCAATGGAATAAATAAAATTTCGACAACAGACTACCTTCCATAATGACAATGATATCATCCATTGGATTAACAAAAATCTGAACAACAGACTACCTTCCATAATGACAAGGCTACCATCCATTGGAGTAATAGAAATCTCAATGACCGACTACCTTCCATAATGACAAGGCTACCATCCATTGGAATAACAAAAATCTCGACAACAGGCTACCTTCCATAATTACAAGGCAACAATCCATTGGAGTATAAAAATTCTCGACAACAGACTACCTCCCATAATGACAAGGCTACCGTCCATTGGAATAACCAAAATATCAACAATAGAGTACCTTCCATAATTACAAGGCTACCATCCATTGGAGTAACAAAAATTTGAACAACAGACTACCTTCCATAATGACAAGGCTACAAATCATTGGAGTAACAGAAATCTCAACGACAGACTACCTTCCATAATGACAAGGCTACCATCTATTGGAGTAACAAAAATCTCGACAATAGACTACCTTCCTTAATTACAAGGCTACCATCCATTGGAGTATCAAAAATCTCGACAACAGACTACCTTCCATAAAGATAAGGCTACCATCCATTGGAAAAACGAAAATCTCGACAATAGAGTACCTTCCATAATGACAAGGCTACCATCCATTGGAGTAACAAAAATCTGAACAACAGACTACCTTGCATAATGATAAGACTATCATCCATTGGAGTAACAAAGATATCGACAATAGACTAAATTCAATAGTGACAAGGCTACCATCCATTGGAGTAATAAAAATATCTACAAAACACTACCTTCCATAATGACAAGGTTCCCATCCATTGGAGTATCAAAAATATGAACAACAGACTACCTTCCATAATTACAAGGCTACCATCCAATGTAATAAATTTTTTTCGACAACAGACTACCTTCCATAATGACAAGGCTATGATCCATTGGAGTAACAAAAATCTTAACAATAGACTACCTTCCATAATGACAAGGCTACCATCCATTGGAGTAACAGAAATCTCAAAGACCGACTACCCTCCATAATGACAAGGCTACCATCCACTTGAATAACAAAAATCTCGACAACAGACTACCTTCCATAATGACAAGGCTATCATCCTATGGAGTAAAAAAAATTTGAACAACAAACTACCTTCCATAATGACAAGGATACCATCCATTGAAGTAACAACAATCTCAAAGACAACTACCTTCCATAATGACAAGCCTACCATCCATTGGAATAACAATAATCTCGACAACAAACTACCTCCCATAATGACAAGGCTACCCTGCATTGGAATAACCAAAATCTCGACAATAGAGTACCTTCCATAATGACAAGGCTACCATTCATTGGAGTAACAAAAATCTCAACAACAGACTACCTTCCATAATTACAAGGCTACCACCCATTGGAGTATCAAAAATTTCGACAACAGACTACCTTCCATAATGATAAGGCTATCATCCATTGGAGTAACAAAAATCTGAACAACAGACTACCTTCCATAATGACAAGGCTAGTATCCATTGGAGTAACAAAAATCTCAACAACTGACAACCTTTCATAATGACAAGGCTACCATCCATTGGAATAACAAAAATCTCGACAATAGACTACCTTCTATAATGACAATGCTATAATCCATTGGAGTAACAAAAATATGAACAACAGACTACCTTCCATAATGAAAAGGCTACAATCCATTGAAATAAAAAAAATCTCGACAATAGACTCCCTTCCATAATGAAAAGGCTACAATCCATTGGAGTAACAGAAATCTCAACGACAGACTACCTTCCATAATGATAAGGCTACCATTCATTGGAGTAACAGAAATATCGACAATAGACTACCTTCCATAATGACAAGGCTATATCCATTGGGGTAACAAACATCTCGACAATAGACTACCTTCCATAATGACAAGGCTATCATCCATTGGAGTAACAAAAATCTGAACAACAAACTACCTTCCATACTGACAAGGCTACCATCCATTGAAGTAACAGAAATCTCAAAGACAACTACCTTCCATAATGACAAGGCTACCATCCATTGGAATAACAAAAATCTCGACAACAGACTACGTTATATAATTACAAGGCTACCATCCATTGGAGTATCAAAAATCTCGACAACAGACTACCTCCAATAATGACAAGGCTACCATCCATTGGAATAACCAAAATCTCGACAATAGAGTACCTTTCATAATGACAAGGCTATCATGCATTGGAGTAACAAAAATTTGAACAACAGGCTACCTTCCATAATGACAAGGCTACCATCCATTGGAGTAACAGAAATCTCAATGACCGACTACTTTCCATAATGACAAGGCTACCATCCATTGGAATAACAGAAATCCCAAAAATTGACTACCTTCCATAATGACAAGCCTATCATCCATTGGAGCAACAGAGATATCGACAACAGACTACCTTCAATAATGACAAGGCTACCATCCCTTGGAGTAACAAAAATCTCGACAAAAGACTACCTTCCATAATTACAAGGCTACCATCCATTGGTGTAACAAAAATTTGAACAACAAACTACCTTCCATAATGACAAGGCTACAATCCATTGGCGTAACAGAAATATCAACGACAGACTACCTTCCATAATGAAAAGGCTACCATCTATTGGAGTAACAAAAATATCGACAATAGACTACCTTCCATAATTACAAGGCTACCATCCATTGGAGTATCAAAAATCTCGACAACAGACTACCTTCCATAATGACAAGGCTATCATCCATTGAAGTAACAAAAATATGAACAATAGACTAGCATTCATAATGACAAGGCTACCATCCATTTGAGTAACATAAATCTCAATGACCGACTACCTTTCATAATGACAAGGCTACCATCCATTGGAATAACAAGAATCTCGACAATAGAATGCCTTCCATAATGACAAGGCTACCATCCATTGGAGTAACAAAAATATGAACAACAGACTACCGTGCATAATTACAAGGCTATCATCCATTGGAGTAACAGAGATATCGACAATAGACTACCTTAAAAAGTGATAAGGCTACAATCCATTAGAGTAATAAAAATCTCTACAAAAGACTACCTTCCATAATGACAAGGTTACCATCCATTGGAGTAACAAAAATCTGAACAACGGACTACCTTCCATAATGACAAGGCTACAATACATAGGAGTTATGGAAATATCAATGACAGACTACCTTCCATAATGACAAGGATACCATCTATTGGAGTAACAAAAATCTCGACAACAAACCACCTTCCATAATTACAAGGCTACCATCCATTGGAATATCAAAAATTTCGACAACAGACTACCTTCCATAATGACAAGGCTACCATCCATTGGAATAACCAAAATCTCGACAATAGAGTACCTTCCATAATGACAAGGCTATCATTCATTGAAGTAACAAAAATCTGAACAATAGACTACCTTTCTTATTGACAAGGCTACCATCCATAGGAGTAACAAAAATCTCAACGATCGACTTTCTTCCATAATTACAAGGCTATCATCCATTGGAGTAACAAAAATCTGAACAACAGACTACCTTCCATAGTGACAAGGCTACCATCCATTGGAGTAACAGAAATCTCAACCACCGACTACCTTCCATAATGACAAGGCTACCATCCATTGGAATAACAAAAATCTCAACAATTGACTTCCTTCTATAATGAAAAGGATACCATACATTGGAGTATCAAAAATCTTAACAACAGACTACCTTGCATAATGATAAGGCTATCATCCATTAGAGTAACAGAGATATCGACAACATACTACCTTCAATAATGACAAGGCTACCATCCCTTGGAGTAACAAAAATCTCGACAAAAGACAACTTTCCATAATGACAAGGTTACCATCCATTGGAATAACAAAAATCTCGAGATCACACTACCTTCCATAATGACAAGGCTACCATCCAATGGAATAAAAAAATTTCGACAACAAACTCCCTTCCATAATTACAAGGCTACCATCCATTGGAGTTAAAAAAAATTAAACAACAGACTACCTTCCATAATGACAAGGCTAAAATCCATTGGAGTAACAGAAATCTCAAAGACAGATTACCTTCCATAATGACAAGGCTACCATCTATTGGAGTAACAAAAATCTCGACAACAGACTGCCTTCGATAACTACAAGGCTACCATCCATTGGAGTATAAAAAATCTAGACAACAGACTACCTTCAATAATGACAAGGCTACAATCCATTGGAAAAACAAAAATCTCGACAATAGAGTACCTTCCATAATGACAAGGCTATCATCCACTGAAGTAACAAAAATATGAACAACAAACTACTTTTCATAATGACAAGGCTACCATCCATTTGAGTAACAGAAATCTCACCGAACGACTACCTTCAATAATGACAAGGCTACCATGCATTGGAGTAACAAAAATCTGAACAACAGACTACCTTGCATAATGACAAGGCTATCATCCATTGGAGTAACAGAGATATCGACAACAGACTACCTTCAGTAATGACTAGGCTACCATCCATTGGAGTAATAAAAATCTCTCAAAAGACTACCTTCCATAATAACAAGGTTACCATTTATTGGAATAACAAAGATCTCGACATTAGACTACCTTCGATAATTACAAGGCTACTATCCAATGGAATAAAAAAATATTCGACAACAGACTACCTTCCATAATGACAAGGCTACAATCCATTGGAGTAACAAAAATCTGAACAACAGACTACCTTCCATAATGACAAGGCTACAATCCATTGGAGTAATCGAAATCTCAATGACAGACTACCTTCCATAATGAAAAGGCTACCATCTATTGGATTAACAAAAATCTCGACAACAAACTACCTTCCTTAATGACAAGGCTACCATCTTTTGGAATAACCAAAATCTCGGCAATAGTGTACCTTCCATAATGACAAGGCTATCATCCATTGAAGTAACAAAAATCTGAACAACTGACTACCTTTCATAATGACAAGGCTACCATCCATTGGAGTAACAGAAATCTCAACGACCGACTACCTTCCATAATGACAAGGCTACCATCCATTGGAATAACAAAAATCTTGACAATAGACTACCTTCTATAATGACAAGGCTACCATCCATTGGAGTAACAAAAATTTGAATAATAGACTACCTTGCATAATGACAAGGCTATCATCCATTGGAGGAACAAAGATATCGACAACAGACTACCTTCAATAATGACAAGTCTACCATCCATTGGAGTAACAAAAATCTCGACAAATGACTACCTTCCATAATAACAAGGTTACCATCCATTAGAATAACAAAAATCTCGACAACAGATTCCCTTCCATAATGATAAGGCTACAATCCATTGGAGTAACAGAAATCTCAACGACATACTACCTTCCATAATGACAAGGATACCATTCATTGGAGTAACAGATATTCCACAACATACTACATTCCATAATGACAAGGCTACATCCATTGGGGTAAAAAAAATCTCCACAGCAGACTACCTTTCACAATGACAAGGCTACCATCTATTGGAGTAACAGAAATCTCAACGAGAGACTACCTTCCATAATGACAAGGCTACGATCTATTGGAGTAACAAAAATCTCGACAATAGACTACCTTCCATAATTACAAGGCTACCATCCATTCGAGTATCAAAAATCTGAACAATAGACTACCTTCAATAATGACAAGGCTACCATCCATTGGAATAACCAAAATCACGACAATACAGTGCATTCCATAATGACAAGGCTATTATCCATTTGAGAAACAAATATCTGAACAACAGACTACCTTCCATAATCACAAGGATACCATCCATTAGAGTAACAAAAATATTAAGATTAGATTACCTTGCATAATGACAAGGCTATCATCCATTGGAGTAACAGAGATATCGACAACAGACTACCTTCAAAAATGACAAGGCTACCATCCCTTGGAGTAACAAAAATCTCGACAAAAGGCTAACTTCCATAATGAAATAGTTACCATCCATTGGAATAACAAAAATCTCAAGAACAGACTACCTTCCATAATGACAAGGCTACCATCCAGTGGAATAAAAAAAATTTCGACAACAAACTACCTTCCATAATTACAAGGCTACCATCCATTGGAATATCAAAAATTTCGACAACAGACTACCTTCCATAATGACAAGGCTAGCATCCATTGGAATAACCAAAATCTCGACAATATAGTACCTTCCATAATTACAAGGCTACCATCCATTCGAGTATCAAAAATCTGAACAATAGACTACCTTCAATAATGACAAGGCTACCATCCATTGGAATAACCAAAATCACGACAATACAGTGCATTCCATAATGACAAGGCTATTATCCATTTGAGAAACAAATATCTGAACAACAGACTACCTTCCATAATCACAAGGATACCATCCATTAGAGTAACAAAAATATTAAGATTAGATTACCTTGCATAATGACAAGGCTATCATCCATTGGAGTAACAGAGATATCGACAACAGACTACCTTCAAAAATGACAAGGCTACCATCCCTTGGAGTAACAAAAATCTCGACAAAAGGCTAACTTCCATAATGAAATAGTTACCATCCATTGGAATAACAAAAATCTCGACAACAGACTACCTTCCATAATGACAAGGCTACCATCCAGTGGAATAAAGAAAATTTCGACAACAAACTACCTTCCATAATTACAAGGCTACCATCCATTGGAATATCAAAAATTTCGACAACAGACTACCTTCCATAATGACAAGGCTAGCATCCATTGGAATAACCAAAATCTCGACAATATAGTACCTTCCATAATGACAAGGCTATCATCCATTGAAGTAACAAAAATCTGAACAATAGACTACCTTTCATATTGACAAGGCTACCATCCATAGGAGTAACAGAAATCTCAACGATCGACTTTCTTCCATAATTACAAGGCTATCATCCATTGGAGTAACAAAAATTTGAACAACAGACTACCTTCCATAGTGACAAGGGTACCATCCATTGGAGTAACAGAAATCTCAACCACCGACTACCTTCCATAATGAAAAGGCTACCATACATTGGAGTATCAAAAATCTTAATAACAGACTACCTTGCATAATGACAAGGCTATCATCCATTGGAGTAACAAAGATATCGACAATAGACTACCTTCAATAATGACAAGGCTACCATCCCTTGGAGTAACAAAAATCTCGACAAAAGACAACTTTCCATAATGACAAGGTTACCATCCATTGGAATAACAAAAATCTCGACATCGGACTACCTTCCATAATGACAAGGCTATATCCATTGGGGTAACAAAAATCTCGACAACAGACTGCCTTCCATAATGACAAGGCTATCATCCATTGGAGTAACAAAAATCTGAACAACAGACTACCTTCCATAATGACAAGGCTACCATCCATTGAAGTAACAGAAAACTCAAAGACAACTACCTTCCATAATGACAAGGCTACCATCCATTGGAATAACAAAAATCTCGACAACAGACTACCTTCCATAATTACAAGGCTACCATCCATTGGAGTATCAAAAATCTCGACAACAGACTACCTACGATAATGACAAGGCTATCATCCATTGAAGTAACAAAAATCTTAACAACATACTACCTTTCATAATGACAAGGCTACCATCCATTGGAGTAACAAAAATCTCAACGATTGACTACCTTCCATAATGACAAGGCTACCATCCATTGGAATAACAAAAATTTTGAAAATAGACTACCTTTTATAATGACAAGGCTACTATCCATTAGAGTAACAAAAATTTGAACAATAGACTACCTTGCATAATGACAAGGCTATCATCCAATGGAGGAACAAAGATATCGACAACATACTACCTTCAATAATGACAAGGCTACCATCCATTGGAGTAACAAAAATCTCGATAAAAGACTACCTTCCATAATAACAAGGTTACCATTAATTGGAATAACAAAAATCTCGACAACAGACTCCCTTCCATAATGACAATGCTACAATCCCTTGGAGTAACAGAAATCTCAACGACAGACTACCTTCCATAATGACAAGGCTACCATCCATTGAAGTAACAGAAATCTCAAAGACAACTACCTTCCATAATGACAAGGCTACCATCCATTGGAATAACCAAAATCTCGACAATAGAGTACCTTTCATAATGACAAGGCTATCATGCATTGGAGTAACAAAAATTTGAACAACAGACTACCTTCCATAATGACAAGGCTACCATCCATTGGAGTAACATAAATCTCAATGACCGACTACTTTCCATAATGACAAGGCTACCATCCATTGGAATAACATAAATCCCAAAAATTGACTACCTTCCATAATGACAAACCTATCATCCATTGGAGCAACAGAGATATCGACAACAGACTACCTTCAATAATGATAAGGCTACCATCCCTTGGAGTAACAAAAATCTCGACAAAAGACTACCTTCCATAATTACAAGGCTACCATCCATTGGTGTAACAAAAATTTGAACAACAGACTACCTTCCATAATGACAAGGCTACAATCCATTGGCGTAACAGAAATCTCAACGACCGACTACCTTCCATAATGACAAGACTACCATCCATTGGAATAACAAAAATCTCGACAATAGACTACCTTCTATAATGACAAGGCTATCATCCATTGGAGTAACAAAAATATGAACAACAGACTACCTTCCATAATGACAAGGCTACAATCCATTGGAATAACAAAAATCTCGACAATAGACTCCCTTCCATAATGACAAGGCTACAATCCATTTGAGTAACAGAAATATCAACGACAGACTACCTTCCATAATGACAAGGATATCATTCATTGGAGTAACAGAAATAACGACAACAGACTACCTTCCAAAATGACAAGGCTATATCCATTGGGGTAACAAAAATCTGAACAACAGACTACCTTCTATAATGACAAGGCTACCATCCATTGAAGTAATACAAAATCTCAAAGACAACTACCCTCCATAATGACAAGGCTACCATCCATTGGAATAAAAAAAATCTCGACAACAGACTACCTTCCATAATTACAAGGCTACCATCCATTGGAGTATCAAAAATCTCCACAACAGACTACCTCCAATAATGACAAGGCTACCATCCATTGGAAAAACCAAAATCTCGACAATAGAGTACCTTTCATAATGACAAGGCTATCATGCATTGGAGTAACAAAAATTTGAACAACAGACTACCTTCCATAATGACAAGGCTACCATCCATTGGAGTAACAGAAATCTCAATGACCGACTACTTTCCATAATGACAAGGCTACCATCCATTGGAATAACATAAATCCTAAAAATTGACTACCTTCCATAATGACAAGCCTATCATCCATTGGAGCAACAGCGATATCGACAACAGACTACCTTCAATAATGATAAGGCTACCATCCCTTGGAGTAACAAAAATCTCGACAAAAGACTACCTTCCATAATTACAAGGCTGCCATCCATTGGTGTAACAAAAATTTGAACAACAGACTACCTTCCATAATGACAAGGTTACAATCCATTGGCGTAACAAAAATCTCAACGACCGACTACCTTCCATAATGACAAGACTACCATCCATTGGAATAACAAAAATCTCGACAATAGACTACCTTCTATAATGACAAGGCTATCATCCATTGGAGTAACAAAAATATGAACAACAGACTACCTTCCATAATGACAAGGCTACAATCCATTGGAATAACAAAAATCTCGACAACAGACTCCCTTCCATAATGACAAGGCTACAATCCATTTGAGTAACAGAAATATCAACGACAGACTACCTTCCATAATGACAAGGATATCATTCATTGGAGTAACAGAAATAACGACAACAGACTACCTTCCAAAATGACAAGGCTATATCCATTGGGGTAACAAAAATCTGAACAACAGACTACCTTCCATAATGACAAGCCTACCATCCATTGAAGTAATACAAAATCTCAAAGACAACTACCCTCCATAATGACAAGGATACCATCCATTGGAATAAAAAAAATCTCGACAACAGACTACCTTCCATAATTACAAGGCTACCATCCATTGGAGTATCAAAAATCTCGACAACAGACTACCTCCCATAATGACAAGGCTACCATCCATTGGAATAACCAAAATCTCGACAATAGAGTACCTTCCATAATGACAAGGCTATCATCCATTGGAGTAACAAAAATCTGAATAACAGACTACCTTCCATAATGACAAGGCTACCATCCATTGGAGTAACCGAAATCTCAACGACCGACTACTTTCCATAATGACAAGGCTACCATCCATTGGAATAACAAAAATCTCGACAATTGACTACCTTCCATAATGAAAAGGCTATCATCCATTTGAGTAACAAAAGTCTTAATAACAGAATACCTTGCAAAATGACAAGGTTATCATCAGTTGGAGTAACAGAGATATCGACAATAGACTACCTTCAATAATGACAAGGCTACCATCCCATGGAGTAACAAATATCTCGAAAAAAGACTACCTTCCTTAATTACAAGGCTACCATCCATTGGAGTAACAAAAATTTGAACAACAGACTACCTTCCATAATGATAAGGCTACAATCCATTGGAGTAACAGAAATCTCAATGACAGACTACCTTCCATAATGACAAGGCTACCATCTATTGGAGTAACAAAAATCTCGACAATAGACTACCTTCCATAATTACAAGGCTACCATCCATTGGAGTATCTAAAATCTCGACAACAGAGAACCTTCCATAATGAAAAGGCTACCATCCATTGGAAAAACCAAAATCTCTAAAAAAGAGTACCTTCCATAATGACAAGGCTATATCCATTGGGGTAACAAACATCTCGACAACAGACTACCATCGATAATGACAAGGCTATCATCCATTGGAGTAACAAAAATCTGAACAACAGACTACCTTTCATAATGACAAGGATACCATCCATTGAAGTAACAGAAATCTCAAAGACAACTACCTTCTATAATGACAAGGCTACCATCGATTGGAATAACAAACATCTCGACAACATACTGCCTTCCATAATGACAAGGCTACCATCCATTTGAGTATCAAAAATCTCGACAACAGACTACATCCCATAATGACAAGGCTACCATCCATTAGAATAACCAAAATCTCGATAATAGAGTACCTTCCATAATGACAAGGCTACAATCCATTAGAGTAACAGAAATCTCAATGACAGACTACCTTCCATAATGACAAGGCTACCATCCATTGGAGTAACAAAAATCTCGACAACAGACTACCTTCCAAAATTACAAGGCTACCACCCATTGGAGTATCAAAAATCTCGACAACAGACTACCTTCCATAATGACAAGGCTATCATCCTTTGGAGTAACAAAAATCTGAACAACAGACCACCTTCCATAATGACAAGGCTACCATCCATTGGAGTAACAATAATCTGAACGACCTACTACCTGCCATAATGACAAGGCTACCATCCATTGGAATAACAAAAATCTCGACAATAGACTACCTTCTATAATGACAAGGCTATCATCCATTGGAGTAAAAAAAATATTAACAACAGACTCCCTTCCATAATGACAAGGCTACAATCCATTGGGGTAACAGAAATCTCCACAACAGACTACCTTCCATAATTACAAGGCTATCATTCATTGGAGTAACAGAAATATCGACAATAGACTACCTTCCATAATGACAAGGCTATATCCATTGGGGTAACAAACATCTCGATAATAGTCTGCCTTCCATAATGACAAGGCTATCATCCATTGGAGTAACAAAAATCTGAACAACAGACTACCTTCCATAATGACAAGGCTACCATCCATTGAAGTAACAGAAAACTCAAAGAAAACTACCTTCCATAATGACAAGGCTACCATCCATTGGAATAACAAAAATCTCGACAACAGACTACCTTCCATAATTACAAGGCTACCATCCATTGGAGTATCAAAAATCTCGACAACAGACTACCTCCCATAATGACAAGGCTACCATCCATTGGAATAACCAAAATCTCGACAATAGAGTACCTTCCATAATGATAAGGCTATCATCCATTGGAGTAACAAAAATCTGAACAACAGACTACCGTCCATAATGACAAGGCTACCATCCATTGGAGCAACAGAAATCTCAACGACCGACTACTTTCCATAATGACAAGGCTACCATCCATTGGAATAACAAAAATCTCGACAATTGACTACCTTCCATAATGAAAAGGCTACCATCCATTGGAGTAACAAAAGTCTTAATAACAGAATACCTTGCATAATGACAAGGCTATCATCCATTGGAGTAACAGAGATATCGACAACAGAACACCTTCAATAATGACAAGGCTACCATCCCATGGAGTAACAAATATCTCGAAAAAAGACTACCTTCCTTAATTACAAGGCTACCATCCATTGGAGTAACAAATATTTGAACAACAGACTACCTTCCATAATGACAAGGCTACAATCCATTGGAGTAACAGAAATCTCAATGACAGACTACCTTCCATAATGACAAGGCTACCATCTATTGGAGTAACAAAAATCTCGACAACAGACTACCTTCCATAATTACAAGGCTACCATCCATTGGAGTATCAAAAATCCCGACAACAGACTACCTTCCATAATGAAAAGACTACCGTCCATTGGAATAACCAAAATATCAACAATAGAGTATCTTCCATAATGAAAAGGCTGCCATCGATTGGAGTAAAAAAAATATTAACAATAGACTACCTTGCATAATGACAAGGCTATCATCCATTGGAGTAAGAGAGATATCGACAACAAACTACCTTCAATAATGACAAAGCTACCATCCCTTGGAGTAACAAAAATCTCGACAAAAGAATACCTTCCATAATTACAAGGCTACCATCCATTGGAGTAACAAAAATTTGAACAACATACTACCTTCCATAATGACAAGGCTACAATCCACTAGAGTAATAGAAATCTCAACGACAAACTACCTTCCATAATGACAAGGCTACCATCTATTGGAGTAACAAAAATCTCGACAACAGACTACCTTCCATAATTACAAGGCTACCATCCATTGGAGTATCAAAAATCCCGACAACAGACTACCTTCCATAATGAAAAGACTACCGTCCATTGGAATAACCAAAATATCAACAATAGAGTACCTTCCATAATTACAAGGCTACCATCCATTGGAGTAACAAAAATTTGAACAACAGACTACCTTCCATAATGACAAGGCTACAAATCATTGGAGTAACAGAAATCTCAACGACAGACTACCTTCCATAATGACAAGGCTACCATCTATTGGAGTAACAAAAATCTCGACAATAGACTACCTTCCTTAATTACAAGGCTACCATCCATTGGAGTATCAAAAATCTCGACAACAGACTACCTTCCATAAAGATAAGGCTACCATCCATTAGAAAAACGAAAATCTCGACAATAGAGTACCTTCCATGATGACAAGGCTACCATCCATTGGAGTAACAAAAATCTGAACAACAGACTACCTTGCATAATGACAAGACTATCATCCATTGGAGTAACAGAGATATCGACAACAGACTAAATTCAATAGTGACAAGGCTACCATCCATTGGATTAATAAAAATCTCTACAAAACACTACCTTCCATAATGACAAGGTTCCCATCCATTGGAGTATCAAAAATATGAACAACAGACTACCTTCCATAATTACAAGGCTACCATCCAATGTAATAAATTTTTTTTCGACAACAGACTACCTTCCATAATGACAAGACTATGATCCATTGGAGTAACAGAAATCTTAACAATAGACTACCTTCCATAATGACAAGGCTACCATCCATTGGAGTAAAAGAAATCTCAAAGACCGACTACCTTCCATAATGACAAGGCTAACATCCACTTGAATAACAAAAATCTCGACAACAGACTACCTTCCATAATGACAAGGCTATCATCCTATGGAGTAAAAAAAATTTGAACAACAAACTACCTTCCATAATGACAAGGATACCATCCATTGAAGTAACAACAATCTCAAAGACAACTACCTTCCATAATGACAAGCCTACCATCCATTGGAATAACAATAATCTCGACAACAGACTACCTTCCATAATTACAAGGCTACCATCCATTGGAGTATCCAAAATCTCGACAACAGACTACCTCCCATAATGACAAGGCTACCCTGCATTGGAATAACCAAAATCTCGACAATAGAGTACCTTCCATAATGACAAGGCTACCATCCATTGGAGTAACAAAAATCTCAACAACAGACTACCTTCCATAATTACAAGGCTACCACCCATTGGAGTATCAAAAATATCGACAACAGACTACCTTCCATAATGATAAGGCTATCATCCATTGGAGTAACAAAAATCTGAACAACAGACTACCTTCCATAATGACAAGGCTAGTATCCATTGGAGTAACAAAAATCTCAACAACTGACAACCTTCCATAATGACAAGGCTACCATCCATTGGAATAACAAAAATCTCGACAATAGACTACCTTATATAATGACAATGCTATAATCCATTGGAGTAACAAAAATATGAACAACAGACTACCTTCCATAATGAAAAGGCTACAATCCATTGAAATAAAAAAAATCTCGACAATAGACTCCCTTCCATAATGACAAGGCTACAATCCATTGGAGTAACAGAAATCTCAACGACAGACTACCTTCCATAATGATAAGGCTACCATTCATTGGAGTAACAGAAATATCGACAGTAGACTACCTTCCATAATGACAAGGCTATATCCATTGGGGTAACAAACATCTCGACAATAGACTACGTTCCATAATGACAAGGCTATCATCCATTGGAGTAACAAAAATCTGAACAACAAACTACCTTCCATAATTACAAGGCTACCATCCATTGAAGTAACAGAAATCTCAAAGACAACTACCTTCCATAATGACAAGGCTACCATCCATTGGAATAACAAAAATCTCGACAACAGACTACGTTATATAATTACAAGGCTACCATCCATTGGAGTATCAAAAATCTCGACAACAGACTACCTCAAATAATGACAAGGCTACCATCCATTGGAATAACCAAAATCTCGACAATAGAGTACCTTTCATAATGACAAGGCTATCATGCATTGGAGTTGAAGGGGTGAAAAACACAAGAAGGGGGGGTTGAATTGTAAAACTGGAATCTTAAAGCAAGTGACACGGTATTTTTATCCTGGTTCGTTTGATCTCAAACTACTCCAGTCCACCCGTCAAGGTGATTTCGCCTCTCTCCAACGAGGTCTTAATTCACTATATTCAACTGAATACAAATCTGCTTTAGCAACTGCTAAAACCTTCTTGATTCAAACCACAATCCGGTTTGTCAAGGCAACACTTTCTTACAAAGGTATAAAATAATGTGTGTGAATGTTTTCTACAAAACTATATCACAACTGTGATGTTTACACAAATGAAGCTTAGAAACTTAGAATGCTAAACACTAATGGAGTATCAGATTTTGTTGGTTTAGCAAAACTGGTAGATGAAGATTATTGTTCAGCTTTGTGCGTGTAGAGAGTTTGGAAGCATTAGCCGTGATAATCTTCGAAGCTTGGTTTATATAGCATTTGAGAAGATGAACGTTGAAGCAAATATTCTTGATTCAATGCTAATAACAAGCTTTCCTTTTTGAGCAGATCTTGTCTGGAATGAGGCCGTTGGAATTGATTAGCGTTCAATGCACAGTACCGTTGCTTCTTCAATGCACGATCTGGCTTGGCTCATTCTGATTCTGCTTCGCTGCTGATGAACTATTTGATTCTGTATCAGAGTGTTTTACGCGCAGTTCTGTTCATCAAGCTTCAGCATGTGCAAGCGTTGATCATCTGATCTTGACGTTCTGATTCAGCAACTTCTGATGCTGGGTATGAAATCATATTCTGATGCTGAGAACGTGATCTTGCTTATTTTAATCAGCATATCTGCAAATCAGAGCATAGTAATTTTAGGCAGCATATAATTCAATCATGAAATATTTAACTACTATATCTTTTCACTTTGTTATCATCAAAACTTAAATATAGGGTACTAGATTCAAACATTGTTCTAACAATCTCCCCCTTTTTGATGATGACAAAAACAAGATATTTTAAATGAAAAAATAACGTGAAAAGGTATCAGGGCTATGTATCAGAATAAGAAGTACTGAGAAGTCAGAGTTAAGAGATACTCCCCCTGAGTTTGTTACTTCCTTTTGATATGCGTGTTCTTCAGAGTCAGATCTTTTTCTATCTTTGAGCATCAGATTATAGGTCTTTGACTTATCAGAAAGCAGAGCGTCAGAGCTTTGCTTCGGATCAGAGTGTTAGGACGATCAGAGCTTCATATATCAGAACTTCATATTTGATCAGAGCAACATGAGCTTCTACATTTTGATCAGAGCTTCTAGTTCTTAGTCTTCATAGTGTTCGGAGCTTCCTTGTGCCTGTAGACTTAACAACAAAACAGAAAAACATTTCAAGTAATAGAGTTAGAATGTTTGAGAATTTCTGTCTAGTTAGCCGTTATTGATTTTAAATATCATTCTTGTTCTCCCCCTTTTTGTCAGCAATCAAAAAGTGTTAGTGATGTGCTAAAACAATTTAGATCAGAAAAACAAGTTATATTAAAATAGTGCAGAGCAAAGAACATTACACAAACATAGTCAAAAAACTAGTCAAAAGTACATCAGAAAATGAAGAAAATATAGAGAATGATTTGAGAGAAAAAAAAAGGTTTTAAGAAGATAACTCAGAAATATGCAGAGAATACTTAAGAGATTATGAGAAAGCGTAAAGAATAAGATTGAAGAATAATGTGCTTAAATAAAGATTTCAAAAATTATTTTGAAAAATTAAACGTTTTTAAGAGAGAGAAAAAAAATGATGATTGCCATTAACAAGCGTGATTACTTTTGCATTTAATGCTTGCTGATTTTGGGGGATTTGAGAAAGATACTTAAAAACGGTTACCAGACATGTGTCTCAATGCACCCAATCAGCGCTTTCCTTTCTCAGAAGCGTGCACGCGTTCTGCTTCAGGGATTTGCTGATGATTGGATGACACTTGTTTGATGTAGTGATCAGCGCGTCTGTCTTTGAGATTAGACTCTCAGATCTTTAGACTTGCATCTGATACAATCTGCATGTTCTATCTTTCTGAAAGGAGATTGATCAGAAGTTCACAGTAATATAATTACATTCTGAAGATAAATACATGGAATTAAAACATTTTCATTCTGGGCATACTTTCATGCTGAGATGTTTCAGAATGAAATTAAATCTATCTTCTGAAAGGGGTTTAGTAAAGATATCAGCCCATTGATGGTCTGTATCTATAAATTTCAAGTTTAAAATGCCTTTCTGAATATAGTCCCTAATGAAATGATGTTTTATTTCTATATGCTTAGCTCTAGAATGTAAAATAGGATTCTTACTTAAGCAAATAGCAGAAGTATTATCACAAAGAATAGGAATGTTACTCTCAAAAATCTGGAAGTCTTCAAGCTGACTTTTCATCCAGAGCATCTGTGTGCTACATCCAGCTGCTGCTATGTACTCAGCTTCTGCTGTTGACAGAGCAATTGTTGATTGCCTTTTGCTGGACCACGAGATCAGATTTTCTCCCAGAAACTGGCAGCTTCCAGAAGTACTTTTGCGTTCCACTCTGTCTCCAGCAAAATCAGCATCACAGTAGCCTACTAAGCTGTAATCACTAGATTTTCTATAAAACAAACCCAGATTAGTAGTACCTTTCAGATACTTGAAAATTCGCTTAACAGCTGTTAAGTGAGATTCTCTAGGATCTGATTGGAATCTAGCACAAATACATACGCTGAATAAAATATCAGGTCTTGAAGCAGTCAGATAAAGGAGAGAACCAATCATACCTCTGTAGACTTTCTGTTCTACGCTTTTGCTTACCTCTTCTCTTTCCAGAATGCACTTGGGATGCATTGGAATCTTTGATGGCTTACATTCTGAGAGGTCAAATTTCTTCAGAAGATCTCTGATGTATTTGCTCTGATGAATGTAAGTTCCCTCTGGAGTTTGATTAATCTGAATTCCTAGAAAGAATTTCAGTTCCCCCATGAGGCTCATCTCAAATTCTGCCTGCATACACTTAGCAAATTTTCTTCCAAGAGAAGGATTAGTAGAACCAAAGATTATATCATCAACATAAATTTGACAGACTAAGATGTCACTCTTAACTGTTTTACAGAATAGAGTAGTGTCCACTTTCCCTCTGGTGAATTCATTTTCAAGCAGAAAGTTACTTAGCCTTTCATACCAAGCTCTGGGAGCTTGTTTCAGACCATACAGTGACTTTTTCAGTTTGAAAACATGTTCTGGATGTTTTGTATTTTCAAAACCTGGGGGTTGGTGAACATATACTTCTTCTTCTATATAACCATTTAAGAATGCACTTTTGACATCCATCTGATACAGAGTGATGCCTCTATTAACAGCAAATGAAATTAAAAGTCTGATAGATTCTAACCTGGCGACTGGGGCAAAGGTTTCTGTATAGTCTATCCCCTCTTGCTGACTATAACCTTGTGCAACCAGTCGTGCCTTGTTTCTGACGACTTCACCTTGTTCATTAAGCTTGTTTCTGAACACCCATCTTGTTCCAATGACGTTGAATCCTTTTGGTCTTGGAACGAGATCCCATACGTCGTTTCTGGTGAATTGATTCAGCTCTTCTTGCATTGCCAGAATCCAGTCATTATCCAGAAGTGCTTCATCAATAGAAGAAGGTTCAATCAGAGACACAAGTCCCATCAGAGTTTCTTTAGAGTTTCTGAAGCTTGCTCTTGTTCTGATTGGATCTTCCTTTCTTCCTAGGATAGTCTCTTCTGGGTGATCCAAACTGCTTCTGGGTAATCTCTTCTGAGGTTGATCAGCAGTTGTAGGATTTCTAGCATTGCTTCTTTCAGACGTTGAAGGAATGTCTATGTTGAGAGCTTCTGATGACTTGTCTTCAGAACCTGCAAATTCAATTTCTATACCTGCAAGATTTTCATTCTGCTTTGACTTTTCAGAGTCAAGCTTGTCATCAAAACGAACACTGATTGATTCTTCCACAATCTGTGTTTCTGTATTGTATACTCTGTACCCTCTTGAGCGTTCAGAGTATCCTAACATAATACACTTCTGTGCCTTAGAATCAAACTTGTTCAAATAATTCTTAGTATTTAACATATAGCAAGTACATCCAAATGGATGAAAATACGAAATGTTGGGCTTTCTGTTCTTCCACAATTCATATGGAGTCTTTTCCAGAATAGGTCTTATTGAGATTCTATTCTGAATGTAGCACGCTGTGTTTATTGCTTCTGCCCAGAAAGTCTTAGCAACGTTTGTCTCGTTGATCATGGTTCTGGCCATTTCTTGCAATGTTCTGTTTTTTCGTTCTACAACTCCATTTTGTTGGGGAGTTCTAGGACAAGAGAAATCATGCAGAATGCCTTTGTCATTAAAGAATGACTCAAAGTCTTTATTTTCAAATTCTCCACCATGATCACTTCTAACTTTAACGATTCTAAGATCTTTTTCATTCTGAACTTGGTTACAGAAGGTAACAAACACAGAGTGTGACTCGTCCTTGTGTCTTAAGAACTTTACCCATGTCCATCTGCTATAGTCATCTACGATTACTAACCCATACTTCTTGCCACTGACAGAAGCAGTCTTAACTGGTCCAAATAAGTCAATGTGCAGAAGTTCTAATGGCTTAGAGGTAGAAACAACATTTTTGGATTTAAAAGATGGTTTTGCAAATTTGCCTTTCTGACATGCTTCACACAGAGCATCTGAATTGAACTTCAAATTTGGAAGTCCTCTGACCAGATTGAGTTTGTTAATCTGAGATATTCTTCTCATACTAACATGCCCCAATCTTCTGTGCCAGATCCACTGCTCGTTGTTAACAGACAGAAGACATTTTACGTTCTGACTCTTAAGTTCAGAAAGTTTGATTTTGTAAATGTTGTTTTTCCTCTTACCATTAAATAGGATAGTTCCATCTTTCTGACTAACAGCTTTACATGATTCTTGATTAAAGATTATATCATAACCGTTATCACTTAATTGACTTATGGATAACAGGTTATGCATCAATCCATCAACAAGCAGAACATTATTAATAGAGGGAAGATTTCCGTTACCTACAGTTCCAGAGCCAATAATCTTTCCCCTTTGATTGCCTCCAAAGCCAACGTGGCCTCCAGGCTTAAGTTCCAGGCTTTGGAACATATGCCTTCTTCCCGTCATGTGTCGTGAGCAGCCAGAGTCCAGGTACCATGACTGGTGTTTCTGACTTGCTGCTAAAGATATCTGCAACATGTATTATTTTATCCTTAGGTACCCAGATCTTCTTGGGTCCTGATTTGTTAGTTTTACCAAAACTCTGGTTGAATTTTGGTTTCACAAAGTGATTACTACTAGTATATTTGATGTCATGTGTGTGACCATACACAAAGTGTGAATTTAGAGGAGTGTGTTTAATGGTTAAATCCATGACATTTTTAGGTGTAGGAACCTTACCTAGGTATCCTATTCCTTTCCTGCCGTTTCTGCTAACTCAATAGATCATTGAAGCCATTCTGCTTCTATCTATGCTTTTAGCAAGGAACTTCTGGAAACTATGATCATACTCCTTGATGATCTCATCAGCGTTGCTGGGAGTTTCAGCAATTGGTTCCTTCTGAGAGTTTTGTAAAGAGTTTTCTAATTTTAAAATTTTATCTCTCAGCTCAGAGTTTTCCAATTTGAGACTCTCAGACTTATTAGAGTCAGATTCAAGAGTCCTTTTCAGGTCTCTGAATTTAGCTCTAATCTGCTGATAACGTTCCAGAATTTCATTGAGGCTTTCAGCAAGTTCAGCCTTTGTAAAATTAACAGCGAAGTTAGGGAATACCTCTTCTGTGTCTGATTCTGAGTCTGAGTCAGAAGCTTCACTGTCATCTGGAATGTTAGCCATGAGCGCTATGTTCGCCCTTTCATCATCTGATTCTGAGTCGGCTTCAGATGAGTCAGAGTCATCCCATGTGGCCATGAGACTTTTCTTCTTCTCTCTTCCAAACTTCTTTTTGGGCTTTTCCCTCTGAAGCTTTGGACAGTCACTCTTGTAGTGTCCTTGCTCATTGCACTCGTAGCAGATGATGTCTTTTGTATTTGGCTTCTTGCTACCGGAGGAGCCTTCAGATCTTCTGTATCCAGAGGAAGAATCTGTCCTTCTGTATCTGGAGGAAGACTCGTTCTGATCAGATCTTCTGGGATTCCTGAACTTCCTTTGTCTTTGCTTCCACAGTTGATTTACTCTTCTGGAGAGAAGGGAAAGCTCGTCTTCTTCTGATGAGGATCCATCAGATGTTTCTTCAACTGCCTGCAAAACTTTAGATTCAGTTTTTCTGTTAGATTTTAAAGCTATAGGCTTACCTTGCTTCTGAGGCTCGTCAGCTTCCAGCTCTATCTCATGACTTCTGAGGGAGCTTATAAGTTCCTCCAGAGTGATTTTGTTGAGATCTTTCGCCAGCTTCAGAGCAGTAACCATAGGCCTCCACTGCTTGGGTAAACTTCTGATTATCTTCTTGACATGGTCAGCAGTAGAGTATCCCTTGTCCAGAACTTTGAGACCAGCTACCAGTATCTGGAATCTAGAGAACATAGTTTCAATGGATTCAGATTCTTCCATTTTAAACGCCTCATACTTCTGAATGAGCGCCAGAGCTTTTGTTTCTTTGACTTGAACGTTGCCCTCATGCGTCATTCTGAGAGAATCAAAGATGTTCTTAGCTGTGTCTCTGTTGGAGATCTTCTCATACTCAGTATAGGAGATGGCACTGAGGAGGATGGTTATGGCCTTATGGTGATTCTTGAAATCACGCTTTTGTTGATCAGTCATTGATTTTCTATCAATCTTCTGACCAGTTGCATTAACAGGGTGCGTGTATCCATCTGTCACCATATCCCACAGATCAGCATCATGTGCTAGAAAGAAGCTTTCAATTCTGTCTTTCCAGTAGTCAAAGTTTTCTCCATCAAAGACTGGAGGTTTGCCGCTGAATCTGTCTCTGTCCTCATTGGTGTCATTGCTGAAATGAGAGTTGTTTCCTGCCATTGTGTTTTTCTGACGCTGGATCTTGTACTGACACGGTTAAGTGTTTTAGCTCAGAACCAGGCGCTCTGATGCCAATTGAAGGGGTGAAAAACACAAGAAGGGGGGGTTGAATTGTAAAACTGGAATCTTAAAGCAAGTGACACGGTATTTTTATCCTGGTTCGTTTGATCTCAAACTACTCCAGTCCACCCGTCAAGGTGATTTCGCCTCTCTCCAACGAGGTCTTAATTCACTATATTCAACTGAATACAAATCTGCTTTAGCAACTGCTAAAACCTTCTTGATTCAAACCACAATCCGGTTTGTCAAGGCAACACTTTCTTACAAAGGTATAAAATAATGTGTGTGAATGTTTTCTACAAAACTATATCACAACTGTGATGTTTACACAAATGAAGCTTAGAAACTTAGAATGCTAAACACTAATGGAGTATCAGAGTTTGTTGGTTTAGCAAAACTGGTAGATGAAGATTATTGTTCAGCTTTGTGCGTGTAGAGAGTTTGGAAGCATTAGCCGTGATAATCTTCGAAGCTTGGTTTATATAGCATTTGAGAAGATGAACGTTGAAGCAAATATTCTTGATTCAATGCTAATAACAAGCTTTCCTTTTTGAGCAGATCTTGTCTGGAATGAGGCCGTTGGAATTGATTAGCGTTCAATGCACAGTACCGTTGCTTCTTCAATGCACGATCTGGCTTGGCTCATTCTGATTCTGCTTCGCTGCTGATGAACTATTTGATTCTGTATCAGAGTGTTTTACGCGCAGTTCTGTTCATCAAGCTTCAGCATGTGCAAGCGTTGATCATCTGATCTTGACGTTCTGATTCAGCAACTTCTGATGCTGGGTATGAAATCATATTCTGATGCTGAGAACGTGATCTTGCTTATTTTAATCAGCATATCTGCAAATCAGAGCATAGTAATTTTAGGCAGCATATAATTCAATCATGAAATATTTAACTACTATATCTTTTCACTTTGTTATCATCAAAACTTAAATATAGGGTACTAGATTCAAACATTGTTCTAACAGGAGTAACAAAAA
Organism: Vicia faba; assembly: GCA_948472305.1. Classification (NCBI taxonomy): domain Eukaryota; kingdom Viridiplantae; phylum Streptophyta; class Magnoliopsida; order Fabales; family Fabaceae; genus Vicia; species Vicia faba. The sequence continues at coordinate 764,619,648 of OX451738.1, forward strand.
TTTGAACAACAGGCTACCTTCCATAATGACAAGGCTACCATCCATTGGAGTAACAGAAATCTCAATGACCGACTACTTTCCATAATGACAAGGCTACCATCCATTGGAATAACATAAATCCCAAAAATTGACTACCTTCCATAATGACAAGCCTATCATCCATTGGAGCAACAGAGATATCGACAACAGACTACCTTCAATAATGACAAGGCTACCATCCCTTGGAGTAACAAAAATCTCGACAAAAGACTACCTTCCATAATTACAAGGCTACCATCCATTGGTGTAACAAAAATTTGAACAACAGACTACCTTCCATAATGACAAGGCTACAATCCATTGGCGTAACAGAAATCTCAACGACAGACTACCTTCCATAATGAAAAGGCTACCATCTATTGGAGTAACAAAAATATCGACAATAGACTACCTTCCATAATTACAAGGCTACCATCCATTGGAGTATCAAAAATCTCGACAACAGACTACCTTCCATAATGACAAGGCTATCATCCATTGAAGTAACAAAAATATGAACAATAGACTAGCTTTCATAATGACAAGGCTACCATCCATTTGAGTAACATAAATCTCATTGACCGACTACCTTTCATAATGACAAGGCTACCATCCATTGGAATAACAAGAATCTCGACAATAGAATGCCTTCCATAATGACAAGGCTACCATCCATTGGAGTAACAAAAATATGAACAACAGACTACCGTGCATAATAACAAGGCTATCATCCATTGTAGTAACAGAGATATCGACAACAGACTACCTTAAAAAGTGATAAGGCTACAATCCATTGGAGTAATAAAAATCTCTACAAAAGACTACCTTCCATAATGACAAGGTTACCATCCATTGGAGTAACAAAAATCTGAACAACGAACTACCTTCCATAATGACAAGGCTACAATACATAGGAGTTACGGAAATATCAATGACAGACTACCTTCCATAATGACAAGGATACCATCTATTGGAGTAACAAAAATATCGACAACAAACCACCTTCCATAATTACAAGGCTACCATCCATTGGAATATCAAAAATTTCGACAACAGACTACCTTCCATAATGACAAGGCTACCATCCATTGGAATAACCAAAATCTCGACAATAGAGTACCTTCCATAATGACAAGGCTATCATTCATTGAAGTAACAAAAATCTTAACAATAGACTACCTTTCATATTGACAAGGCTACCATCCACTGGACTAACAGAAATCTCAATGACACACTACCTTCCATAATGACAAGGCTACCATCTATTGGAGTAACAAAAATCTCGACAACAGACTACCTACGATAATGACAAGGCTATCATCCATTGAAGTAACAAAAATCTGAACAACATACTACCTTTCATAATGACAAGGCTACCATCCATTGGAGTAACAAAAATCTCAACGATTGACTACCTTCCATAATGACAAGGCTACCATCCATTGGAATAACAAAAAATTTTAAAATAGACTACCTTCTATAATGACAAGGCTACAATCCATTAGAGTAACAAAAATTTGAACAATAGACTACCTTGCATAATGACAAGGCTATCATCCATTGGAGGAACAGAAATCTCGACAAAAGACTACCTTCCATAATTACAAGGCTACCATCCATTGGTGTAACAAAAATTTGAACAACAGACTACCTTCCATAATGACAAGGCTACAATCCATTGGCGTAACAGAAATCTCAACGACAGACTACCTTCCATAATGAAAAGGCTACCATCTATTGGAGTAACAAAAATATCGACAATAGACTACCTTCCATAATTACAAGGCTACCATCCATTGGAGTATCAAAAATCTCGACAACAGACTACCTTCCATAATGACAAGGCTATCATCCATGGAAGTAACAAAAATATGAACAATAGACTAGCTTTCATAATGACAAGGCTAACATCCATTTGAGTAACATAAATCTCATTGACCGACTACCTTTCATAATGACAAGGCTACCATCCATTGGAATAACAAGAATCTCGACAATAGAATGCCTTCCATAATGACAAGGCTACCATCCATTGGAGTAACAAAATTATGAACAACAGACTATCGTGCATAATAACAAGGCTATCATCCATTGTAGTAACAGAGATATCGACAACAGACTACCTTAAAAAGTGATAAGGCTACAATCCATTGGAGTAATAAAAATCTCTACAAAAGACTACCTTCCATAATGATAAGGTTACCATCCATTGGAGTAACAAAAATCTGAACAACGAACTACCTTCCATAATGACAAGGCTACAATACATAGGAGTTACGGAAATATCAATGACAGACTACCTTCCATAATGACAAGGATACCATCTATTGGAGTAACAAAAATCTCGACAACAAACCACCTTCCATAATTACAAGGCTACCATCCATTGGAATATCAAAAATTTCGACAACAGACTACCTTCCATAATGACAAGGCTACCATCCATTGGAATAAAAAAAATCTCGACAATAGAGTACCTTCCATAATGACAAGGCTATCATTCATTGAAGTAACAAAAATCTTAACAATAGACTACCTTTCATATTGACAAGGCTACCATCCACTGGACTAACAGAAATCTCAATCACACACTACCTTCCATAATGACAAGGCTACCATCTATTGGAGTAACAAAAATCTCGAAAACATACTACCTACGATAATGACAAGGCTATCATCCATTGAAGTAACAAAAATATGAACAACATACTACCTTTCATAATGATAAGGCTACCATCCATTGGAGTAACAAAAATCTCAACGATTGACTACCTTCCATAATGACAAGGCTACCATCCATTGGAATAACAAAAAATTTTAAAATAGACTACCTTCTATAATGACAAGGCTACAATCCATTAGAGTAACAAAAATTTGAACAATAGACTACCTTGCATAATGACAAGGCTATCATCCATTGGAGGAACAAAAATCTCGACAAAAGACTACCTTCCATAATTACAAGGCTACCATCCATTGGTGTAACAAAAATTTGAACAACAGACTACCTTCCATAATGACAAGGCTACAATCCATTGGCGTAACAGAAATCTCAACGACAGACTACCTTCCATAATGAAAAGGCTACCATCTATTGGAGTAACAAAAATATCGACAATAGACTACCTTCCATAATTACAAGGCTACCATCCATTGGAGTATCAAAAATCTCGACAACAGACTACCTTCCATAATGACAAGGCTATCATCCATTGAAGTAACAAAAATATGAACAATAGACTAGCTTTCATAATGACAAGGCTACCATCCATTTGAGTAACATAAATCTCATTGACCGACTACCTTTCATAATGACAAGGCTACCATCCATTGGAATAACAAGAATCTCGACAATAGAATGCCTTCCATAATGACAAGGCTACCATCCATTGGAGTAACAAAATTATGAACAACAGACTACCGTGCATAATTACAAGGCTATCATCCATTGTAGTAACAGAGATATCGACAACAGACTACCTTAAAAAGTGATAAGGCTACAATCCATTGGAGCAATAAAAATATCTACAAAAGACTACCTTCCATAATGACAAGGTTTCCATCCATTGGAGTAACAAAAATCTGAACAACGGACTACCTTCCATAATGACAAGGCTACAATACATAGGAGTTACGGAAATATCAATGACAGACTACCTTCCATAATGACAAGGATACCATCTATTGGAGTAACAAAAATCTCGACAACAAACCACCTTCCATAATTACAAGGCTACCATCCATTGGAATATCAAAAATTTCGACAACAGACTACCTTCCATAATGACAAGGCTACCATCCATTGGAATAACCAAAATCTCGACAATAGAGTACCTTCCATAATGACAAGGCTATCATTCATTGAAGTAACAAAAATCTTAACAATAGACTACCTTTCATATTGACAAGGCTACCATCCACTGGACTAACAGAAATCTCAATGACAGACTACCTTCCATAATGACAAGGCTACCATCTATTGGAGTAACAAAAATCTCGACAACAGACTACCTACGATAATGACAAGCCTATCATCCATTGAAGTAACAAAAATCTGAACAACATACTACCTTTCATAATGACAAGGCTACCATCCATTGGAGTAACAAAAATCTCAACGATTGACTACCTTCCATAATGACAAGGCTACCATCCATTGGAATAACAAAAAATTTTAAAATAGACTACCTTCTATAATGACAAGGCTACAATCCATTAGAGTAACAAAAATTTGAACAATAGACTACCTTGCATAATGACAAGGCTATCATCCATTGGAGGAACAAAGATATCGACAACATACTACCTTCAATAATGACAAGGCTACCATCCATTGGAGTAACAAAAATCTTGATAAAAGACTACTTTCCATAATAACAAGGTTACCATTAATTGGAATAACAAAAATCTCGACAACAGACTCCTTTCCATAATGACAATGCTACAATCCCTTGGAGTAACAGAAATCTCAACGACAGACTACCTTCCATAATGACAAGGCTACCATCCATTGAAGTAACAGAAATCAAAAAGACAACTACCTTCCATAATGACAAGGCTACCATCCATTGGAATAACAAAAATCTCGACAACAGACTACGTTATATAATTACAAGGCTACCATCCATTGGAGTATCAAAAATCTCGACAACAGACTACCTCCAATAATGACAAGGCTACCATCCATTGGAATAACCAAAATCTCGACAATAGAGTACCTTTCATAATGACAAGGCTATCATGCATTGGAGTAACAAAAATTTGAACAACAGACTACCTTCCATAATGACAAGGCTACCATCCATTGGAGTAACAGAAATCTCAATGACCGACTAATTTCCATAATGACAAGGCTACCATCCATTGGAATAACATAAATCCCAAAAATTGACTACCTTCCATAATGACAAGCCTATCATCCATTGGAGCAACAGAGATATCGACAACAGACTACCTTCAATAATGACAAGGCTACCATCCCTTGGAGTAACAAAAATATCGACAATAGACTACCTTCCATAATTACAAGGCTACCATCCATTGGAGTATCAAAAATCTCGACAACAGACTACCTTCCATAATGACAAGGCTATCATCCATTGAAGTAACAAAAATATGAACAATAGACTAGCTTTCATAATGACAAGGCTACCATCCATTTGAGTAACATAAATCTCATTGACCGACTACCTTTCATAATGACAAGGCTACCATCCATTGGAATAACAAGAATCTCGACAATAGAATGCCTTCCATAATGACAAGGCTACCATCCATTGGAGTAACAAAATTATGAACAACAGACTACCGTGCATAATTACAAGGCTATCATCCATTGTAGTAACAGAGATATCGACAACAGACTACCTTAAAAAGTGATAAGGCTACAATCCATTGGAGCAATAAAAATATCTACAAAAGACTACCTTCCATAATGACAAGGTTTCCATCCATTGGAGTAACAAAAATCTGAACAACGGACTACCTTCCATAATGACAAGGCTACAATACATAGGAGTTACGGAAATATCAATGACAGACTACCTTCCATAATGACAAGGATACCATCTATTGGAGTAACAAAAATCTCGACAACAAACCACCTTCCATAATTACAAGGCTACCATCCATTGGAATATCAAAAATTTCGACAACAGACTACCTTCCATAATGACAAGGCTACCATCCATTGGAATAACCAAAATCTCGACAATAGAGTACCTTCCATAATGACAAGGCTATCATTCATTGAAGTAACAAAAATCTTAACAATAGACTACCTTTCATATTGACAAGGCTACCATCCACTGGACTAACAGAAATCTCAATGACAGACTACCTTCCATAATGACAAGGCTACCATCTATTGGAGTAACAAAAATCTCGACAACAGACTACCTACGATAATGACAAGCCTATCATCCATTGAAGTAACAAAAATCTGAACAACATACTACCTTTCATAATGACAAGGCTACCATCCATTGGAGTAACAAAAATCTCAACGATTGACTACCTTCCATAATGACAAGGCTACCATCCATTGGAATAACAAAAATTTTTAAAATAGACTACCTTCTATAATGACAAGGCTACAATCCATTAGAGTAACAAAAATTTGAACAATAGACTACCTTGCATAATGACAAGGCTATCATCCATTGGAGGAACAAAGATATCGACAACATACTACCTTCAATAATGACAAGGCTACCATCCATTGGAGTAACAAAAATCTTGATAAAAGACTACTTTCCAAAATAACAAGGTTACCATTAATTGGAATAACAAAAATCTCGACAACAGACTCCTTTCCATAATGACAATGCTACAATCCCTTGGAGTAACAGAAATCTCAACGACAGACTACCTTCCATAATGACAAGGCTACCATCCATTGAAGTAACAGAAATCAAAAAGACAACTACCTTCCATAATGACAAGGCTACCATCCATTGGAATAACAAAAATCTCGACAACAGACTACGTTATATAATTACAAGGCTACCATCCATTGGAGTATCAAAAATCTCGACAACAGACTACCTCCAATAATGACAAGGCTACCATCCATTGGAATAACCAAAATCTCGACAATAGAGTACCTTTCATAATGACAAGGCTATCATGCATTGGAGTAACAAAAATTTGAACAACAGACTACCTTCCATAATGACAAGGCTACCATCCATTGGAGTAACAGAAATCTCAATGACCGACTAATTTCCATAATGACAAGGCTACCATCCATTGGAATAACATAAATCCCAAAAATTGACTACCTTCCATAATGACAAGCCTATCATCCATTGGAGCAACAGAGATATCGACAACAGACTACCTTCAATAATGACAAGGCTACCATCCCTTGGAGTAACAAAAATATCGACAATAGACTACCTTCCATAATTACAAGGCTACCATCCATTGGAGTATCAAAAATCTCGACAACAGACTACCTTCCATAATGACAAGGCTATCATCCATTGAAGTAACAAAAATATGAACAATAGACTAGCTTTCATAATGACAAGGCTACCATCCATTTGAGTAACAGAAATCTCAATGACCGACTACCTTTCATAATGACAAGGCTACCATCCATTGGAATAACAAGAATCTCGACAATAGAATGCCTTCCATAATGACAAGGCTACCATCCATTGGAGTAACAAAAATATGAACAACAAACTACCGTGCATAATTACAAGGCTATCATCCATTGGAGTAACAGAGATATCGACAACAGACAACCTTAAAAAGTGATAAGGCTACCATCCATTGGAGTAATAAAAATATCTACAAAAGACTACCTTCCATAATGACAAGGTTACCATCCATTGGAGTAACAAAAATCTAAACAACGGACTACCTTCCATAATGACAAGGCTACAATACATAGGAGTTACCGAAATATCAATGACAGACTACCTTCCATAATGACAAGGATACCATCTATTGGAGTAACAAAAATCTCGACAACAAACCACCGGCCATAATGACAAGGCTACCATCCATTGGAATAACAAAAATCTCGACAATAGAGTACCTTCCATAATGACAAGGCTATCATTCATTGAAGTAACAAAAATATGAACAATAGACTACCTTTCATATTGACAAGGCTACCATCCATAGGAGTAACAAAAATCTCAACGATCGACTTTCTTCCATAATTATAAGGCTATCATCCATTGGAGTAACAAAAATCTGAACAAAAGACTACCTTCCATAGTGACAAGGCTACCATCCATTGGAGTAACAGAAATCTCAACCACCGACTACCTTCCATAATGACAAGGCTACCATCCATTGGAATACCAAAAATCTCAACAATTGACTTCCTTCTATAATGAAAAGGATACCATACATTGGAGTATCAAAAATCTTAACAACAGACTACCTTGCATAATGATAAGGCTATCATCCATTAGAGTAACAGAGATATCGACAACAGACTACCTTCAATAATGACAAGGCTACCATCCCTTGGAGTAACAAAAATCTCGACAAAAGACAACTTTCCATAATGACAAGGTTACCATCAATTGGAATATCAAAAATCTCGAGATCACACTACCTTCCATAATGACAAGGCTACCATCCAATGGATTTAAAAAAATTCCGACAACAAACTCCATTCCATAATTACAAGGCTACCATCCATTGGAGTTAAAAAAATTTGAACAACAGACTACCTTCCATAATGACAAGGCTAAAATCCATTGGAGTAACAGAAATCTCAAAGACAGATTACCTTCCATAATGACAAGGCTACCATCTATTGGAGTAACAAAAATCTCGACAACAGACTACCTTCGATAACTACAAGGCTACCATCCATTGGAGTATAAAAAATCAAGACAACAGACTACCTTCAATAATGACAAGGCTACAATCCATTGGAAAAACAAAAATCTCGACAATAGAGTACCTTCCATAATGACAAGGCTATCATCCATTGAAGTAACAAAAATATGAACAACAGACTACTTTTCATAATGACAAGGCTACCATCCATTTGAGTAACAGAAATCTCACCGAACGACTACCTTCAAAAATGACAAGGCTACCATGCATTGGAATAACAAGAATCTCAACAATAAAATACCTTCTATTATGACAAGGCTACCATCCATTGGAGTAACAAAAATCTGAACAACAGACTACCTTGCATAATGACAAGGCTATCATCCATTGCAGTAACAGAGATATCGACAACAGACTACCTTCAGTAATGACTAGGCTACCATCCATTGGAGTAATAAAAATCTCTCAAAAGACTACCTTCCATAATAACAAGGTTACCATTTATTGGAATAACAAAAATCTCGACATTAGACTACCTTCGATAATTACAAGGCTACTATCCAATGGAATAAAAAAATATTCGACAACAGACTACCTTCCATAATGACAAGGCTAAAATCCATTGGAGTAACAAAAATCTGAACAACAGACTACCATCCATAATGACAAGGCTATAATCCATTGGAGTAATCGAAATCTCAATGACAGACTACCTTCCATAATGAAAAGGCTACCATCTATTGGATTAACAAAAATCTCGACAACAAACTACCTTCCTTAATGACAAGGCTACCATCTTTTGGAATAACCAAAATCTCGGCAATAGTGTACCTTCCATAACGACAAGGCTATCATCCATTGAAGTAACAAAAATCTGAACAACTAACTACCTTTCATAATGACAAGGCTACCATCCATTGGAGTAACCGAAATCTCAACGACCGACTACCTTCCATAATGACAAGGCTACCATCCATTGGAATAACAAAAATCTTGACAATAGACTACCTTCTATAATGACAAGGCTACCATCCATTGGAGTAACAAAAATTTGAACAATAGACTACCTTGCATAATGACAAGGCTATCATCCATTGGAGGAACAAAGATATCGACAACAGACTACCTTCAATAATGACAAGTCTACCATCCATTGGAGTAACAAAAATCTCGACAAAAGACTACCTTCCGTAATAACAAGGTTACCATCCATTAGAATAACAAAAATCTCGACAACAGACTCCATTCCATAATGACAAGGCTACAATCCATTGGAGTAACAGAAATCTCAACGACATACTACCTTTCATAATGAGAAGGATACCATTCATTGGAGTAACAGATATTCCACAACATACTACATTCCATAATGACAAGGCTACATCCATTGGGGTAACAAAAATCTCCACAACAGACTACCTTTCACAATGACAAGGCTACAATCTATTGGAGTAACAAAAATCTCGACAACAGACTACCTTCCATAATTACAAGGCTACCATCCATTCGAGTATCAAAAATCTCGACAACAGTCTACCTTCAATAATGACAAGGCTACCATCCATTGGAATAACCAAAATCACGACAATACAGTGCATTCCATAATGACAAGGCTATTATCCATTTGAGAAACAAATATCTGAACAACAGACTACCTTCCATAATCACAAGGATACCATCCATTAGAGTAACAAAAACATTAAGATTAGACTACCTTGCATAATGACAAGGCTATCATCCATTGGAGTAACAGAGATATCGACAACAGACTACCTTCAAAAATGACAAGGCTACCATCCCTTGGAGTAACAAAAATCTCGACAAAAGGCTACCTTCCATAATGAAATAGTTACCATCCATTGGAATAACAAAAATCTCGACAACAGACTACCTTCCATAATGACAAGGCTACAATCCAGTGGAATAAAGAAAATTTCGACAACAAACTACCTTCCATAATTACAAGGCTACCATCCATTGGAATATCAAAAATTTCGACAACATACTACCTTCCATAATGACAAGGCTAGCATCCATTGGAATAACCAAAATCTCGACAATATAGTACTTTCCATAATGATAAGGCTATCATCCATTGAAGTAACAAAAATATGAACAATAGACTACCTTTCATATTGACAAGGCTACCATCCATAGGAGTAACAGAAATCTCAACGATCGACTTTCTTCCATAATTACAAGGCTATCATCCATTGGAGTAACAAAAATTTGAACAACAGACTACCTTCCATAGTGACAAGGGTACCATCCATTGGAGTAACAGAAATCTCAACCACCGACTACCTTCCATAATGAAAAGGCTACCATACATTGGAGTATCAAAAATCTTAACAACAGACTACCTTGCATAATGCCAAGGCTATCATCCATTGGAGTAACAGAGATATCGACAATAGACTACCTTCAATAATGACAAGGCTACCATCCCTTGGAGTAACAAAAATCTCGACAAAAGACAACTTTCCATAATGACAAGGTTACCATCCATTGGAATAACAAAAATCACGACATCGGACTACCTTCCATAATGACAAGGCTACCATCCAATGGAATAAAAAAAATTTCGAAAACAAACTCCCTTCCATAATTACAAGGCTACCATCCATTGGAGTAAAAAAAATCTGAACAATAGACTACCTTCCATAATGACAAGGCTAAAATCCATTGGAGTAATAGAATTCTCAAAGACAGATTACCTTCCATAATGACAAGGCTACCATCTATTGGAGTAACAAAAATCTCGACAACAGACTACCTTCCATAATTACAAGGCTACCATCCATTGGAGTATAAAAAATCTGAACAATAGACTACCTTCCATAATGACAAGGCTAAAATCCATTGGAGTAATAGAATTCTCAAAGACAGATTACCTTCAATAATGACAAGGCTACCATCCATTGGAAAAACCAAAATCTCGACAATAGAGTACCTTCCATAATGACAAGGCTATCATCCATTGAAGTAACAAAAATATGAACAACAGACTACTTTTCATAATGACAAAGCTACCATACATTTGAGTAACAGAAATCTCAACCACCAACTACCTTCAATAATGACAAGGCTACCATGCATTGGAATAACAAGAATCTCGACCATAGAATACCTTCCATTATGACAAGGCTACCATCCATTGGAGTAACAAAAATCTGAACAACAGACTACCTTGCATAATGACAAGGCTATCATCCTTTGGAGTAACAGAGATATCGATAACAGACTACCTTCAATAATGACAAGGCTACCATCCATTGGAGTAATAAAAATCTCTCAAAAGACTACCTTCCATAATGACAAGGATACCATCCATTGGAATAACAAAAATCTCGACAATAGACTACCTTCCATAATTACAAGGCTATTATCCAATGGAATAAAAAAATATTCGACAACAGTCTACCTTCCATAATGACAAGGCTACCATCCATTGGAGTAACAAAAATCTGAACAACAGACTACCTTCCATAATGACAAGGCTATAATCCATTGGACTAACAGAAATCTCAATGACAGACTACCTTCCATAATGACAAGGCTACCATCTATTGGAGTAACAAAAATCTCGACAACAGACTACCTACCATAATGACAAGGCTATCATCCATTGAAGTAACAAAAATCTGAACAACAGACTACCTTTCATAATGACAAGGCTACCATCCATTGGATTAACAAAAATTTTGAAAATAGACTACCTTCTATAATGACAAGGCTACCATCCATTGGAGTAACAAAAATTTGAACAATAGACTACCTGGCATAATGACAAGGCTATCATCCATTGGAGGAACAAAGATATCGACAACATACTACCTTCAATAATGACAAGGCTACCATCCATTGGAGTAACAAAAATCTCGATAAAAGACTACCTTCCATAATAACAAGGTTACCATTAATTGAAATAACAAAAATCTCGACAACAGACTCCCTTCCATAATGACAATGCTACAATCCCTTGGAGTAACAGAAATCTCAACGATAGACTACCTTCCATAATAAAAAGGACACCATTCATTGGAGTAACATAAATATCGACAACAGACTGCATTCCATAATAACAAGGCTACATCCTTTGGGGTAACAAAAATCTCGACAACAGACTACCTTCCACAATGACAAGGCTACCATCCAATGGAATAAAAAAATTTGACAACAAACCACTTTCCATAATGATAAGGCTACCATCAATTGGATTACCAAAAATCTGAACAACAGACTACCTTCCATAATGAAAAGGCTACAATCCATTGGAGTAACAGAAATCTCAACGAGAGACTACCTTCCATAATTACAAGACTATCATCTATTGGAGTAACAAAAATATCGACAATAGACTACCTTCCATAATTACAAGGCTACCATCCATTGGAGTATCAAAAATCTCGACAACAGACTACCTTCCATAATGACAAGGCTACCAACCATTGGAATAACCAAAATCACGACAATATAGTGCCTTCCATAATGACAAGGCTATTATCCATTTGAGTAATAAATATCTGAACAACAGACTACCTTCCATAATGACAAGGCTACCATACATTAGAGTAACCGAAATCTCAACGACCGACTACCTTCTATAATGACAAGGCTACCATCCATTGGAATAACAAAAATCTCAACAATAGACTACCTTCCATAATGACAAGGCTACCATTCATTAGAGTAACAAAAATCTTAAGATAAGACTACCTTGCATAATGACAAGGCTATCATCCATTGGAGTAACAGAGATATCGACAACAAACTACCTTCAAAAATGACAAGGCTATCATCCCTTGTAGTAACAAAAATTTCGACAAAAGGCTACCTTCCATAATTACAAGGTTACCATCCATTGGAATAACAAAAATCTCGACAACAGACTACCTTCCATAATGACAATGCTACCATCCAATGGAATAAACAAAATTTCGACAACAAACTACCTTCCATAATTACAAGGCTACCATCCATTGGAGTAACAAAAATCTCAACAACAGACTACCTTCCATAATGACAAGGCTACAATCCATTGGAGTAACAGAAATCTCAATGACAGATTACCTTCCATAATTACAAGGCAACCATCCCTTGGAGTATATAAAATCTCAACAATAGACTACCTTCCATAATGACAAGGCTACCATCCATTGGAAAAACCAAAATCTTGACAATAGAGTACCTTCCATAATGAGAAGGCTACCATCCATTTGAGTAACAGAAATCTCAACGACCGACTACCTTCCATAACGAGAAGGCTACCATCCATTTGAGTAACAGAAATCTCAACGACCGACTACCTTCCATAATGACAAGGCTACCATGCATTAGAATAACAAGAATCTCGACAATAGACTACCTTCCATTATGACAAGGCTACCATCCATCGGAGTAACAAAAATCTGAACAACAGACTACCTTGCAAAATGACAAGGCTATCATCCATTGGAGTAACAGAGATATCGACAACAGACTACCTTCAATAATGACAAGGCTACCATCCATTGGAGTAACAAAAATCTAGACAAAAGACTACCTTCCATAATGACAAGGTTACAATCCATTGGAATAACAAAAATCCCGACAATAGACTACCTTCTATAATGACAAGGCTACAATCCATTGGAGTAACAAAAATCTCAACGACATACTACCTTTCAAAATGACAAGGATACCATTCATTGGAGTAACAGAAATATCGATAATAGATAACATTCCATAATAACAAGGCTACCATCTATTGGAGTAACAAAAATCTTGACAAAAGACTACCTTCCATAATGACAAGGCTACAATCCATTGGAGTAACAGAAATCTCAACGAGAATCTACCTTCCATAATGACAAGGCTACCATCTATTGGAGTAAAACAAATCTCGACAACAGACTTCCTTCCATAATTACAAGGATACCATCCATTGGAGTATCAAAAATATCGACAACACACTACCTTCCATAATGACAAGGTTACCATCCATTGTAGTAACCATAATATCGACAACACAGTGCCTTCCATAATGACAAGGCTATTATCCATTTGAGTAACAAATATTTGAACAATAGACTACCTTCCATAATGACAAGGCTACCATCAATTCGAGTAACAAAAATATTAAGATTAGACTACCTTGCATAATGACAAGGCTATCATCCATTGGAGTAACAGAGATATCAACAACAGACTACCTTCAAAAATGACAAGGCTACCATCCCTTGGAGTAACAAAAATCTCGACAAAAGGCTAACTTCCATAATGACAAGGTTACCATCCATTGGAATAACAAAAATCTCGACAACAGACTACTTTCCATAATGACAATGCTACCATCCAATGGAATAAAGAAAATTTAGACAACAAAGTACCTTCCATAATTACAAGGCTACCATCCATTAGAGTAACAAAAATCTGAACAACAGACTACCTTCCATAATGACAAGGCTAAAATCCATTAGAGTAACATAAATCTCAATGACAAATTACCTTCCATAATGACAAGGCTACCATCTATTGGAGTAACAAAAATCTTGACAACAAACTACGTTCCATAATTACAAGGATACCATCCATTGGAGTATAAAAAATCTCGACAACAGACTACCTTCCATAATGACAAGGCTACCATCCATTGGAGTAACAAAAATCTCGACAACAAACTACCTCCCATAATGGCAAGGCTACCACCCATTGGAGTAACAAAAACATGAACAATAGACTACCTTCCATAATGACAAGGCTACAATCCATTGGAGTAACAAAAATCTCAACAAGAATCTACCTTCCATAATGACAAGGCTACCATCTATTGGATTAACGAAAATTCCGACAACAGACTTCCTTCCATAATTACAAGGCTACCATCCATTGGAGTATCAAAATTCTCGACAACACACTACCTTCCATAATGATAAGGCTACCATCCATTGGAATAACCAAAATCACGACAATACAGTGCCTTCCATAATGACAAGGCTATTATCCCATTGAGTAACAAATATCTGAACAACAGACTACCTTCCATAATGACAAGGCTACCATCAATTGGAGTAACATAAATCTCAACGACCGACTACCTTCCATAATGACAAGGCTACCATCCATTGGAATAACAAAAATCTCGACAATAGACTACCTTCCATAATGAAAAGGCTACCATCCATTCGAGTAACAAAAATCTTAAGATTAGACTACCTTGCATAATGACAAGGCTATCATCCATTGGAGTAACAGAGATATCAACAACAGACTTCCTTCAAAAATGACAAGGCTACCATCCCTTGGAGTAACAAAAATCTCGACAAAAGGCTAACTTCCATAATGACAAGGTTACCATCCATTGGAATAACAAAAATCTCGACAACAGACTACCTTCCATAATGACAATGCTACCATCCAATGGAATAAAGAAAATTTCGACAACAAACTACCTTCCATAAGGACAAGGCTATCATCCATTGTAGTAACAAAAATCTGAACAACAGACTACCTTCCATAATGACAAGGCTAATATCTATTAGAGTAACATAAATCTCAACGACAAATTACCTTCCATAATGACAAGGCTACCATCTATTGGAGTAACAAAAATCATGACATCAAACAACGTTCCATAATTACAAGGCTACCATCCATTAGAGTATAAAAAATCTGGACAACAGACTACCTTCCATAATGACAAGGCTACCATCCATTGGAAAAACCAAAATCTCGACAATAGAGTACCTTCCATAATGACAAGGCTATCATCCATTGAAGTAACAAAAATATGAACAACAGACTACCTTTCATAATGACAAGGCTACCATCCATTTGAGTAACAGAAATCTCAACGACCGACTACCTTCCATAATGACAAAGCTACCATGCATTGGAATAACAAGAATCTCGACAATAGAATACCTTCCATTATAACAAGGCTACCATCCATTGGAGTAACAACAATCTGAACAACAAACTACCTTGCATAATGACAAGGCTACATTCCATTGTAGTAACAGAGACATCGACAACAGACTACCTTCAATAATGACAAGGCTACCATCCATTGGAGTAATAAAAATCTCTACAAAAGACTACCTTCCATAATGACTAGGTTACAATCCATTAGAATAAAAAAAATCGCGACAATAGACTACCTTCCATAATTACAAGGCTACCATCCAATGGAATAAAAAAATTTTCGACAAGAGACTACCTTTCATAATGACAAGGCTACAATCCATTGGAGTAACAAAAATCTGAACAACAGACTACCTTCCATAATCTCAAGGATACAATCCATTGGAGTAACGAAAATCTCAATGACAGAATACCTTCCATAATGACAAGGCTACCGTCTATTGGAGTAACAAAAATCTCAACAACAGACTACCTTCCATAATGACAAGGCTACCATCCATTGGAATAACCAAAATCTCGACAATAGAGTACCTTCCATAATGACAAAGCTATCATCCATTTAAGTAACAAAAACTTGAACAACAGACTACCTTTCATAATGGCAAGGCTACCATCCATTGGAGCAACAGAAATCTCAACGACCGACTACCTTCCATAATGACAAGGCTACCATCCATTGGAATAACAAAAATCTTGACAATAGACTACCTTCTATAATGACAAGGCTACCATCCATTGGAGTAACAAAAATTTGAACAACAGACTACCTTGCATAATGACAAGGCTACCATCCATTGGAGTAACAAAGATATCGACAACAAACTACCTTCAATAATGACAAGGATACCATCCATTGGAGTAACAAAAATCTCGACAAAAGACTACCTTCCATAATGACAAGGCTACAATCCATTGGAGTAACAGAAATATTGACAAACAGACTACATTCCATAATGACAAGGCTACATCCATTGGGGTAACAAAAATCTCGACAACATACTACCTTCCATAATGACAAGGCTACCATCTATTAGAGTAACAAAAATCTTGACAACAAACTACGTTCCATAATAACAAGGCTACCATCTATTGGAGTAAAAAAAATCTCAACAACAGACTACCTTCCATAATGACAAGGCTACCATCCATTGGAATAACCAAAATCTCGACAATAGAGTACCTTCCATAATGACAAAGCTATCATCCATTTAAGTAACAAAAATTTGAACAACAGACTACCTTTCATAATGGCAAGGCTACCATCCATTGGAGCAACAGAAATCTCAACGACCGACTACCTTCCATAATGACAAGGCTACCATCCATTGGAATAACAAAAATCTTGACAATAGACTACCTTCTATAATGACAAGGCTAACATCCATTGGAGTAACAAAAATTTGAACAACAGACTACCTTGCATAATGACAAGGCTATCATCCATTGGAGTAACAAAGATATCGACAACAAACTACCTTCAATAATGACAAGGATACCATCCATTGGAGTATCAAAAATCACGACAAAAGACTACCTTCCAAAATGAGAAGGCTACAATCTATTGGAGTAACAGAAATATCGACAAACAGACTACATTCCATAATGACAAGGCTACATCCATTGGGGTAACAAAAATCTCGACAACAGACTACCTTCCATAATGACAAGGCTACCATCTATTGGAGTAACAAAAATCTTGACAACAAACTACGTTCCATAATTACAAGGCTACCATACATTGGAGTATAAAAAATCTCGACAACAAAATACCTTCCATAATGACAAGGCAACCATCCATTGGAAAAACCAAAATCTCGACAATAGAGTACCTTCCATAATGACAAGGCTATCATCCATTGAAGTAACAAAATTATGAACAACAGACTACCATTCATAATGACAAGGCTACCATCCATTTGAGTAACAAAAATCACAACGACCGACTACCTTCCATAATGACAAGGCTACCATACATTGGAATAACAAGAATCTCGACAATAGAATACCTTCCATTATGACAAGGCTACCATCCATTGGAGTAACAACAATCTGAACAACAAACTACCTTGCATAATGACAAGGCTACATTCCATTGGAGTAACAGAGACATCGACAACAGACTACCTTCAATAATGACAAGGCTACCATCCATTGGAGTAACAAAAATCTCTACAAAAGACTACCTCCCATAATGACAAGGTTACAATCCATTGGAATAACAAAAATCTCGACAATAGACTACCTTCCATAATGACAATGCTAAAATCCATTAGAGTAACGTAAATCTCAATGACAAATTACCTACCATAATGACAAGGCTAACATATATTTGAGTAACAAAAA
This sequence comes from Vicia faba, assembly GCA_948472305.1. Classification (NCBI taxonomy): domain Eukaryota; kingdom Viridiplantae; phylum Streptophyta; class Magnoliopsida; order Fabales; family Fabaceae; genus Vicia; species Vicia faba. The sequence goes on from OX451738.1 coordinate 764,638,224, forward strand.
TATTGACAACAAACTACGTTCCATAATTACAAGGCTACCATCCATTGGAGTATAAAAAATCTAGACAACAGACTACCTTCCATAATGACAAGGATACCATCCATTGGAAAAACCAAAATCTCGACAATAGAGTACCTTCCATAATGACAAGGCTATCATCCATTGAAGTAACAAAAATATGAACAAAAGACTACCTTTCATAATGACAAGGCTACCATCCATTTGAGTAACAAAAATCTCAACGACCGACTACCTTCCATAATGACAAGGCTACCATGCATTGGAATAACAAGAATCTCGACAATAGAATACCTTCCATTATGACAAGGCTACCATCCATTGGAGTTACAACAATCTGAATAACAAACTACTTGCATAATGACAAGGTTACAATCCATTGGAATAACAAAAATCTCGACAATAGACTACCTTCCATAATTACAAGGCTACCATCCAATGGAATAAAAAAAATTTCGACAACAAACTACCTTCCATAATGACAAGGCTACCATCCATTGGAGTAACAGAAATCTCAATGACCGACTACCTTCCATAATGACAAGGCTACCATCCATTGGAATAACAAAAATCTTGACAATAGACTACCTTCTATAATGACAAGTCTACCATCCATTGGAGTAACAAAAATTTGAACAACAGACTACCTTGCATAATGACAAGGCTATCATCCATTGGAGTAACAAAGATATCGACAACAAACTACCTTCAATAATGACAAGGATACCATCCATTGGAGTAACAAAAATCTCGACAAAAGACTACCTTCCATAATAACAAGGTTACCATCCATCGGAATAACAAAAATATCGACAACATACTCCCTTCCATAATGACAAGACTACAATCTATTGGAGTAACAGAAATCTCAATGAAAGATTACCTTCCATAATGACAAGGCTACCATTCATTGGAGTAACAGAAATATCGACAACATACTACATTCCATAATGACAAGGCTTCATCCATTGGGGTAACAAAAATCTCGACAACAGACTACCTTCCATAATGACAAGGCTACCATCCATTGGAGTAACAAAAATCTTGACAAAGACTACCTTCCATAATGACAAGGTTACCATCCATTGGAATAACAAAAATCTCGACAACAGACTACCTTCCATAATGACAAGGCTACCATCCAATGGAATAAAAAAAATCCGATAACAAACTACCTTCCAAAATGACAAGGTTATTAGCCATTTGAGTAACAATTATCTTAACAATAGACTACCTTCCTATAATGACAAGGCTACCATCAATTGGAGTAACAGAAATCTCAACGACCGACTACCTTCCATAATGACAAGGTTACCATCCATTGGAATAACAAAAATCTCGACAATAGACTACCTTCCATAATGACAATGCTACCATCCAATGGAATAAATAAAATTTCGACAACAAACTACCTTACATAATTACAAGGCTACCATTAATTGGAGTAACAAAAATCTGAACAACAGACTACCTTCCATAATGACAAGTCTACCATCTATTGGAGTAAGAAAAATCTTGACAACAAACTACGTTCCATAATTACAAGGCTACCATCCATTGGAGTATAAAAAATCTCGACAACAGACTACCTTCCATAATGACAAGGCTACCATCCATTGGAAAAACCAAAATCTCGACAATAGAGTACCTTCCATAATGACAAGGCTATCATCCATTGAAGTAACAAAAATACGAACAACAGACTACCTTCCATAATGAGAAGGCTACCATCCATTTGAGTAACAAAAATCTCAAGGACCGACTACCTTCCATAATGACAAGGCTACCATGCATTGGAATAACAAGAATCTCGACAATAGAATACCTTCTATTATGACAAGGCTACCATCCATTGGAGTAACAACAATCTGAACAACAAACTACCTTGCATAATGACAAGGCTACATTCCATTGGAGTAACAGAGACATCGACAATAGACTACCTTCAATAATGACAAGGCTACCATCCATTGGAGTAATAAAAATCTCTACAAAAGACTACCTCCCATAATGACAAGGTTACAATCCATTGGAATAACAAAAATCTCGACAATAGACTACCTTCCATAATGACAAGGCTAAAATCCATTAGAGTAACATAAATCTCAACGACAAATTACCTTCCATAATGACAAGGCTACCATCTATTGGAGTAACAAAAATCATGACAACAAACAACGTTCCATAATTACAAGGCTACCATCCATTAGAGTTTAAAAAATCTCGACAACATACTACCTTCCATAATGACAAGGCTACCATCCATTGGAAAAACCAAAATCTCGACAATAGAGTACCTTCCATAATGACAAGGCTATCATCCATTGAAGTAACAAAAATATGAACAACAGACTACCTTTCATAATGACAAGGCTACCATCCATTTGAGTAACAGAAATCTCAACGACCGACTACCTTCCATAATGACAAGGCTACCATGCATTGGAATAACAAGAATCTCGACAATAGAATACCTTCCATTATAACAAGGCTACCATCCATTGGAGTAACAACAATCTGAACAACAAACTACCTTGCATAATGACAAGGCTACATTCCATTGTAGTAACAGAGACCTCGACAACAGACTACCTTCAATAATGACAAGGCTACCATCCATTGGAGTAATAAAAATCTCTACAAATGACTACCTTCCATAATTACAAGGCTACCATCCAATGGAATAAAAAATTTTCGACAAGAGACAACCTTTCATAATGACAAGGCTACAATCCATTGGAGTAACAAAAATCTGAACAACAGACTACCTTCCATAATCTCAAGGATACAATCCATTGGAGTAACAGAAATCTCAATGACAGACTACCTTCCATAATGACAAGGCTACCATCCATTGGAATAACAAAAATCTTGACAATAGACTACCTTCTATAATGACAAGGCTACCATCCATCGGAATAACAAAGATATCGACAACATACTCCCTTCCATAATGACAAGGCTACAATCCATTGGAGTAACAAAAATATCGATAACAGACTACATTCCATAATGACAAGGCTACATCCATTGGGGTAACAAAAATATCGACAACAGACTACCTTCCATAATAACAAGGCTACCATCCATAGGAGTAACAAAAATCTTGACAAAGACTAGCTTCCATAATGACAAGGTTACCATCCATTGGAATAACAAAAATCTGGACAACATACTACCTTCCATAATGACAAGGCTACCATCCAATGGAATAAAAAAAAATTCGATAACAAACTACCTTCCATAATGACAAGGCTATTACCCATTTGAGTAACAAATATCTGAACAACAGACTACCTTCCCATAATGACACGGCTACCATCAATTGGAGTAACAGAAATCTCAACGACCGACTACCTTCCATAATGACAAGGTTACCATCCATTGGAATAACAAAAATCTCGACAATAGACTACCTTCCATAATGACAATGCTACCATCCAATGGAATAAAGAAAATTTCGACAACAAACTACCTTACATAATTACAAGGCTACCATTAATTGGAGTAACAAAAATCTGAACAACAGACTACCTTCCATAATGACAAGGCTAAAATCCATTAGTGTAACATAAATCTCAATGACAGATTACCTTCCATAATGACAAGGCTACCATGCATTGGAATAACAAGAATCTCGACAATAGAATACCTTCCATTATGACAAGGCTACCATCCATTGGAGAAACAACAATCTGAACAACGAACTACCTTGCATAATGACAAGGCTACATTCCATTGGAGTAACAGAGACATCGACAACAGACTACCTTCAATAATGACAAGGCTAACATCCATTGGAGTAATAAAAATCTCTACAAAAGACTACATTCCATAATGACAAGGTTACAATCCGTTGGAATAACAAAAATCTCAACAACAGACTACCTTCCATAATTACAAGGCCACCATCCAATGGAATAAAAAAAAATTCGACAACATACTACCTTCCATAATGACAAGGCTACAATCCATTGGAGTAACAAAAACCTGAACAACAAACTACCTTCCATAATCACAAGGATACAATCCATTGGAGTAACGGAAATCTCCATGACAGACTACCTTCCATAATGACAAGGCTACCATCTATTGGAGTAACAAAAATCTCGACAATAGAGTACCTTCCATAATTACATGGCTACCATCCATTGGAGTATCGAAAATCTCGACAACAGACTACCTTGCATAATGACAAGGCTATCATCCATTGGAGTAACAAAAATATCGACAAAAGACTACATTCCATAATGACAAGGCTACATCCATTGGGATAACAAAAATCTCGACAACAGACTACCTTCCATAATGACAAGTCTACCATCCATTGGGATAACAAAAATCTCGACAACAGACTACCTTCCATAATAACAAGGCTATCATCCATTGGAGTAACAAAAATCTTGACAAAAAACTACCTTCCATAATGAAAAGGTTACCATCCATTGGGATAACAAAAATCTCGACAACAGACTACCTTCCATAATGACAAGGCTACCATCCAATGGAATAAGAAAAAATTTGACAACAAACTACCTTCCATAATGACAAGGCTACCATTCATTGGAATAACAAAAATCTGAACAACAGACTACCTTCCATAATGACAAGGCTACAATCCATTGGAGTAACAAAAATCTCGACAACAGACTACCTTCCATAATTACAAGGCTACCATCCATTGGAGTATCAAAAATCTCGACAACAGTCTACCTTCCATAATGACAAGGCTACCATCCATTGGAGTAACAAAAATCTTGACAAAGACTACTTTCCATAATGACAAGGTTACCATCCATTGGAATAACAAAAATCTCGACGACAGACTACCTTCCATAATGACAAGGCTACCATCCAATGGAATAAAAAAAATTTAATAACAAACTACCTTCCATAATGACAAGGCTACCATCCATTGGAGTAACAAAAATCTGAACAACAGACTACCTTCCCATAATGACAAGGCTACAATCCATTGGAGTAATAGAAATCTCAACGAGAGACTACCTTCCATAATGACAAGGCTACCATCTACTAGAGTAACAAAAATCTCGACAATAGACTACCTTCCATAATTACATGGCTACCATCCATTAGAGTATCGAAAATATCGAAAATAGACTACCTTGCATTATGACAAGGCTATCATCCATTGGAGTAACAGAGATATCGACAACAAACTACCTTCAAAAATGACAAGGCTACCATCCCTTAGATTAACAAAAATCTCGACAAAAGGCTAACTTCCATAATGACAAGGTTACCATCCACTGGAATAACCAAAATCTCGACAACAGACTACCTTCCATAATGACAAGGCTACCATCCGGTGGAATAAAGAAAATTTCGACAACAAACTACCTTACATAATTACAAGGCTACCATCCATTGGAGTAACAAAAATCTGAACAACATACTACCTTCCATAATGACAAGGCTAAAATCCATTAGAGTAACATAAATCTCAATGACAGATTACCTTCCATAATGACAAGGCTACCATCTATTGGAGTAACAAAAATATTGACAACAAACTATGTTCCATAATTACAAGGCTACCATCCATTGGAGTATAAAAAATCTCGGCAACAGACTACCTTCCATAATAACAAGGCTACCATCCATTGGAAAAACCAAAATCTCGACAATAGAGTACCTTCCATAATGACAAGGCTATCATCCATTGAAGTATCAAAAATATGAACAACAGACTACCTTTCATAATGACAAGTCTACCATCCATTTGAGTAATAAAAATCTTAACGACTGACTACCTTCCATAATGACAAGGCTACCATGCATTGGAATAAAAAGAATCTCGACAATAGAATACCTTCCATTATGACAAGGCTACCATCCATTGGAGTAACAACAATCTGAACAACAAACTACCTTGCATAATGACAAGGCTACATTCCATTGGAGTAACAGAGACATCGACAACAGACTACCTTCAATAATGACAAGGCTACCATCCATTGGAGTAATAAAAATCTCTACAAAAGACTACCTTCCATAATGACAAGGTTACCATCCATTGGAATAACAAAAAATATCGACAACATACTCCCTTCCATAATGACAAGGCTACAATCCATTGGAGTAACAGAAATCTCAATGAAAGACTACCTTCCATAATGACAACGCTACCATTCATTGGAGTAACAGAAATATCGACAACAGACTACATTCCATAATGACAAGGCTACATCCATTGGGGTAACAAAAATATGGACAACAGACTACCTTCCATAATGACAAGGCTACCATCCATTGGAGTAACAAAAATCTTGATAAAGACTACCTTCCATAATGACAAGGGTACCATCCAATGGAATAAAAGAAAATCGATAACAAACTACCTTCCATAATGACAAGGCTACCATCCATTGGAGTAACAAAAATATGAACAACAGACTACCTTCCCATAATGACAAGGCTACAATCCATTAGAGTAACAGAAATCTCAACGAGAGACTACCTTCCATAATGACAAGGCTACCATCTATTAGAGTATCAAAAATTTCGACAATAGACTGCCTTCCATAATTACATGGCTACCATCCATTGGAGTATCGAAAATCTCGACAACAGACTACCTTCCATAATGATAAGGCTACCATCCATTGGAATAACCAAAATCTCGACAATATAGTACCTTCCATAATGAGAAGGCTATTATCAATTGGAGTAACAAATATCTGAACAACAGACTTCCTTCCATAATGACAAGGCTACCATCCATTGGAGTAACAAATATCTCAATGACCGACTACCTTCCATAATGACAAGGCTACCATCCATTGGAATAACAAAAATCTCGACAATAGAATACATTCCATAATAACAAGGATACCATCCATTGGAGTAATAAAAATCTTAATATTAGACTACCTTGCATAATGACAAGGCTATCATCCATTGGAGTAACAAAGATATCGACAACAAACTACCTTCAAAAATGACAAGGCTACCATCCCTTCGAGTAACAAAAATCTCGACAAAAGCCTACCTTCCATAATGACAAGGTTACCATCCATTGGAGTTACAAAAATCTCGACAAGAGACTACCTTCCATAATTACAAGGCTATCATCCATTGGAGTATCAAAAATCTCGACAGCAGTCAACCTTCCATAATGACAAGGCAACCATCCTTTGGAATAACCAAAATCTCGACAATATAGTACCTTCCATAATGACAAGGCTATTATCCATTAGAGTAACAAATATCTGAACAACAGACTACCTTCCATAACGACAAGGCTACCATCCATTGGAGTAACAGAAATCTCAACGACCGACTACCTTCCATAATGACAAGGCTACCATCCATTGGAGTAACAGAACACTCAATGACAGATTACCTTCCATAATGACAAGGCTACCATCTATTGGATTAACAAAAATCTTGACAACAAACTACCTTCCATAATTACAAGGCTACCATCCATTGGAGTATAATGACAAAACTACCATCCATTGGAAAAACCAAAATCTCGACAATAGAGTACCTTCCATAATGACAAGGCTATCATCCATTGAAGTAACAAAAATATGAATAACAGACTACCTTTCATAATGACAAGGATACCATCCATTTGAGTAACAGAAAACTCAACGACCGACTACCTTCCATAATGATAAGGCTACCATCCATTGGAATAACAAGAATCTCGACAATAGAATACCTTCCATTATGGCAAGGATACCATCCATTGGAGTAACAAAAATCTGAACAACAAACTACCTTGCATAATGACAAGGCTATCATCCATTGGAGTAACAGAGATATCGACAACAGACTACCTTCAATAATGACAAGGCTACCATCCATTGGAGTAATAAAAATCTCTACAAAAGACTACCTTCCATAATTACAAGGCTACCGTACATTGGAATAACAAAAATTTCGACAACAGACAACCTTCCATAATGACAAGGCTACAATCCATTGGAGTAATAAAAATCTGAACAATAGACTACCTTCCATAATGACAAGGCTACAATCCATTGGAGTAACCAAAATCTCGACAACAGACCACCTTCCATAATTACAAGGTTACCATGCATCCGAGTATCAAAAATCTCGACAGCAGTCAACCTTCCATAATGACAAGGTTACCATCCATTGGAATAACAAAAATCTCGACAACAAACTACCTTCCATAATGACAATGCTAACATCCAATGGAATAAAGAATATTTCGACAACAAACTACCTTCCATAATTACAAGGCTACCATCAATTGGAGTAACAAAAATCTGAACAACAGACTACCTTCCATAATGACAAGGCTACAATCAATTTGAGTAACAGAAATATCAATGACAAATTACCTTCCATAATGACAAGGCTACCATCTATTAGAGTAACAAAAATCTCGACAATAGACTACCTTCCATAATTACAAGGCTACCATCCATTGGAGTATAAAAAATCTCGACAACAGACTACCTTCCATAATGACAAGGCTACCATCCATTGGAAAAACCAAAATCTCGACAATAGAGTACCTTCCATAATGACAAGGCTATCATCCATTGAAGTAACAAAAATATGAACTACAGACTACCTTTCATAATGACAAGGCTACCATCCATTTGAGTAACAGAAATCTCAACGACCAACTACCATCCATGATGACAAGGCTACCATGCATTGGAATAACAAGAATCTCGACAATAGAATACCTTCCATTATGACAAGGCTAGCATCCATTGGAGTAACAGAGATATCGACAACAGACTACCTTCAATAATGACAAGGCTACCATCAATTGGAGTAATAAAAATCTCTACAATAGACTACCTTCCATAATGACAAGGTTACCATCCATTGGAATAACAAAAATCTCGACAATAGACTACCTTCCATAATGACAAGGCTACCCTCCAATGGAATAAAAAAAATTTCGACAACAGACTACCTTCAATAATGGCAAGGCTATCATCCATTGGAGTAACAAATATATCGACAACAGACTACCTTCAATAATGGCAAGGCTACCATCCATTGGAGTAACAAAGATATCGACAACAAATTACCTTCAAAAATGACAAGGCTACCATCCCTTGGAATAACAAAAATCTCGACAAAAGGCTACCTTCCATGATGACAAGGTTACCATCCATTGGAATAACAAAAATCTCGACAACAAACTACCTTCCATAATGACAATGCTAACATCCAATGGAATAAAGAATATTTCGACAACAAACTACCTTCCATAATTACAAGGCTACCATCCATTGGAGTAACAAAATCTGAACAACAGACTACCTACCATAATGACAAGGCTACAATCCATTTCAGTAACAGAAATCTCAATGACAAACTACCTTCCATAATGACAAGGCTACCATCTATTGGAGTAACAAAAATCTCGACAATAGACTACCTTCCATAATTACAAGGCTACCATCCATTGGAGTATAAAAAATCTCGACAACAGACTACCTTCCATAATGACAAGGCTACCATCCATTGCAAAAACCAAAATCACGACAATAGAGTACCTTCCATAATGACAAGGCTATCATCCATTGAAATAACAAAAATATGAACTACAGACTACCTTTCATAATGACAAGGCTACCATTCATTTGAGTAACAGAAATATCAACGACCAACTACCTTCCATAATGACAAGGCTACCATGCATTGGAATAACAAGAATCTCGGCAATAGAATACCTTCCATTATGACAAGGCTACCATCCATTGGAGTAACAAAAATCTGAACAACAGACAACCTTGCATAATGACAAGGCTATCATCCATTGGAGTAACAGAGATATCGACAACAGACTACCTTCAATAATAACAAGGCTACCATCCATTGGAGTAATAAAAATCTCTACAAAGGACTATCTTCCATAATGACAAGGTTACAATCCATTGGAATAACAAAAATCTCGAGAATAGACTACCTTCCATAATTACAAGGCTACCATCCAATGGAATAAAAAAAATTTCGACAACAGACTACCTTCCATAATGACAAGGCTATCATCCATTGGAGTAACAAAGATATCGACAAAAGACTACCTTCAATAATGACAAGGCTACCATCCATTGGAGTAACAAAAATCTCGAAATAATACTACCTTCCATAATAACAAGGTTACCATCCGTTGGAATAATAAAAATCTCGACAACAGACTCCATTCCATAATGACAAGGCTACCATTCATTGGAGTAACAGAAATATCGACAACAGACTACTTTCCATAATGACAAGGCTACATCCATTGGGGTAACAAAAATCTCGACAACAGACTACCTTCCATAATGACAAGGCTACCATCCATTGCAGTAACAAAAATCTTGACAAAAGACAACCTTCCATAATGAAAAGGTTACCATCCATTGGAATAACAAAAATCTCGATAACATACTACCTTCCATAATGACAAGGCTACCATCAATTGGAATAAGAAAAAATTTGACAACAAACTACCTTCCATAATGACAAGGCTACCATTCATTGGAATAACAAAAATCTGAACAACAGACTACCTTCAATAATGACAAGGCTACAATCCATTGGAGTTACAAAAATCTCGACAAGAGACTACCTTCCATAATTACAAGGCTATCATCCATTGGAGTATCAAAAATCTCGACAGCAGTCAACCTTCCATAATGACAAGGCAACCATCCTTTGGAATAACCAAAATCTCGACAATATAGTACCTTCCATAATGACAAGGCTATTATCCATTAGAGTAACAAATATCTGAACAACAGACTACCTTCCATAATGACAAGGCTACCATCCATTGGAGTAACAGAAATCTCAACGACGGACTACCTTCCATAATGACAAGGCTACCATCCATTGGAGTAACAGAACACTCAATGACAGATTACCTTCCATAATGACAAGGCTACCATCTATTGGATTAACAAAAATCTTGACAACAAACTCCCTTCCATAATTACAAGGCTATCATCCATTGAAGTAACAAAAATATGAATAACAGACTACCTTTCATAATGACAAGGATACCATCCATTTGAGTAACAGAAAACTCAACGACCGACTACCTTCCATAATGATAAGGCTACCATCCATTGGAATAACAAGAATCTCGACAATAGAATACCTTCCATTATGGCAAGGATACCATCCATTGGAGTAACAAAAATCTGAACAACAAACTACCTTGCATAATGACAAGGCTATCATCCATTGGAGTAACAGAGATATCGACAACAGACTACCTTCAATAATGACAAGGCTACCATCCATTGGAGTAATAAAAATCTCTACAAAAGACTACCTTCCATAATTACAAGGCTACCGTACATTGGAATAACAAAAATTTCGACAACAGACTACCTTCCATAATGACAAGGCTACAATCCATTGGAGTAATAAAAATTTGAACAATAGACTACCTTTCATAATGACAAGGCTACAATCCATTGGAGTAACCAAAATCTCGACAACAGACCACCTTCCATAATTACAAGGCTACCATCCATCCGAGTATCAAAAATCTCGACAATAGACTACCTTCCATAATGACAAGGCTATCATCCATTGGAATAACCAAAATCTCGACAATACGGTACCTTCCATAATGACAAGGTTATCATCCATTGAAGTAACAAAAATATGAACAACAGACTACCTTTCATAATGACAAGGCTAGCATCCATTGGAGTAACGGAAATCTCAACGACCGACTACCTTCCATAATGACAACGCTACCATCCATTGGAATAACAAAAATCTTGACAATAGACTACCTTCTATAATGATAAAGCTACCATCCATTGGAGTAACAAAAAATTTGAACAACAGACTACCATGCATAGTGACAAGGCTATCATCCATTGGAGTAACAAAGATATCGACAACAGACTACCTTCAATAATGACAAGGCTACAATCCATTAGAGTAACAGAAATCTCAACGACAGACTACCTTCGATAATGACAAGGCTACCATTCATTGGAGTAACATAAATATTGACAACAGACTACATTCCAAAATGACAAGGCTACATCCATTGGGGTAACAAAAATCTCGACAATAGACTACCTTCCATAATGACAAGGCTACCATCCATTGGAGTAACAAAAATCTTGAGAAAAGACTACCTTCCATAATGACAAGGTTACCGTCCATTGGAATAACAAAAATCTCGACAATAGACTACCTTCCATAATGACAAGGCTACCATCCAATGGAATAAAAAAAAATTGACAACAAACTACCTTCCATAATGACAAGGCTACCATCCATTGGAGTAACAAAAATATGAAAAATAGACTACCTTCCATAATGACAAGGCTACAATCCATTGGAGTAACAGAAATATCAACGAGAGACTACCTTCCATAATGACAAGGCTACCATCTATTGGAGTAACAAAAATCTCGACAATAGACTACCTTCCATAATTACAAGGCTACCATCCATTGGACTATCAAAAATCTCGACAACAAACTACCTTCCATAATGACAGGGCTACCATCCATTGGAATAACCAAAATCTCGACAATACAATACCTTCCATAATGACAAGGCTATTATCCATTGGAGTAACAAATATCTGAACAACAGATTACCTTCCATAATGACAAGGCTACCATCCATTGGAGTAACAGAAATATCAACGATCGACTACCTTCCATAATGACAAGGCTATCATCCATTGGAATAACAAAAATCTCGACAATAGACTACCTTCAATAATGACAAGGCTACCATCCGTTGGAGTAACAAAAACCTTAAGACTAGACTACCTTACATAATAACAAGGCTATCATCCATTGGAGTAACAAAGATATCGACAACAGAATACCTTCAAAAATTACAAGGCTACCATGCCTTGGAGTAACAAAAATCTAGACAAAAGGCAACCTTCCATAATGACAAGGTTACCATCCATTGGAATAACAAAAATCTCAGAAACAACTTACCTTCCATAATGACAATGCTACCATCAAATGGAATAAAGAAAATTTAAACAACAAACTACCTTCCATAATTACAAGGCTACCATCCATTGGAGTATAAAAAATCTCGACAACAGACTACCTTCCATAATGACAAAACTACCATCCATTGGAAAAACCAAAATCTCGACAATAGAGTACCTTCCATAATGACAAGGCTATCATCCATTGAAGTAACAAAAATATGAACAACAGACTACCTTGCCTAATGACAAGGCTACAATCTATTTGAGTAACAGAAAACTCAATGACCGACTACCTTCCATAATGACAAGGCTACCATCCATTGGAATAACAAGTATCTTTACAATAGAATACCTTCCATTTTGACAAGGATACCATCCATTGGAGTAACAAAAATCTGAACAACAGACTACCTTGCATAATGGCAAATCTATCATCCATTGGAGTAACAAAGATATCGACAACAAACTACCTTCAATAATGACAAGGCTACCATCCATTGGAGTAATAAAAATCTCTACAAAAGACTACCTTCCATAATTACAAGGCTCCCATCCATTGGAATAACATAAATCTCGACAATAGACTATCTTCCATAATTACAAGGCTACCATCCAATGGAATAAAAAAAATATCGACAACAGACTACCTTCCATAATGACAAGGCTACAATCCATTGGAGTAACAAAAATCTGAACAATAGACTACCTTCCATAATGACAAGGCTACAATCCATTGGAGTAACAAAAATCTCAATGACAGACAACCTTCCATAATGAAAAGGCTACCATCTATTGGAGTAACAAAAATCTCGACAACAGATCACCTTCCATAATTACAAGGCTACCATCCATTCAAGTATCAAAAATCTCGACAATAGACTACCTTCCATAATGAAAAGGCTATCATCCATTGGAATAACCAAAATCTCGACAATAGAGTACCTTCCATAATGACAAGGCTATCATCCATTAAAGTAACAAAAATATGAACAACAGACTATCTTTCATAATGACAAGGCTATCATCCATTGGAGTAATGGAAATCTCAACGACCGACTACCTTCCATAATGACAAGGCTACCATCCATTGGAATAACAAAAATCTTGACAATAGACTACCTTCTATAATGACAAGGCTACCATCAATTGGAGTAACAAAAATTTGAACAACAGACTACCTTGCATAGTGACAAGGCTATCATCCATTGGAGTAACAAAGATATCAAAAATAGACTACCTTCAATAATGACAAGGCTACCATCCGTTGGAGTAACAAAAATCTCGACAAAAGACTACCTTCCATAATAACAAGGTTACCATTCATTGGAATAACAAATATCTCAACAACAGACTCCCTTTCATAATGACAAGGCTACAATCCATTGGAGTAACAGAAATCTCAACGACAGATTACCTTCCATAATGACAAGGCTACCATTCATTGGAGTAACAGAAATATCGACAACAGACTACATTCCAAAATGACAAGGCTACATCCCTTGGGGTAACAAAAATCTCGACAACAGACTACCTTCTATAATGACTAGGCTAACATCCATTGGAGTAACAAAAATTTGAACAACAGATTACCTTGCATAATGACACGGCTATCATCCATTGGAGTAACAAAGATATCGACAACAGAATACCTTCAATAATGACAAGGCTACCATCCATTGGAGTAACAAAAATCTCAACAAAAGACTACCTTCCATAATAACAAGGTTACCATCTATTGGAATAACAAAAATCTCGACAACAGACTCCCTTCCATAATGACAAGGCTACAATCCATTGGAGTAATAAAAATCACTACAAAAGACTACCTTCCATAATAACAAGGTTACCATCCATTGGAATAACAAATATCTCGACAACAGACTCCCTTCCATAATGACAAGGATACAATCCATCGGAGTAACAAAAATCTCAACGACAAACTACCTTCCATAATGACAAGGCGACCATTCATTGGAGTAACAGAAATATAGACAACAGACTACATTCCATAATGACAAGGCTACATCCATTGGGGTAACAAAAATCTCGACAACAGACTACCTTCCATAATGACAAGGCTACCATCCATTGGTGTAACAGAAATATAGACAACAAACTACATTCCATAATGACAAGGCTACATCCATTGGGGTAACAAAAATCTCGACAACAGACTACCTTCCATAATGACAAGGCTACCATCCATTGGTGTAACAGAAATCTCAACGACCGACTCCCTTCCATAATGACAAGGCTACCATCCATTGGAGTAACAGAAATCTCAACGACAAACTACCTTCCATAATGACAAGGCGACCATTCATTGGAGTAACAGAAATATAGACAACAGACTACATTCCATAATGACAAGGCTACATCCATTGGGGTAACAAAAATCTCGACAACAGACTACCTTCCATAATGACAAGGCTACCATCCATTGGTGTAACAGAAATCTCAACGACCGACTCCCTTCCATAATGACAAGGCTACCATCCATTGGAATAACCAAAATCTCGACAATAGAGTACCTTCCATAATGACAAGGCTACCATCTATTGGAGTAACAAAAATCTCGACAATAAACCACCTTCCATAATTACAAGGCTACCATCCTTTGGAGTATCAAAAATCTCGACAACAGACTACCTTCCATAATGACAAGGCTACCATCCTTTGGAATAACCAAAATCTCGACAATAGAGTACCTTCCATAATGACAAGGCTATCATCCGTTGAAGTAACAAAAATATGAACAATAGACTACCTTTCATAATGACAAGGCTAGCATCCATTGGAGTAACAGAAATCTCAACGACAAACTACCTTCCATAATGACAAGGATACCATCCATTGGAATAACAAAAATCTTGACAATAGACTACCTTCTTTAATGACAATGCTACCATCAATTGGAGTAACAAAAATTTGAACAATAGACTAACTTGAATAATGATAAGGCTATCATCCATTGGAGTAACAAAGATATCGAAAACAGACTACCTTCAATAATGACAAGGCTACCATCCATTGGAGTAACAAAAATCTCTACAAAAGACTACCTTCCATAATAACAAGGTTACCATCCATTGGAATAACAAAAATATGGACAATAGACTACCTTCCATAATTACAAGGCTACCGTCCAATGGAATAAAAAAATTTCGACAACATACTACCTTCCATAATGACAAGGCTACAATCCATTAGAGTAACTAAAATCTGAACAACAGACTACCTTCCATAATGACAAGGCTACAATCCATTCGCGTAACAGAAATATCAATGACATACTACCTTCCATAATGACAAGGCTACCATCTATTGGAGTAACAAAAATCTCGACAACAAACCACCTTCCATAATACAAGGCTACCATCCATTCGAGTATCAAAAATCTCGACAATAGACTACCTTCCATAATAACAAGGCTATAATCCATTAGAATAACCAAAATCTCGACAATAGAGTACCTTCCATAATGAAAAGGCTATCATCCATTGAAGTAACTAAAATCTGAACAACAGACTATCTTTCATAATGACAAGGCTAGCATACATTGGAGTAATGGAAATCTCAACGACCGACTACCTTCCATAATTACAAGGCTACCATCCATTGAAATAACAAAAATCTTGACAATAGACTACCTTCTATAATGACAAGGCTACCATCCATTGGAGTAACAAAAATTTGAACAACAGACTACCTTGCATAGTGACAAGGCTATCATCCATTGGAGTAACAAAGATATCAAAAACAGACTACCTTCAATAATGACAAGGCTACCATCCATTGGATTAACAAAAATCTCAACAAAAGACTACCTTCCATAATAACAAGGTTACCATCCATTGGAATAACAAATATCTCGACAACAGAATCCCTTTCATAATGACAAGGCTACAATCCATTGGAGTAACAGAAATCTCAACGACAGACTACCTTCCATAATGACAAGGCTACCATTCATTGGAGTAACAGAAATATCGACAACAGACTACATTCAAAAATGACAAGGCTACATCCATTGGGGCAACAAAAATCTCGACAACAGACTACCTTCCATAATGACTAGGCTACCATCCATTGGAGTAACAAAAATTTGAACAACAGACTACCTTGCATAATGACAAGGCTATCATCCATTGGAGTAACAAAGATATCGACAATAGACTACCTTCAATAATGACAAGGCTACCATCCATTGGAGTAACAAAAATCTCAACAAAAGACTACCTTCCATAATAACAAGGTTACCATCCATTAGAATAACAAAAATCTCGACAACAGACTCCCTTCCATAATGACAAGGCTACAATCCATTGGAGTAACAGAAATCTCAACGACAAACTACCTTCCATAATGACAAGGCTACCATACATTGGAGTAACAAAAATATTGACAACAGACTACATTCCATAATGACAAGGCTACATCCATTGGGGTAACAAAAATCTCGACAATAGACTACCTTCCATAATGACAAGGCTACCATCCATTGGAGTAACAAAAATCTTCACAAAAGAATACCTTCCATAATGACAAGGTTACCATCCATTGGAATAAAAAAAATCTCGACAACAGACTACCTTCCATAATGACAAGGCTACCATCCAATGGAATAAAAAAAATTGACAACAAACTACCTTCCATAATAAAAAGGCTACCATTCATTGGAGTAAAAAAAAATGAACAATAGACTACCTTCCATAATGACAAGGCTACAATCCATTGGAGTAACAGAAATATCAACGAGAGGCTACCAAACATAATGACAAGGCTTCCATCTATTGGAGTAACAAAAATCTCGACAATAGACTACCTTCCATAATTACTAGGCTACCATCCATTAGAGTATCAAAAATGTCGACAACAAACTACCTTCCATAATGACAAGGCTACCATCCATTGGAATAACCAAAATCTCGAAGATACAGTACCTTCCATAATGACAAGGCTATTATTCATTGAAGTAAAAAATATCTGAACAACAGATTACCTTCCATAATGACAAGGCTACCATCCATTGGAGTAACAGAAATCTCAACAACCGACTACCTTCCATAATGACAAGGCTACCATCCAATGGAATAACAAAAATCTCGACAATAGACTACCTTAAATAATGACAAGGCTACCATCCATTGGAGTAACAAAAATATTAAGACTAGACTACCTTACATAATGGCAAGGCTATCATCCATTGGAGTAACAGAGAGACAACAGACTACCTTCAAAAATGACAAGGCTACCATGCCTTGGAGTAACAAAAATTTCGACAAAAGGCTACCTTCCATAATAACAAGGTTACCATCCATTGGAATTACAAAAATCTCAGAAACAGACTACCTTCCATAATGACAATGCTACCATCAAATGGAATAAAGAAAATTTAAACAAGAAACTACCTTCCATAATTACAAGGCTACCATCCATTGGAGTAACAAAAATCTGAACAACAAACTACCTTCCATAATGAGAAGGCTTCAATCCATTGGAGTAAAAGAAGACTCAATGACAGATTACCTTCCATAATGACAAGGCTACCATTTATTGGAGTAACAAAAATCTCGACAACAGACAACCTTCCATAACGACAAGGCTACCATCCATTGGAGTATAACAAATCTCGACAACAAACTACCTTCCATAATGACAAAACTACCATCCATTGGAAAAACCAAAATCTCGACAATAGAGTACCTTCCATAATGACAAGGCTATCATCCATTGAAGTAACAAAAATATGAACAACTGACTACCTTTCATAATGACAAGGCTACCATCCATTTGTGTAACAGAAATCACAATGACCGAATACCTTCCATAATGAAAAGGCTACCATCCATTGGAGTAACAAAAATCTGAACAATAGACTACCTTGCATAATGACAAGGCTATCATCCATTGGAGTAATAGAGATATCGACAACAAACTACCTTCAATAATGATAAGACTACCATCTATTGGAGTAATAGAAATCTTGACAATAGACTACCTTCCATAATTACAAGGCTACCATCCATTGGAATAAAAAAAATCTTGACAATAGACTACCTTCCATAATGACAAGGCTACCATCCGTTGGAGTAACAAAAATTTGAACAACAAACTACCTTGCATAATGACAAGGCTATCATCCATTGGAGTAATAAAGATATCGAAAACAGACTACCTTCAATAATGACAAGGCTACCATCCATTGGAGTAACAAAAATCTCTACAAAAGACTACCTTCCATAATAACAAGGTTACCATCCATTGGAATAACAAATATCTCGACAACAGACTCCCTTCCATAATGACAAGGCTACAATCCATTGGAGTAACAGAAATCTCAACGACAGTCTACATTCCATAATGACAAGGCTACCATTCATTGGAGTAACAGAAATATCGACAACAGACTACGTTCCATAATGACAAGGCTACATCCATTGGGGTAACAAAAATTTGAACAACAGACTACCTTGCATAATGACAAGGCTATCATCCATTGGAGTAACAAAGATATCGACAACAGACTACCTTCAAAATTGACAAGGCAACAATCCATTGGAGTAACAAAAATCTCGACAAAAGACTACCTTCCATAATAACAAGGTTACCATCCATTGGAATAACAGAAATCTCGACAACAGACTCCGTTACATAATGACAAGGCTACAATCCATTGGAGTAACAGATAACTCAACGACAAACTACCTTCCATAATGACAAGGCGACCATTCATTGGAGTAACAGAAATATAGACAACAGACTACATTCCATAATGACAAGGCTACATCCATTGGGGTAACAAAAATCTCGACAACAGACTACCTTCCATAATGACAAGGCTACCATCCATTGGTGTAACAGAAATCTCAACAACCGACTCCCTTCCATAATGACAAGGCTACCATCCATTGGAATAACCAAAATCTCGACAATAGCGTACCTTCCATAATGACAAGGCTACCATCTATTGGAGTAACAAAAATCTCGACAACAGACCACCTTCCATAATTACAAGGCTACCATCCATTGGAGTATCAAAAATCTCGACAACAGACTACCTTCCCTAATGACAAGGCTACCATCCATTGGAATAACCAAAATCTCGACAATAGAGTACCTTCCATAATGACAAGGCTATCATCCGTTGAAGTAACAAAAATATGAACAATAGACTACCTTTCATAATGACAAGGCTAGCATCCATTGGAGTAACAGAAATCTCAACGACAAACTACCTTCCATAATGACAAGGATACCATCCATTGGAATAACAAAAATCTTGACAATAGACTATCTTCTTTAATGACAATGCTACCATCCATTGGAGTAACAAAAATTTGAACAATAGACTAACTTGAATAATGATAAGGCTATCATCCATTGGAGTAACAAAGATATCGAAAACAGACTACCTTCAATAATGACAAGGCTACCATCCATTGGAGTAACAAAAATCTCTACAAAAGACTACCTTCCATAATAACAAGGTTACCATCCATTGGAATAACAAATATCTCGACAACAGACTCCCTTCCATAATGACAAGGCTACAATCCATCGGAGTAACAGAAATCTCAACGACAGACTGCCCCCCATAATGACAAGGCTACCATTCATTGGAGTAACAGAAATATCGACAACAGATTGCATTCCATAATGACAAGGCTAAATCCATTGGGGTAACAAAAATTTGAACAACATACTACCTTGCATAATGACAAGGCTATCATCCATTGGAGTAACAAAGATATCGACAACAGACTACCTTCAATAATGACAAGGCAACAATCCATTGGAGTAACAAAAATCTCGACAAAAGACTACCTTCCATAATAACAAGGTTACCATCCATTGGAATAACAAAAATCTCGACAACAGACTCCGTTACATAATGAAAAGGCTACAATCCATTGGAGTAACAGAAAACTCAACGACAAACTACCTTCCATAATGACAAGGCGACCATTCATTGGAGTAACAGAAATATAGACAACAGACTACATTCCATAATGACAAGGCTACATCCATTGGGGTAACAAAAATCTCGACAACAGACTACCTTCCATAATGACAAGGCTACCATCCATTGGTGTAACAGAAATCTCAACAACCGACTCCCTTCCATAATGACAAGGCTACCATCCATTGGAATAACCAAAATCTCGACAATAGCGTACCTTCCATAATGACAAGGCTACCATCTATTGGAGTAACAAAAATCTCGACAACAGACCACCTTCCATAATTACAAGGCTACCATCCATTGGAGTATCAAAAATCTCGACAACAGACTACCTTCCATAATGACAAGGCTACCATCCATTGGAATAACCAAAATCTCGACAATAGAGTACCTTCCATAATGACAAGGCTATCATCCGTTGAAGTAACAAAAATATGAACAATAGACTACCTTTCATAATGACAAGGCTAGCATCCATTGGAGTAACAGAAATCTCAACGACAAACTACCTTCCATAATGACAAGGATACCATCCATTGGAATAACAAAAATCTTGACAATAGACTATCTTCTTTAATGACAATGCTACCATCCATTGGAGTAACAAAAATTTGAACAATAGACTAACTTGAATAATGATAAGGCTATCATCCATTGGAGTAACAAAGATATCGAAAACAGACTACCTTCAATAATGACAAGGCTACCATCCATTGGAGTAACAAAAATCTCTACAAAAGACTACCTTCCATAATAACAAGGTTACCATCCATTGGAATAACAAATATCTCGACAACAGACTCCCTTCCATAATGACAAGGCTACAATCCATCGGAGTAACAGAAATCTCAACGACAGACTGCCCCCCATAATGACAAGGCTACCATTCATTGGAGTAACAGAAATATCGACAACAGATTGCATTCCATAATGACAAGGCTAAATCCATTGGGGTAACAAAAATTTGAACAACATACTACCTTGCATAATGACAAGGCTATCATCCATTGGAGTAACAAAGATATCGACAACAGACTACCTTCAATAATGACAAGGCAACAATCCATTGGAGTAACAAAAATCTCGACAAAAGACTACCTTCCATAATAACAAGGTTACCATCCATTGGAATAACAAAAATCTCGACAACAGACTCCGTTACATAATGACAAGGCTACAATCCATTGGAGTAACAGAAAACTCAACGACAAACTACCTTCCATAATGACAAGGCGACCATTCATTGGAGTAACAGAAATATAGACAACAGACTACATTCCATAATGACAAGGCTACATCCATTGGGGTAACAAAAATCTCGACAACAGACTACCTTCCATAATGACAAGGCTACCATCCATTGGTGTAACAGAAATCTCAACAACCGACTCCCTTCCATAATGACAAGGCTACCATCCATTGGAATAACCAAAATCTCGACAATAGCGTACCTTCCATAATGACAAGGCTACCATCTATTGGAGTAACAAAAATCTCGACAACAGACCACCTTCCATAATTACAAGGCTACCATCCATTGGAGTATCAAAAATCTCGACAACAAACTACCTTCCATAATGACAAGGCTACCATCCATTGGAATAACCAAAATCTCGACAATAGAGTACCTTCCATAATGACAAGGCTATCATCCGTTGAAGTAACAAAAATATGAACAATAGACTACCTTTCATAATGACAAGGCTAGCATCCATTGGAGTAACAGAAATCTCAACGACAAACTACCTTCCATAATGACAAGGATACCATCCATTGGAATAACAAAAATCTTGACAATAGACTACCTTCTTTAATGACAATGCTACCATCCATTGGAGTAACAAAAATTTGAACAATAGACTAACTTGAATAATGATAAGGCTATCATCCATTGGAGTAACAAAGATATCGAAAACAGACTACCTTCAATAATGACAAGGCTACCATCCATTGGAGTAACAAAAATCTCTACAAAAGACTACCTTCCATAATAACAAGGTTACCATCCATTGGAATAACAAATATCTCGACAACAGACTCCCTTCCATAATGACAAGGCTACAATCCATCGGAGTAACAGAAATCTCAACGACAGACTGCCCCCCATAATGACAAGGCTACCATTCATTGGAGTAACAGAAATATCGACAACAGATTGCATTCCATAATGACAAGGCTAAATCCATTGGGGTAACAAAAATTTGAACAACATACTACCTTGCATAATGACAAGGCTATCATCCATTGGAGTAACAAAGATATCGACAACAGACTACCTTCAATAATGACAAGGCTACCATCCATTGGAGTAACAAAAATCTCGACAAAAGACTACCTTCCATAATAACAAGGTTACCATCCATTGGAATAACAAAAATCTCGACAATAGACTCCCTTACATAATGACAAGGCTACAATCCATTGGAGTAACAGAAATCTCAACGACAAACTACCTTCCATAATGACAAGGCTACCATTCATTGGAGTAACAGAAATATCGGCAACAGACTACATTCCATAATGACAAGGCTACATCCATTGGGGTAACAAAAAACTCGACAACAGACTACCTTCCATAATGACAAGGCTACCATCCATTGGAGTAACAGAAATCTCAACGACCGAATACCTTCCATAATGACAATGCTACCATCCATTGGAATAACAAAAATCTCGACAACAGACCACATTACATAATGACAAAGCTACCATCCATTGGAGTAACAGAGATATCGACAATAAACTACCTTCCATAATGACAAGGCTACCATCCATTAGAATCACCAAAATCTCGACAATAGAGTACCTTCCATAATGACAAGGCTATCATCCGTTGAAGTAAAAAAAATCTGAACAATAGACTACCTTTCATAATGACAAGGCTAACATCCATTGGAGTAACAGAAATCTCAACGACCGACTACCTTCCATAATGACAAGGCTACCATCCATTGGAATAACAAAAATCTTGACAATAGACTACCTTCTTTAATGACAAGGCTACCATCCACTGGAGTAACAAAAATTTGAACAACAGACTACCTTGCATAATGACAAGGCTATCATCCATTGGAGTGACAAAGATATCGAAAACAGACTACCTTCAATAATGACAAGGCTACAATCCATTGGAGTAACAAAAATCTCGATAAAAGACTACCTTCTATAATAACAAGGTTACCTTCCATTGGAATAACAAATATCTCGACAACAGACTCCCTTCCATAATGACAAGGCTACAATCCATTGGAGTAACAGAAATCTCAACGACAGACTGCCTTCCATAATGACAAGGCTACCATTCATTGGAGTAACAAAAATATCGACAACGGACTACATTCCATAATGACAAGGCTACATCCATTGGGGTAACAAAAATTTGAACAACAGACTACCTTGCATAATGACAAGGCTATCATCAATTGGAGTAGCAAAGATATCGACAACATACTACCTTCAATAATGACAAGGATACCATCCATTGGAGTAACAAAAATCTCGACAAAAGACTACCTTCCATAAGGACAAGGTTACCATCCATTGGAATAACAAAAATCTCGACAACAGACTCCCTTACATAATGACAAGGCTACAATCCATTGGAGTAACAGAAATCTCAACGACAAACTACCTTCCATAATGACAAGGCTACCATTTATTGGAGTAACAGAAATATCGACAACAGACTACATTCCATAATAACAAGGCTACATCCATTAGGGTAACAAAAATATCGACAACAGACTACCTTCCATAATGACAAGGCTACCATCCATTGGAGTAACAGAAATCTCAACGACCGACTACCTTCCATAATGACAAGGCTACCATCCATTGGAATAACAAAAATCTCGACAATAGACTACCTTCAATAATGACAAGGCTACCATCCATTGGAGTAACAAAAATCTTAAGACTATACTACCTTACATAATGACAAGGCTATCATCCATTGGAGTGACAGAGATATCGACAACAGACTACCTTCAAAAATGACAAGGCTACCAAGCCTTGGAGTAACAAAAATCTCGACAAAAGACTACCTTCCATAATGACAATGCTACCATCAAATGGAATAAAGAAAATTTAAACAACAAACTACCTTCCATAATTATAAGGCTACCATCCATTGGAGTAACAAAAGTATGAACAACAGACTACCTTCCATAATGAGAATGCTACAATCCATTGGAGTAACAGAAGACTCAATGACAACTTACCTTCCATATTGACAAGGCTACCATCTATTGGAGTAACAAAAATCTCGACAATAGACTACCTTCCATAATTACAAGGCTACCATCCATTGGATTATAAAAAATCTCGCCAACAGACTACCTTCCATAATGACAAAACTACCATCCATTGGAAAAACCAAAATCTCGACAATAGAGTACCTTCCATAATGACAAGGATATCATCCATTGTAGTAACAAAAATATGAACAACTTACTACCTTTCATAATGACAAGGCTACCATCCATTTGAGTAACAAAAATCTCAATGACCGACTACCTTCCATAATGACAAGGCTACCATCCATTTGAATAACAAGAATCTCGACAATAGAATACCTTCCATTATGACAAGGATACCATCCGTTAGAGTAACAAAAATCTGAACAACAGACTACCTTGCATAATGACAAGGCTATCATCCATTGGAATAACAGAGATATCGACAATAAACTACCTTCAATAATGATAAGACTACCATCTATTGGAGTAATAAAAATCTATACAAAAGACTACCTTCCATAATTACAAGGCTACCATCCATTGGAAAAACAAAAATCTCGACAATAGAATACCTTCCATAATTACAAGGCTACCATCCAATGGAATAAAAAAAATTTCAACAACAATCTACCTTCCATAATGACAAGGCTACAATCCATTAGAGTAACAAAAATATGAACAACAAACTACCTTCCATAATTACAAGGCTACAATCCATTGGAGTAACAGAAATCTCAATGGTAGACTACCTTCCATAATGACAAGGCTACCATCTATTGGAGTAACATAAATCTCGACAACAGACCACCTTCCATAATTACAAGGCTACCATCCATTGGAGTATCAAAAATCTCGACAAAAGACTACCTTCCATAATGACAAGGCTACCATCCATTGGAATAACTAAAATCTCGACAATAGAGTACCTTCCATAATGACAAGCCTACCATCCATAATGACAAGGCTACTATCCATTGGAGTAACAAATATTTGAACAATAGACTACATTCCATATTGGCAAGGCTACCATCCATTGGAGTAACAGAAATCTCAACGACCGACTACCATCCATAATGACAAGGCTACCATCCATTGGAAAAAAAATATCGACAATTGACTACCTTCCATAATGACAAGGCTACCATCCATTGGAGTAACAAAAATATTAAGATTAGACTACCTTACATAATGACAAAGCTATCAACAACATACTACCTTTAAAAATGACAAGGCTACCATGCCTTGGAGTAACAAAAATCTCGACAAAAGGCTACCTTCCATAATGACAAGGTTACCATCCATTGGAATAACAAAAATCTCGACAACATACTACCTTCCATAATGACAATGCTACCATCCAATGGAATAAATAAAATTTCAACAACAAGCTACCTTCCATAATGACAAGGCTATCATCCATTGAAATAACAAAAATATGAACAACAAACTACCTTTCATAATGACAAGGCTACCATCCATTTGAGTAACATAAATCTCAACGACCGACTACCTTCCATAATGACAAGGCTACCATTCAATTTAATAACAAGAATCTCGACAATGGAATACCTTCCATTATGACAAGGCTACCATCCATTTGAATAACAAGAATCTCGACAATAGAATACCTTCCATTATGACAAGGATACCATCCGTTAGAGTAACAAAAATCTGAACAACAGACTACCTTGCATAATGACAAGGTTATCATCCATTGGAATACCAGAGATATCGACAATAAACTACCTTCAATAATGACAAGACTACCATCTATTGGAGTAATAAAAATCTATACAAAAGACTACCTTCCATAATTACAAGGCTACCATCCATTGGAGTAACAAAAATTTGAACAACAAACTACCTTCCATAATGACAAGGCTACAATCCATTGGAGTAACAGAAATATCAATGACAGACTACCTTCCATAATGACAAGGCTACATCCATTGGGGTAACAAAAATCTCGACAACAGACTACCTTCCATAATGACAAGGCTACCATCCATTGGTGTAACAGAAATCTCAACGACCGACTCGCTTCCATAATGACAAGGCTACCATCCATTGGAGTAACAGAAATCTCAACGACAAACTACCTTCCATAATGACAAGGCGACCATTCATTGGAGTAACAGAAATATAGACAACAGACTACATTCCATAATGACAAGGCTACATCCATTGGGGTAACAAAAATCTCGACAACAGACTACCTTCCATAATGACAAGGCTACCATCCATTGGTGTAACATAAATCTCAACGACCGACTCCCTTCCATAATGACAAGGCTACCATCCATTGGAATAACCAAAATCTCGACAATAGAGTACCTTCCATAATGACAAGGCTACCATCTATTGGAGTAACAAAAATCTCGACAATAGACCACCTTCCATAATTACAAGGCTACCATCCATTGGAGTATCAAAAATCTCGACAACAGACTACCTTCCATAATGACAAGGCTACCATCCTTTGGAATAACCAAAATCTCGACAATAGAGTACCTTCCATAATGACAAGGCTATCATCCGTTGAAGTAACAAAAATATGAACAATAGACTACCTTTCATAATGACAAGGCTAGCATCCATTGGAGTAACAGAAATCTCAACGACAAACTACCTTCCATAATGACAAGGATACCATCCATTGGAATAACAAAAATCTTGACAATAGACTACCTTCTTTAATGACAATGCTACCATCAATTGGAGTAACAAAAATTTGAACAATAGACTAACTTGAATAATGATAAGGCTATCATCCATTGGAGTAACAAAGATATCGAAAACAGACTACCTTCAATAATGACAAGGCTACCATCCATTGGAGTAACAAAAATCTCTACAAAAGACTACCTTCCATAATAACAAGGTTACCATCCATTGGAATAACAAAAATATGGACAATAGACTACCTTCCATAATTACAAGGCTATCGTCCAATGGAATAAAAAAAATTTCGACAACATACTACCTTCCATAATGACAAGGCTACAATCCATTAGAGTAACTAAAATCTGAACAACAGACTACCTTCCATAATGACAAGGCTACAATCCATTCGCGTAACAGAAATATCAATGACATACTACCTTCCATAATGACAAGGCTACCATCTATTGGAGTAACAAAAATCTCGACAACAAACCACCTTCCATAATACAAGGCTACCATCCATTCGAGTATCAAAAATCTCGACAATAGACTACCTTCCATAATAACAAGGCTATAATCCATTAGAATAACCAAAATCTCGACAATAGAGTACCTTCCATAATGAAAAGGCTATCATCCATTGAAGTAACTAAAATCTGAACAACAGACTATCTTTCATAATGACAAGGCTAGCATACATTGGAGTAATGGAAATCTCAACGACCGACTACCTTCCATAATTACAAGGCTACCATCCATTGAAATAACAAAAATCTTGACAATAGACTACCTTCTATAATGACAAGGCTACCATCCATTGGAGTAACAAAAATTTGAACAACAGACTACCTTGCATAGTGACAAGGCTATCATCCATTGGAGTAACAAAGATATCAAAAACAGACTACCTTCAATAATGACAAGGCTACCATCCATTGGATTAACAAAAATCTCAACAAAAGACTACCTTCCATAATAACAAGGTTACCATCCATTGGAATAACAAATATCTCGACAACAGACTCCCTTTCATAATGACAAGGCTACAATCCATTGGAGTAACAGAAATCTCAACGACAGACTACCTTCCATAATGACAAGGCTACCATTCATTGGAGTAACAGAAATATCGACAACAGACTACATTCAAAAATGACAAGGCTACATCCATTTGGGCAACAAAAATCTCGACAACAGACTACCTTCCATAATGACTAGGCTACCATCCATTGGAGTAACAAAAATTTGAACAACAGACTACCTTGCATAATGACAAGGCTATCATCCATTGGAGTAACAAAGATATCGACAATAGACTACCTTCAATAATGACAAGGCTACCATCCATTGGAGTAACAAAAATCTCAACAAAAGACTACCTTCCATAATAACAAGGTTACCATCCATTAGAATAACAAAAATCTCGACAACAGACTCCCTTCCATAATGACAAGGCTACAATCCATTGGAGTAACAGAAATCTCAACGACAAACTACCTTCCATAATGACAAGGCTACCATTCATTGGAGTAACAAAAATATTGACAACAGACTACATTCCATAATGACAAGGCTACATCCATTGGGGTAACAAAAATCTCGACAATAGACTACCTTCCATAATGACAAGGCTACCATCCATTGGAGTAACAAAAATCTTCACAAAAGAATACCTTCCATAATGACAAGGTTACCATCCATTGGAATAAAAAAAATCTCGACAACAGACTACCTTCCATAATGACAAGGCTACCATCCAATGGAATAAAAAAAATTGACAACAAACTACCTTCCATAATAAAAAGGCTACCATTCATTGGAGTAAAAAAAAATGAACAGTAGACTACCTTCCATAATGACAAGGCTACAATCCATTGGAGTAACAGAAATATCAACGAGAGGCTACCAAACATAATGACAAGGCTTCCATCTATTGGAGTAACAAAAATCTCGACAATAGACTACCTTCCATAATTACTAGGCTACCATCCATTAGAGTATCAAAAATGTCGACAACAAACTACCTTCCATAATGACAAGGCTACCATCCATTGGAATAACCAAAATCTCGAAGATACAGTACCTTCCATAATGACAAGGCTATTATTCATTGAAGTAAAAAATATCTGAACAACAGATTACCTTCCATAATGACAAGGCTACCATCCATTGGAGTAACAGAAATCTCAACAACCGACTACCTTCCATAATGACATGGCTACCATCCAATGGAATAACAAAAATCTCGACAATAGACTACCTTAAATAATGACAAGGCTACCATCCATTGGAGTAACAAAAATATTAAGACTAGACTACCTTACATAATGGCAAGGCTATCATCCATTGGAGTAACAGAGAGACAACAGACTACCTTCAAAAATGACAAGGCTACCATGCCTTGGAGTAACAAAAATTTCGACAAAAGGCTACCTTCCATAATAACAAGGTTACCATCCATTGGAATTACAAAAATCTCGGAAACAGACTACCTTCCATAATGACAATGCTACCATCAAATGGAATAAAGAAAATTTAAACAAGAAACTACCTTCCATAATTACAAGGCTACCATCCATTGGAGTAACAAAAATCTGAACAACAAACTACCTTCCATAATGAGAAGGCTTCAATCCATTGGAGTAAAAGAAGACTCAATGACAAATTACCTTCCATAATGACAAGGCTACCATTTATTGGAGTAACAAAAATCTCGACAACAGACAACCTTCCATAACGACAAGGCTACCATCCATTGGAGTATAACAAATCTCGACAACAAACTACCTTCCATAATGACAAAACTACCATCCATTGGAAAAACCAAAATCTCGACAATAGAGTACCTTCCATAATGACAAGGCTATCATCCATTGAAGTAACAAAAATATGAACAACTGACTACCTTTCATAATGACAAGGCTACCATCCATTTGTGTAACAGAAATCACAATGACCGAATACCTTCCATAATGAAAAGGCTACCATCCATTGGAGTAACAAAAATCTGAACAATAGACTACCTTGCATAATGACAAGGCTATCATCCATTGGAGTAACAGATATATCGACAACAAACTACCTTCAATAATGATAAGACTACCATCTATTGGAGTAATAGAAATCTTGACAATAGACTACCTTCCATAATTACAAGGCTACCATCCATTGGAATAAAAAAAATCTTGACAATAGACTACCTTCCATAATGACAAGGCTACCATCCGTTGGAGTAACAAAAATTTGAACAACAAACTACCTTGCATAATGACAAGGCTATCATCCATTGGAGTAATAAAGATATCGAAAACAGACTACCTTCAATAATGACAAGGCTACCATCCATTGGAGTAACAAAAATCTCTACAAAAGACTACCTTCCATAATAACAAGGTTACCATCCATTGGAATAACAAATATCTCGACAACAGACTCCCTTCCATAATGACAAGGCTACAATCCATTGGAGTAACAGAAATCTCAACGACAGTCTGCCTTCCATAATGACAAGGCTACCATTCATTGGAGTAACAGAAATATCGACAACAGACTACGTTCCATAATGACAAGGCTACATCCATTGGGGTAACAAAAATTTGAACAACAGACTACCTTGCATAATGACAAGGCTATCATCCATTGGAGTAACAAAGATATCGACAACAGACTACCTTCAATAATGACAAGGCAACAATCCATTGGAGTAACAAAAATCTCGACAAAAGACTACCTTCCATAATAACAAGGTTACCATCCATTGGAATAACAGAAATCTCGACAACAGACTCCGTTACATAATGACAAGGCTACAATCCATTGGAGTAACAGAAAACTCAACGACAAACTACCTTCCATAATGACAGGGCGACCATTCATTGGAGTAACAGAAATATAGACAACAGACTACATTCCATAATGACAAGGCTACATCCATTGGGGTAACAAAAATCTCGACAACAGACTACCTTCCATAATGACAAGGCTACCATCCATTGGTGTAACAGAAATCTCAACAACCGACTCCCTTCCATAATGACAAGGCTACCATCCATTGGAATAACCAAAATCTCGACAATAGCGTACCTTCCATAATGACAAGGCTACCATCTATTGGAGTAACAAAAATCTCGACAACAGACCACCTTCCATAATTACAAGGCTACCATCCATTGGAGTATCAAAAATCTCGACAACAGACTACCTTCCATAATGACAAGGCTACCATCCATTGGAATAACCAAAATCTCGACAATAGAGTACCTTCCATAATGACAAGGCTATCATCCGTTGAAGTAACAAAAATATGAACAATAGACTACCTTTCATAATGACAAGGCTAGCATCCATTGGAGTAACAGAAATCTCAACGACAAACTACCTTCCATAATGACAAGGATACCATCCATTGGAATAACAAAAATCTTGACAATAGACTATCTTCTTTAATGACAATGCTACCATCCATTGGAGTAACAAAAATTTGAACAATAGACTAACTTGAATAATGATAAGGCTATCATCCATTGGAGTAACAAAGATATCGAAAACAGACTACCTTCAATAATGACAAGGCTACCATCCATTGGAGTAACAAAAATCTCTACAAAAGACTACCTTCCATAATAACAAGGTTACCATCCATTGGAATAACAAATATCTCGACAACAGACTCCCTTCCATAATGACAAGGCTACAATCCATCGGAGTAACAGAAATCTCAACGACAGACTGCCCCCCATAATGACAAGGCTACCATTCATTGGAGTAACAGAAATATCGACAACAGATTGCATTCCATAATGACAAGGCTAAATCCATTGGGGTAACAAAAATTTGAACAACATACTACCTTGCATAATGACAAGGCTATCATCCATTGGAGTAACAAAGATATCGACAACAGACTACCTTCAATAATGACAAGGCAACAATCCATTGGAGTAACAAAAATCTCGACAAAAGACTACCTTCCATAATAACAAGGTTACCATCCATTGGAATAACAAAAATCTCGACAACAGACTCCGTTACATAATGACAAGGCTACAATCCATTGGAGTAACAGAAAACTCAACGACAAACTACCTTCCATAATGACAAGGCGACCATTCATTGGAGTAACAGAAATATAGACAACAGACTACATTCCATAATGACAAGGCTACATCCATTGGGGTAACAAAAATCTCGACAACAGACTACCTTCCATAATGACAAGGCTACCATCCATTGGTGTAACAGAAATCTCAACAACCGACTCCCTTCCATAATGACAAGGCTACCATCCATTGGAATAACCAAAATCTCGACAATAGCGTACCTTCCATAATGACAAGGCTACCATCTATTGGAGTAACAAAAATCTCGACAACAGACCACCTTCCATAATTACAAGGCTACCATCCATTGGAGTATCAAAAATCTCGACAACAGACTACCTTCCATAATGACAAGGCTACCATCCATTGGAATAACCAAAATCTCGACAATAGAGTACCTTCCATAATGACAAGGCTATCATCCGTTGAAGTAACAAAAATATGAACAATAGACTACCTTTCATAATGACAAGGCTAGCATCCATTGGAGTAACAGAAATCTCAACGACAAACTACCTTCCATAATGACAAGGATACCATCCATTGGAATAACAAAAATCTTGACAATAGACTACCTTCTTTAATGACAATGCTACCGTCCATTGGAGTAACAAAAATTTGAACAATAGACTAACTTGAATAATGATAAGGCTATCATCCATTGGAGTAACAAAGATATCGAAAACAGACTACCTTCAATAATGACAAGGCTACCATCCATTGGAGTAACAAAAATCTCTACAAAAGACTACCTTCCATAATAACAAGGTTACCATCCATTGGAATAACAAATATCTCGACAACAGACTCCTTTCCATAATGACAAGGCTACAATCCATCGGAGTAACAGAAATCTCAACGACAGACTGCCCCCCATAATGACAAGGCTACCATTCATTTGAGTAACAGAAATATCGACAACAGATTGCATTCCATAATGACAAGGCTAAATCCATTGGGGTAACAAAAATTTGAACAACATACTACCTTGCATAATGACAAGGCTATCATCCATTGGAGTAACAAAGATATCGACAACAGACTACCTTCAATAATGACAAGGCTACCATCCATTGGAGTAACAAAAATCTCGACAAAAGACTACCTTCCATAATAACAAGGTTACCATCCATTGGAATAACAAAAATCTCGACAATAGACTCCCTTACATAATGACAAGGCTACAATCCATTGGAGTAACAGAAATCTCAACGACAAACTACCTTCCATAATGACAAGGCTACCATTCATTGGAGTAACAGAAATATCGGCAACAGACTACATTCCATAATGACAAGGCTACATCCATTGGGGTAACAAAAAACTCGACAACAGACTACCTTCCATAATGACAAGGCTACCATCCATTGGAGTAACAGAAATCTCAACGACCGAATACCTTCCATTATGACAATGCTACCATCCATTGGAATAACAAAAATCTCGACAACAGACCACATTACATAATGACAAAGCTACCATCCATTGGAGTAACAGAGATATCGACAATAAACTACCTTCCATAATGACAAGGCTACCATCCATTAGAATCACCAAAATCTCGACAATAGAGTACCTTCCATAATGACAAGGCTATCATCCGTTGAAGTAAAAAAAATCTGAACAATAGACTACCTTTCATAATGACAAGGCTAACATCCATTGGAGTAACAGAAATCTCAACGACCGACTACCTTCCATAATGACAAGGCTACCGTCCATTGGAATAACAAAAATCTTGACAATAGACTACCTTCTTTAATGACAAGGCTACCATCCACTGGAGTAACAAAAATTTGAACAACAGACTACCTTGCATAATGACAAGGCTATCATCCATTGGAGTGACAAAGATATCGAAAACAGACTACCTTCAATAATGACAAGGCTACAATCCATTGGAGTAACAAAAATCTCGACAAAAGACTACCTTCCATAATAACAAGGTTACCTTCCATTGGAATAACAAATATCTCGACAACAGACTCCCTTCCATAATGACAAGGCTACAATCCATTGGAGTAACAGAAATCTCAACGACAGACTGCCTTCCATAATGACAAGGCTACCATTCATTGGAGTAACAAAAATATCGACAACGGACTACATTCCATAATGACAAGGCTACATCCATTGGGGTAACAAAAATTTGAACAACAGACTACCTTGCATAATGACAAGGCTATCATCAATTGGAGTAGCAAAGATATCGACAACATACTACCTTCAATAATGACAAGGATACCATCCATTGGAGTAACAAAAATCTCGACAAAAGACTACCTTCCATAAGGACAAGGTTACCATCCATTGGAATAACAAAAATCTCGACAACAGACTCCCTTACATAATGACAAGGCTACAATCCATTGGAGTAACAGAAATCTCAACGACAAACTACCTTCCATAATGACAAGGCTACCATTTATTGGAGTAACAGAAATATCGACAACAGACTACATTCCATAATAACAAGGCTACATCCATTAGGGTAACAAAAATATCGACAACAGACTACCTTCCATAATGACAAGGCTACCATCCATTGGAGTAACAGAAATCTCAACGACCGACTACCTTCCATAATGACAAGGCTACCATCCATTGGAATAACAAAAATCTCGACAATAGACTACCTTCAATAATGACAAGGCTACCATCCATTGGAGTAACAAAAATCTTAAGACTATACTACCTTACATAATGACAAGGCTATCATCCATTGGAGTGACAGAGATATCGACAACAGACTACCTTCAAAAATGACAAGGCTACCAAGCCTTGGAGTAACAAAAATCTCGACAAAAGACTACCTTCCATAATGACAATGCTACCATCAAATGGAATAAAGAAAATTTAAACAACAAACTACCTTCCATAATTATAAGCCTACCATCCATTGGAGTAACAAAAGTATGAACAACAGACTACCTTCCATAATGAGAATGCTACAATCCATTGGAGTAACAGAAGACTCAATGACAAATTACCTTCCATATTGACAAGGCTACCATCTATTGGAGTAACAAAAATCTCGACAATAGACTACCTTCCATAATTACAAGGCTACCATCCATTGGATTATAAAAAATCTCGCCAACAGACTACCTTCCATAATGACAAAACTACCATCCATTGGAAAAACCAAAATCTCGACAATAGAGTACCTTCCATAATGACAAGGATATCATCCATTGTAGTAACAAAAATATGAACAACTTACTACCTTTCATAATGACAAGGCTACCATCCATTTGAGTAACAAAAATCTCAACGACCGACTACCTTCCATAATGACAAGGCTACCATCCATTTGAATAACAAGAATCTCGACAATAGAATACCTTCCATTATGACAAGGATACCATCCGTTAGAGTAACAAAAATCTGAACAACAGACTACCTTGCATAACGACAAGGCTATCATCCATTGGAATAACAGAGATATCGACAATAAACTACCTTCAATAATGATAAGACTACCATCTATTGGAGTAATAAAAATCTATACAAAAGACTACCTTCCATAATTACAAGGCTACCATCCATTGGAAAAACAAAAATCTCGACAATAGAATACCTTCCATAATTACAAGGCTACCATCCAATGGAATAAAAAAAATTTCAACAACAATCTACCTTCCATAATGACAAGGCTACAATCCATTAGAGTAACAAAAATATGAACAACAAACTACCTTCCATAATTACAAGGCTACAATCCATTGGAGTAACAGAAATCTCAATGGTAGACTACCTTCCATAATGACAAGGCTACCATCTATTGGAGTAACATAAATCTCGACAACAGACCACCTTCCATAATTACAAGGCTACCATCCATTGGAGTATCAAAAATCTCGACAAAAGACTACCTTCCATAATGACAAGGCTACCATCCATTGGAATAACTAAAATCTCGACAATAGAGTACCTTCCATAATGACAAGCCTACCATCCATAATGACAAGGCTACTATCCATTGGAGTAACAAATATTTGAACAATAGACTACATTCCATATTGGCAAGGCTACTATCCATTGGAGTAACAGAAATCTCAACGACCGACTACCATCCATAATGACAAGGCTACCATCCATTGGAAAAAAAATATCGACAATTGACTACCTTCCATAATGACAAGGCTACCATCCATTGGAGTAACAAAAATATTAAGATTAGACTACCTTACATAATGACAAAGCTATCAACAACATACTACCTTTAAAAATGACAAGGCTACCATGCCTTGGAGTAACAAAAATCTCGACAAAAGGCTACCTTCCATAATGACAAGGTTACCATCCATTGGAATAACAAAAATCTCGACAACATACTACCTTCCATAATGACAATGCTACCATCCAATGGAATAAATAAAATTTCAACAACAAGCTACCTTCCATAATGACAAGGCTATCATCCATTGAAATAACAAAAATATGAACAACAAACTACCTTTCATAATGACAAGGCTACACTCCATTTGAGTAACATAAATCTCAACGACCGACTACCTTCCATAATGACAAGGCTACCATTCAATTTAATAACAAGAATCTCGACAATGGAATACCTTCCATTATGACAAGGCTACCATCCATTTGAATAACAAGAATCTCGACAATAGAATACCTTCCATTATGACAAGGATACCATCCGTTAGAGTAACAAAAATCTGAACAACAGACTACCTTGCATAATGACAAGGCTATCATCCATTGGAATAACAGAGATATCGACAATAAACTACCTTCAATAATGACAAGACTACCATCTATTGGAGTAATAAAAATCTATACAAAAGACTACCTTCCATAATTACAAGGCTACCATCCATTGGAGTAACAAAAATTTGAACAACAAACTACCTTCCATAATGACAAGGCTACAATCCATTGGAGTAACAGAAATATCAATGACAGACTACCTTCCATAATGACAAGGCTACCATCTATTGGATTAACAAAAATCTCGACAATAGACCACCTTCCATAATTACAAGGCTAGCATCAATTGGAGTATCAAAAATCTCGACAACAGACTACCTTCCATAATGACAAGGCTACCATCCATTGGAATAACCAAAATCTCGACAATAGAGTACCTTCCATAATGACAAGCCTACCATCCATTGAAGTAACAAAAATCCGAAGAAAAGACTACCTTTCATAATGACAAGGCTAGCATCCATTGGATTAACAGAAATCTCAACGACTGAATACCTTCCATAATGACAAGGCTACCATCCATTGGAATAACAAAAATCTTGACAATAGACTTCCTTCTATAATGACAAGGCTACCATCCATTGGAGTAACAAAAATATGAACAACAGACTACCTTGCATAATGAAAAGGCTATCATCCATTGGAGTAACAAAGATATCGAAAACAAACTACCTTCAATAATGACAAGGCTACCATCCATTGGAGTAACAAAAATCTCGACAAAAGACTACCTTCCATAATAACAAGGTTACCATCCATTGGAATAACAAATATCTCGACAACAGACTCCCTTCCATAATGACAAGGCTACAATCCATTGGAGTAACAGAAATATCGACAACAGACTACATTCCATAATGACAAGGCTACATCCATTGGGGTAACAAAAATCTCGACAACCGACTACCTTCCATAATGACAAGGCTAGCATCCATTGGAGTAACAAAAATTTGAACAACAGACTACCTTGCATAATGACAAGGCTATCATCCATTGGAGTAACAATGATATCGACAACAGACTACCTTCAATAATGACAAGGCTACCATTCATTGGAGTAACAAAAATCTCAATAAAAGACTACCTTCCATAATAACAAGGTTACCATCCATTGGAATAACAAAAATCTCGACAACAGACTCCCTTACATAATGACAAGGCTACAATCCATTGGAGTAACAAAAATCTCAATAACAAACTACCTTCCATAATGACAAGGCTACCATTCATTGGAGTAACAGAAATATAGACAACAGACTACATTCCATAATGACAAGGCTACGTCCATTGGGGTAACAAAATTCTCGACAACAGACTACCTAAGATAATGACAAGGCTACCATCCATTGGAATAACAAAAATCTCGCCAACAGACTACCTTCCATAATGACAAGGCTACCATCCAATGGAATAAAAAAAAACTTAACAACAAACTACCTTCCATAATGACAAGGCTACCATTCATTGGAGTAACAAAAATCTGAACAACAGATTACCTTCCATAATGACAACGCTACAATCCATTGGAGTAACAGAAATCTCAACGAACAACTACCTTCCATAATGACAAGTCTACCATCCATTGGAATAACAAAAATCTCGACATAGACTACCTCCCATAATGACAAGGCTACCATCTATTGGAGTATCAAAAATCTCGACAACAGACTACCTTCCATAATGACAAGGCTACCATTCATTGGAGAATCAAAAATCTCGACAACAGACTACCTTCCATAATTACAAGGCTACCATCCATTGGAAAACCAAAATCTCGACAATACAGTACCTTCCATAATGACAAGGCTATTATCCATTGGAGTAACAAATATATAAACAACAAACTACCTTCCATAATGAAAAGTCTACCATCCATTGGAGTAATAGAAATCTCAACGACCGACTACCTTCCATAATGACAAGGCTACCATCTATTGGAGTAACAAAAATCTCGACAACAGACCACCTTCTATAATTACAAGGCTAGCATCCATTGGAGTATCAAAAATCTCAACAACAGACTACCTTCCATAATGACAAGGCTACCATCCATTGGAATAACCAAAATCTCGACAATAGTGTACCTTCCATAATGACAAGGCTATCATCCATTGAAGTAACAAAAATATGAACAACAAACTACCTTTCATAATGACAAGGCTAGCATCCATTGGATTAACAGAAATTTCAACGACCTACTACCTTCCATAATGAAAAGGCTACCATCCATTGGAATAACAAAAATCTCGACAACAGACTACCTTCTATAATGACAAGGCTACCATCCATTGGAGTAACAAAAATTTGAACAACAGACTACCTTGCATAATGACAAGGCTATCATCCATTGGAGTAACATAGATATCGACAATAGACTACCTTCAATAATGACAAGGCTACCATCCATTGGAGTAACAAAAATCTCGACAAAAGACTTGCTTCCATAATAACAAGTTCACCATCCATTGGAATAACAAAAATCTCGACAACAGACTCCCTTACATAATGACAAGGCTACAATCCATTAGAGTAATAGAAATCTCAACGACAGACTACCTTCCATAATGACAAGGCTACCATTCATTGGAGTAACAGAAATATCGACAACAGACTACATTCCATAATGACAAGGCTACATCCATTGGGGTAACAAATATCTCAACAACAGACTACCTTTCCATAATGACAAGGCTACCATCCATTGGAGTAACAAAAATCTTGACAAAAGACTACCTTCCATAATGACAAGGTTACCATCCATTGGAATAACAAAAATCATGACAACATACTACCTTCCATAATGACAAGGCTACCATCCAATGGAATAAAAAAAAATTGACAACAAACTACGTTCCATAATGACAAGGATACCATTTATTAGAGTAACAAAAATCTGAACAACAGACTACCTTTCATAATGACAAGGCTACAATCCATTGGAGTAACAGAAATCTCAACGAGAGACTACCTTCCATAATGACAAGGCTACCATCAATTGGAGTAACAAAAATCTCGACAACGGACTACCTTCCATAATTACAAGGCTACCATCCATTGGAGTATCAAAAATCTCGACAATAGACTACCTTGCATAATTAAAAGGGTACCATCCTTTGGAATAACCAAAATCTCGACAATACAGTACCTTCCATAATGATAAGGCTATTATCCATTGGTGTTACAAATATCTAAACAACAGACTATCTTCCATAATGAAAAGGCTACCATCCATTGGAGTAACAGAAATCTAAACGACCGACTACCTTCCATAATGACAAGGCTACCATCCATTCGAATAACAAAAATCTCGACAATAGACTACCTTCATTAATGACAAGGCTACCATCCATTGGAGTAACAAAAATCTTAAGATTAGACTACCTTACATAATGACAAAGCTATCATCCATTGGAGTAACAAAGATATCGACAACAGACTACCTTCAAAAATGACAAGGCTACCATGCCTTGGAGTAACAAAAATCTCGACAAAAGGCTACCTTCCATAATGACAAGGTTACCATCCATTGGAATAACAAAAATCTCGACAACAGACTACCTTCCATAATGACAATGCTACCATCCAATGGAATTAATAAAAGTTCAACAACAAGATACCTTCCATAATTACAAGGCTACCATCCATTGGAGTAACAAAAATCTGAACAACAGGCTACCTTCCATAATGACAAGGATACCATCTATTAGAGTAACAAATATCTCGACAACAGATTACCTTCCATAATTACAAGGCTACCATCCATTGGAAAAACCAAAATATCGAAAATAGAGTACCTTCCATAATGACAAGGCTATCATCCATTGAAATAACAAAAATATGAACAACAGACTACCTTTCATAATGACAAGGCTACCATCTATTTGAGAAACAGA
Source organism: Vicia faba (assembly GCA_948472305.1). Taxonomy (NCBI): domain Eukaryota; kingdom Viridiplantae; phylum Streptophyta; class Magnoliopsida; order Fabales; family Fabaceae; genus Vicia; species Vicia faba. The sequence goes on from OX451738.1 coordinate 764,679,773, forward strand.
AATCTCAACGACCGACTACCTTCCTAATGACATGGCTACCATCCATTGGAATAACAAGAATCTCGACAATAAAATACCTTCCATTATGACAAGGCTACCATCCATTGGAGTATGAAAAATCTGAACAACAGACTACCTTGCATAATGATAAGGCTATCATCCATTGGAGTAACAGAGATATCGACAACAGTCTACCTTTAATAATGACACGGCTACCATCCATTGGAGTAATAATAATATCTACAAAAGACTACCTTCCATAATTACAAGGCTACCATCCATTGGAATAACAAAAATCTCGACAATAGACTACCTTCCATAATTACAAGGCTACCATCCAATGGAATAAAATTTTTTTTGAGAACATACTACCTTCCATAATGACAAGGCTACAATCCATTGGAGTAACAAAAATCTGAACAACAGACTACTTTCCATAATGACATGGCTACAATCCATTGGAGTAACTGAAATCTCAATAACATACTACCTTCCATAATGACAAGGCGACCATCTATTGGAGTAACAAAAATCTCGACAACAGACCACCTTCCATAATTACAAGGCTAGCATACATTGGAGTATCAAAAATCTTGAAAACAGACTACCTTCCATAATGACAAGGCTACCATCCATTGGAATAACCCAAATCTCGATAATAGAGTACCTTCCATAATGACAAGGATATCATCCATTGAAGTAACAAAAATATGAACAACAGACTATCTTTCATAATGACAAGGCTAGCATCCATTGGAGTAATAGAAATCTCAACGACCGACTACCTTCCATAATGACAGGGCTACCATCCATTGGAATAACAAAAATCTTAACAATAGACTACCTTCTATAATGACAAGGCTACCATCCATTGGAGTAACAAAATTTTGAACAAAAAACTACCTTGCATAATGACAAGGCTATCATCCATTGGAGTAACAAAGATATTGAAAACAAACTACCTTCAATAATTACAAGGCTACCATCCATTGGAGTAACAAAAATATGAACAACAGACTACCTACCATAATGACAAGGCTATAATCCATTGGAGTAACATAAGACTCAATGACAGATTACCTTCCATAATGACAAGGCTACCATCTATGAAAAGGCTACCATCTATTGGAGCAACAAAAATCTCGACAACAGACTACCTTACATAATTACAAGGCTACCATCCATTGGAGTATAAAAAATCTCGACAACAGACTACCTTCCATAATGACAAGGCTAAAATCCATTGGAAAAACCAAAATATCGACAATAGAGTACCTTCCATAATGACAAGGCTATCATCCATTAAAATAACAAAAATATGAACAACGGACTACCTTTCATAATGACAAGGCTACCATCCATTTGAGTAATAGAAATCTCAACGACCGACTAACTTCCATAATGACAAGGCTACCATCCATTGGAATAACAAGAATCTCGACAATAGAATACCTTCCATTATGACAAGGATACCATCCAATGGAGTATCAAAAATATGAACAACAAACTACCTTGCATAATGACGAGGCTATCATCCATTGGAGTAAGAAAGATATCGACAACAGACTACCTTCAATAATGACAAGGCTACAATTCATTGGAGTAATAAAAATCTCTACAAAAGACTACCTTCCATAATTACAAGGCTACCATCCATTGGAATAACAAAAATCTCGGCAATAGACTACCTTCCATAATTACAAGGCTACCATCCAATGGAATAAAAAAAAATTTGACAACAGACTACCTTCCATAATGACAAGGCTACAATCAATTGGAGTAACAAAAATCTGAAAAACAGACTACCTTCCATAATGACAAGGCTACAATCCATTGGAGTAACAAAAATCTCAATGAAAGACTACCTTCCATAATGACAAGGCTACCATCTATTGGAGTAACAAAAATCTCGACAACAGACCACCTTCCATAATTACAAGGCTACCATCAATTGGAGTATCAAAAATCTCGACAACAGACTACCTTCCATAATGACAAGGCTACCATCCATTGGAATAACCAAAATCTCGACAATAGAGTACCTTCCATAATGACAAGGCTATCATCCATTGAAGTAACAAAAATCTGAACAAAAAACTACCTTTCAAAATGACAAGGCTAGCATCCATTGGAGTAAATGAAATCTCAACGACTGACTACCTTCCATAATGACAATGCTACATCTATTGGGGTAACAAAAATCTCGACAACAGACTACCTTCCATAATGACAAGGCTACCATCCATTGGAGTAACAAAAATTTGAACAACAGACTACCTTGCATAATGACAAGGCTATCATCCATTGGAGTAACAAAGATATCGAAAACAGACTACCTTAAATAATGACAAGGCTACCATCCATTGGAGTAACAAAAATATCGACAAAAGACTACCTTCCATAATAACAAGGTTACCATCCATTGGAATAACAAATATCTCGACATCAGACTCCCTTCCATAATGACAAGGCTACAATCCATTGGAGTAACAGAAATCTCAACGACAAACTACTTTCCATAATGACAAGGCTACCATTCATTGGAGTAACAAAAATATCGACAAAAGACTACATTCCATAATAACAAGGATACATCCACTGGGGTAACAAAAATCTTGACAACAGACTACCTTCCATAATGACAAGGCTACCATCCATTGGAGTAACAAAAATCTTGACAAAAGACTACCTTCCATAATGACAAGGTTACCATCCATTGGAATAACAAAAATCTCGACAACAAACTACCTTCCATAATGACAAAGCTACCATCCAATGGAATAAAAAAAAATTTGACAACAAACTACCTTCCATAATGATAAGGCTACCTTTCAATGTAGTAACAAAAATATGAACAATAGACTACCTTCGATAATGACAAGGCTACAATCCATTGGAGTAACAGAAATCTCAACGAGAGACTACCTTCCATAATGACAAGGCTACCATCTATTGGAGTAACAAAAATCTCGACAACATACTACCTTCTATAATTACAAGGCTACCATCCATTGGAGTATAAAAAATATCGACAACAAACTACGTTCCATAATGACAAGGCTACCATCCATTGGAATAACCAAAATCTCGACAATATAGTACCTTCCATAATGACAAGGCTACTATCCATTGGATTAACAAATATCTGAACAATAGACTACCTTCCATAATTACAAGGTTACCATCCATTGGATTAACAAAAATCTCAACGTCCAACTACCTTCCATAATGACAACGCTACCATCCATTGGAATAACAAAAATATCGACAATAGACTACCTTCCATAATGACAAGGCTACCATTCATTGGAGTATAAAAATTTTTAAGATTAGCTAACCTTACATAATGACAAACCTATCATCCATTGGAGTTTCAAAGATATCGACAACAGACTACCTTCAAAAATGACAAGGCTACAATGCCTTGGAGTAACAAAACTTTCGACAAAAGGCTACCTTCCATAATGACAAGGTTACCATCCATTGGAATAACAAAAATCTCGACAACAAACTACCTTCCATAATGACAAGGCTACCATCCATTTGAGTAACAGAAATCTCAACGACCGACTACCTTCCATAATGACAAGGCTACCATCCATTAGAATAACCAGTATCTCGACATTAGAATACCTTCCATTATGACAAGGCTACCATCCATTGGAGTAACAAAAATCTGAACAACAGACTACCTTGCATAATGACAAGGCTATCATCCATTGGAGTAACAGAGATATCGACAACTTACTACCTTCAATAATGACAAGGCTACCATCAATTGGAGTAATAAAATTATCTACAAAAGACTACCTTCCATAATTACAAGGCTACCATCCATTGGAATAACAAAAATCTCGACAATAGACTACCTTCCATAATTACAAGGCTACCATCCAATGGAATAAAAAAAATTTCGACAACAGACTACCTTCCATAATGACAAGGCTACAATCCATTGGAGTAACAAAAATCTGTACAACAGACTACCATCCATAATGACAAGGCTACAATCCATTGGAGTAACAGAAATATCAACGATAGACTACCTTCCATAATGACAAGGCAACCATCTATTGGAGTAACAAAAATCTCGACAACAGACCACCTTCCATAATTACAAGGCCACCGTCCATTGAAGTATCAAAAATCTTGACAACAGACTACCTTCCATAATGACAAGGCTACCATCCATTGGAATAACCAAAATCTCAACAATAGAGTACCTTCCATAATGACAAGGCTATCATCCATTGAAGTAACAAAAATCTGAACAACAGACTACCTTTCATAATGACAAGGCTAGCATCCATTGGAGTAACATAAATCTCAACGACCAACTACCTTCCATAATGACAAGGCTACCATCCATTGGAATAACAAAAATATCGACAAAAGACTACCTTCTATAATGACAAGGCTACCATCCATTGGAGTAACCAAAATTTTAACAACAGGCTACCTTGCATAATGACAAGGCTATCATCCATTGGAGTAACAAAGATATTGAAAATAGACTACCTTCAATAATGACAATGCTACCTTCAAATGGAATAAATAAAATTTCAACAACAAACTACCTTCCATAATTACAAGGCTACCTACCATTGGAGTAACAAAAATCTGAACAATAGACTACCTTCCATAATGACAAGGCTACAATCCATTGGAGTAACAGAAGACTTAATGATAGATTACCTTCCATAATGACAAGGCTACCATCTATTGGAGTAACAAAAATATCGACAACAAACTGCCTTCCAAAATTACAAGGCTACCATCCATTGGAGTATAAAAAATCTCGACAACAGACTACCTTCCATAATGACAAGGCTACCATCCATTGGAAAAACCAAAATCTCGACAATCGAGTACCTTCCATAATGACAAGGCTATCATCCATTGAAGTAACAAAAATATGAACAACAGACTACCTTTCATAATGACAAGGCTACCATCAATTTGAGTAACAGAAATCTCAACGACCGACTACCTTCCATAATGACAAGGCGACCATCTATTATAATAAAAAGAATCTCGACAATAGAATACCTTCCATTATGACAAGGATACCATCCATTGGAGTAACAGAAATCTGAACAACAGACTACCTTGCATAATGACAAGACTATCATCCATTGGAGTAACAAAAATCTCGACAACAGACTACCTTCAATAATGACAAGGCTACCATCCATTGGAGTAATAAAAATCTATACAAAAGACTACCTTCCATAATTACAAGGCTACCATCCATTGGAATAACAAAAGTCTCGACAAGAGACTACCTTCCATAATGACGAGGCTACCATCCATTGGAATAACAAGAATCTCGACAATAGAATACCTTCCATTATGACAAGGATACCATCCATTGGAGTAACAGAAATCTGAACAATAGACTACCTTGCATAATGACAAGGCTATCATCCATTGGGGTAACAAAAATCTCGCCAACAGATTACCTTTAATAATGACAAGGCTACCATCAATTGGAGTAATAAAAATCTCTACAAAAGACTACCTTCCATAATTACAAGGCTACCATCCATTGGAATAACAAAAATCTCGACAACAGACTACCTTCCATACTGACAATGCTACCATCTAAAGGAATAAAGAAAATTTCAACAACAAATTACCTTCCATAATTACAAGGCTACCATCCATTGGAGTAACATAAATCTGAACAATAGACTACCTTCTATAATGACAAGGCTACCATCCATTGGAATAACCAAAATCTCGACAATAGAGTACCTTCCATAATGACAAGGCTATCATCCATTGAAGTAACAAAAATCTGAACAACAGACTACCTTTCATAATGACAAGGCAAGCATCCATTGGAGCAACAGAAATCTCAACGACCGACTACCTTCCATAATGACAAGGCTACCATCCATTGGAATAATAGAAATATCGATAAAAGACTACCTTCTATAATGACAAGGCTACCATCCATTGGAGTAACAAAAATTTAAACAACAGGCTACCTTGCATAATGACAAAGCTATCATCCATTGGAGTAACAAAGATATTGAAAATAGACTACCTTCAATAATGACAACGCTACCATCAAATGGAATAAAGAAAATTTCAACAACAAACTACCTTCCATAATTACAATGCTACCTTCCATTGGAGTAACAAAAATCTGAACAACAGACTACCTTCCATAATGACAAGGCTACAATCCATTGGAGTAACAAAAGACTCAATGACAGATTACCTTCCATAATGACATGGCTACCATCTATTGGAGTAATAAAAATCTCGACACCAGACTACCTTCCATTGTTACAAGGCTTCCATCCATTGGAGTATAAAAAATCTCGACAATAGACTACCTTCCATAATGACAAGGCTACCATCCATTAGAAAAACCAAAATCTCGACAATAGAGTACCTTCCATAATGACAAGGCTATCATCCATTGAAGTAACAAAAATATGAACAACAGACTACCTTTCATAATGACAAGTCTACCATCCATTTGAGTAACAGAAATCTCAACGACCGACTACCTTCCATAATTACAAGGCTACCATCCATTGTAATAAAAAGAATCTCGACAATAGAATACCTTCCATGATGACAAGGATACCATCCATTGGAGTAACAGAAATCTAAACAACAGACTACCTTGCATAATGACAAGGCTATCATCCATTGGGGTAACAAAAATCTCGACAACAGACTACCTTCAATAATGACAAGGCTACCATCCATTAGAGTAATAAAAATCTATACAAAAGACTAACTTCCATAATTACAAGGCTACCATCCATTGGAATAACAAAAATCTCGATAACAGACTACCTTCCATAATGACAAGGCTACCATCCATTGGAATAACAAGAATCCCGACAATAGAATACCTTCCATTATGACAGGGATACCATCCATTGGAGTAACAGAAATCTGAACAATAGACTACCTTGCATAATGACAAGGCTATCATCCATTGGGGTAACAAAAATCTCGACAACAGACTACCTTCAATAATGACAAGGCTACCATCCATGGGAGTAATAAAAATCTATACAAAAGACTACCTTCCATAATTACAAGGCTACCATCCATTGGAATAACAAAAATCTCGACAACAGACTACCTTCCATAATGACGAGGCTACCATCCATTGGAATAACAAGAATCTCGACAATAGAATACCTTCCATTATGACAAGGATACCATCCATTGGAGTAACAGAAATCTGAACAATAGACTACCTTGCATAATGACAAGGCTATCATCCATTGGGGTAACAAAAATCTCGCCAACAGATTACCTTTAATAATGAGAAGGCTACCATCAATTGGAGTAATAAAAATCTCTACAAAAGACTACCTTCCATAATTTCAAGGCTACCATCCATTGGAATAACAAAAATCTCGACAACAGACTACCTTCCATACTGACAATGCTACCATCTAAAGGATTAAAGAAAATTTCAACAACAAATTACCTTCCATAATTACAAGGCTACCATCCATTGGAGTAACATAAATCTAAACAATAGACTACCTTCTATAATGACAAGGCTACCATCCATTGGAATAACCAAAATCTCGACAATAGAGTACCTTCCATAATGACAAGGCTATCATCCATTGAAGTAACAAAAATTTGAACAACAGACTACCTTTCATAATGACAAGTCTACCATCCATTTGAGTAACAGAAATCTCAACGACCCACTACCTTCCATAATTACAAGGCTACCATCCATTGGAATAACAAAAATCTCGACAACAGACTACCTTCCATAATGACAATGCTACCATCCAAAGGAATTAAGAAAATTTCAACAACAAACTACCTTCCATAATTACAAGGCTACCATCCATTGGAGTAACATAAATCTGAACAATAGACTACCTTCCATAATGACAAGGCTACAATCCATTGGAGTAACAGAAGACTCAATGACATATTACCTTCCATAATGACAAGGCTACCATCTATTGGAGTAACAAATATTTTGACAACAGACCACCTTCCATAATTACAAGGCTACCATCCATTGGAGTATAAAAAATCTCGACAACAGACTACCTTCCATTATGATAAGGCTACCATCCATTGGAAAAACCAAAATATCGACAATAGAGTACCTTCCATAATGACAAGGCTAACATCCATTGTAATAACAAGAATCTCGACAATAGAATACCTTCCATTATGACAAGGCTACCATCCATTGGAGTAACAAAAATCTGAACAATTGACTACCTTGCATAATGATAGGCTATCATCCATTGGAGTAACTTAGATATCGACAACTGACTACCTTCAATAATGACAAGGTTACCATCCATTGGAGTAATAAAAATATCTACAAAAGACTACCTTCCATAATGACAAGGCTACAATCCATTGGAGTAACAAAAATATGAACAACAGACTACCTTCCATAATGACAAGGCTACAATCCATTGAAGTAACAGAAATCTGAATGACAGACTACCTTCCATAATGAAAAGGCTACCATCTATTGGAGTAACAAAAATCTCGACCACAGACCACCTTCCATAATTACAAGGCTACCATCCATTGGAGTATCTAAAATCTCGACAACAGAGTACCTTCCATAATGACCAGGCTATCATCCATTGAAGTAACAAAAATCAGAACAACATACTACCTTTCACAATGACAAGGCTAGCATCCATTGGAGTAACATAAATCTCAACGACCGACTACCTTCCATTATGACAAGGCTACCATCCATTGGAGTAACAAAAATCTGAACAATAGACTACCTTGCATAATGACAGGCTATCATCCATTGGAGTAACTTAGATATCGACAACTGACTACCTTCAATAATTACAAGGCTACCATCCATTGGAGTAATAAAAATATCTACAAAAGACTACCTTCCATAATGACAAGGCTACAATCCATTGGAGTAACAAAAATATGAACAACAGACTACCTTCCATAATGACAAGGCTACAATCCATTGGAGTAACAGAAATCTCAATGACAGACTACCTTCCATAATGAAAAGGCTACCATCTATTGGAGTAAGAAAAATCTCGACAACAGACCACCGTCCATAATTACAAGGCTAGCATCCATTGGAGTATCAAAAATCTCGACAACAGAGTACCTTCCATAATGACCAGGCTATCATCCATTGAAGTAACAAAAATCTGAACAACAGACTACCTTTCATAATGACAAGGCTAGCATCCATTGGAGTAACATAAATCTCAACGACCGACTACCTTCCATAATGACCAGGCTACCATCCATTAGAATAACAAAAATCTTGATAATAGACTACATTCTATAATAACAAGGCTACCATCCATTGGAGTAACAAAAATTTGAACAACAGACTACCTTGCATAATGACAAGGCTATCATCCATTGGAGTAACAAAGATATTGAAAACAGACTACCTTCAATAATTACAAGGTTACCATCCATTGGAGTAACAAAAATCTCGACAAAAGACTACCTTCCATAATAACAAGGTTACCATTCATTGAAGTAACAAAAATCTCGACAAAGACTCCCTTCCATAATGACAAGGCTACAATCCATTGGAGTAACGGAAATCTCAACATAAGACTACCTTCCATAATGACAAGGGTACCATTCATTGGAGTAACATAAATATCGACAATAGACTACATTCCATAATGACAAGGCTACATCCATTGGGGTAACAAAAATGTCGACAACAGACTACCTTCCATAATGACAAGGCTACCATCCATTGGAGTAACAAAAGTCACGACAACAGACTAACTTCCATAATGACAAGGCTACCATCCAATGAAATAAAAAAAACTTTCGATACCAAACTACCTTCCATAATGACAAGGCTACCATCCATTGGATTAACAAAAATCTGAACATCATACTACCTTCCATAATGACAAGGTTACAATCCATTGGAGTAACAAAAATCTCAACGACAGACTACCTTCCAAAATGACAAGGCTACCATCTATTGGAGTAACAAAAATCAAGACAATAGACTACCTTCCATAATTGCAAGGCTACCATCCATTGGAGTATCAAAAATCTCGACAACAGACTACCTTCCATAATGACAAGGCTACCATCCATTGGAATAACCAAAATCTCGACAATAGACTACCTTCCATAATTACAAGGCTATCATCCATTGAAGTAACAAAATTATGAATAACAGACTACCTTTCATAATGACAAGGCTACCATCCATTTGAGTAACAGAGATATCGACAACAGACTACCTTCAATAATGACAAGGCTACCATCCATTGGAGTAATAAAAATCTTTACAAAAGACTACCTTCCATAATGACAAGGTTACCATCCATTGGAATAACAAAAATCTCGAAAATAGACTACCTTCCATAATGACAAGGCTACCATCCAATGGAATAAAAAAATTTTCGACAACAGACTACCTTCCATAATGACAAGGCTACCATCCATTAGAGTAACAGAAATCTCAACGATAGACTACCTTCCATAATGACAAGGCTACCATCTATATGAAAAACAAAAATCTCGACAACAGACAACCTTCCATGATTACAAGGCTACCATCCATTGGAGTATCAAAAATCTCGACAACAGACTACCTTCCATAATGACAAGGCTACCATCCATTGGAATAACAAAAATCTCGACAATAGAGTACCTTCCATAATGACAAGGCTATCATCCATTGAAGTAACAAAAATCTAAACAACAGACTACCTTTCATAATGAAAAAGGCTACCATCCATTGGAGTAACAGAAATCTCAATGACCGACTACCTTCCATAATGACAAGGCTACCATAATAACAAGGTTACCATCCATTGGAATAACAAAAATCTCGATAAAAACTACCTTCCATAATGATAAGGCTACCATCCATTGGAATAAGAAAAACTCGACAACTGACTACCTTCCATAATGACAAGGCTACCATTCATTGGAGTAACAAAAATATCGACAACAGACTACCTTCCATAATGACAAGGCTACATCCATTGGGTTAACAAAAATCTCGATAACACACTACCTTCCATAATGACAAGGCTACCGTCCAATGCAATAACAAAAATCTCGACAAACGACTACCTTCCATAATGACAAGGTTACCATCCATTAGAATAACAAATATCTCGACAACAGACTACCTTCCATAATGACAAGGCTACCATCCAATGGAATAAAAAATTCACGGCAACAGACTACCTTCCATAATGACAAGGCTACAATCCATTGGAATGACAAAAATCTGAACAATAGACTACCTTCCATAGTGACAAGGCTACAATCAATTAGAGTAACATAAATCTCAACAACAAACTACCTTCCATAATGACAAGGCTACCGTCCATTGGAGTAACACAATTCTCGATAAAAGACTACCTTCCATAATAACAAGGTTACCATCCATTGGAAAAATAAAAATCTCGACAAAAAACTACCTTCTATAATGACAAGGCTACCATCCATTGGAATAACAAAAATCTCGACAAAAGACTACCTTTCATAATGACAAGGCTACCATTCATTGGAGTAACGAAAATATCGACAACAAACTACCTTCCATAATAACAAGGCTGTATCCATTGGGGTAACAAAAATCTTGACAACTGACTACCTTCCATAATGACAAGGCTACCATCCATTAGAGTAACAAAAATCTCGACCAAAAACTACCTTTCATAATGACAGGGCTACCATCCATTGGAATAACAAAAATCTCGACAAAAGACTACCTTCCATAATGACAAGGTCACCATCCATTGGAATAACAAATATTCCGACAACATACAACCTTTCATAATGACAAGGCTACCATCCAATGGAATAAAAAATTCTTGACAACAGGCTACCTTTCATAATGACACGGCAACAATCCATTGGAGTAACAAAAATCTGAACAATAGACTACCTTCCATAATGACAAGGCTACAATCCATTGGAGCGACAGAAATCGCAACGAAAGACTACCTTCCATAATGACAAAGCTACCATCCATTGGAGTAACAAAAATCTCGACAACAGACTACCTTCCATAATGAAAAGGCTATCATCCATTGGTGTAACAAAAAATATGAACAACAGACTACCTTCCATAATTACAAGGCTACCATCCACTGGAGTAACAGAAATCTCAACGACCGACTAACTTCCATAATGATAAGGCTACCATCCATTGGAGTAACACAAATCTCGACAAAAGACTACCATCCATAATAACAAGGTTACCATCTATTGGAATAACAAAAATCTCGACAAAAAACTACCTTCTATAATGACAAGGCTATCAACCGTTGGAATAACAAAAATCTCGACAAAAGACTACCTTCCATAATGACAAGGCTACAATTCATTGGAGTAACAAAAATATCGACAACATATTACCTTCCATAATGACAAGGCTACATCCATTGGGTTAACAAAAATCTTGACAATAGACTACCTTCCATAATGACAAGGCTACCATCCATTGGAGTAACAAAAATCTCGACAAAAAACTACCTTCCATAATGACAAGGCTACCATCCATTGGAATAACAAAAATCTCGACATAAGACTACCTTCCATAATGACAAGGTTACCATCCATTGGAATAACAAATATCTCGACAATAGACTACCTTCCATAATGACAAGGCTACCATCCAATGGAATAAAAAATTCTCGACAACAGACTACCTTCCATAATGAAAAGGCTACAATCCATTGGAGTAACAAAAATATGAACAACAGACTAGCTTCCATAATGACAAGGCTACAATCCATTAGAGTAACATAAATCTCAACGACATAATACCTTCCATAATGACAAGGCTACCATCCATTGGAGTAACAAAAATATCGACAACAGACTACCTTCCATAATCATAAGGCTACCACCCAATGGAGTATAAAAAATTTCGACAACAGACTACCTTCCATAATGACAAGGCTATCATCCATTGGAGTAACAAAAATATGAACAACAGACTACCTTCCATAATGACAAGACTACCATCCATTGGAGTAACAGAAATCTCAACGATCAAATACCTACCATAAGGACAAGGCTACCATCCATTGGAGTAACAAAAATCTGAACAACAAACTACCTTGCATAATTACAAGGCTATCATCCATTGGAGTAACAGAGATATAGACCACAGACTACCTTCAATAATGACAAGGCTACCATGCATTGGAGTAAAAAAAATTTCAACAAAACACTACATTTCATAATGACAATGTTTCCATCCATTGGAATAACAAAAATCTCGACAACAGACTACCTTCCATAATAACAAGGCTACCATCCATTGGAGTAACAAAAATCAGAACAACATACTACCTTACATATTGACAAGGCTACCATCTATTGGAGTAACAAAAATCTCGACAATAGACTACCTTCCATAATTACAAGGCTACCATCCATTGGAGTATCAAAAATCTCGACAACATACTACATTCCATAATGACAAGGCTACCATCCATTGGAATAAACAAAATCTTGACAATAGAGTACCTTCCATAATGACAAGGCTATCATCCATTAAAGTAACAAAAACCTGAACAATAGACTACCTTTCATAATGACGAGGCTACCATCCATTGTAGTAACAGAAATATCAACGACCGACTACCTTCCATAATGACAAGGCTACCATCCGTTGGAGTAACAAAAATCTCTACAAAAGACTACCTTCCATAATAACAAGGTTACCATCCATTGGAATAACAAAAATCTCGACAATAGACTCCCTTCCATAATGAAAAGGCTATAATCCATTGGAGTAACAAAAATCTCAACGACAGACTACCTTCCATAATGACAAGGCTACCATCGATTGGAGTAACACAAATCTCGACAAAAGACTACCTTCCATAATAACAAGGTTACCATCCATTGTAATAATAAAAATCTCGATAATAGACTCCCTTCCATAATGAAAAGGCTATAATCCATTGGAGTAACAAAAATCTCAACGACAGACTACCTTCCATAATGACAAGGCTACCATCGATTGGAGTAACACAAATCTCGACAAAAGACTACCTTCCATAATAACAAGGTTACCATCCATTGTAATAATAAAAATCTCGACAAAAAACTAACTTCCATAATGACAAGGCTACCATCCATTGGAATAACAAAAATCTCGACAAAAGACTACCTTCCATAATGACAAGGCTGCCATTCATTGGAGTAACAAAAATATCGACAACAGACTACCTTCCATAATAACAAGGCTACATCCATTGGGCTAACGAAACTCTCGACAACAGACTACCTTCCATAATGACAAGGATACCATCCATTGGAGTAACAAAAATTTAAAAAGAAAAAAACTACCTTCCATAATTACAAGGCTACCATTCATTGGAATAAAAAAAATCTCGACAAAAGACTACCTTCCATAATGACAAGGTTACCATCCATTAGAATAACAAATATCTTGACCACATAATACCTTCCATAATGACAAGGCTACCATCCAATGGAATATAAAATTCTCGACAACAGACTGCCTTGCATAATGACAAGGCTATCATCCATTGGAGTAACAGAGATATAGACAACAGACTACCTTCAATAATGACAAGGCTACCATCCATTAGAGTTAAAAAAATTTCAACAAAAGACTACATTTCATAATGACAAGGTTACCATCCATTGGAATAACAAAAATCTCGACAACAAACTACCTTCCATAATAACAAGGCTACCATCCATTGGAGTAACAAAAATCAGAACAACAGACTACCTTACATATTGACAAGGCTACCATCTATTGGAGTAACAAAAATCTCGACAACAGACTACCTTCCATAATTAAAAGGCTACCATCCATTGGAGTATAAAAAATCTCGACAACAGACTACCTTCCATAATGACAAGGCTACCATCCATTGGAATAAACAAAATCTTGACAATAGAGTACCTTCCATAATGACAAGGCTACCATCCATTGTAGTAACAAAAATATCAACGACCGACTACCTTCCATAATGACAAGGTTACCATCCGTTGGAGTAACAAAAATCTCGACAAAAGACTACCTTCCATAATAACAAGGTTACCATCCATTGGAATAACAAAAATCTCGACAAAAGACTACCTTCCATAATGACAGGGCTACCATTCATTGGAGTAACAAAAATATCGACAACAGACTACCTTCCATAATGACAAGGCTACATCCATTGGGTTAACAAAACTCTCGACAACAGACTACCTTCCATAATGACAAGGATACCATCCATTGGAGTAACAAAAATCTAGAAAAAAAGACTACCTTCCATAATGACAAGGCTACCATCCATTGGAATAAAACAAATCTCGACAAAAGACTACCTTCCATAATGACAAGGTTACCATCCATTAGAATAACAAATATCTTGAAGACATAATACCTTGCATAATGACAAGGCTATCATCCATTGGAGTAACAGAGATATAGACAACAGACTACCTTCAATAATGACAAGGCTACCATCCATTGGAGTAAAAAATTTTTCAACAAAAGACTACATTTCATAATGACAAGGTTACCATCCATTGGAATAACAAAAATCTCAACAACATACTACCTTCCATAATAACAAGGCTACCATCCATTGGAGTAACAAAAATCAGAACAACAGACTACCTTACATATTGACAAGGCTACCATCTATTGGAGTAACAAAAATCTCGACAATAGACTACCTTCCATAATTACAAGGCTAACATCCAGTGGAGTATGAAAAATCTCGACAACATACTACCTTCCATAATGACAAGGCTACCATCCATTGGAATAAACAAAATTCTCGACAATAGACTCCCTTCCATAATGAAAAGGCTATAATCCATTGGAGTAACGAAAATCTCAACGAGAGACTACCTTCCATAATGACAAGGCTACCATCGATTGGAGTAACACAAATCTCAACAAAAGACTACCTTCCATAATAACAAGGTTACCATAAATTGTAATAATAAAAATCTGGACAAAAAACTACCTTCAATAATGACAAGGCTACCATCCATTAGAATAACAAAAATCTCGACAAAAGAATACTTTCCATAATGAGAAGGCTACCATTCATTGGAGTAACAAAAATATCGACAACAGACTACCTTCCATAATGACAAGGCTACATCCATTGGGTAAACAAAAATCTCGACAATAGACTACCTTCCATAATGACAAGGATACCATCCATTGGAGTAACAAAAATCTAGAAAAAAAAACTACCTTCCATAATGACAAGGCAACCATCCATTGGAATAAAAAAAATCTCGACAAAAGACTACCTTCCATAATGACAAGGCTATCAACCATTGGAATAACAAAAATCTCGACAAAAGACTACCTTCCATATAGACAAGGCTACAATTCTTTGGAGTAACAAAAATATCGACAACAGATTACCTTCCATAATGACAAGGCTACATCCATTGGTTTAACAAAAATCTCGACAATAGACTACCTTCCATAATGACAAGGCTACCATCCATTGTAATAATAAAAATCTCGACATAAGACTACCTTCCATAATGACAAGGTTACCATCCATTGGAATAACAAATATCTCGACAACAGACTACCTTCCATAATGACAAGGCTACCATCCAATGGAATAAAAAATTCTCGACAACAGACTACCTTCCATAATGACAAGGCTACAGTCCATTGGAGTAAGAAAAATTTGAACAACAGACTACCTTCCATAACGACAAGGCTACAATCCATTAGAGTAACATAAATCTCAACGACATAATACCTTCCATAATGACAAGGCTACCATCCATTGGAGTAACAAAAATCTCGACAACAGACTACCTTCCATAATCACAAGGCTACCACCCATTGGAGTATAAAAAATTTCGACAACAGACTACCTTCCATAATGACAAGGCTATCATCCATTGGAGTAACAAAAATATGAACAACAGACTACCTTCCATAATGACAAGACTACCATCCATTGGAGTAATAGAAATCTCAACGATCAAATACCTACCATAATGACAAGGCTACCATCCATTGGAGTAACAAAAATCTGAACAACAAACTACCTTGCATAATGACAAGGCTATCATCCATTGGAGTAACAGAGATATAGACAACAGACTACCTTCAATAATGACAAGGCTACCATCCATTGGAGTTATAAAAAATTCAACAAAACACTACATTTCATAATGACAAGGTTACCATCCATTGGAATAACAAAAATCTCGACAACAGACTACCTTCCATAATAACAAGGCTACCATCCATTGGGGTAACAAAAATCAGAACAACAGACTACCTTACATATTGACAAGGCTACCATCTATTGGAGTAACCAAAATCTCGACAACAGACTACCTTCCATAATTACAAGGCTACCATCCATTGGAGTATCAAAAATCTCGACAACAGACTACCTTCCATAATGACAAGGCTACCATCCATTGGAATAAACAAAATCTTGACAATAGAGTACCTTCCATAATGACAAGGCTATCATCCATTAAAGTAACAAAAATATGAAAAATAGACTACCTTTCATAATGAAAAGGCTACCATCCATTGTAGTAACAGAAATATCAACGACCGACTACCTTCCATATTGACAAGGCTACCATCCGTTGGAGTAACAAAAATCTCGACAAAAGACTACCTTCCATAATAACAAGGTTACCATCCATTGGAATAACAAAAATCTCGACAAAAGACTACCTTCCATAATTACAAGGCTACCATTCATTGGAGTAACAAAAATATCGACAACAGACTAACTTCCATAATGACAAGGATACCATCCATTGGAGTAACAAAAATCTAGAAAAAAGACTACCTTCCATAATAACAAGGTTACCATCCATTGTAATAATAAAAATCTCGACAAAAAACTAACTTCCATAATGACAAGGCTACCATCCATTGGAATAACAAAAATCTCGACAAAAGACTACCTTCCATAATGACAAGGCTACCATTCATTGGAGTAACAAAAATATCGACAACAGACTACCTTCCATAATGACAAGGCTACATCCATTGGGCTAACAAAACTCTCGACAACAGACTACCTTCCATAATGACAAGGATACCATCCATTGGAGTAACAAAAATCTAGAAAGAAAAAAACTACCTTCCATAATGACAAGGCTATCATCCAATGGAATAAAAAAAATCTCGACAAAAGACTGCCTTCCATAATGACAAGGTTACCATCCATTAGAATAACAAATATCTTGAAGACATAATACCTTGCATAATGACAAGGCTATCATCCATTGGAGTAACAGACGTATAGACAACAGACTACCTTCAATAATGACAAGGCTACCATCCATTGGAGTAAAAAAAATTTCAACAAAAGACTACATTTCATAATGACAAGGTTACCATCCATTGGAATAACAAAAATCTCAACAACAGACTACCTTCCATAATAACAAGGCTACCATCCATTGGAGTAACAAAAATCAGAACAACAGACTACCTTACATATTGACAAGGCTACCATCTATTGGAGTAACAAAAATCTCGACAATAGACTACCTTCCATAATTACAAGGCTAACATCCAGTGGAGTATGAAAAATCTCGACAACAGACTACCTTCCATAATGACAAGGCTACCATCCATTGGAATAAACAAAATTCTCGACAATAGACTCCCTTCCATAATGAAAAGGCTATAATCCATTGGAGTAACGAAAATCTCAACGAGAGAGTACCTTCCATAATGACAAGGCTACCATCGATTGGAGTAACACAAATCTCAACAAAAGACTACCTTCCATAATAACAAGGTTACCATAAATTGTAATAATAAAAATCTGGACAAAAAACTACCTTCAATAATGACAAGGCTACGATCCATTAGAATAACAAAAATCTCGACAAAAGAATACTTTCCATAATGAGAAGGCTACCATTCATTGGAGTAACAAAAATATCGACAACAGACTACCTTCCATAATGACAAGGCTACATCCATTGGGTTAACAAAAATCTCGACAATAGACTACCTTCCATAATGACAAGGATACCATCCATTGGAGTAACAAAAATCTAGAAAAAAAAACTACCTTCCATAATGACAAGGCAACCATCCATTGGAATAAAAAAAATCTCGACAAAAGACTACCTTCCATAATGACAAGGCTATCAACCATTGGAATAACAAAAATCTCGACAAAAGACTACCTTCCATAATGACAAGGCTACAATTCTTTGGAGTAACAAAAATATCGACAACAGATTACCTTCCATAATGACAAGGCTACATCCATTGGGTTATCAAAAATCTCGACAATAGACTACCTTCCATAATGACAAGGCTACCATCCATTGTAATAATAAAAATCTCGACATAAGACTACCTTCCATAATGACAAGGTTACCATCCATTGGAATAACAAATATCTCGACAACAGACTACCTTCCATAATGACAAGGCTACCATCCAATGGAATAAAAAATTCTCGACAACAAACTACCTTCCATAATGACAAGGCTGCAATCCATTGGAGTAAGAAAAATCTGAACAACAGACTACCTTCCATAACGACAAGGCTACAATCCATTAGAGTAACATAAATCTCAACGACATAATACCTTCCATAATGACAAGGCTACCATCCATTGGAGTAACAAAAATCTCGACAACAGACTAACTTCCATAATCACAAGGCTACCACCCATTGGAGTATAAAAAATTTCGACAACAGACTACCTTTCCATAATGACAAGGCTATCATCCATTGGAGTAACAAAAATATGAACAACAGACTACCTTCCATAATGACAAGACTACCATCCATTGGAGTAATAGAAATCTCAACGATCAAATACCTACCATAATGACAAGGCTACCATCCATTGGAGTAACAAAAATCTGAACAACAAACTACCTTGCATAATGACAAGGCTATCATCCATTGGAGTAACAGAGATATAGACAACAGACTACCTTCAATAATGACAAGGCTACCATCCATTGGAGTAACAAAAATCAGAACAACAGACTACCTTACATATTGACAAGGCTACCATCTATTGGAGTAACAAAAATCTCGACAACAGACTACCTTCCATAATGACAAGGCTACCATCCATTGGAATAAACAAAATCTTGACAATAGAGTACCTTCCATAATTACAAGGCTATCATCCATTAAAGTAACAAAAATATGAAAAATAGACTACCTTTCATAATGAAAAGGCTACTATCCATTGTAGTAACAGAAATATCAACGACCGACTACCTTCCATATTGACAAGGCTACCATCCGTTGGAGTAACAAAAATCTCGACAAAAGACTACCTTCCATAATAACAAGGTTACCATCCATTGGAATAACAAAAATCTCGACAAAAGACTACCTTCCATAATTACAAGGCTACCATTCATTGGAGTAACAAAAATATCGACAACAGACTAACTTCCATAATGACAAGGATACCATCCATTGGAGTAACAAAAATCTAGAAAAAAGACTACCTTCCATAATAACAAGGTTACCATCCATTGTAATAATAAAAATCTCGACAAAAAACTAACTTCCATAATGACAAGGCTACCATCCATTGGAATAACAAAAATCTCGACAAAAGACTACCTTCCATAATGACAAGGCTACCATTCATTGGAGTAACAAAAATATCGACAACAGACTACCTTCCATAATGACAAGGCTACATCCATTGGGCTAACGAAACTCTCGACAACAGACTACCTTCCATAATGACAAGGATACCATCCATTGGAGTAACAAAAATCTAGAAAGAAAAAAAATACCTTCCATAATGACAAGGCTATCATCCAATGGAATAAAAAAAATCTCGACAAAAGACTACCTTCCATAATGACAAGGTTACCATCCATTAGAATAACAAATATCTTGACCACATAATACCTTCCATAATGACAAGGCTACCATCCAATGGAATATAAAATTCTCGACAACAGACTGCCTTGCATAATGACAAGGCTATCATCCTTTGGAGTAACAGAGATATAGACAACAGACTACCTTCAATAATGACAAGGCTACCATCCATTGGAGTAAAAAAAATTTCAACAAAAGACTACATTTCATTATGACAAGGTTACCATCCATCGGAATAACAAAAATCTCGACAACAGACTACCTTCCATAATAACAAGGCTACCTTCCATTGGAGTAACAAAAATCAGAAAAACAGACTACCTTACATATTGACAAGGCTACCATCTATTGGAGTAACACAAATCTCGACAACAAACTACCTTCCATAATTACAAGGCTACCATCCAGTGGAGTATGAAAAATCTCGACAATAGACTACCTTCCATAATGACAAGGCTACCAACCATTGGAATAAACAAAATTCTCGACAATAGACTCCCTTCCATAATGAAAAGGCTATAATCCATTGGAGTAACAAAAATCTCAACGAGAGACTACCTTCCATAATGACAAGGCTACCATCGATTGGAGTAACACAAATCTCGACAAAAGACTACCTTCCATAATAACAAGGTTACCATAAACTGTAATAATAAAAATCTCGACAAAAAACTACCTTCAATAATGATAAGGTTACCATCCATTGGAATAACAAAAATCTCGACAAAAGAATACTTTCCATAATGACAAGGCTACCATTCATTGGAGTAACAAAAATCTTAACATTAGAGTAACAAAAATCAGAACAACAGACTACCTTCCATAATGACAAGCCTACCATCCAATGGAATATAAAATTCTCGACAACAGACTGCCTTCCATATTGACAAGGCTACCATCCATTGGAATAACCAAAATCTCGACAATACAGTACCTTCCATAATGACAAGGCTATTATCCATGGAAGTAATAAAAATCTAAACAACAGACTACCTTCCATAATGAAAAGGATACCTTCCATTGGAGTAACAGAAATCTCAAAGACCGGCTACCTTCCATAATGACAAGGCTACCATCCATTGGAATAACAAAAATCTCGACAAAAGACTACCTTCCATAATGACAAGGCTACCATTCATTGGAGTAACAAAAATATCGATAATAGACTACCTTCCATAATGACAAGGCTACATCCATTGGGTTAACAAAAATCTCGCCAATAGACTACCTTCCATAATGACAAGGCTACCATCCATTGGAGTAAAAAAAATCTAGACAAAAAACTACCTTCCATAATGACAAGTCTACCATCCATTGGAATAACAAAAATATCGACAAAAGACTACCTTCCATAATGACAACGTTACCATCCATTGGAATAACAAATATCTATACAACAGACTACCTTCCATAATGACAAGGCTACCAACCAATGGAATAAAAAATTCAGGACAACAGACTACCTTTCATAATGACAAGGCTACCATCCATTGGAGTAACATAAATCTTAACATTAGACTACCTTGCATAACGACAAGGCTAACATCCATTGGAGTAACATAGATATCGACAACAGACTACCTTCAAAAATTACAAGGCTACCATCCCTTGGAGTAAAAAAATATCGACAAAAGACTACCTTCCATAATGACTAGAATACCATCCATTGGAATAACAAAAATCTCGACAAAAGACTACCTTCCATAATGACAAGGCTACCATCCAATGAAATAAAAAAACTTTCGACAACGAACTACCTTCCATAATAACAAGACTACCATCCATTGGAGTAACAGAAATCTCAACGATCGAATACCTACCATAATGACAAGGCTACCATCCATTGGAAAAACAAAAATCTAGAAAATAGAGTACCTTCCATAATGACAAGGATATCATCCATTGGAGTACCAAAAATCTGAACAACAGACAACCTTGCATAATGACAAGGTTATCGTCCATTGGAGTAACAAAGATATCGACAACAGACTACCTTCAATAATGACAAGGCTACCATCCATTGGAGTAAAAAAAAATTCGACAAAAGACTACCTTTCATAATGACAAGGTTACCATCCATTGGAATAACAAAAATTTCGACAACAGACTACCTTCCATAATGACAAGGCTACCATCCATTGGAGTAACAAAAATCAGAACAACAGACTACCTTCCATATTGACAAGGCTACCATCTATTAGAGTAACAAAAATCTCGACAACAGACTCCCTTCCCTAATGACAAGGCTAACATCCATTGGAATAACCAAAATCTTTACAATAGAGTACCTTCCATAATGACAAGGATATCATCCATTGAAGTAACAAAAATCTGAACATAAGACTACCTTTCATAATCACAAGGCTACCATCCATTGGAGTAACAGAAATATCAACGACCGACTACCTTCCATAATGACCAGGCTACCATCCGTTGGAGTAACAAAAATCTCGACAAAAGACTACCTTCCATAATAACAAGGTTACCATCCATTGGAATAACATAAATCTCGACAATAGACTCCCTTCCATAATGACAAGGCTATAATGCATTGGAGTAACAAAAATCTCAATGACAGACTACCTTCCATATTGACAAGGCTACCATCCATTGGAGTAACACAAATCTCGAAAAAAGACTACCTTCCATAATAACAAGGTTACCATCCATTAGAATAACAAAAATCTCGACAACAGACTACCTTCAATAATGACAAGGCTACCATCCATTGGAATAACAAAAATCTCGACAAAAGACTACCTTCCATAATGACAAGGCTACCATTCATTGGAGTAACGAAAATATCGACAACAAACTACCTTCCATAATGACAAGGCTACATCCATTGGGGTAACAAAAATCTCGACAACAGACTACCTTCCATAATGACAAGGCTACCATCCATTGGAGTAACAAAAATCTCGACAAAAAACTATCTTCCATAATGATAAGGCTACCATCCATAGGAATAACAAAAATCTCGACAAAATACTACCTTCCATAATGACAAGGTCACCATCCATTGGAATAACAAATATCTCGACAACAGACTACCTTTAATAATGACAAGGTTACCATCCAATGGAATAAAAAATTCTCGACATCAGACTACCTTCCATAATGACAAGGCTACAATCCATTAGAGTAACATAAATCTCAATGATAGACTACCTTCCATAATGACAAGGCTACCATCCATTGGAGTAACAAAAATCTCGACAACAGACTACCTTCCATAATCACAAGGCTACCACCCATTGGAATAACAAAAATCTCGACAATAGACTACCTTCCATAATGACAAGGCTACCATCCATTGTAGTAACAAAAGTCTTAACATTAGACTACCTTGCATAACGACAAGGCTATCATCCATTGAAGTAACATAGATATCGACAATAGACTACCTTCAAAATGACAAGGCTACCATCCCTTGGAGTAAAAAAATCTCGACAAAAGACTACCTTCCATAATGACAAGATTACCATCCAATGGAATAACAAAAATCTCGACAACAAACTACCTTCCATAATGACAAGGCTACCATTCAATGAAATAAAAAAAACATTCGACAACAAACTACCTTCTATAATGACAAGGCTACCATCCATTGGTGTAACAAAAATCTGAACAACATACTACCTTCCATAATGATAAGGCTACAATCCATTGGAGTAACATAAATCTCAACGACAAACTACCTTCCATAATGAAAAGGCTACCATCTATTGGAGTAACAAAAACCTCGACAACCGACTACCTTCCATAATTACAAGGCTACCATCCATTGGAGTATCAAAAATCTCGACAAAAAACTACCTTCCATAATGACAAGGCTACCATCCATTGGAATAACAAAAATCTCGACAATAGAATACGTCCCATAATGACAAGGCTACCATCCATTTGAGTAACAAAAATCTGAACAACTGACTAGCTTTCATAATGACAAGGCTATCATCCATTGGAGTAACAGAGATATCGAAAATAGACAACCTTCAATAATGACAAGTCTGCCATCCATTGGAGTAATAAAAATCTCTACAAAAGACTACCTTCCATAATGACAAGGTTACCATCCATTGGAATAACAAAAATCTCGACAACAGACTACCTTCCATAATGTCAAGGCTACCATCCATCGGAGTAACAAAAATCTCAACGACAGACTACCTTCCATAATGGCAAGGATATCATCTATTGGAGTAACAAAAATCTCGACAACAGACCACCTTCCATAATTACAAGGCCATCATCCATTGGAGTATAAAAAATCTCGACAAAAAACTACCTTCCATAATGACAAGGCTACCATGCATTGGATTAACCAAAATCTCGACAATAGAGTACCTTCCATAATGACAAGGCTATCATCCATTGAAGTAACAAAAATCTGAACAACAGACTACCTTCAATAATGAGAAGGTTACCATCCATTGGAATAACAAAAATATCGACAAAAAACTACCTTCCATAATGACAAGGATACCATCCATTGGAATAACAAAAATCTCGACAAAAGACTACCTTCCATAATGACAAGGCTACCATTCATTGGAGTAACAAAAATATCGACAACAGACTACCTTCCATAATGACAAGGATACATTCATTGGGTTAACAAAAATCTCGACAATAAACTACCTTCCATAATGACAAGGCTACCTTTCATTGGAGTTATGAAAATATCGACAACAGACTACCTTCCATAATGATAAGGCTACATCCATTGGGTTAACAAAAATCTCGACAAAAGACTACCTTCCATAATGACAAGGCTACCATCCATTGGAATAACAAAAATCTCGACAAAAGACTACCTTCCATAATACAAGGTTACCATCCATTGGAATAACAAATATCTCGACAACAGACTACCTTCCATAATGACAAGGCTACCATCCAATGGAATAAAAAATTCTCGACAACAGACTAACTTCCATAATGACAAGGCTACAATCCATTGGAGTAACAAAAATCTAAACAACAGACTACCTTCCATAATGACAAGGCTACAATCTATTAGAGTAACATAAATCTCAATGACAGACTACCTTCCATAATGACAAGGCCACCATCCATTGGAATAACAAAAATCTCGACAATAGACTACCTTCCATAATGACAAGGCTACCATCCATTGGAGTAACAAAAGTCTTAACATTAGACTACCTTGCATAACGACAAGGCTATCATCCATTGAAGTAACATAGATATCGACAACAGACTACCTTCAAAATGACAAGGCTACCATCCCTTGGAGTAAAAAAATCTCGACAAAAGACTACCTTCCATAATGACATGATTACCATCCATTGGAATAACAAAAATCTCGACAACAAACTACCTTCCATAATGACAAGGCAAACATTCAATGAAATAAAAAAAACATTCGACAACAAACTACCTTCCATAATGACAAGGCTACCATCCATTGGTGTAACAAAAATCTGAACAACATACTACCTTCCATAATGATAAGGCTACAATCCATTGGAGTAACATAAATCTCAACGACAAACTACCTTCCATAATGAAAAGTCTACCATCTATTGGAGTAACAAAAACCTCGACAACCGACTACCTTCCATAATTACAAGGCTACCATCCATTGGAGTATCAAAAATCTCGACAAAAAACTACCTTCCATAATGACAAGGCTACCATCCATTGGAATAACAAAAATCTCGACAATAGAATACGTCCCATAATGACAAGGCTACCATCCATTTGAGTAACAAAAATCTGAACAACTGACTAGCTTGCATAATGACAAGGCTATCATCCATTGGAGTAACAGAGATATCAAAAATAGACTACCTTCAATAATGACAAGTCTGCCATCCATTGGAGTAATAAAAATCTCTACAAAAGACTACCTTCCATAATGACAAGGTTACCATCGATTGGAATAACAAAAATCTCGACAACAGACTACCTTCCATAATGTCAAGGCTACCATCCATCGGAGTAACAAAAATCTCAACGACAAAATACCTTCCATAATGGCAAGGATATCATCTATTGGAGTAACAAAAATCTCGACAACAGACCACCTTCCATAATTACAAGGCCATCATCCATTGGAGTATCAAAAATCTCGACAAAAAACTACCTTCCATAATGACAAGGCTACCATCCATTGGATTAACCAAAATGTCGACAATAGAGTACCTTCCATAATGACAAGGCTATCATCCATTGAAGTAACAAAAATCTGAACAACAGACTACCTTCCATAATGAGAAGGTTACCATCCATTGGAATAACAAAAATATCGACAAAAAACTACCTTCCATAATGACAAGGCTACCATCCATTGGAATAACAAAAATCTCGACAAAAGACTACCTTCCATAATGACAAGGCTACCATTCATTGGAGTAACAAAAATATCGACAACAGACTACCTTCCATAATGACAAGGATACATTCATTGGGTTAACAAAAATCTCGACAATAGACTACCTTCCATAATGACAAGGCTACCTTTCATTGGAGTTATGAAAATATCGACAATAGACTACCTTCCATAATGATAAGGCTACATCCATTGGGTTAACAAAAATCTCGACAAAAGACTACCTTCCATAATGACAAGGCTACCATCCATTGGAATAATAAAAATCTCGACAAAAGACTACCTTCCATAATGACAAATTTACAATCCATTGGAATAACAAATATCTCGACAACAGACTACCTTCCATAATGACAAGGCTACCATTTATGGAATAAAAAATTCTCGACAACAGACTAACTTCCATAATGACAAGGCTACAATCCATTGGAGTAACAAAAATCTAAACAACAGACTACCTTCCATAATGACAAGGCTACAATCTATTAGAAAAACATAAATCTCAATGATAGACTACCTTCCATAATGACAAGGCTACCATCCATTGGAATAACAAAAATCTCGACAATAGACTACCTTCCATAATGACAAGGCTACCATCCATTGGAGTTACAAAAGTCTTAACATTAGACTACCTTGCATAACGACAAGGCTATCATCCATTGAAGTAACATAGATATCGACAACAGACTACCTTCAAAATGACAAGGCTACCATCCCTTGGAGTAAAAAAATTTCGACAAAAGACTACCTTCCATAATGACAAGATTACCATCCATTGGAATAACAAAAATCTCGACAACAAACTACCTTCCATAATGACAAGGCTACCATTCAATGAAATAAAAAAAACATTCGACAACAAACTACCTTCCATAATGACAAGGCTACCATCCATTGGTGTAACAAAAATCTGAACAACATACTACCTTCCATAATGATAAGGCTACAATCCATTGGAGTAACATAAATCTCAACGACAAACTACCTTCCATAATGAAAAGGCTACCATCTATTGGAGTAACAAAAACCTCGACAACCGACTACCTTCCATAATTACAAGGCTACCATCCATTGGAGTATCAAAAATCTCGATAAAAAACTACCTTCCATAATGACAAGGCTACCATCCATTGGAATAACAAAAATCTCGACAATAGAATACGTCCCATAATGACAAGGCTACCATCCATTTGAGTAACAAAAATCTGAACAACAGACTAGCTTGCATAATGACAAAGCTATCATCCATTAGAGTAACAGAGATATCGAAAATAGACTACCTTCAATAATGACAAGTCTGCCATCCATTGGAGTAATAAAAATCTCTACAAAAGACTACCTTCCATAATGACAAGGTTACCATCCATTGGAATAACAAAAATCTCGACAACAGACTACCTTCCATAATGACAAGGCAACCATCCATCGGAGTAACAAAAATCTCAACGACAGACTACCTTCCATAATGGCAAGGATACCATCTATTGGAGTAACAAAAATCTCGACAACAGACCACCTTCCATAATTACAAGGCCATCATCCATTGGAGTATCAAAAATCTCGACAAAAAACTACCTTCCATAATGACAAGGCTACCATCCATTGGATTAACCAAAATGTCGACAATAGAGTACCTTCCATAATGACAAGGCTATCATCCATTGAAGTAACAAAAATCTGAACAACAGACTACCTTCCATAATGAGAAGGTTACCATCCATTGGAATAACAAAAATATCGACAAAAAACTACCTTCCATAATGACAAGGCTACCATCCATTGGAATAACAAAAATCTCGACAAAAGACTACCTTCCATAATGACAAGGCTACCATTCATTGGAATAACAAAAATATCGACAACATACTACCTTCCATAATGACAAGGATACATTCATTGGGTTAACAAAAATCTCGACAATAGACTACCTTCCATAATGACAAGGCTACCTTTCATTGGAGTTATGAAAATATCGACAATAGACTACCTTCCATAATGATAAGGCTACATCCATTGGGTTAACAAAAATCTCGACAAAAGACTACCTTCCATAATGACAAGGCTACCATCCATTGGAATAACAAAAATCTCGACAAAAGACTACCTTCCATAATGACAAATTTACCATCCATTGGAATAACAAATATCTCGACAACAGACTACCTTCCATAATGACAAGGCTACCATCCAATGGAATAAAAAATTCTCGACAACAGACTAACTTCCATAATGACAAGGCTACAATCCATTGGAGTAACAAAAATCTAAACAACAGACTACCTTCCATAATGACAAGGCTACAATCTATTAGAGTAACATAAATCTCAATGACAAACTACCTTCCGTAATGAGAAGGCTACCATCCATTGGAATAACAAAAATCTCGACAATAGACTACCTTCCATAATGACAAGGCTACCATCCATTGGAGTAACAAAAGTCTTAACATTAGACTACCTTGCATAACGACAAGGCTATCATCCATTGAAGTAACATAGATATCGACAACAGACTACCTTCAAAATGACAAGGCTACCATCCCTTGGAGTAAAAAAATTTCGACAAAAGACTACCTTCCATAATGACAAGATTACCATCCATTGGAATAACAAAAATCTCGACAACAAACTACCTTCCATAATGACAAGGCTACCATTCAATGAAATAAAAAAAACATTCGACAACAAACTACCTTCCATAATGACAAGGCTACCATCCATTGGTGTAACAAAAATCTGAACAACATACTACCTTCCATAATGATAAGGCTACAATCCATTGGAGTAACATAAATCTCAACGACAAACTACCTTCCATAATGAAAAGGCTACCATCTATTGGAGTAACAAAAACCTCGACAACCGACTACCTTCCATAATTACAAGGCTACCATCCATTGGAGTATCAAAAATCTCGACAAAAAACTACCTTCCATAATGACAAGGCTACCATCCATTGGAATAACAAAAATCTCGACAATAGAATACGTCCCATAATGACAAGGCTACCATCCATTTGAGTAACAAAAATCTGAACAACAGACTAGCTTGCATAATGACAAAGCTATCATCCATTAGAGTAACAGAGATATCGAAAATAGACTACCTTCAATAATGACAAGTCTGCCATCCATTGGAGTAATAAAAATCTCTACAAAAGACTACCTTCCATAATGACAAGGTTACCATCCATTGGAATAACAAAAATCTCGACAACAGACTACCTTCCATAATGACAAGGCAACCATCCATCGGAGTAACAAAAATCTCAACGACAGACTACCTTCCATAATGGAAAGGATACCATCTATTGGAGTAACAAAAATCTCGACAACAGACCACCTTCCATAATTACAAGGCCATCATCCATTGGAGTATCAAAAATCTCGACAAAAAACTACCTTCCATAATGACAAGGCTACCATCCGTTGAAGTAACAAAAATCTAAACAACAGACTACCTTCCATAATGAGAAGGTTACCATCCATTGGAATAACAAAAATATCGACAAAAAACTACCTTCCATAATGACAAGGCTACCATCCATTGGAATAACAAAAATCTCGACAAAAGACTACCTTCCATAATGACAAGGCTACCATTCATTGGAGTAACAAAAATATCGACAACAGACTACCTTCCATAATGACAAGGATACATTCATTGGGTTAACAAAAATCTCGACAATAGACTACCTTCCATAATGACAAGGCTACCTTTCATTGGAGTAATGAAAATATCGACAACATACTACCTTCCATAATGATAAGGCTACATCCATTGGGTTAACAAAAATCTCGACAAAAGACTACCTTCCATAATGACAAGGCTACCATCCATTGGAATAACAAAAATCTCGACAAAAGACTACCTTCCATAATGACAAGGTTACCATCCATTGGAATAACAAATATCTCGACAACAGACTACCTTCCATAATGACAAGGCTACCATCCAATGGAATAAAAAATTCTCGACAACAGACGAACTTCAATAATGACAAGGCTACAATCCATTGGAATAACAAAAATCTAAACAATAGACTACCTTCCATAATGACAAGGCTACAATCAATTAGAGTAACATAAATCTCAATGACAGACTACCTTCCATAATGACAAGGCTACCGTCCATTGGAGTAACACAATTCTCGATAAAAGACTACCTTCCATAATAACAAGGTTACCATCCATTGGAATATCAAAAATCTCGACAAAAAACTGCCTTCCATAATGACAAGGCTACCATCCATTGGAATAACAAAAATCTCGACAAAAGACTACCTTCCATAATGACAAGGCTACCATCCATTGGAGTAACAGAAATCTCAACAATCGAAGACCTACCATAATGACAAGGCTACCATCCATTGGAATAACAAAAATCTCGACAATAGAGTACCTTCCATAATGACAAGGCTATCATCCATTGGAGTAACAAAAATCTGAACAACAGACAACCTTGCATAATGACAAGGTTATCATCCATTGGAGTAACAAAGATATCGACAACAGACTACCTTCATTAATGACAAGGCTACCATCCATTGGAGTCAAAATAAATTCGACAAAAGACTACCTTTCATAATGACAAGGTTACCATCCATTGGAATAACAAAAATTTCGACAACAGACTACCTTCCATAATGACAAGGCTATCATCCATTGGAGTAACAAAAATCAGAACAACAGACTACCTTTTATATTGACAAGGCTACCATCTATTGGAGTAACAAAAATCTCGACAACAGACTCCCTTCCATAATGACAAGGCTAACATCCATTGGAATAACCAAAATCTTTACAATAGGGTCCCTTCCATATTGACAAGGCTATCATCCATTGAAGTAACAAAAATCTGAACAACAAACTACCTTTCATAATCACAAGGCTACCATCCATTGGAGTAACAGAAATATCAACGACCGACTACCTTCCATAATGACCAGGCTACCATTCGTTGGAGTAACAAAAATCCCCACAAAAGACTACCTTCCATAATAACAAGGTTACCATCCATTGGAATAACAAAAATTTCGACAATAGACTCCCTTCCATAATGACAAGGCTATAATCCATTGGAGTAACAAAAATCTCAATGACAGACTACCTTCCGTATTGACAAGGCTACCATCCATTGGAGTAACACAAATCTCGACAAAAGACTACCTTCCATAATAACAAGGTTACCATCCATTGGAATAACAAAAATCTCGACAAAAAACTACCTTCCATAATGACAAGGCTACCGTCCATTGGAGTAACAAAAATCTCGACAACAGACTACCTTCCATAATCACAAGGCTACCACCCATTGGAATAACAAAAATCTCGACAATAGACTACCTTCCATAATGACAAGGCTACCATCCATTGGAGTAACAAAAATCATAACATTAGACTACCTTGCATAATGACAAGGCTATCATCCATTGGAGTAACATAGATATCGACAACAGACTACCTTCAAAAATGACAAGGCTACCATCCCTTGGAGTAAAAAAATCTCGACAAAAGACTACCTTCCATAATGACAAGATTACCATCCATTGGAATAACAAAAATTTGAACAACATACTACCTTCCATAATGATAAGACTACAATCCATTGGAGTAAAATAAATCTCAACGACAGACTACCTTCCATAATGAAAAGGCTACCATCTATTGGAGTAACAAAAACCCCGACAATCGACTACCTTCCATAATTACAAGGCTACCATCCATTGCAGTATCAAAAATCTCGACAACAAACTACCTTCCGTAATGACAAGGCTACCATCCATTGGAATAACAAAAATCTCGACAATAGAATACGTCCCATAATGACAAGGCTACCATCCATTGCAGTAACAAAAATCTGAACAACAGACTAGCTTGCATAATGACAAGGCTATCATCCATTGGAGTAACAGAGATATCGACAAAAGACTACCTTCAATAATGACAAGTCTACCATCCATTGGAGTAATAAAAATCTCTACAAAAGACTACCTTCCATAATGACAAGGTTACCATCCATTGGAATAACAAAAATCTCGACAACAGACTACCTTCCATAATGAAAAGGCTACCATCCATCGGAGTAACAAAAATCTCAACGACAGACTACCTTCTATAATGGCAAGGATACCATCTATTGGAGTAACAAAAATCTCGACAAAAGACCACCTTCCATAATTACAAGGCCATCATCCATTGGAGTATCAAAAATCTCGACAACAAACTACCTTCCATAATGACAAGGCTACCATCCATTGGATTAACCAAAATCTCGACAATAGAGTACCTTCCATAATGACAAGGCTATCATCCATTGAAGTAACAAAAATCTTAACAACAGACTACCTTCCATAATGAGAAGGTTACCATCCATTGGAATAACAAAAATATCGACAAAAAATTACCTTCCATAATGACAAGGCTACCATCCATTGGAATAACAAAAATCTTGACAAAAGACTACCTTCCATAATGACAAGGCTACCATTCATTGGAGTAACAAAAATATCGACAACAGACTACCTTCCAAAATGACAAGGATACATTCATTGGGTTAACAAAAATCTCGACAATAGACTACCTTCCATAATGACAAGGCTACAATCCATTGGAATTCCAAAAATTTCGACAACAGACTACCTTCAATAATGTCAAGGCTACCATCCATTGGAGTAACAAAAATCAGAACAACAGACTACCTTTTATATTGACAAGGCTACCATCTATTGGAGTAACAAAAATCTCGACAACAGACTCCCTTCCATAATGACAAGGCTAACATCCATTGGAATAACAAAAATCTTTACAATAGAGTACCTTCCATAATGACAAGGCTACCATCCATTGGAGTAACTGAAATATCAACGACCGACTACCTTCCATAATGACCAGGCTACCATTCGTTGGAGTAACAAAAATCTCGACAAAAGACTACCTTGCATAATAACAATGTTACCATCCATTGGAATAACAAAAATCTCGACAATAGACTCCCTTCCATAATGACAAGGCTATAATCCATTGGAGTAACAAAAATATCAATGACAGACTACCTTCCATATTGACAAGGCTACCATCCATTGGAGTAACACAAATCTCGAAAAAAGACTACCTTCCATAATAACAAGGTTACCATCCATTGGAATAACAAAAATCTCGACAAAAAACTACCTTCCATAATGAAAAGGCTACCATCCATTGGAATAACAAAAATCTCGACAAAAGACTATCTTCCATAATGACAAGGCTACCATTCATTGGAGTAACGAAAATATCGACAACAGACTACCTTCCGTAATGACAAGGCTACATCCATTGGGGTAACAAAAATCTCGACAACAGACTACCTTCCATAATGACAAGGCTACCATCCATTGGAGTAACAAAAATCTCGACAAAAATTTATCTTCCATAATGATAAGGCTACCATCCATTGGAATAACAAAAATCTCGACAAAATACTACCTTCCATAATGACAAGGTCACCATCCATTGGAATAACAAATATCTCGACAATAGACTACCTTAAATAATGACAACGCTACCATCCAATGGAATAAAAAATTCTCGACAACAGACTACCTTCCATAATGACAAGGCTACAATCCATTGGAGTAACAAAAATCTGAACAACAGACTACCTTCCATAATGACAAGGCTACAATCCATTAGAGTAACATAAATCTCAACGACAAACTACCTTCCATAATGACAAGGCTACCATCCATTGGAGTAACAAAAATCTCGACAATAGACTACCTTATATAATCACAAGGTTACCACCAATTGGAGTATAAAAAATTTCGACAATAGACTACCTTCCATAAGGACAATTCTATCATCCATTGGAGTAACAAAAATATGAACAACAGACTACCTTCCATATTGACAAGACTACCGTCCATTGAACTAACAGAAATCTCAACGACCGAATACCTACTATTATGACAAGGCAACCATCAATTAGAATAACAAAAATCTCGACAACGAACTACCTTCCATAATGACAAGGCTACCATCCATTGGATTAACCAAAATCTCGATAATAGAGTACCTTCCATAATGACAAGGCTATCATCCTTTGAAGTAACAAAAATCTGAACAACAGACTACCTTCCATAATGAGAAGGTTACCATCCATTGGAATAACAAAAATATCGACAAAAAACTACCTTCCATAATGACAAGGCTAACATCCATTAGAATAACAAAAATCTCGACAAAAGACTACCTTGCATAATGACAAGGCTACCATTCATTGGAGTAACAAAAATATCGAGAAGAGACTACCTTCCATAATGACAAAGATACATTCATTGGGTTAACAAAAATCTCGACAATAGACTACCTGCCATAATGACAAGGCTACCATCCATTGGATTAACAAAAATCTCGACAAAAAACTACCTTCCATAATGACAAGGCTACCATCCAATGGAATAACAAAAATCTCGACAAAAGACTACCTTCCACAATGACAAGGTTACCATCCATTGGAATAACAAATATCACGCTAAGAGACTACCTTCCATAATGACAAGGCTACCGTCCAATGGAATAAAAAATTCACGACAACATACTACCTTCCATAATTACAAGGCTACAATCCATTGGAGTAACAAAAATCTGAATTACAGACTACCTTCCATAATGACAAGGCTACAATCAATTACAGTAACATAAATCTCAACGACAGACTACCTTCCATAATGACAAGGCTACCGTCCATTGGAGTAACACAATTCTCGATAAAAGACTACCTTCCATAATAACAAGGCTACCATCCATTGGAATAACAAAAATCTCGACAAAAGACTACCTTCCATAATGACAAGGCTACCATCCATTGGAGTAACAGAAATCTCAACGATCGAATACCTACCATAATGACAAGGCTATCATCCATTGAAGTAACAAAAATCTGAACAACAGACAACCTTGCATAATGAATAGGTTATCATCCATTGGAGTAACAAAGATATCGACAACAGACTACCTTCAATAATGACAAGGCTACCATCCATTGGAGTAAAAAAATATTCGACAAAAGACTACCTTTCATAATGACAAGTTTACCATCCATTGGAATAACAAAAATTTCGACAACAGACTACCTTCCATAATGACAAGGCTACCATCCATTGGAGTAACAAAAATCAGATCAACAGACTACCTTCCATATTGACAAGGCTACCATCTATTGGAGTAACAAAAATCTCGACAGCAGACTCCTTTCCATAATGACAAGGCTAACATCCATTGGAATAACAGAAATATCAACGACCGACTACCTTCCATAATGACCGGGCTACCATCCGTTGGAGTAACAAAAATCTCGACAAAAGACTACCTTCCATAATAACAAGGTTACCATCCATTGGAATAACAAAAATCTCGACAATAGACTCCCTTCCATAATGACAAGGCTATAATCCATTGGAGTAACAAAAATCTCAACGACAGACTACCTTCACTTATGACAAGGCTACCATCCATTGGAATAACACAAATCTCAACAAAAGACTACCTTCCATAATAACAAGGTTACCATCCATTGGAATAACAAAAATCTTGACAAAAAACTACCTTCCATAATGACAAGGCTACCATCCATTGGAATAACAAAAATCTCGACAAAAGACTACCTTCCATAATGACAAGGCTACCATCCATTGGAATAACAAAAATCTCGACAAAAGACTACCTTCCATAATGACAAGGCTACCATTCATTGGAGTAACGAAAATATCGACAACAGACTACCTTCCATAATGACAAGGCTACATCCGTTGGGGTAACAAAAATCTTGACAACAGACTACCTTCCATAATGACAAGGCTACCATCCATTGGAGTAACAAAAATCTCGACAAAAAACTACCTTCCATAATGACAAGGCTACCATCCATTGGAATAACAAAAATCTCGACAAAAGACTACCTTCCATAATGACAAGGTCACCATCCATTGGAATAACAAATATCTGGACAACAGACTACCTTTAATAATGACAAGGCCACAATCCATTAGAGTAACAAAAATCTAAACAACAGACTACCTTCCATAATGACAAGGCTACAGTCCATTAGAGTAACATAAATCTCAACGACAGACTACCTTCCATAATGACAAGGCTACCATCCATTGGAGTAACAAAAATCTCGACAATAGACTACCTTCCATAATCACAAGGCTACCACCCATTGGAGTATAAAAAATTTCGACAACAGAATACCTTCCATAATGACAAGGCTATCAACCATTGGAGTAACAAAAATATGAACAACATACTACCTTCCATAATGACAAGACTACCATCCATTGGACTAACAGAAATCTTAACGACCGAATACCTACCATAATGACAAGGCAACCATCAATCGGAATAACAAAAATCTCGACAATAGACTACCTTCCATAATGACAAGGCTACCATCCATTGTAGTACTAAATATCTGAGCAACAGACTACCTTTCATAATGACAAGGCTATCATCCATTGGAGTAACAGAGATATCAAGAACAGACTACCTTCAATAATGACAAGGCTACCATCATTGGAGTAACAAAAATCTCGACAAAAGACTACCTTCCATAATAACAAGGTTACCATCCATTGGAATAACAAAAATCGTGACAATAGACTCCCTTCCATAATGAAAAGGCAATAATCAAATGGAGTACCAAAAATCTCAACGACAGACTACCTTCCATAATGAAAAGGCTACCATCCCTTGGAGTAACACAAATCTCGACAAAAGACTACCTTCCATAATAACAAGGTTACCATCCATTGGAATAACAAAAATCTCGACAAAAAACTACCTTTCATAATGACAAGGCTACCATCCATTGGAATAACAAAAATCTCGACAAAAGACTACCTTCCATAATGAAAAGGCTACCATTCATTGGAGTAACGAAGATATCGACAACAGACTACCTTCCATAATGACAAGGCTACATCCATTGGGGTAACAAAAATCTCGACAACAGACTGCCTTCCATAATGACAAGGCTACCATCCATTGGAGTAACAAAAATCTCGGCAAAAAACTACCTTCCATAATGACAAGGCTACCATCCATTGGAATAACAAAAATCTCGACAAAAGACTACCTTCCACAATGAAAAGGCTATCATTCATTGGAGAAACGAAAATATCGACAACAGACTACCTTCCATAATGACAAGGCTACCAACCAATGGAATAAAAAATTCTCGACAACAGACTACCTTCCATAATAACAAGGCTACAATCCATTGGAGTAACAAAAATCTGAATGATAGACTAACTTCCTTAATGACAAGGCTACAATCCATTAGAGTAACATAAACCTCAATGACAGACTACCTTTCATAATGACAAGGATACCATCCATTGGAGTAACAAAAATCTCGACAACAGACTACCTTCCATAATGACAAGGCTATCATCCATTGGATTAACAAAAATATGAAAAATAGACTACCTTCCAAAATGACAAGACTACCATCCATTGGACTAACAGAAATCTCAACGACCAAATACCTACCATAATGACAAGGCTATCCATCAATTGGAATAACAAAAATCTCGACAATAGACTACCTTCCATAATGACAAGGCTACCTTCCATTGGAGTAACAAATATATAAACAACAAACTACCTTTCATAATGACAATGCTATCATCCATTGGAGTAACAAAAATCTCAACGACAGACAACCTTCCATAATGACAAGGCTACCATCCATTAGAGTAACACAAATCTCAACAACAGACTACGATCCATAATGACAAGGCTACAATCCATTAGAGTAACATAAATCTCAACAACTGACTACCTTCAATAATGACAAGGCTACCATCCATTGGAGTAACAAAAATCTCGACAACAGACTACCTTCCATAATCACAAGGCTACCACCCATTGGAGTATAAAAAATTTCGACAATATACTACCTTCAATAATGACAAGGCTATCAACCATTGGAGTAACAAAAATATGAACAACATACTACCTTCCATAATGACAAGACTACCATCCATTGGACTAACAGAAATCTTAACGACCGAATACCTACCATAATGACAAGGCAACCATCAATCGGAATAACAAAAATCTCGACAATAGACTACCTTCCATAATGACAAGGCTACCATCCATTGTAGTACTAAATATCTGAGCAACAGACTACCTTTCATAATGACAAGGCTATGATCCATTGGAGTAACAGAGATATCGACAACAGACTACCTTCAATAATGACAAGGCTACCATCATTGGAGTAACAAAAATCTCGACCAAAGACTACCTTCCATAATAACAAGGTTACCATCCATTGGAATAACAAAAATTGTGACAATAGACTCCCTTCCATAATTACAAGGCAATAATCCAATGGAGTAACAAAAATCTCAACGACAGACTACCTTCCATAATGACAAGGCTACCATCCCTTGGAGTAACACAAATCTCGACAAAAGACTACCTTCCATAATAACAAGGTTACCATCCATTGGAATAACAAAAATCTCGACAAAAAACTACCTTCCGTAATGACAAGGCTACTATTCATTAGAGTAACGAAAATATCGACAACAGACTACCTTCCATAATGACAAGGCTACATCCATTGGGGTAACAAAAATAACGACAACAAACTACCTTCCATAATGAAAGGCTACCATCCATTGGAGTAAAAAAAATATCGACAAAAAACTACCTTCCATAATGACAAGGCTACCATCCATTGAAATAACTAAAATATCGACAAAAGACTACCTTCCATAATGACAAGGTCACCATCCATTGGAATAAAAAATATCTCGACAACAGACTACCTTCCAATGACAAGGCTACCATCCATTGGAGTAACAAAAATCTCGACAAAAAACTACCTTCCACAATGACAAGGCTACCATCTATTGGAATAACAAAAATATCGACAAAAGACTACCTTCCATAATAACAAGGTTACCATCCATTGGAGTAACAAAAATATCG
Source organism: Vicia faba (assembly GCA_948472305.1). Taxonomy (NCBI): domain Eukaryota; kingdom Viridiplantae; phylum Streptophyta; class Magnoliopsida; order Fabales; family Fabaceae; genus Vicia; species Vicia faba. The sequence goes on from OX451738.1 coordinate 764,719,971, forward strand.
ACAACAGACTACCTTCCATAATGACAAGGCTACATCCATTGGGTTAACAAAACTCTCGACAACAGACTACCTTCCATAATGACAAGGTTACCATCCATTGGAATAACAAATATCTCGACAACAGACTACCTTCCATAATGACAATGCTACCAACCAATGGAATAAAAAATTCCCGACAACAGACTACCTTCCACAATGACAAGGCTACAATCCATTGGAGTAACAAAAATCTGAACAACAGACTACCTTCCTTAATGACAAGGCTACAATCCATTAAAATAACATAAACCTCAACGACAGACTACCTTCCATAATGACAAGATTACCATCCATTGGAGTAACAAAAATCTCGACAACAGACTACCTTCCATAATCACAAGTCTACCACCCATTGGATTATAAAAAATTTCGACAATAGACTCCCTTCCATAATGACAAGACTACCTTCCATAATGACAAGACTACCATCCATTGGACTAACAGAAATCTCAACGACCAAATACCTACCATAATGACAAGGCTACCGTCAATTGGAATAAAAAAAATCTCAACAGTACACTACCTTCCATAATGACAAGGCTACCATCCATTGGAGTAACAAATATCTGAACAACAAACTACCTTTCATAACGACAAGGCTATCATCCATTGGAGTAACAGAGATATCGACAACAGACTACCTTCAATAATGACAAGGCTACCATCCATTGGAGTAACAAAAATCTCGACAAAAGACTACCTTCCATAATAACAAGGTTACCATCCATTGGAATAAAAAAATCTCGACAATAGACTCCCTTCCATAATGACAAGGCTATAATCCATTAGAGTTACAAAAATCTCAACGATAGACTACCTTCCATAATGACAAGGCTATAATCCATTAGAGTAACAAAAATCTCGACAAAATACTACTTTCCATAATAATAAGGTTACCATCCATTAGAATAACAAAAATCTCGACAAAAAACTACCTTCCATAATGACAAGGCTACGATTCATTGGAGTAATGAAAATATCGACAACAGACTACCTTCTATAATGAAAAGGCTACATCCATTGGGGTAACAAAAATCTCGACAACAGACTACCTTCCATTATGACAAGGCTACCATCCATTGGAGTAACAAAAATCTCGACAAAAAACTACCTTCCATAATGACAAGGCTACCATCCATTGGAATAACAAAAATCTCGACAAAAGACTACCTTCCATAATGACAAGGTCACCATCCAATGAAATAACAAATATCTCGACAACAGACTACCTTTAATAAGGACAAGGCTACCATCCAATGGAATAAAAAATTCTTGACAACAGACTACCTTCCATAATGACAAGGCTACAATCCATTGGAGTAACAAAAATCTAAACAACAGACTACCTTCCATAATGACAAGGCTAGAATCCATTAGAGTAACATAAATCTCAATGACAGACTACCTTCCATAATGACAAGGCTACTATCCATTGGAGTAACAAAAATCTCGACAACAGACTACCTTCCATAATCACAAGGCTACCAACCATTGGAGTTTAAAAAATTTCGACAACAGACTTCCTTCCATAATGACAAGACTACCATCCATTGGACTAACAGAAATCTCAACGATCGAATACCTACCATAATTACAAGGCAACCATCAATCGGAATAACAAAAATCTCGACAATAGACTACCTTCCATAATGATAAGGCTACCATCCATTGGAGTACTAAATATATGAGCAACAAACTACCTTTCATAATGACAAGGCTATCATGCATTGGAGTAAAAAAAATATAAACAACAAACTACCTTCCATAATGACAAGACTACCATCCATTGGACTAACAGAAATCTCAACGACCAAATACCTACCATAATGACAAGGCTACGTTCAATTGTAATAACTAAAATCTCGACAATAAACTAAATTCCATAATGACAAGGCTACCATCCATTGGAGTAACAAATATTTGAACAACAAACTACCTTTCATAATGACAAGGCTATCATCCATTGGAGTAACAGAGATATCGACAACAGACTACCTTCAGTAATGACAAGGCTACCATCCAATGGGGTAACAAATATCTCGACAAAAGACTACCTTCCATAATAACAAGGTTACCATCCATTGGAATAAAAAAAATCTCGACAATAGACTCCCTTCCATAATGACAAGGCTATAATCCGTTGGAGTAACAAAAATCTCAACGGCAGACTACCTTCCATAATGACAAGGCTACCATCCATTGGAGTAACACAAATCTCGACAAAAGACTACCTTCCATAATAACAAGGTTACCATCCATTGGAATAAAAAAAATCTCGACAAAAAACTACCATCCATAATGACAAAGCTACCATCCATTGGAATAACAAAAATCTCGACAAAAGACTACCTTCCATAATGAAAAGGCTACCATTCATTGGACTAACGAAAATATCGACAACAGACTACCTTCCATAATGACAAGGCTGCATCCATTGGGGTAACAAAAATCTCGACAACAGACTACCTTCCATAATGACAAGGCTACCATCCATTGGAGTAACAAAAATCTCGACAAAAAACTACCTTCCATAATGACAATGCTACCATCCATTGGAATAACAAAAATCTCGACAAAACACTACCTTCCATAATGACAAGGTCACCATCCATTGGAATAACAAATATCTCGACAACAGACTACCTTCCACAATGTCAAGGCTACCATCCAATGGAATAAAAAATTCTCGACAACAAACTACCTTCCATAATGATAAGGCTACAATCCATTGGAGTAACAAAAATCTAAACAACATACTACCTTCCATAATGACAAGGCTACAGTCCATTAGAGTAACATAAATCTCAACGACAGACTACCTTCAATAATGAAAAGGCCACCATCCATTGGAGTAACAAAAATCTCGACAACAGACTACCTTCCATAATCACAAGGCTACCATCCATTGGAGTATAAAAAATTTCGACAACGGACTACCTTCCATAATGATAAGGCTATAATCCATTGGAGTAACAAAAATATGAACAACAGACAACCTTCCATAATGACAAGACTACCATCCATTGGACTAACAGAAATCTCAATGACCGAATACCTACCATAATGATAAGGCTACCATCAATTGGAATAACAAAAATCTCGACAATAGACTACCTTCGATAATGACAAGGCTACCATCCATTGGAGTAACAAATATCTGAAAAACAAACTACCTTTCATAATGACAAGGCTATCATCCATTGGAGTAACAGAGATATCGACAACAGACTACCTTCAATAATGACAAGGCTACCATCCATTGGAGTAACAAATATCTCGACAAAAGACTACCTTCCATAATAACAAGGTTACCATCCATTAGAATAAAAAAAATCTCGATAATAAACTCCCTTCCATAATGACAAGGCTATAATCCATTGGAGTAACAAAAATCTCAACGGCAGACTACCTTCCATAATGACAAGGCTATCATCCATTGGAGTAACACAAATCTCGACAAAAGACTACCTTCCATAATAACAAGGTTACCATCCATTGGAATAACAAAAATCTCGACAAAAAACTACCTTCAATAATGAGAAGGCTACCATCCATTGGAATAACAAAAATCTCGACAAAAGACTACCTTCCATAATGAAAAGGCTACCATTCATTGGACTAACGAAAATATCGACAACAGACATCCTTCCATAATGACAAGGCTGCATCCATTGGAATAACAAAAATCTCGACAACAGACTACCTTCCATAATGACAAGGCTACCATCCATTGGAGTAACAAAAATCTCGACAAAAAACTACCTTCCATAATGACAATGCTACCATCCAATGGAATAACAAAAATCTCGACAAAACACTACCTTCCATAATGACAAGGTCACCATCAATTGGAATAACAAATATCTCGACAACAGACTACCTTCCATAATGTCAAGGCTACCATCCAATGGAATAAAAAATTCTCGACAATAGACTACCTTCCATAATGATAAGGCTACAATCCATTGGAGTAACAAAAATCTAAACAACATACTACCTACCATAATGACAAGGCTACAATCCATTAGAGTAACATAAATCTCAACGACAGACTACCTTCAATAATGAAAAGGCCACCATCCATTGGAGTAACAAAAATCTCGACAACAGACTACCTTCCATAATCACAAGGCTACCATCCATTGGAGTATAAAAAATTTCGACAACAGACTACCTTCCATAATGATAAGGCTATAATCCATTGGAGTAACAAAAATATGAACAACAAACAACCTTCCATAATGACAAGACTACCATCCATTGGACTAACAGAAATCTCAACGACCGAATACCTACCATAATGATAAGGCTACCATCAATTGGAATAACAAAAATCTCGACAATAGACTACCTTCGATAATGACAAGGCTACCATCCATTGGAGTAACAAATATCTGAAAAACAAACTACCTTTCATAATGACAAGACTATCATCCATTGGAGTAACAGAGATATCGACAACAGACTACCTTCAATAATGACAAGGCTACCATCCATTGGAGTAACAAATATCTCGACAAAAGACTACCTTCCATAATAACAAGGTTACCATCCATTAGAATAAAAAAAATCTCGATAATAAACTCCCTTCCATAATGACAAGGCTATAATCCATTGGAGTAACAAAAATCTCAACGGCAGACTACCTTCCATAATGACAAGGCTATCATCCATTGGAGTAACACAAATCTCGACAAAAGACTACCTTCCATAATAACAAGGTTACCATCCATTGGAATAACAAAAATCTCGACAAAAAACTACCTTCAATAATGAGAAGGCTACCTTCCATTGGAATAACAAAAATCTCGACAAAAGACTACCTTCCATAATGAAAAGGCTACCATTCATTGGACTAACGAAAATATCGACAACAGACTACCTTCCATAATGACAAGGCTGCATCCATTGGGGTAACAAAAATCTCGACAACAGACTACCTTCCATAATGACAAGGCTACCATCCATTGGAGTAACAAAAATCTCGACAAAAAACTACCTTCCATAATGACAAGGCTACCATCCATTGGAATAACAAAAATCTCGACAAAACACTACCTTCCATAATGATAAGGTCACCATCCATTTGAATAACAAATATCTCGACAACAGACTACCTTCCATAATGACAAGGCTACCATCCAATGGAATAAAAAATTCTCAACAACAGACTACCTTCCATAATGACAAGGCTACAATCCATTGGAGTAACAAAAATCTAAACAACATACTACCTTCCATAATGACAAGGCTACAATCCATTGGAGTAACATAAATCTCAACGACATACTACCTTTCATAATGACAAGGCTACCGTCCATTGGAGTAACAAAAATCTCGACCAAAGACTACGTTCCATAATCACAAGGCCACCACCCATTGGAGTATAAAAAATTTCGACAACAGACTACCTTCAATAATGACAAGTCTATCATCCATTGGAGTAATAAAAATATGAACAACAGACTACCTTCAATAATGACAAGACTACCATCCATTGGACTAACAGAAATCTCAACGACCGAATACCTACCATAATGACAAGGCTACCATCAATTGGAATAACAAAAATCTCGAAAATAGACTACCTTCCATAATGACAAGGCTACCATCCATTGGAGTAACAAATATCTGAACAACAGACTACCTTTCATAATGACAAGGCTATCATCCATTGGAGTAACAGAGATATCGACAACAGACTACCTTTAATAATGACAAGGCTACCATCCATTGGAGTAACAAAAATCTCGACAAAATACTACCTTCCATAATAACAAGGTTACCATCCATTGGAATAAAAAAAATCTCAAAAATAGACTCCCTTCCATAATGACAAGGCTATAATCCATTGGAGTAACAAAAATCTCAACGAAAGACTACCTTCCATAATGACAAGGCTACCATCCATTGCAGTAACACAAATCTCGACAAAAGACTACCTTCCATAATAACAAGGTTACCATCCATTGGAATAACAAAAATATCGATAAAAAACTACCTTCCATAATGACAAGGCTACCATCCATTGGAATAACAAAAATCTCGACAAAAGGCTACCTTCCATAATGACAAGGCTACCATTCATTGGACTAACGAAAATATCGACAACAGACTACCTTCCATAATGACAAAGATACATCCATTGGGGTAACAAAAATATCGACAACAGACTACCTTCCAAAATGACAAGGCTACCATCCATTGGAGTAACAAAAATCTCGACAAAAAACTACCTTCCGTAATGACAAGGCTACCATCCATTGGAATAACAAAAATCTCGACAAAAGACTACCTTCCATAATGAAAAGGTCACCATCCATTGGAATAACAAATATCTCGACAACAGACTACCTTTAATAAAGACAAGGCTACCATCCAATGGAATAAAAAATTCCTGACAACAAACCACCTTCTATAATGACAAGGCTACAATCCATTGGAGTAACAAAAATCTAATCAACAGACTACCTTCCATAATGACAAGGCTACAATCCATTAAAGTAATATAAATCTCAACGATAGACTACCTTCCATAATGACAAGGCTACCATCCATTGGAGTACAAAAATCTCGACAACAGACTACCTTCCATAATCACAAGGCTACCACCCATTGGAGTATAAAAAATTTCGACAACAGACTACCTTCCATAATGACAAGGCTATCATCTATTGGAGTAACAAAAATATGAAAAATAGACTACCTTCCATAATGACAAGGCTACCATCCATTGGACTAAAATAAATCTCAACGACCGAATACCTACCATAATGACAAGGCTACCATCAATTAGAATAACAAAAATATCGACAATAGACTACCTTCCATAATGACAAGGCTACCATCCATTGGAGTAACAAATATCTGAACAACAAACTACCTTTCATAATGACAAGGCTATCATCCATTGGAGTAACAGAGATAACGGCAGCAGACTACCTTCCATAATGACAAGGTTACCATCCATTGGAGTAACAAAAATCTCGACAAAAGACTACCTTCCATAATAACAAGGTTACCATCCATTGGAATAACAAAAATCTCGACAAAAAACTACCTTCAATAATGACAAGGCTACCATCCATTGGAATAATAAAAATCTCGACAAAAGACTACCTTCCATAATGAAAAGGCTACCATTCATTGGACTAACGAAAATATCGACAACAGACTACCTTCCATAATGACAAGGCTGCATCCATTGGGGTAACAAAAATCTCGACAACAGACTACTCTCCATAATGACAAGGCTACCATCCATTGGAGTAACAAAAATCTCGACAAAAAACTACCTTCCATAATGACAAGGCTACCATCCATTGGAATACCAAAAATCTCGACAAAACACTAACTTCCATAATGATAAGGTCACCATCCATTGGAATAACAAATATCTCGACAACAGACTACCTTCCATAATGACAAGGCTATCATCCAATGGAATAAAAAATTCCCGACAACAAACCACCTTCTATAATGACAAGGCTACAATCCATTGGAGTAACAAAAATCTAATCAACAGACTACCTTCCATAATGACAAGACTACCATCCATTGGACTAACAGAAATCTCAACGACCGAATACCTACCATAATGACAAGGCTACCATCAATTGGAATAAGAAAAATCTCGAAAATAGACTACCTTCCATAATGACAAGGCTACCATCCATTGGAGTAACAAATATCTGAACAACAGACTACCTTTCATAATGACAAGGCTATCATCCATTGGAGTAACAGAGATATCGACAACAGACTACCTTTAATAATGACAAGGCTACCATCCACTGGAGTAACAAAAATCTCGACAAAATACTACCTTCCATAATAACAAGGTTACCATCCATTGGAATAAAAAAAATCTCGAAAATAGACTCCCTTCCATAATGACAAGGCTATAATCCATTGGAGTAACAAAAATTTCAACGAAAGACTACCTTCCATAATGACAAGGCTACCATCCATTGCAGTAACACAAATCTCGACAAAAGATTACCTTCCATAATAACAAGGTTACCATCCATTGGAATAACAAAAATATCGAAAAAAAACTACCTTCCATAATGACAAGGCTACCATCCATTGGAATAACAAAAATCTCAACAAAAGACTACCTTCCATAATGACAAGGCTACCATTCATTGGACTAACGAAAATATCGACAACAGACTACCTTCCATAATGACAAGGATACATCCATTGGGGTAACAAAAATCTCGACAACAGACTACCTTCCATAATGACAAGGCTACCATCCATTGGAGTAACAAAAATCTCGACAAAAAACTACCTTCCGTAATGACAAGGCTACCATCCATTGGAATAACAAAAATCTCGACAAAAGACTACCTTCCATAATGAAAAGGTCACCATCCATTGGAATAACAAATATCTCGACAACAGACTACCTTCCATAATGACAAGGCTACCATCCAATGGAATAAAAAATTCCTGACAACAAACCACCTTCTATAATGACAAGGCTACAATCCATTGGAGTAACAAAAATCTAATCAACAGACTACCTTCCATAATGACAAGGCTACAATCCATTTAAGTAATATAAATCTCAACGATAGACTACCTTCGATAATGACAAGGCTACCATCCATTGGAATAACAAAAATCTCGACAAAAGACTACCTTCCATAATGACAAGGATACATCCATTGGGGTAACAAAAATCTCGACAATAGACTACCTTCCATAATGACAAGGCTATCATCCATTGGAGTAACAGAAATTTCGACAAAAAACTACCTTCCGTAATGACAAGGCTACCATCCATTGGAATAACAAAAATCTCGACAAAAGACTACCTTCCATAATGAAAAGGTCACCATCCATTGGAATAACAAATATCTCGACAACAGACTACCTTTAATAAAGACAAGGCTACCATCCAATGGAATAAAAAATTCCTGACAACAAACCACCTTCTATAATGACAAGGCTACAATCCATTGGAGTAACAAAAATCTAATCAACAGACTACCTTCCATAATGACAAGGCTACAATCCATTAAAGTAATATAAATCTCAACGACAGACTACCTTCCATAATGACAAGGCTACCATCCATTCGAGTAACAAAAATCTCGACCACAGACTACCTTCCATAATCACAAGGCCACCACCCATTGGAGTATAAAAAATTTCAACAATAGACTACCTTCCATAATGACAAGTCTATCATCCATTCGAGTAACAAAAATATGAACAACAGACTACCTTCCATAATGACAAGACTACCATCCATTGGACTAAAAGAAATCTCAACGACCGAATACCTACCATAATGACAAGGCTACCATCAATTGGAATAACAAAAATCTCGAAAATAGACTACCTTCCATAATGACAAGGCTGCCATCAATTGGAGTAACAAATATCTGAACAATAGACTACCTTTCATAATGACAAGGCTATCATCCATTGGAGTAACAGAGATATCGACAACAGACTACCTTTAATAATGACAAGGCTACCATCCATTGGAGTAACAAAAATCTCGACAAAATACTACCTTCCATAATAACAAGGTTACCATCCATTGGAATAAAAAAAATCTCGAAAATAGACTCCCTTCCATAATGACAAGGCTATAATCCATTGGATTAACAAAAATCTCAACGAAAGACTACCTTCCATAATGACAAGGCTACCATCCATTGTAGTAACACAAATCTCGACAAAAGACTACCTTCCATAATAACAAGGTTAACATCCATTGGAATAACAAAAATATCGACAGAAAACTACCTTCCATAATGACAAGGCTACCATCCATTGGAATAACAAAAATCTCGACAAAAGACTACCTTCCATAATGACAAGGCTACCATTCATTGGACTAACGAAAATATCGACAACATACTACCTTCCATAATGACAAGGCTACATCCATTGGGGTAACAAAAATCTTGACAACAGACTACCTTCCATAATGACAAGACTACCATCCATTGGAGTAACAAAAATCTCGACAAAAACTACCTTCCGTAATGACAAGGCTACCATCCATTGGAATAACGAAAATCTCGACAAAAGACTACCTTCCATAATGACAAGGTCACCATCCATTGGAATAACAAATATCTCGACAATAGACTACCTTTAATAAAGACAAGGCTACCATCCAATGGAATAAAAAATTCCCGACAACAAACCACCTTCTATAATGAAAAGGCTACAATCCATTGGAGTAACAAAAATCTAATCAACAAACTACCTTCCATAATGACAAGACTACCATCCATTGGACTAACAGAAATCTCAATAACCGAATACCTACCATAATGACAAGGCTACCATCAATTGGAATAACAAAAATCTCGAAAATAGACTACCTTCCATAATGACAAGGCTACCATCCATTGGAGTAACAAATATCTGAACAACAGACTACCTTTCATAATGACAAGGCTATCATCCATTGGAGTAATAGAGATATCGACAACAGACTACCTTTAATAATGACAAGGCTACCATACATTGGAGTAACAAAAATCTCGACAAAATACTACCTTCCATAATAACAAGGTTACCATCCATTGGAATAAAAAAAATCTCGAAAATAGACTCCCTTCCATGATGACAAGGCTATAATCCATTGGAGTAACAAAAATCTCAACGAAAGACTACCTTCCATAATGACAAGGCTACCATCCATTGCAGTAACACAAATCTCGACAAAAGACTACCTTCCATAATAACAAGGTTACCATCCATTGGAATAACAAAAATATCGACAAAAAACTACCTTCCATAATGACAAGGCTACCATCCATTGGAATAACAAAAATCTCGACAAAAGACTACCTTCCATAATGACAAGGCTACCATTCATTGGACTAACAAAAATATCGACAACAGACTACCATCCATAATGACAAGGCTACATCCATTGGGGTAACAAAAATCTCGACAACATACTACCTTCCATAATGACAAGGCTACCATCCATTGGAATAACAAAAATCTCGACATAAGACTACCTTCCATAATGACAAGGTCACCATCCATTGGAATAACAAATATCTCGACAACAGACTACCTTTAATAAAGACAAGGCTACAACCCAATGGAATAAAAAATTCCTGACAACAAACCACCTTCTATAATGACAAGGCTACAATCCATTGGAGTAACAAAAATCTAATCAACAGACTACCTTCCATAATGACAAGGCTACAATCCATTAAAGTAATATAAATCTCAACGACAGACTACCTTCCATAATGACAAGGCTACCATCCATTGGAGTAACAAAAATCTCGACAACAGACTACCTTCCATAATCACAAGGCTACCACCCATTGGAGTATAAAAAATTTCGACAGCAGACTACCTTCCATAATGACAAGGCTATCATCTAGTGGAGTAACAAAAATATGAAAAATAGACTACCTTCCATAATGACAAGACTACCATCCATTGGACTAACAGAAATCTCAACGACCGAATACCTACCATAATGACAAGGCTACCATCAATTAGAATAACAAAAATCTCGACAATAGACTACCTTCCATAATGACAAGGCTACCATCCATTGGAGTAACAAATATCTGAACAACAAACTACCTTTTATAATGACAAGGCTATCATCCATTGGAGTAACAGATTTATCGGCAGCAGACTACCTTCCATAATTACAAGGCTACCATCCATTGGAGTAACAAAAATCTCGACAAAAGACAACCTTCCATAATAACAAGGTTACCATCCATTGGAATAACAAAAATCTCGACAAAAAACTACCTTCCATAATGACAAGGCTACCATCCAATGGAATAAAAAATTCTCGACAACAGACTACCTTCCATAATGACAAGGCTACAATCCATTGGAGTAACAAAAATCTAAATAACATACTACCTTCCATAATGACAAGGCTACAATCCATTGGAGTAACATAAATCTCAACGACATACTACCTTCCATAATGACAAGGCTACCGTCCATTGAAGTAACAAAAATCTCGACCATAGACTACCTTCCATAATCACAAGGCCACCACCCATTGGAGTATAAAAAATATCGACAACAGACTACCTTCCATAATGACAAGTCTATCATCCATTCGAGTAACAAAAATATGAACAACAGACTACCTTCCATAATGACAAGACTACCATCCATTGGACTAATAGAAATCTCAACGACCGAATACCTACCATAATGACAAGGCTACCATCAATTGGAATAACAAAAATCTCGAAAATAGACTACCTTCCATAATGACAAGGCTACCATCAATTGGAGTAACAAATATCTGAACAATAGACTACCTTTCATAATGACAAGGCTATCATCCATTGGAGTAACAGAGATATCGACAACAGACTACCTTTAATAATGACAAGGCTACCATCCATTGGAGTAACAAAAATCTCGACAAAATACTACCTTCCATAATAACAAGGTTACCATCCATTGGAATAAAAAAAATCTCGAAAATAGACTCCCTTCCATAATGACAAGGCTATAATCCATTGGAGTAACAAAAATCTCAACGAAAGACTACCTTCCATAATGACAAGGCTACCATCCATTGCAGTAACACAAATCTCGACAAAAGACTACCTTCCATAATAACAAGGTTACCATCCATTGGAATAACAAAAATATCGACAAAAAACTACCTTCCATAATGACAAGGCTACCATCCATTGGAATAACAAAAATCTCGACAAAAGACTACCTTCCATAATGACAAGGCTACCATTCATTGGACTAACAAAAATATCGACAACAGACTACCTTCCATAATGACAAGGCTACATCCATTGGGGTAACAAAAATCTCGACAACATACTACCTTCCATAATGACAAGGCTACCATCCATTGGAATAACGAAAATCTCGACAAAAGACTACCTTCCATAATGACAAGGTCACCATCCATTGGAATAACAAATATCTCGACAATAGACTACCTTTAATAAAGACAAGGCTACCATCCAATGGAATAAAAAATTCCCGACAACAAACCACCTTCTATAATGAAAAGGCTACAATCCATTGGAGTAACAAAAATCTAATCAACAAACTACCTTCCATAATGACAAGACTACCATCCATTGGACTAACAGAAATCTCAATAACCGAATACCTACCATAATGACAAGGCTACCATCAATTGGAATAACAAAAATCTCGAAAATAGACTACCTTCCATAATGACAAGGCTACCATCCATTGGAGTAACAAATATCTGAACAACAGACTACCTTTCATAATGACAAGGCTATCATCCATTGGAGTAATAGAGATATCGACAACAGACTACCTTTAATAATGACAAGGCTACCATCCATTGGAGTAACAAAAATCTCGACAAAATACTACCTTCCATAATAACAAGGTTACCATCCATTGGAATAAAAAAAATCTCGAAAATAGACTCCCTTCCATGATGACAAGGCTATAATCCATTGGAGTAACAAAAATCTCAACGAAAGACTACCTTCCATAATGACAAGGCTACCATCCGTTGCAGTAACACAAATCTCGACAAAAGACTACCTTCCATAATAACAAGGTTACCATCCATTGGAATAACAAAAATATCGACAAAAAACTACCTTCCATAATGACAAGGCTACCATCCATTGGAATAACAAAAATCTCGACAAAAGACTACCTTCCATAATGACAAGGCTACCATTCATTGGACTAACAAAAATATCGACAACAGACTACCTTCCATAATGACAAGGCTACATCCATTGGGGTAACAAAAATCTCGACAACATACTACCTTCCATAATGACAAGGCTACCATCCATTGGAGTAACAAAAATCTCGACAAAAAACTACCTTCCGTAATGACAAGGCTACCATCCATTGGAATAAAAAAAATCTCGACATAAGACTACCTTCCATAATGACAAGGTCACCATCCATTGGAATAACAAATATCTCGACAACAGACTACCTTTAATAAAGACAAGGCTACAACCCAATGGAATAAAAAATTCCTGACAACAAACCACCTTCTATAATGACAAGGCTACAATCCATTGGAGTAACAAAAATCTAATCAACAGACTACCTTCCATAATGACAAGGCTACAATCCATTAAAGTAATATAAATCTCAACGACAGACTACCTTCCATAATGACAAGGCTACCATCCATTGGAGTAACAAAAATCTCGACAACAGACTACCTTCCATAATCACAAGGCTACCACCCATTGGAGTATAAAAAATTTCGACAGCAGACTACCTTCCATAATGACAAGGCTATCATCTATTGGAGTAACAAAAATATGAAAAATAGACTACCTTCCATAATGACAAGACTACCATCCATTGGACTAACAGAAATCTCAACGACCGAATAGCTACCATAATGACAAGGCTACCATCAATTAGAATAACAAAAATCTCGACAATAGACTACCTTCCATAATGACAAGGCTACCATCCATTGGAGTAACAAATATCTGAACAACAAACTACCTTTCATAATGACAAGGCTATCATCCATTGGAGTAACAGAGTTATCGGCAGCAGACTACCTTCCATAATGACAAGGCTACCATCCATTGGAGTAACAAAAATCTCGACAAAAGACTACCTTCCATAATAACAAGGTTACCATCCATTGGAATAACAAAAATCTCGACAAAAAACTACCTTCCATAATGACAAGGCTACCATCCAATGGAATAAAAAATTCTCGACAACAGACTACCTTCCATAATGACAAGGCTACAATCCATTGGAGTAACAAAAATCTAAATAACATACTACCTTCCATAATGACAAGGCTACAATCCATTGGAGTAACATAAATCTCAACGACATACTACCTTCCATAATGACAAGGCTACCGTCCATTGGAGTAAAAAAAATCTCGACCACAGACTACCTTCCATAATCACAAGGCCACCACCCATTGGAGTATAAAAAATTTCGACAACAGACTACCTTCCATAATGACAAGTCTATCATCCATTCGAGTAACAAAAATATGAACAACAGACTACCTTCCATAATGACAAGACTACCATCCATTGGACTAACAGAAATCTCAACGACCGAATACCTACCATAATGACAAGGCTACCATCAATTTTAATAACAAAAATCTCGAAAATAGACTACCTTCCATAATGACAAGGCTACCATCAATTGGAGTAACAAATATCTGAACAATAGACTACCTTTCATAATGACAAGGCTATCATCCATTGGAGTAACAGAGATATCGACAACAGACTACCTTTAATAATGACAAGGCTACCATCCATTGGAGTAACAAAAATCTCGACAAAATACTACCTTCCATAATAACAAGGTTACCATCCATTGGAATAAAAAAAATCTCGAAAATAGACTCCCTTCCATAATGACAAGGCTATAATCCATTGGAGTAACAAAAATCTCAATGAAAGACTACCTTCCATAATGACAAGGCTACCATCCATTGCAGTAACACAAATCTCGACAAAAGACTACCTTCCATAATAACAAGGTTACCATCCATTGGAATAACAAAAATATCGACAAAAAACTACCTTCCATAATGACAAGGCTACCATCCATTGGAATAACAAAAATCTCGACAAAAGACTACCTTCCATAATGACAAGGCTACCATTCATTGGACTAACGAAAATATCGACAACAGACTACCTTCCATAATGACAAGGCTACATCCATTGGGGTAACAAAAATCTTGACAACAGACTACCTTCCATAATGACAAGGCTACCATCCATTGGAGTAACAAAAATCTCGACAAAAAGTACCTTCCGTAATGACAAGGCTACCATCCATTGGAATAACAAAAATCTCGACAAAAGACTACCTTCCATAATGACAAGGTCACCATCCATTGGAATAACAAATATCTCGACAACAGACTACCTTTAATAAAGACAAGGCTACCATCCAATGGAATAAAAAATTCCCGACAACAAACCACCTTCTATAATGAAAAGGCTACAATCCATTGGAGTAACAAAAATCTAATCAACAAACTACCTTCCATAATGACAAGACTACCATCCATTGGACTAACAGAAATCTCAACGACCGAATACCTACCATAATGACAAGGCTTCCATCAATTGGAATAACAAAAATCTCGAAAATAGACTACCTTCCATAATGACAAGGCTACCATCCATTGGAGTAACAAATATCTGAACAACAGACTACCTTTCATAATGACAAGGCTATCATCCATTGGAGTAATAGAGATATCGACAACAGACTACCTTTAATAATGACAAGGCTACCATCCATTGGAGTAACAAAAATCTCGACAAAATACTACCTTCCATAATAACAAGGTTACCATCCATTGGAATAAAAAAAATCTCGAAAATAGACTCCCTTCCATGATGACAAGGCTATAATCCATTGGAGTAACAAAAATCTCAACGAAAGACTACCTTCCATAATGACAAGGCTACCATCCATTGCAGTAACACAAATCTCGACAAAAGACTACCTTCCATAATAACAAGGTTACCATCCATTGGAATAACAAAAATATCGACAAAAAACTACCTTGCATAATGACAAGGCTACCATCCATTGGAATAACAAAAATCTCGACAAAAGACTACCTTCCATAATGACAAGGCTACCAT
The DNA here is from genome assembly GCA_948472305.1 of Vicia faba. NCBI lineage: Eukaryota > Viridiplantae > Streptophyta > Magnoliopsida > Fabales > Fabaceae > Vicia > Vicia faba. Next base: position 764,736,632 of record OX451738.1, read on the forward strand.
TCATTGGACTAACGAAAATATCGACAACAGACTACCTTCCATAATGACAAGGCTACATCCATTGGGGTAACAAAAATATCGACAACAGACTACCTTCCATAATGACAAGGCTACCATCTATTGGAGTAACAAAAATCTCGACAAAAAACTACCTTCCGTAATGACAAGGCTACCATCCATTGGAATAAACAAAATCTCGACAAAAGACTACCTTCCATAATGACAAGGTCACCATCCATTGGAATAACAAATATCTCGACAACAGACTACCTTTAATAAAGACAAGGCTACCATCAAATGGAATAAAAAATTCCTGACAATAAACCACCTTCTATAATGACAAGGCTACAATCCATTGGAGTAACAAAAATCTAATCAACAGACTACCTTCCATAATGACAAGGCTACAATCCATTAAAGTAATATAAATCTCAACGACAGACTACCTTCCATAATGACAAGGCTACCATCCATTGGAGTAACAAAAATCTCGACAACAGACTACCTTCCATAATCACAAGGCTACCACCCATTGGAGTATAAAAAATTTCGACAACAGACTACCTTCCATAATGACAAGGCTATCATCTATTGGAGTAACAAAAATATGAAAAATAGACTACCTTCCATAATGACAAGACTACCATCCATTGGACTAACAGAAATCTCAACGACCGAATACCTACCATAATGACAAGGCTACCATCAATTAGAATAACAAAAATCTCGACAATAGACTACCTTCCATAATGACAAGGCTACCATCCATTGGAGTAACAAATATCTGAACAACAAACTACCTTTCATAATGACAAGGCTATCATCCATTGGAGTAACAGAGTTATCGGCAGCAGACTACCTTCCATAATGACAAGGCTACCATCCATTGGAGTAACAAAAATCTCGACAAAAGACTACCTTCCATAATAACAAGGTTACCATCCATTAGAATAACAAAAATCTCGACAAAAAACTACCTTCAATAATGACAAGGCTACCATCCATTGGAATAACAAAAATCTCGACAAAAGACTACCTTCCATAATGAAAAGGCTACCATTCATTGGACTAACGAAAATATCGACAACAGACTACCTTTCATAATGACAAGGCTGCATCCATTGGGGTAACAAAAATCTCGACAACAGACTACCTTCCATAATGACAAGGCTACCATCCATTGGGGTAACAAAAATCTCGACAACAGACTACCTTCCATAATGATCAGGCTACCATCCATTGGAGTAACAAAAATCTCGACAAAAAACTACCTTCCTTAATGACAAGGCTACCATCCATTGGAATAACAAAAATCTCGACAAAAGACTACCTTCCATAATGACAAGGTCACCATCCATTGGAATAACAAATATCTCGACAACAGACTACCTTTAATAAAGACAAGGCTACCATCCAATGGAATAAAAAATTCCTGACAATAAACCACCTTCTATAATGACAAGGCTACAATCCAATGGAGTAACAAAAATCTAATCAACAGACTACCTTCCATAATGACAAGGCTACAATCCATTGGAGTAACAAAAATCTCGACAACAGACTACCTTCCATAATCACAAGGCTACCACCCATTGGAGTATAAAAAATTTCGACAGCAGACTACCTTCCTTAATGACAAGGCTATCATCTATTGGAGTAACAAAAATATGAAAAATAGACTACCTTCCATAATGACAAGACTACCATCCATTGGACTAACAGAAATCTCAACGACCGAATACCTACCATAATGACAAGGCTACCATCAATTAGAATAACAAAAATCTCGGCAATAGACTACCTTCCATAATGACAAGGCTACCATCCATTGGAGTAACAGAGATATCGGCAACAGACTACCTTCAATAATGACAAGGCTACCATCCATTGGAGTAACAAAAATCTCGACAAAAGACTACCTTCCATAATAACAAGGTTACCATCCATTGGAATAAAAAAAATCTCGACAATAGACTCCCTTCCATAATGACAAGGCTATAATCCATTGGAGTAACAAAAATATCACTGACAGACTACCTTCCATAATGACAAGGCTACCATCCATTAGAGTAACACAAATCTCGACAAAAGACTACCTTTCATAATAACAAGGTTAACATCCATTGGAATAACAAAAATCTCAACAAAAAAATACCTTCCATAATGACAAGGCTACCATCCATTGGAATAACTAAAATCTCGACAAAAGACTACCTTCCATAATGAAAAGGCTACCATTCATTGGACTAACGAAAATATCAACAACAGACTACCTTCCATAATGACAAGGCTAGATCCATTGGGGTAACAAAAATCTCGACAACAGACTACCTTCCATAATGACAAGGCTAGATCCATTGGGGTAACAAAAATCTCGACAATAGACTACCTTCCATAATGACAAGGCTACCATCCATTGGAGTAACAAAAATCTCGACATAAAACTACCTTCCATAATGACAAGGCTACCATCCATTGGAATAACAAAAATCTCGAGAAAAGACTACCTTCCATAATGACAAGGTCACTATCCATTGGAATAACAAATATCTCAACAACATAATACCTTCCATAATGACAATGCTACCATCCTATGGAATAAAAAATTCTCGATAACAGACTACCTTCCATAATGACAAGGCTACAATCCATTGGAGTAACAAAAATCTGAACAACAGACTACCTTCCATAATGACAAGGCTACAATCCATTGGAGTAACAGAAATCTCAATGACAGACTACCTTCCATAATGACAAGACTACCACCCATTGGAGTATCAAAAATCTCAACAACAGACTACCTTCCATAATGACAAGGCTATCATCCATTGGAGTAACAAAAATACGAACAACATACTACCTTCCATAATGACGAGACTACCATCCATTGGACTAACAGAAATCTCAATGATCGAATACCCACCATAATGACAAGGCTACCATCAATTGGAATAACAAAAATATCGACAATAGACTACCTTCCATAATAACAAGGCTACCATCCATTGGAGTAACAAATATCTGAACAACAGACTACCTTTCATAATGACAAGGCTATCATCCATTGGTGTAACAGAGATATCGACAACAAACTACCTTCAATAATGACAAGGCTACCATCCATTGGAGTAACAAAAATCTCGACAAAATACTACATTCCATAATAATAGGTTACCATCCATTGGAATAAAAAAAATCTCGACAATAGACTCCCTTCCATAATGACAAGGCTATAATCCATTGGAGTAACAAAAATCTCAACGAAAGACTACCTTCCATAATGAGAAGGCTACCATCCATTGGAGTAACACAAATCTGGAAAAAAGACTACCTTCCATAATAACAAACTTACCATCCATCGGAATAACAAAAATATCGATAAAAAATTACCTTCCATAATGACAAGGCTACCATCCATTGGAATAACAAAAATCTCGACCAAAGACTACCTTCCATAATGACAAGGCTACCATTCATTGGACTAACGAAAATATCGACAACAGACTACCTTCCATAATGGCAAGGCTACATCCATTGGGGTAACAAAAATCTCGACAACAGACTACCTTCCATAATGACAAGGTTACCATCCATTGGAGTAACAAAAATATAGACAAAAAACTACCTTCCATAATGACAAGGCTACCATCCATTGGAATAACAAAAATCTCGACAAAAGACTACCTTCCATAATGACAAGGTCACCATCCATTGGAATAACAAATATCTCGACAACAGACTACCTTTAATAAAGACAAGGCTACCATCCAATGGAATTAAAAATTCTCGACAACAAACTACCTTCTATAATGACAAGGCTACAATCCATTGGAGTAACAAAAATCTAAATAACAGACTACCTTCCATATTGACAAGGCTACAATCCATTAAAGTAACATAAATCTCAACGACAGACTACCTTCCATAATGACAAGGCTACCATCCATTGGAGTAACAAAAATCTCGACAACAGACTACCTTCCATAATCACAAGGCTACCACCCATTGGAGAATAAAAAATTTCGAAAATAGACTACCTTCCATAAAGACAAGGCTATCATCCATTGGAGTAACAAAAATATGAACAACTGACTACCATCCATTGGACCAACAGAAATCTCAACGACCAAATACCTACCATAATGACAAGGCTACCATCAATTTGAATAACAAAAATCTCGACAATAGACTACATTTCATAATGGCAAGGCTACCATCCATTGGAGTACCAAATATCTGAGCAACAGACTACCTTTCATAATGACAAGGCTATCAATCATTGGAGTAACAGAGATATCGACAATAGACTACCTTACATAATGAAAAGGCTACCATCCGTTGGAGTAACAAAAATCTCGACAACAAACTACCTTCCATAATGACAAGGCTACCATCCATTGGAGTAACAAAAATCTCGACAACAAACTACCTTCTATAATGACAAGGATACCATCCATTAGAGTGAAAAAAATATCTACAATAGCCTACCATCCATTGGAGTAACAAAAATCTCGACAATAGACTACCTTCCATAATGACAAGGCTACCATCCATTGGAGTAACGAAAATCTTGATAACAAACTACCTACCACAATGACAAGGCTACCATACATTGTAGTAACAAAAATCTCGACAACAGTGTACCTTCCATAATGACACGGATACCATCCATTGGGGGAACAAAAATCTTGACAATAGACTACCTTCCATAATGACAAGGCTACTATCCATTGGAGTAACAAAAATATCGACAACAAACTACATTCCATAATGATAAGGCTACCATCCATTGGAATAACAAATATATCGACAACAAACTATGTTCCATAATGACAAGGCTATAATCCATTGGAGTAACAAAAATATTGACAACAGACTACCTTCCATAATGAAAAGGCTACCATCCATTGGAGTAACAAAAATCTCAAAAACGCACTACCTTCCATAATGACAAGGCTACCATCCATTGGAGTGACAAAAATCTCGACAATAGACTACCTTCCATAATGACTAGGCTACCATCCATTAGAGTAACAAAGATATCGACAACAGACTAACTTTTATAATGACAGGCTACCATACATTGCAATAACAAAAATCTCGACAACAAACTACCTTCCATAAAGACAAGGCTACCATACATTGTAGTAACAAAAATCTCGACAACAGACTACCTTCCATAATGACAACGCTACCATCCATTGGAGTAACAAAATTTCCCGACAACAGACTACCTTCCATAATGAAAAGCCTACCATCCATTGGAGTAACAAAAATCTCGACAACAGACTACCTTCCATAATGACAAGGCTATCATTCATTGGAGTAACAAATATCTCGACAACAAACTACCTTCGATAATGACAAGGCTACCATCCATTAGAGTAAACAAAATCTCGAAAACAAACTACCTTCCATATTGACAAGGCTACGATCCATTAGAGTAACAAAAATCTCGATAATAGACTACCTTCCATAATGACAAGGCTACCATCCATTGGAGTAATGAAAATATCAACAAGAGACTACCTTCCATAATGACAAGGCTACCATCCATTGGAGTAACAAAAATCTCGCCAACAATCTACCTTCCATAATGACACGGCTACCATCCATTGGAGTGACAAAAATCTCGACAACATACTACCTTCCATAATGACAAGGCTACCAGCCATTGGAGTGACAAAAATCTCGACAATAGACTACCTTACATAATGACAAGGCTACCATCCATTGGAGTAAAAAAATCTCGACAACAAACTACCTTCCATAATGACAAGGCTATCATCCATTGGACTAACAAAAATCTCAACAACAAACTACCTTCTATAATGACAAGGATACCATCCATTAGAGTGACAAAAATATCTATAATAGACTACCTTCCATAATGACAAGGCTACCATCCATTGGAGTAACAAAAATCTCGATAATAGACTACTTTCCATAATGACAAGGCTACCATCCATTGGAGTAACGAAAATCTCGACAACAAACTACCTACCACAATGACAAGGCTACCATACATTGTAGTAACAAAAATCTCGACAACAGTCTACCTTCCATAATGACAAGGATACCATCCATTGGGGTAACAAAAATCTCGACAATAGACTACCTTCCATAATGACAAGGCTACTATCCATTGGAGTAACATAAATCTCGACAACAAACTACCTTCCATAATGAAAAGGCTACCATCCATTGGAGTAACAAAAATCTCAAAAACAAACTACCTTCCATAATGACAAGGCTACCATCCATTGGAGTGACAAAAATCTCGACAATAGACTACCTTCCATAATGACTAGGCTACCATCCATTACACTAACAAAGATATCGACAACAGGCTAACTTTTATAATGACAGGCTACCATACATTGCAATAACAAAAATCTCGACAACAAACTACCTTCCATAAAGACAAGGCTACCATACATTGTAGTAACAAAAATCTCGACAACAGACTACCTTCCATAATGACAAGGCGACCATCCATTGGAGTAACAAAATTTCTCGACAACAGACTACCTTCCATAATGAAAAGCCTACCATCCATTGGAGTAACAAAAATCTCGACAAACAGACTACCTTCCATAACGACAAGGCTATCATCCATTGGAGTAACAAATATCTCGACAACAAACTACCTTCGATAATGACAAGGCTACCATCCATTAGAGTAACAAAAATCTCGAAAACAAACTACCTTCCATATTGACAAGGCTACGATCCATTAGAGTAACAAAAATCTCGATAATAGACTACCTTCCATAATGACAAGGCTACCATCCATTGGAGTAATGAAAATATCAACAAGAGACTACCTTCCATAATTACAAGGCTAACCTCCATTGGAGTAATGAAAATATCAACAAGAGACTACCTTCCATAATGACAAGGCTACCATCCATTGGAGTAACAAAAATCTCGCCAACAATCTACCTTCCATAATGACACGGCTACCATCCATTGGAGTGACAAAAGTCTCGACAACATACTACCTTCCATAATGACAAGGCTACCATCCATTCCAGTAACAAAAATCTCGCCAACAGACTACCTTTCGTAATCACATGGCTACCAGCCATTGGAGTGACAAAAATCTCGACAATAGACTACCTTACATAATGACAAGGCTACCATCCATTGGAGTAACAAAATCTCGACAACAAACTACCTTCCATAATGACAAGGCTACCATCCGTTGGACTAACAAAAATCTCGACAACAAACTACCTTCTATAATGACAAGGATACCATCCATTAGAGTGACAAAAATATCTACAATAGACTACCTTCCATAATGACAAGGCTACCATCCATTGGAGTAACAAAAATCTCGACAATAGACTACCTTCCATAATGACAAGGCTACCATCCATTGGAGTAACGAAAATCTCAACAACAAACTACCTACCACAATGACAAGGCTACCATACATTGTAGTAACAAAAATCTGGACAACAGTCTACCTTCCATAATGACAAGGATACCATCCATTGGGGTAACAAAAATCTCGAAAATAGACTACCTTCCATAATGACAAGGCTATTATCCATTGGAGTAACAAAAATCTCGACAACAAACTACCTTCCATAATGATAAGGCTACTATCCATTGGAATAACAAATATATCGACAACAAACTATGTTCCATAATGACAAGGCTATAACCAATTGGAGTAACAAAAATATTGACAACAAACTACCTTCCATAATGACAAGGTTACCATCCATTGGAGTAACAAAAATCTCAAAAACAGACTACCTTCCATAATGACAAGGCTACCATCCATTGGAGTGATAAAAATCTTGACAATAGACTACCTTTTATAATGACTAGGCTACCATCCATTAGAGTAACAAAGATATCGACAACAAACTAACTTCTATAATGAAAGGCTACCATACATTGTAATAACAAAAATCTCGACAACAAACTACCTTCCATAAAGACAAGGCTACCATACATTGTAGTAACAAAAATCTCGACAACAGTCTACCTTCCATAATGACAAGGCTACCATCCATTGGAGTAACAAAAATCTTGACAATAGAGTACCTTCCATAATGACAAGGCTATCATCCATTAGAGTAACAAAAATCTCGAAAACAAACTACCTTCCATATTGACAAGGATACGATCCATTAGAGTAACAAAAATCTCGATAATAGACTACCTTCCATAATGACAAGGCTACCATCCATTGGAGTAATGAAAATATCAACAAGAGATAACCTTCAATAATGACAAGGCTACCATTCATTGGAGTGACAAAAATCTCGACAACATACTACCTTCCATAATGACAAGGCTACCATCCATTGGAGTAACGAAAATCTCGACAACAGACTACCTTCCATAATGACAAGGCTACCATCCATTTGAGTAACAAAAATCGCAAAAATAGACTACCTTCCATAATGACAAGGCTACCATCCATTGGAGTGACACAAATCTCGACAATAGACTACCTTCCATAATGACAAGGCTACAATCCATTGGAGTAACAAAAATATAGACAATAGACTACCTTCTATAATGACAAGGCTATCATACATTGTAATAACAAAAATCTGGACAACAAACTACCTTCCATAATGACAAGGCTACCAACCATTAGAGTAACAAAAATCTTGACAATAGACTACCTTCCATAATGACAAGGCTACCATCCATTGGAGTAACAAAAATCTCGACAACAAACTACCTTCGATAATGACAAGGCTACCATCCATTAGAGTATGAAAAATCTCAACAACAGACTACCTTCCATAATGACAAGGCTACGATCCATTAGAGTGACCAAAATCTCGACAACAGACTACCTTCCGAAATGACTAGGCTACCATCCATTGGAGTAAAAAAAATCTCGACAACAAACTACCTTCCTTAATGATAAGGCTACCATCCATTGGAATAAAAAATATATTGACAACAAACTATGTTCCATAATGACAAGGCTATAATCCATTGGAGTAACAAAAATATCGACAACAGAATACCTTCCATAATAATAAGGCTACCATCTATTGGAGTAACAAAAATCTCAAAAACAGAATACCTTCCATAATGACAAGGCTACCATCCATTGGAGTGACAAAAGTCTCGACAATAGACTACCTTCCATAATGACTAGGCTACCATCCATTAGAGTAACAAAGATATCGACAACAGGCTACCTTCTATAATGACAAGGCTACCATACATTTCAATAACAAAAATCTCGACAACAAACTACCTTCCATAATGACAAGGCTACCATACATTATAGTAACAAAAATCTCGACAACAGTCTACCTTCCATAATGACAAGGCTACCATCCATTGGAGTAACAAAAATCTCGACAATAGACTACCTTCCATAATGACAGGGCTATCATCCATTGGAGTAACAAAAATCTCGACAACAAACTACCTTCGATAATGACAAGGCTACCATCCATTAGAGTAACAAAAATCTCGACAACAAACAACCTTCCATGTTGACAAGGCCACGATCCATTAGAGTAACAAAAATCTCGACAATATACTACCTTCCATAATGACAAGGCTACCATCCATTGGAGTAATGAAAATATCAACAAGAGACTACCTTCCATAATGACAAGGCTACCATCCATTGGAGTAACAAAAATCTCGCCAACAATCTACCTTCCATAATAACACGGCTACCATCCATTGGAGTGACAAAAATCTCGACAACAGACTACCTTCCGAAATGACTAGGCTACCATCCATTGGAGTAAAAAAAATCTCGACAACAAACTACCTTCCTTAATGATAAGGCTACCATCCATTGGAATAAAAAATATATTGACAACAAACTATGTTCCATAATGACAAGGCTATAATCCATTGGAGTAACAAAAATATCGACAACAGACTACCTTCCATAATAACAAGGCTACCATCTATTGGAGTAACAAAAATTTCAAAAACAGAATACCTTCCATAATGACAAGGCTACCATCCATTGGAGTGACAAATGTTTGGACAATAGACTACCTTCCATAATGACTAAGCTACCATCCATTAGAGTAACAATGATATCGACAACCGACTACCTTCTATAATGACAAGGCTACCATACATTGCAATAACAAAAATCTCGACAACAAACTACCTTCCATAATGACAAGGCTACCATACATTGTAGTAACAAAAATCTCGACAACAGTCTACCTTCCATAATGTCAAGGCTACCATCCATTGGAGTAACAAAAATCTCGACAATAGACTACCTTCCATAATGCAAGGGCTATCATCCATTGGAGTAACAAATATCTCGACAACAAACTACCTTCGATAATGACAAGGCAACCATCCATTAGAGTAACAAAAATCTTGCCAACAATCTACCTTCCATAATTACACGACTACCATCCATTGGAGTGACAAAAATCTCGACAACATACTACCTTCCATAATGACAAGGCTAACATCCATTGGAGTAACGAAAATCTCCACAACAGACTACCTTCCATAATGACAAGGCTACCATCCATTGGAGTAACAAAAATCACCAAAACAGACTATCTTCCATAATGACACGGCTACCATCAATTGGAGTGACAAAAATCTCGACAACATACTACCTTCCATAATGACAAGGCTACCATCCATTGGAGTAACGAAAATCTCGACAACAGACTACCTTCCATAATGACAGGGCTACCATCCATTGGAGTAACAAAAATCGCAAAAACAGACTACCTTCCATAATGACAAGGCTACCATCCATTGGAGTGACAAAAATCTCGACAATAGACTACCTTCCATAATGACAAGGCTACAATCCATTGGAGTAACAAAAATATAGACAACAGACTACCTTCTATAATGACAAGGCTATCATACATTGTAATAACAAAAATCTGGACAACAAACTACCTTCCATGATGACAAGGCTACCAACCATTGGAGTAACAAAAATCTTGACAATAGACTACCTTCCATAATGATAAGGCTACCATCCATTGTAGTAACAAAAATCTCGACAACAAACTACCTTCCATAATGACAAGGCTACCATCCATTGGAGTAACGAAAATCTCGACAACAGACTACCTTTCATAATGACAAGGCTACCATCCATTGGAGTAACAAAAATCGCAAAAACAGACTACCTTCCATAATGACAAGGCTACCATCCATTGGAGTGACAAAAATCTCGACAATAGACTACCTTCCATAATGACAAGGCTACAATCCATTGGAGTAACAAAAATATAGACAACAATCTACCTTTTATAATGACAAGGCTATTATACATTGTAATAACAAAAATCTGGACAACAAACTACCTTCCATAATGACAAGGCTACCAACCATTGGAGTAACAAAAATCTTGACAATAGACTACCTTCCATAATGACAAGGCTACCATCCATTGGAGTAACAAAAATCTCGACAACAAACTACCTTCGATAATGATAAGGCTACCATCCATTAGAGTATGAAAAATCTCGACAACAGACTACCTTCCATAATGACAAGGCTACGATCCATAAGAGTGACAAAAATCTCGACAACAAACTACCTTCCGAAATGACTAGGCTACCATCCATTGGAGTAAAAAAAATCTCGACAACAAACTACCTTCCTTAATGATAAGGCTACCATCCATTGGAATAAAAAATATATTAATAACAAACTATGTTCCATAATGACAAGGCTATAATCCATTGGAGTAACAAAAATATCGACAACAGACTACCTTCCATAATAACAAGGCTACCATCTATTGGAGTAACAAAAATATCAAAAACAAAATACCTTCCATAATGACAAGGCTACCATCCATTGGAGTGACAAATGTCTGGACAATAGACTACCTTCCATAATGACAAGGCTACCATCCATTAGAGTAACAAAGATATCGACAACAGACTACCTTCTATAATGACAAGGCTACCATACATTGCAATAACAAAAATCTCGACAACAAACTACCTTCCATAAAGACAAGGCTACCATACATTGTAGTAACAAAAATCTCGACAACAGTCTATCTTCCATAATGACAAGGCTACCATCCATTGGAGTAACAAAAATCTCGACAATAGACTACCTTCCATAATGACAAGGCTATCATCCATTGGAGTAACAAAAATCTCGACAACAAACTACCTTCGATAATGACAAGGCTACCATCCATTAGAGTAACGAAAATCTCGACAACAAACAACCTTCCATATTGACAAGGCTATGATCCATTAGAGTAACAAAAATCTCGACAATATACTACCTTCCATAATGACAAGGCTACCATCCATTGGAGTAATGAAAATATCAACAAGAGACTACCTTCCATAATGACGAGGCTACCATCCATTGGAGTAACAAACATCTCGCCAACAATCTACCTTCCATAATGACACGGCTACCATCCATTGGAGTGACAAAAATCTCGACAACATACTACCTTCCCTAATGACAAGGCTAACATCCATTGGAGTAACGAAAATCTCCACAACAGACTACCTTCCATAATGACAAGGCTACCATCCATTGGAGTAACAAAAATCGCCAAAACAGACTATCTTCCATAATGACAAGCCTACCATCCATTGGAGTGACAAAAATCTCGACAATAGACTACCTTCCATAATGACAACGCTACCATCCATTGGAGTAACGAAAATCTCGACAACAGACTACCTTTCATAATGACAAGGCTACCATCCATTGGAGTAACAAAAATTGCAAAAACAGACAACCTTCCATATTGACAAGGCTACGATCCATTAGAGTGACAAAAATCTCGACAATAGACTACCTTCCATAATGACAAGGCTACCATCCATTGGAGTAATGAAAATATCAACAAGAGACTACCTTCCATAATGACAAGGCTACCATCCATTGGAGTAACAAAAATCTCGCCAACAATCTACCTTCCATAATGACACGGCTACCATCCATTGGAGTGACAAATATCTCGACAACATACTACCTTCCATAATGACAAGGCTAACATCCATTGGAGTAGTGAAAATCTCCACAACAGACTACCTTCCATAATGACAAGGCTACCATCCATTGGAGTAACAAAAATCGCCAAAACAGACTATCTTCCATAATTACAAGGCTACCATCCATTGGAGTGACAAAAATTTCGACAATAGACTACCTTCCATAATGACAACGCTACAATCCATTGGAGTAACAAAAATATCGACAACAGACTACCTTCTATAATGACAAGGCTACCATACATTGTAATAACAAAAATCTGGACAACAAACTACCTTCCATAATGACAAGGCTACCTTACATTGTAGTAACAAAAATCTAGACAACAGTCTACCTTCCATAATGACAAGGCTACCATCCATTGGAGTAACAAAAATCTCGACAATAGACTACCTTCCATAATGACAAGGCTACCATCCATTAGACTAACAAAAATCTCGACAAAAGACTACCTTCCATAATGACAAGGCCACAATCCACTAGAGTAATGAAAATATCAACAAGAGACTACCTTCCATAATAACAAGGCTACCATGCATTGGAGTAATGAAAATATGAACAAGAGACTACCTTCCATAATGACAAGGCTACCATCCATTCCAGTAACAAAAATCTCGACAACAGACTATCTTCCATAATCACAAGGCTACCAGCCATTGGAGTGAAAAAATATCGACAATAGACTACCTTCCATAATGACAAGGCTACCATCCATTGGAGTAACAAAATCTCGACAACAAACTACCTTCCATAATGACAAGGCTACCATCCATTGGAGTAACAAAAATCTCGACAACAAACTACCTTCTATAATGACAAGGCTACCATCCATTAGAGTGACAAAAATATCTACAATAGACTACCTTCCATAATGACAAGGCTACCATCCATTGGAGTAACAAAAAATCTCGACAACAGACTACCTTCCATAATAACAAGGCTACCATCTATTGGAGTAACAAAAATCTCAAAAACAAACTACCTTCCATAATGACAAGGCTACCATCCATTGGAGTAAAGAAAATCTCGACAACAAACTACCTACCACAATGAGAAGGCTACCTTACATTGTAGTAACAAAAATCTCGACAACAGTTTACCTTCCATAATGACAAGGATACTATCCATTGGGGTAACAAAAATCTCGACAATTGACTACCTTCCATAATGAGAAGGCTACTATCCATTGGAGTAACAAATATATCGACAACAAACTATGTTCCATAATGACAAGGCTATAATCCATTGGAGTAACAAAAATATCGACAACAGACTTCCTTCCATAATGACAAGGCTACCATCCATTGGAGTAACAAAAATCTCAAAAACAGACTACCTTCCATAATGACAAGGCAACCATCCATTAGAGTGATAAAAATCTCGACAATAGACTACCTTCCATAATATCTAGGCTACCATCCATTAGAGTAACAAAGATATCGACAACAGACTACCTTCTATAAAGACAAGGCTACCATACATTGTAGTAACAAAAATCTCGTCAACAGTCTATCTTCCATAATGACAAGGCTACCATCCATTGGAGTAACAAAAATCTCGAAATAGACTACCTTCCATAATTACAAGGCTATCATCCATTGGAGTAACAAAAATCTAGACAACATACTGCCTTCGATAATGACAAGGCTACCATCCATTAGAGTAACAAAAATCTCGACAACAAACTATCTTCCATAATGAAAAGGCTAGCATCCATTGGAGTAACAAAAATCGCAAAAACATACTACCTTCTATAATGACAAGGCTAGCATCCATTGGAGTAACGAAAATCTCGACAACAGACTACCTTTCATAATGACAAGGCTACCATCCATTGGAGTAACAAAAATTGCAAAAACAGACAACCTTCCATATTGACAAGGCTACGATCCATTAGAGTGACAAAAATCTCGACAATAGACTACCTTCCATAATGACAAGGCTACCATCCATTGGAGTAATGAAAATATCAACAAGAGACTACCTTCCATAATGACAAGGCTACCATCCATTGGAGTAACAAAAATCTCGCCAACAATCTACCTTCCATAATGACACGGCTACCATCCATTGGAGTGACAAAAATCTCGACAACATACTACCTTCCATAATGACAAGGCTAACATCCATTGGAGTAGTGAAAATCTCCACAACAGACTACCTTCCATAATGATAAGGCTACCATCCATTGGAGTAACAAAAATCGCCAAAACAGACTATCTTCCATAATTACAAGGCTACCATCCATTGGAGTGACAAAAATTTCGACAATAGACTACCTTCCATAATGACAACGCTACAATCCATTGGAGTAACAAAAATATCGACAACAAACTACCTTCTATAATGACAAGGCTACCATACATTGTAATAACAAAAATCTGGACAACAAACTACCTTCCATAATGACAAGGCTACCTTACATTGTAGTAACAAAAATCTAGACAACAGTCTACCTTCCATAATGACAAGGCTACCATCCATTGGAGTAACAAAAATCTCGACAATAGACTACCTTCCATAATGACAAGGCTACCATCCATTAGACTAACAAAAATCTCGACAAAAGACTACCTTCCATAATGACAAGGCCACAATCCACTGGAGTAATGAAAATATCAACAAGAGACTACCTTCCATAATAACAAGGCTACCATGCATTGGAGTAATGAAAATATGAACAAGAGACTACCTTCCATAATGACAAGGCTACCATCCATTCCAGTAACAAAAATCTCGACAACAGACTATCTTCCATAATCACAAGGCTACCAGCCATTGGAGTGAAAAAATATCGACAATAGACTACCTTCCATAATGACAAGGCTACCATCCATTGGAGTAACAAAATCTCGACAACAAACTACCTTCCATAATGACAAGGCTACCATCCATTGGAGTAACAAAAATCTCGACAACAAACTACCTTCTATAATGACAAGGCTACCATCCATTAGAGTGACAAAAATATCTACAATAGACTACCTTCCATAATGACAAGGCTACCATCCATTGGAGTAACAAAAAATCTCGACAACAGACTACCTTCCATAATAACAAGGCTACCATCTATTGGAGTAACAAAAATCTCAAAAACAAACTACCTTCCATAATGACAAGGCTACCATCCATTGGAGTAAAGAAAATCTCGACAACAAACTACCTACCACAATGAGAAGGCTACCTTACATTGTAGTAACAAAAATCTCGACAACAGTTTACCTTCCATAATGACAAGGATACTATCCATTGGGGTAACAAAAATCTCGACAATTGACTACCTTCCATAATGAGAAGGCTACTATCCATTGGAGTAACAAATATATCGACAACAAACTATGTTCCATAATGACAAGGCTATAATCCATTGGAGTAACAAAAATATCGACAACAGACTTCCTTCCATAATGACAAGGCTACCATCCATTGGAGTAACAAAAATCTCAAAAACAGACTACCTTCCATAATGACAAGGCAACCATCCATTAGAGTGATAAAAATCTCGACAATAGACTACCTTCCATAATATCTAGGCTACCATCCATTAGAGTAACAAAAATATCGACAACAGACTACCTTCTATAAAGACAAGGCTACCATACATTGTAGTAACAAAAATCTCGTCAACAGTCTATCTTCCATAATGACAAGGCTACCATCCATTGGAGTAACAAAAATCTCGAAATAGACTACCTTACATAATTACAAGGCTATCATCCATTGGAGTAACAAAAATCTAGACAACATACTGCCTTCGATAATGACAAGGCTACCATCCATTAGAGTAACAAAAATCTCGACAACAAACTATCTTCCATAATGAAAAGGCTAGCATCCATTGGAGTAACAAAAATCGCAAAAACATACTACCTTCTATAATGACAAGGCTAGCATCCATTGGAGTGACAAAAATCTCGACTATATTCTACATTCCATAATGACAAGGCTACAATCCATTGGAGTAACAAAAATATAGACAATAGACTACCTTCTATAATGACAAGGCTACCATAAATTGTAATAACAAAAATATGGACAACAAACTACCTTCCATAATGACAACGCTACCATCCATTGGAGTAACAAAAATCTCGACAATAAAATACCTTCGATAATGACAACGCTACCATCCATTAGAGTATGAAAAATCTCGACAAAAGACTACCTTCCAGAATGACAAGGCTACGATCCATGAGAGTGACAAAAATCTCGACAATAGACTACCTTCCAAAATGACAAGGCTACCATCCATTAGAGTAACAAAGATATCGACAACAGACTACCTTCTATAATGACAAGGCTACCATACATTGCAATATCAAAAATCTCGACAACAAAATACCTTCCATAATGACTAGGCTACCATACATTGTAATAACAAAAATCTCGACAACAATCTACCTTCCATAATGAGAAGGCTACCATCCATTGGAATAACAAAAATCTCGAAAATAGACTACCTTCCATAATGACAAGGCTACCATCCATCAGAGTAACAAAAATCTCGACAACAAACTACCTTCGATAATGACAAGGCTACCATCCATTTGAGTAACAAAAATATCGACTACAGATTACCTTCCATAATGAAAAGGCTACAATCCATTGGAGTAACAAAAATATCGATAACAAACTACCTTCTATAATGACAAGGCTACCATACATTGTAATAACAAAAATCTGGACAACAAAGTACCTTCCATATTGACAAGGCTACATTAAATTGTAGTAAAAAAAATCTCGACAACAGTCTACCTTCCATAATGACAAGGCTACCATCCATTGGAGCAACAAAAATCTCGTCAATAGACTACCTTCCATAATGACAAAGCTACCATCCATTGGAGTAACAAAAATCTCGACAACAAACTACCTTCGATAATTACAAGGTTACCATCCATTAGAGTATGAAAAATCTCGACAACAGACTACCTTCCATAATGACAAGGCTACGATCCATTAGTCTAACAAAAATATCGACAACATACTACCTTCCATAATGACAAGGCTACCATGCATTTGAGTAATTAAAATCTCAACAAGAGACTACCTTCCATAATGACAAGGCTACCATCCATTGGAGTGACAAAAATATCGACAATAGACTACCTTCCATAATGACAAGGCTACCATCCATTGGAGTAACAAAATCTCGACAACAAACTACCTTCCATAATGACAAGGCTATCATACATTGCAATAACAAAAATCTCGACAACAAAATTCCTTCCATAATGACTAGGCTACCATACATTCTAATAATAAAAATCTCGACAACAGTCTACCTTCCATAATGAGAAGGCTACCATCCATTGGAATAACAAAAATCTCGAAAATAGACTACCTTCCATAATGACAAGGCTACCATCCATCGGAGTAACAAAAATTTCAACAACAAACTACCTTCGATAATGACAAGGCTACCATCCATTTGAGTAACAAAAATCTCGTCTACAGATTACCTTCCATAATGAAAAGGCTACAATCCATTGGAGTAACAAAAATATCGATAACAAACTACCTTCTATAATGACAAGGCTACCATACATTGCAATAACAAAAATCTCGACAACAAACTACCTTCCATAAAGACAAGGCTACCATACATTGTAGTAACAAAAATCTCGACAACAGTCTACCTTCCATAATGACAAGGCTACCATCCATTGGAGTAACAAAAATCTTGACAATAGACTACCTTCAATAATGACAAGGCTACCATCCATTGGAGTAACAAAAATCTCGACAACAAAATACCTTCGATAATGACAAGGCTACCATCCATTAGAGTATGAAAAATCTCGACAAAAGACTACCTTCCAGAATGACAAGGCTACGATCCATGAGAGTGACAAAGATCTCGACAATAGACTACCTTCCAAAATGACAAGGCTACCATCCATTAGAGTAACAAAGATATCGACAACAGACTACCTTCTATAATGACAAGGCTACCATACATTGCAATAACAAAAATCTCAACAACAAAATACCTTCCATAATGACTAGGCTACCATACATTGTAATAACAAAAATCTCGACAACAGTGTACCTTCCATAATGAGAAGGCTACCATCCATTGGAATAACAAAAATCTCGAAAATAGACTACCTTCCATAATGACAAGGCTACCATCCATCGGAGTAACAAAAATCTCGACAACAAACTACCTTCGATAATGACAAGGCTACCATCCTTTTGAGTAAAAAAAATCTCGACTACAGATTACCTTCCATAATGAAAAGGCTACAATCCATTGGAGTAACAAAAATATCGATAACAAACTACCTTCTATAATGACAAGGCTACCATACATTGTAATAACAAAAATCTGGACAACAAACTACCTTCCATATTGACAAGGCTACGTTAAATTCTAGTAAAAAAAATCTCGACAACAGTCTACATTCCATAATGACAAGGCTACCATCCATTGGAGCAACAAAAATCTCGACAATAGACTGCCTTCCATAATGACAACGCTACCATCCATTGGAGTAACAAAAATCTCGACAACAAACTACCTTCGATAATTACAAGGTTACCATCCATTAGAGTATGAAAAATCTCGACAACAGACTACCTTTCATAATGACAAGGCTATGATCCATTAGTCTAACAAAAATCTCGACAACATACTACCTTCCATAATGACAAGGCTACCATGCATTTGAGTAATTAAAATATCAACAAGAGACTACCTTCCATAATGACAAGGCTACCATCCATTCGAGTAACAAAAATCTCGCCAACAGACTACCTTCCATAATCACAAGGCTACCATCCATTGGAGTGACAAAAATATCGACAATAGACTACCTTCCATAATGACAAGGCTACCATCCATTGGAGTAACAAATTCTCGACAACAAACTACCTTCCATAATGACAAGGCTACCATCCATTGGAGTAACAAAAATCTTGACAACAAACTACCATCCATAATGACAAGGCTACGATCCATTAGAGTGACAAAAATATCTACAATAGACTACCTTCCATAATGACAAGGCTACCATCCCTTGGAGTAACAAAAATCTCGACAACAGACTACCTTCCATAATGACAAGGCTACCATCCATTGGAGTAACGAAAATCTCGACAACAAACTACCTACCATAATGACAAGGCTACCATCCATTAGAGTGACAAAAATATCTACAATAGACTACCTTCCATAATGACAAGGCTACCATCCATTGGAGTAACAAAAATCTCGACAAAAAACTACCTTCCATAATGACAAGGCTACCATCCATTGGAGTAAAGAAAATCTCGACAACAAACTACCTACCACAATGAGAAGCCTACCATACATTGTAGTAACAAAAATCTCGACAACAGTCTACCTTCCATAATGACAAGGATACTATCCATTGGGGTAACAAAAATCTCGACAATAGACTACCTTCCATAATGACAAGGCTACTATCCATTGGAGTAACAAATATATCGAAAACAAACTATGTTCCATAATGACAAGGCTATAATCCATTGGAGTAACAAAAATATCGACAACAGACTTCCTTCCATAATGACAAGGCTACCATCCATTGGAGTAACAAAAATCTCAAAAACAGACTACCTTCCATAATGACAAGGCTACCATCCATTAGAGTGATAAAAATCTCGACAATAGACTACCTTCCATAATGTCTAGGCTACCATCCATTAGAGTAACAAAGATATCGACAACAGACTACCTTCTATGATGACAAGGCTACCATACATTGCAATAACAAAAATCTCGACAACAAACTACCTTCCATAAAGACAAGGCTACCATACATTGTAGTAACAAAAATCTCGACAACAGTCTACCTTCCATAATGACAAGGCTACCATCCATTGGAGTAACAAAAATCTCGAAATAGACTACCTTCCATAATTACAAGGCTATCATCCATTGGAGTAACAAAAATCTAGACAACAAACTACCTTCGATAATGACAAGGCTACCATCCATTAGAGTAACAAAAATCTCGACAACAAACTATCCTCCATAATGACAAGGCTAGCATCCATTGGAGTAACAAAAATCGCAAAAACAGACTAAATTTTATAATGACAAGGCTAGCATCCATTGGAGTGACAAAAATCTCGACTATATTCTACATTCCATAATGACAAGGCTACAATCCATTGGAGCAACAAAAATATAGACAACAGACTACCTTCTATAATGACAAGGCTACCATAAATTGTAATAACAAAAATATGGACAACAAACTACCTTCCATAATGACAAGGCTACCATCCATTGGAGTAACAAAAATCTTGACAATAGACTACCTTCAATAATGACAAGGCTACCATCCATTGGAGTAACAAAAATCTCGACAACAAAATACCTTCGATAATGACAAGGCTACCATCCATTAGAGTATGAAAAATCTCGACAAAAGACTACCTTCCAGAATGACAAGGCTACGATCCATGAGAGTGACAAAGATCTCGACAATAGACTACCTTCCAAAATAACAAGGCTACCATCCATTAGAGTAACAAAGATATCGACAACAGACTACCTTTTATAATGACAAGGCTACCATACATTGCAATAACAAAAATCTCAACAACAAAATACCTTCCATAATGACTAGGCTACCATACATTGTAATAACAAAAATCTCGACAACAGTGTACCTTCCATAATGAGAAGGCTACCATCCATTGGAATAACAAAAATCTCTAAAATAGACTACCTTCCATAATGACAAGGCTACCATCCATCGGAGTAACAAAAATCTCGAGAACAAACTACCTTCGATAATGACAAGGCTACCATCCTTTTGAGTAAAAAAAATCTCGACTACAGATTACCTTCCATAATGAAAAGGCTACAATCCATTGGAGTAACAAAAATATCGATAACAAACTACCTTCTCTAATGACAAGGCTACCATACATTGTAATAACAAAAATCTGGACAACAAACTACCTTCCATATTGACAAGGCTACGTTAAATTCTAGTAAAAAAAATCTCGACAACAGTCTACATTCCATAATGACAAGGCTACCATCCATTGGAGCAACAAAAATCTCGACAATAGACTGCCTTCCATAATGACAACGCTACCATCCATTGGAGTAACAAAAATCTCGACAACAAACTACCTTCGATAATTACAAGGTTACCATCCATTAGAGTATGAAAAATCTCGACAACAGACTACGTTTCATAATGACAAGGCTATGATCCATTAGTCTAACAAAAATCTCGACAACATACTACCTTCCATAATGACAAGGCTACCATGCATTTGAGTAAATAAAATATGAACAAGAGACTACCTTCCATAATTACAAGGCTACCATCCATTCGAGTAACAAAAATCTCGCCAACAGACTACCTTCCATAATCACAAGGCTACCATCCATTGGAGTGACAAAAATATCGACAATAGACTACATTCCATAATGACAAGGCTACCATACATTGGAGTAACAAAAATCTCGACAACAAACTACCTTCCATAATGACAAGGCTACCATCAATTGGAGTAACAAAAATCTCGACAACAAACTACCATCCATAATGACAAGGCTACCATCCATTAGAGTGACAAAAATATCTACAATAGACTACCTTCCATAATGACAAGGCTACCATCCCTTGGAGTAACAAAAATCTCGAGAACAGACTACCTTCCATAATGACAAGGCTACCATCCATTGGAGTAAAGAAAATCTCGTCAACAAACTACCTACCATAATGAGAAGGCTACCATACATTGTAGTAACAAAAATCTCGACAACAGTCTACCTTCCATAATGACAAGGATACTATCCATTGGGGTGACAAAAATCTCGACAATAGACTACCTTCCATAATGACAAGGCTACTATCCATTGGAGTAACAAATTAATCGACAACAAACTATGTTCCATAATGACAAGGCGATAATCCATTGGAGTAACAAAAATATCGATAACAGACTTCCTTCCATAATGACAAGGCTACCATCCATTGGAGTAACAAAAATCTCAAAAACAGACTACCTTCCATAATGACAAGGCTACCATCCATTGGAGTGATAAAAATCTCGACAATGGACTACCTTACATAATGTCTAGGCTACCATCCATTAGAGTAACAAAGATATCGACAACAGACTACCATCTATAATGACAAGGCTACCATACGTTGCAATAACAAAAATCTCGACAACAAACTACCTTCCATAAAGACAAGGCTACCATACATTGTAGTAACAAAAATCTCGACAACAGTCTACCTTCCATAATGACAAGGCTACCATCCATTGGAGTAACAAAAATCTCGAAATAGACTACCTTCCATAATTACAAGGCTATCATCCATTGGAGTAACAAAAATCTAGACAACAAACTACCTTTGATAATGACAAGGCTACCATCCATTAGAGTAACAAAAATCTCGACAACAAACTATCTTCCATAATGACAAGGCTAGCATCCATTGGAGTAACAAAAATCGCAAAAACAGACTACCTTCTATAATGACAAGGCTAGCATCCATTGGAGTGACAAAAATCTCGACTATATTCTACATTCCATAATGACAAGGCTACAATCCATTGGAGCAACAAAAATATAGACAACAGACTACCTTCTATAATGACAAGGCTACCATAAATTGTAATAACAAAAATATGGACAACAAACTACCTTCCATAATGACAAGGCTACCATCCATTGGAGTAACAAAAATCTTGACAATAGACTACCTTCAATAATGACAAGGCTACCATTCATTTGAGTAACAAAAATCTCGATAACAAAATACCTTCGATAATGACAAGGCTACCATCCATTAGAGTATGAAAAATCTCGACAAAAGACTACCTTCCAGAATGACAAGGCTACGATCCATGAGAGTGACAAAAATCTTGACAATAGACTACCTTCCAAAATGACAAGGCTACCATCCATTAGAGTAACAAAGATATCGACAACAGACTACCTTCTATAATGACAAGGCTACCATACATTGCAATAACAAAAATCTCAACAACAAAATACCTTCCATAATGACTAGGCTACCATACATTGTAATAACAAAAATCTCGACAACAGTGTACCTTCCATAATGAGAAGGCTACCATCCATTGGAATAACAAAAATCTCGAAAATAGACTACCTTCCATAATGACAAGGCTACCATCCATCGGAGTAACAAAAATCTCGACAACAAACTACCTTCGATAATGACAAGGCTACCATCCATTTGAGTAAAAAAAAATTTCGACTACAGATTACCTTCCATAATGAAAAGGCTACAATCCATTGGAGTAACAAAAATATCGATAACAAACTACCTTCTATAATGACAAGGCTACCATACATTGTAATAACAAAAATCTGGACAACAAACTACCTTCCATATTGACAAGGCTACGTTAAATTGTAGTAAAAAAAATCTCGACAACAGTCTACCTTCCATAATGACAAGGCTACCATCCATTGGAGCAACAAAAATCTCGACAATAGACTACCTTCCATAATGACAACGCTACCATCCATTGGAGTAACAAAAATCTCGACAACAAACTACCTTCGATAATTACAAGGTTACCATCCATTAGAGTATGAAAAATCTCGACAACAGACTACCTTCCATAATGACAAGGCTACGATCCATTAGTCTAACAAAAATCTCGACAACATACTACCTTCCATAATGACAAGGCTACCATGCATTTGAGTAATTAAAATATCAACAAGAGACTACCTTCCATAATGACAAGGCTACCATCCATTCGAGTAACAAAAATCTCGCCAACAAACTACCTTCCATAATGACAAGGCTACCATCCATTGGAGTGACAAAAATATCGACAATAGACTACCTTCCATAATGACAAGGCTACCATCCATTGGAGTAACAAAATCTCGACAACAAACTACCTTCCATAATGACAAGGCTACCATCCATTGGAGTAACAAAAATCTCGACAACAAACTACCATCCATAATGACAAGGCTACCATCCATTAGAGTGACAAAAATATCTACAATAGACTACCTTCCATAATGACAAGGCTACCATCCCTTGGAGTAACAAAAATCTCGACAACAGACTACCTTCCATAATGACAAGGCTACCATCCATTAGAGTAACGAAAATCTCGACAACAAACTACCTACCATAATGACAAGGCTACCATACATTGTAGTAACAAAAATCTCAACAACAGTCTACCTTCCATAATGACAAGGCTACCATCCATTGGGGTAACAAAAATCTCGACAATAGACTACCTTCCATAATGACAAGGCTACTATCCATTGGAATAACAAAAATCTCAATACAACAAACTAGCTTCTATATTGAGAAGGCTACCATCCATTGGAATAACAAAAATATCGACAACAAACTATGTTCCATAATGACAAGGCTTCCATCCATTGAAGTAACAAAAATCTCGCCAACAATCTACCTTCCACAATGACACGGCTACCATCCATTGAAGTAACAAAAATCGCAAAAACAGACTACCTTCCATAATGACAAGGCTACCATCCATTGGAGTGACAAAAATCTCGACAATAGAATACCTTCCATAATGACAAGGCTACAATCCATTGGAGTAACAAAAATATAGACAACAGACTACCTTCTATAATTACAAGGATACCATACATTGTAATAACAAAAATCTGTACAACAAACTACCTTCCATAATGACAAGACTACCATCCATTGGAGTAACAAAAATCTCGACAATAGACTACCTTCCATAATGACAAGGCTAACATCCATTGGAGTAACAAAAATATCGACAACAAACTACCTTCGATAATGACAAGGCTACATTCCATTAGAGTATGAAAAATCTCGACAACATACTACCTTCCATAATGACAAGGCTACGATCCATTAGAGTGACAAAAATCTCGACAATAGACTACCTTCCAAAATGACTAGGCTACCATCCATTAGAGTAACAAAGATATCGACAACAAACTACCTTCTATAATGACAAGGCAACCATACATTGCAATAACAAAAACCTCGACAACAAACTACCTTCCATAATGACAAGGCTACCATACATTGTAATAACAAAAATCTCGACAACAGTCTACCTTCCATAATGAGAAGGCTACCATCCATTGGAGTAACAAAAATCTCGATAATAGACTACCTTCCATAATGACAAGGCTACCATCCATCGGAGTAACAAAAATCTCGACAACATACAACCTTCGATAATGATAAGGCTACCATCCATTAGAGTATCAAAAATCTCGACAACAGATTACCTTCCATAATGACAAGGCTACGGTCCATTAGAGTAACAAAAATCTCGACAACAGACTACCTTACATAATGACAAGGCTACCATCCATTGGAGTGAAAAAAATCTCGACAATAGACTACCTTCCATAATGACAAGGCAACAATCCATTGGAGTAACAAAAATAACGACAACAAATTACCTTTTATAATGACAAGGCTACCGTACATTGTAATAACAAAAATCTGGACAACAAACTACCTTCCATAATGACAAGGCTACCTTACATTATAGTAAAAAAATCTAGAAAACAATCTACCTTCCATAATGACAAGGCTTCCATCCATTGGACTAACAAAAATCTCGACAATAGACTACCTTCCATAATGACAAGGCTACCATCCATTGGAGTAACAAAAATATCGACAACAAACTAACTTCGATAATGACAAGGCTACCATCCATTAGAGTATGAAAAATATCGACAACATACTACCTTCCATAATGACAAGGCTACGATCCATTAGAATAACAAAAATCTCGACAACAGACTACCTTCCATAATGACAACGCTACAATCCATTGGAGTAATGAAAATATCAACAAGAGACTACCTTCCATAATGCCAAGGCTACCATGCATTGGAGTAATGAAAATATCAAAAAGAGACTAACTTCCATAATTACAAGGCTACCATCCATTCGAGTAACAAAAATCTCGCCAACAGACAACCTTCCATAATCACAAGGCTACCACCCATTGGAGTGACAAAAATCTCGACAATAGACTACCTTCCATAATGACAAGGCTACCATCCATTGGAGTAACAAAATCTCGACAACAAACTACCTTCCATAAATACAAGGCTACCATCCATTGGAGTAAAAAAAATCTCGATGACAAACTACGTTCCATAATGACAAGGCTACCATCCATTAGAGTGACAAAAATATCTACAATAGACTACCTTCCGTAATCACAAGGCTACCATCCATTGGAGTAACAAAAATCTCGATAATAGACTACCTTCTATAATGACAAGGCTACCATCCATTGGAGTAACAAAAATCTCGACAATAGACTACCTTCCATAATGACAAGGCTACCATCCATTGCAGTAACAAAAATCTCGACAACAAACTACCTTCGATAATGACTAGGCTACCATCCATTAGAGTATGAAAAATCTCGACAAAAGACTACCTTCCATAATGACAAGGCTACGATCCATTAGAGTGACAAAAATTTCGACAATAGACTACCTTCCAAAATGACTAAGCTACCATCCATTAGAGTAACAAAGATATCGACAACAGACTACCTTCTATAATGACAAGGCTACCATACATTGTAATAACAAAAATCTCGACAATAGTCTACCTTCCAGAATGAGAAGGCTACCATCCATTGGAGTAACAAAAATCTCGATAATAGACTACCTTCCATAATGACAAGGCTACCATCCATCGGAGTAAGAAAAATCTCGACAACAAACTACCTTCGATAATGACAACGCTACCATCCATTAGAGAGACAAAAATCTCGACAACAGATTACCTTCCATAATGACAAGGCTACGATCCATTAGAGTAACAAAAATCTCGACAAGAGACTACCTTACATAATGACAAGGCTACCATCCATTGGAGTAATGAAAATATCAACAAGAGACAACCTTCCATAATGACAAGGCTACCATCCATTGGAGTAACAAAAATCTCGCCAACTGTCTACCTTCCATAATGACACGGCTACCATCCATTGGAGTGACAAAAATCTCGACAACATACTACCTTACATAATGACAAGGCTACCATCCATTGGAGTAACAAAAATCGCAAAAACAGACTATCTTCCATAATGACAAGGCTACCATACATTGTAATAACAAAAATCTCGACAACAGTCTAACTTCCAGAATGAGAAGGCTACCATCCATCGGAGTAAAAAAAATCTTGACAACAAACTACCTTCGATAATGACAAGGCTACCATCCATTAGAGTAACAAAAATCTCGACAACAGATTACCTTCCATAATGACAAGTCTACGATCCATTAGAGTAACTAAAATCTATACAAGAGACTACCTTCCATAATGACAAGGCTACCCTCCATTGGAGTAATGAAAATATCAACAAGAGACTACCTTCCATAATGACAAGGCTACCATCCATTGGAGTAACAAAAATCTCGCCAACAATCTACCTTACATAATGACAAGGCTACCATCCATTGGAGTAACGAAAATCACAAAAATAGACCATCTTCCATAATGACAAGGCTACAATCCATTGGAGTGACAAAAATCTCGACAATAGACTACCTTCCATAATGACAAGGCTACCATCCATTGGAGTAACAAAAATCTCGACAATATACTACCTTCCATAATGACAAGGCTACCATCCATTGCAGTAACAAAAATCTCGACAACAAACTACCTTCGATAATAACAAGGCTACCATCCATTGGAGTAACAAAAATCTCGATAATAGACTACCTTCCATAATGAAAAGGCTACCATCCATCGGAGTAACAAAAATCTCGACAACATACTACCTTCAATAATGACAAGGCTACCATCCATTAGAGTAACAAAAATCTCGACAACAGATTACCTTCTATAATGTCAAGGCTACGATCCATTAGAGTAACAAAAATCTCGACAAGAGACTACCTTCCACAATGACAAGGCTACCATCAATTGGAGTAATGAAAATATCAACAAGAGACTACCTTCCATAATGACAAGGCTAAAATCCTTTGGAGTAACAAAAATCTCGCCAACAATCTACCTTCCATAATGACACGTCTACCATCCATTGGAGTGACAAAAATCTCGACAACATACTACCTTCCATAATGACAAGGCTACCATCCATTGGAGTAACAAAAATCGCAAAAACAGACTATCTTCCATAATGACAAGGCTACAATCCATTGGAGTGACAAAAATCTCGACAATAGACTACCTTCTGTAATGACAAGGCTACAATCGATTGGAGTAACAAAAATATAGACAACAGACTACCTTCTATAATGACAAGCTACCATACATTGTAATAACAAAAATATGGACAACAAATTACCTTCCATAATGACAAGGATACCATCCATTGGAATAACAAAAATCTCGACAATAGACTACCTACCACAATGACAAGGCTACCATCCATTGCAGTAATAAAAATCTCGACAACAAACTAACTTCGATAATAACAAGGCTACCATCCATTAGAGTATGAAAAATCTCGACAAAAGACTACCTTCCATAATTACAAGGCTACGATCCATTAGAGTGACAAAAATCTCGACAATAGACTACCTTCAAAAATGACTAGGCTACCATCTATTAGAGTAACAAAGATATCGACAACAGACTACCTTCTATAATGACAAGGCTACCATACATTTCAATAAAAAAAATCTCGACCACAAACTACCTTCCATAATGACAAGGATACCATACATTGTAATAACAAAAATCTAGACAACAGTCTACCTTCCAGAATGAGAAGGCTACCATCCATTGGAGTAACAAAAATCTCGATAATAGACTACCTTCCATAATGACAAGGCTGCCATCCATCAGAGTAAGAAAAATCTCGACAACAAATTACCTTCGATAATGACAACGCCACCTTCCATTAGAGGAACAAAAATCTCGACAACAGATTACCTTCCATAATGACATGGCTACGATCCATTAAAGTAACAAAAATCTCGACAAGAGACTACCTTACATAATGACAAGGCTACCATCCATTGGATTAATGAAAATATCAATAAGAGACAACCTTCCATAATGACAAGGCTACCATCCATTGGAGTAAAAAAAATCTCGCCAACTGTCTACCTTCCATAATGACACGGTTACCATCCATTGGAGTGACAAAAACCTCGACAACAGACTACCTTCCATAATGACAAGGCTACCATCCATTGGAGTAACGAAAATCTCGACAACATACTACCTTCCATAATGACAAGGCTACCATCCATTGGAGTAACAAAAATCGCAGAAACAAACTACCTTCCATAATGACAAGGCTACCATTCATTGGAGTAAAAAAATCGCGGAAATAGACTACCTTCCATAATGACAAGGCTACCATCCATTGGAGTGACAAAAATCTCGACAATAGACTACCTTCAATAATGACTAGGATACCATCCATTAGATTAACAAAGATATCAACAACAGATTACCTTCCATAATGACAAGGCTACCATCCATTGGAGTGACAAAAATCTCCACAATAGACTACCTTCCATAATGACAAGGCTACAATCCATTGGAGTAATGAAAATATCAACAAGAGACTACCTTCCATAATGACAAGGCTACCATCCATTGGAGTAACAAAAATCTCGCCACCAGACTACACTTCCATAATGACAAGGCTACCATCCATTGGAGTGACAAAAATCTCCACAATAGACTACCTTATATAATGACAAGGCTACCATCAATTGGAGTAACAAAATCTCGACAACAAACTATGTTCCATAATGACAAGGCTACCATCCATTGGAGTAACAAAAATCTCGACAACAAACTAACTTCCATAATGACAAGGCTACCATCCATTAGAGTGAAAAAAATATCGACAACAGACTACCTTCCATAATGACAAGGCTACCATCCATCGGAGTAACAAAAATATCAACAATAGACTACCTACCATAATGAAAAGCCTACCATCCATTGGAGTAATGAAAATCTCGACAACAGACTACCTTCCATAATGACAAGGCTACCATCCATTGGAGTAACAAAAATCGCAGAAACAGACTACCTTCCACAATGACAAGGCTACCATCCATTAGAGTAACGAAATTCTCGACAACAAACTACCTTCCATAATGACAAGGATACCATCCATTGGAGTAACAAAAATCGCGGAAACAGTCTACCTTCCATAATGACAAGGCTACCATCCATTGGAGTGACAAAAATCTCGACAATAGACTACCTTCCATAATGACTAAGCAATCATCCATTAGAGTAACAAAGATATCAACAACATACTACCATACATAATGACAAGGCTACCATCCATTGGAGTGACAAAAATATCCACCATAGACTACCTTCCATAATGACAAGGCTACCATCCATTGGAGTAACAAATTCTCGACAACAAACTAACTTCCATAATGACAAGGCTATCATCCATTAGAGTAACAAAAATCTCGATAACAGACTACCTTCCATAATGACAAGGGTACAATCCATTGGAGTAATGAAAATATCAACAAGAGACTACCTTCCATAATGACAAGGCTACCATCCATTGGAGTGACAAAAATATCCACAATAGACTACCTTATATAATGACAAGGCTACCATCAATTGGAGTAACAAAATCTCGACAACAGACTACCTTCCATAATGACAAGGCTATCATCCATTAGTGTAACAAAAATCTCGCTAACAGACTACCTTCCATAATGACAAGGCTACAATCCATTGGAGTAATGAAAATATCAACAAGAGACTACCTTCCATAACGACAAGGCTACCCTGCATTGGAGTAATGAAAATATCAACAAGAGACTACATTCCATAATGACAAGGCTACCATCCATTCGAGTAACAAAAATGTCGCCAACAGACTACCTTCCATAATGACAAGGCTACCATCCATTGGAGTAACAAAATCTCGACAACAAACTACCTTCCATAATGACAAGGCTACCAACCATTGAAGTACCAAAAGCCTCGACAACAAACAACCTTCCATAATGACAAGGCTACCATCCATTAGAGTGATAAAAATATCTACAATAGACTACCTTCCATAATGACAAGGCTACCATCCATTGGAGTAACAAAAATCTCGACAACAAACTACCTTCCATAATGACAAGGCTACCATACATTGGAATAACGAAAATCTCGACAACAAACTACCTACCACAATGACAAGGCTACCATACATTGTAGTAACAAAAATCTCGACAACAGTCTACCTTCCATAATGACAAGGCTACCATCCATTGGTGTAACAAAAATCTCGATAATAGAATACCATCCATAATGACAAGGCTACTATCCATTGGAGTAACAAAAATCTCGACAACAAACTACCTTCCATAATGATAAGGCTACCATCCATTGGAATAAAAAAAAATATCGACAACAAACTATGTTCCATAATGACAAGGCTACAATCCATTGGAGTAACAAAAATATCGACAAGATACTACCTTCCATAATGACAAGGCTACCATACATTGTGGTAACAAAAATCTCGACAATAGTCTACCTTCCATAATGACAAGGCTACCATCCATTGGAGTAAAAAAATCTCGACAATAGACTAACTTCCATAATGACAAGGCTACCATCCATTAGAGTATGAAAAATCTCGACAACAGACTACCTTCCATAATGACAAGGCTACGATGCATTGGAGTGACAAAAATCTAGACAACATACTACCTTCCATAATGACAAGGCTACCATCCATTGGAGTAACGAAAATCTCGATAACAGACTACCTTCCATAATGACAAGGCTACCATCCATTGGAGTAACAAAAATCGCAAAAAAAGACTATCTTCCATAATGACAAGGCTACCATCCAATGGAGTGACAGAAATCTCGACAATAGACTACCTTCCATAATGACAAGGCTACAATCCATTGGAGTAACAAAAATATCAACAACAGACTACCTTCTATAATGACAAGGATACCATACATTGTAATAACAAAATTCTGGACAATAAACTACCTTCCATAATGACAAGGCTACAATCCATTGGAGTAATGAAAATATCAACAAGAGACTACCTTCCATAATGACAAGGCTACCATCCATTGGAGTAACAAAAATCTCCACAATAGACTACCTTCCATAATGACAAGGCTACAATCCATTGGAGTAATGAAAATATCAACAAGAGACTACCTTCCATAATGACAAGGCTACCATCCATTGGAGTAACAAAAATCTCGCCACCAGACTACACTTCCATAATGACAAGGCTACCATCCATTGGAGTGACAAAAATCTCCACAATAGACTACCTTATATAATGACAAGGCTACCATCAATTGGAGTAACAAAATCTCGACAACAAACTATGTTCCATAATGACAAGGCTACCATCCATTGGAGTAACAAAAATCTCGACAACAAACTAACTTCCATAATGACAAGGCTACCATCCATTAGAGTGAAAAAAATATCGACAATAGACTACCTTCCATAATGACAAGGCTACCATCCATTGGAGTAACAAAAATATCGACAACAGACTACCTTCCATAATGACAAGGCTACCATCCATCGGAGTAACAAAAATATCAACAATAGACTACCTACCATAATGAAAAGCCTACCATCCATTGGAGTAATTAAAATCTCGACAACAGACTACCTTGCATAATGACAAGGCTACCATCCATTGGAGTAACAAAAATCGCAGAAACAGTCTACCTTCCACAATGACAAGGCTACCATCCATTAGAGTAACGAAATTCTCGACAACAAACTACCTTCCATAATGACAAGGATACCATCCATTGGAGTAACAAAAATCGCGGAAACAGTCTACCTTCCATAATGACAAGGCTACCATCCATTGGAGTGACAAAAATCTCGACAATAGACTACCTTCCATAATGACTAAGCAATCATCCATTAGAGTAACAAAGATATCAACAACATACTACCATACATAATGACAAAGCTACCATCCATTGGAGTGACAAAAATATCCACCATAGACTACCTTCCATAATGACAAGGCTACCATCCATTGGAGTAACAAATTCTCGACAACAAACTACCTTCCATAATGACAAGGCTATCATCCATTAGAGTAACAAAAATCTCGATAACAGACTACCTTCCATAATGACAAGGGTACAATCCATTGGAGTAATGAAAATATCAACAAGAGACTACCTTCCATAATGACAAGGCTACCATCCATTGGAGTGACAAAAATATCCACAATAGACTACCTTATATAATGACAAGGCTACCATCAATTGGAGTAACAAAATCTCGACAACAGACTACCTTCCATAATGACAAGGCTATCATCCATTAGTGTAACAAAAATCTCGCTAACAGACTACCTTCCATAATGACAAGGCTACAATCCATTGGAGTAATGAAAATATCAACAAGAGACTACCTTCCATAATGACAAGGCTACCCTGCATTGGAGTAATGAAAATATCAACAAGAGACTACATTCCATAATGACAAGGCTACCATCCATTCGAGTAACAAAAATGTCGCCAACAGACTACCTTCCATAATGACAAGGCTACCATCCATTGGATTAACAAAATCTCGACAACAAACTACCTTCCATAATGACAAGGCTACCATCCATTGAAGTACCAAAAGCCTCGACAACAAAAAACCTTCCATAATGACAAGGCTACCATCCATTAGAGTGATAAAAATATCTACAATAGACTACCTTCCATAATGACAAGGCTACCATCCATTGGAGTAACAAAAATCTCGACAACAAACTACCTTCCATAATGACAAGGCTACCATACATTGGAATAACGAAAATCTCGACAACAAACTACCTACCACAATGACAAGGCTACCATACATTGTAGTAACAAAAATCTCGACAACAGTCTACCTTCCATAATGACAAGGCTACCATCCATTGGTGTAACAAAAATCTCGATAATAGAATACCATCCATAATGACAAGGCTACTATCCATTGGAGTAACAAAAATCTCGACAACAAACTACCTTCCATAATGATAAGGCTACCATCCATTGGAATAAAAAAAAATATCGACAACAAACTATGTTCCATAATGACAAGGCTACAATCCATTGGAGTAACAAAAATATCGACAAGATACTACCTTCCATAATGACAAGGCTACCATACATTGTGGTAACAAAAATCTCGACAATAGTCTACCTTCCATAATGACAAGGCTACCATCCATTGGAGTAAAAAAATCTCGACAATAGACTAACTTCCATAATGACAAGGCTACCATCCATTAGAGTATGAAAAATCTCGACAACAGACTACCTTCCATAATGACAAGGCTACGATGCATTGGAGTGACAAAAATCTAGACAACATACTACCTTCCATAATGACAAGGCTACCATCCATTGGAGTAACGAAAATCTCGATAACAGACTACCTTCCATAATGACAAGGCTACCATCCATTGGAGTAACAAAAATCGCAAAAAAAGACTATCTTCCATAATGACAAGGCTACCATCCAATGGAGTGACAGAAATCTCGACAATAGACTACCTTCCATAATGACAAGGCTACAATCCATTGGAGTAACAAAAATATCAACAACAGACTACCTTCTATAATGACAAGGATACCATACATTGTAATAACAAAATTCTGGACAACAAACTACCTTCCATAATGACAAGTCTACCATCCATTGGAGTAACAAAAATCTCGACAATAGACTACCTTCCCTAATGACTAGGCTACCATCCATTAGAGTAACAAAGATATCGACAACAAACTACCTTTTATAATGACAAGGCTACCATACATTGTAATAACAAAAATCTGGACAACAAACTACCTTCCATAATGACAAGGCTACCTTACATTATAGTAACAAAAATATCGACAACAGACTACCTTCCATAATGACAAGGCTACCATCCATTGTAGTATCAAAAATATCGACAATAGACTACCTTCCATAATAACTAGGCTACCATCCATTAGAGTAACAAAGATATCGACAACAAACTACCTTTTATAATGACAAGGCTACCATACATTGTAATAACAAAAATCTGGACAACAAACTACCTTCCATAATGACAAGGCTACCTTAAATTATAGTAACAAAAATATCGACAACAGACTACCTTCCATAATGACAAGGCTACCATCCATTGTATTATCAAAAATCTCGACAATAGACTACCTTCCATAATGACAAGGCTACCATCCATTGGAGTAACAAAAATCTCGACAACAAACTACCTTCGATAATAACAAGGCTACCATCCATTAGAGTATGAAAAATCTCGACAACAGACTACCTTCCATAAAGACAAGGCTACCATGCATTAGACTAACAGAAATCTCGACAACACACTACCTTCCATAATGACAAGTCTATAATCCATTGGAGTAACGAAAATATCAACAAGAGACTACCTTCCATAATGACAAGGCTACCATGCATTGGAGTAATGAAAATATCAACAAGAGACTACATTCCATAATGACAAGGCTACCATCCATTCGAGTAACAAAAATGTCGCCAACAGACTACCTTCCATAATGACAAGGCTACCATCCATTGGAGTAACAAAATCTCGACAACAAACTACCTTCCATAATGACAAGGCTACCATCCATTGAAGTACCAAAAGCCTCGACAACAAACTACCTTCCATAATGACAAGGCTACCATCAATTAGAGTGATAAAAATATCTACAATAGACTACCTTCCATAATGACAAGGCTACCATCCATTGGAGTAACAAAAATCTCGACAACAAACTACCTTCCATAATGACAAGGCTACCATACATTGGAATAACGAAAATCTCGACAACAAACTACCTACCACAATGACAAGGCTACCATACATTGTAGTAACAAAAATCTCGACAACAGTCTACCTTCCATAATGACAAGGCTACCATCCATTGGTGTAACAAAAATCTCGATAATAGAATACCTTCCATAATGACAAGGCTACTATCCATTGGAGTAACAAAAATCTCGACAAAAAACTACCTTCCATAATGACAAGGCTACCATCCATTGGAGTAACAAAAATCGCAAAAAAAGACTATCTTCCATAATGACAAGGCTACCATCCAATGGAGTGACAAAAATCTCGACAATAGACTACCTTCCATAATGACAAGGCTACAATCCATTGGAGTAACAAAAATATCGACAACAGACTACCTTCTATAATGACAAGGATACCATACATTGTAATAACAAAATTCTGGACAACAAACTACCTTCCATAATGACAAGTCTACCATCCATTAGAGTAACAAAAATCTCAACAATAGACTACCTTCCATAATGACAAGGCTACCATCCATTGGAGTAACCAAAATCTCGACAACAAACTACCTTCCATAATGACAAGGTTACCATCCATTAGAGTATGAAAAATCTCGACAACAAACTACCTTCCATAATGACCAGGCTATGATCCATTAGACTAACAAAAATATTGACAACAGACTACCTTCCATAATGACAAGGCTACAATCCATTGAAGTAATGAAAATATCAACAAGAGACTACTTTCCATAATGACAAGGCTACCATGCATTGGAGTAATGAAAATATCAACAAGAGACTACCTTCCATAATGACAAGGCTACCATCCATTCAAGTAACAAAAATCTCGCCAACAGACTACCTTCCATAATGACAAGGCTACCATCCATTGGAGTGACCAAAATCTCGACAATAGACTACCTTCCATAATGACAAGGCTACCATCCATTTGAGTAACAAAATCTCGACAACAAACTACCTTCCATAATGACAAGGCTACCATCCATTGGAGTAACAAAAATCTCGACTACAAACTACCTTCCATAATTACAAGGCTACCATCCATTAGAGTGACAAATATATATACAATAGACTACCTTCCATAATGACAAGGCTACCATCCATTGCAGTAACAAAAATCTCGACAACAAACTACCTTCCATAATGACAAGGCTACCATCCATTGGAGTAACGAAAATCTCGACAACAAACTACCTACCATAATGACAAGGCTAGCATACATTGTAGTAACAAAAATCTCGACAACAGTCTACCTTCCATAATGACAAGGCTACCATCCATTGGAGTAACAAAAATCTCGACAACAAACTACCTTCCATAATGACAAGGCTTCCATCCATTAGAGTGACAAAAATATCTACAATAGACTACCTTCCATAATGACCAGGCTACCATCCATTTGAGTAACAAAAATGTCGACAACAGACTACCTTCCATAATGACAAGGCTCCCATCCATAGGAGTATCGAAAATATCGACAACAAACTACCTACCATAATGACAAGGCTACCATACATTGTAGTAACAAAAATCTCGACAACAGTCTACCTTCCATAATGACAAGGCTACCATCCATTGGCGTAACAAAAATCACGAAAATAAACTACCTTCCATAATGACAAGGCTACTATCCATTGGAGTAACAAAAATCTCGACAACAAACTACCTTCCATAATGATATGGCTACGATCCATTGGAGTGACAAAAATCTCGACAATAGACTACCTTCCATAATGACAAGGCTACCATCCATTGGAGTAACAAAATCTCGACAACAAACTACCTTCCATAATGACAAGGCTACCATCCATTGGAGTAACAAAAATCTCGACAACAAACTACCTTCCATAATGACAAGGCTACCATCCATTAGAGTGACAAAAATATATACAATAGACTACCTTCCATAATGACAAGGCTACCATCCATTGCAGTAACTAAAATCTCGATAACAAACTACCTTCCATAATGACAAGGCTACCATCCATTGGAGTAACAAAAATCTAGACAACAAACTACCTACCATAATGACAAGGCTACCATCCATTGGAGTAACAAAAATCTCGTAAACAGACTACCTTCCATAATGACAAGGCTACCATCCATTCGAGTAACAAAAATCTCGCCAATAGACTACCTTCCCTAATGACAAGGCTACCATCCATTGGAGTGACAAAAATATCGACAATAGACTATCTTCCATAATGACAAGGCTACCATCCATTGGAGTAACAAAATCTCGACAACAAACTACCTTCCATAATGACAAGGCTACCATCCATTGGAGTAACAAAAATATCGACAACAAACTACCTTCCATAATGACAAGGCTACCATCCATTGGAGTAACGAAAATCTCGACAACAAACTACCTACCATAATGACAAGGCTAGCATACATTGTAGTAACAAAAATCTCGACAACAGTCTACCTTCCATAATGACAAGGCTACCATCCATTGGAGTAACAAAAATCTCGACAACAAACTACCTTCCATAATGACAAGGCTTCCATCCATTAGAGTGACAAAAATATCTACAATAGACTACCTTCCATAATGACCAGGCTACCAACCATTCGAGTAACAAAAATCTCGCCGACAGACTACCTTCCATAATGACAAGGCTACCATCCATTGGAGTGACAAAAATCTCGACAATAGACAACCTTCCATAATGACAAGGCTACCATCCATTGGAGTGACAAAAATCTCGACAACAAACTACCTTCCATAATGACAAGGCTACCATCCATTGGAGTACCGAAAATATCGACAACAAACTGCCTACCATAATGACAAGGCTATCATACATTGTAGTAACAAAAATCTCGACAACAATCTACCTTCCATAATGACAAGGCTACCATCCATTGGGGTAACAAAAATCTCGACAATATACTACCTTCCATAATGACAAGGCTACTATCCATTGGAGTAACAAAAATCTCGACAACAAACTACCTTCCATAATGATAAGGCTACCATCCATTGGGGTAATAAAAATCTCGGCAACAGACTACCTTCCATAATGACAAGGCTACCATCCATTGGAGTAACAAAAATCTCGAAAACAGGTTACCTTCCATAATTACAAGGCTACCATCCATTGGAGTGACAAAAATCTCGACAATAGATTACCTTCTATAATGACTAGGCTAACATCCATTGCAATAACAAAAATCTCGACAACAAACTACCTACCATAATGACAAGGCTACCTTACATTATAGTAACAAAAATCTCGACAAGAGACTACCTTCCATAGTGACAAGGCTACCATCCATTGTAGTATCAAAAATCTCCACAACAGACTACCTTCCATAATGACAAGGCAACCATCCATTGGAGTAACGAAAATCTCGACAACAAACTACCTTCGATAATGACAAGGCTACCATCCATTAGAGTATGAAAAATCTCGACAACAGCATACCTTCCATAATAACAAGGCTACCATACATTGTGGTAACAAAAATCTCGACAACAGTCTACCTTCCATAATGACAAGGCTACCATGCATTGGAGTAAAAAAATCTCGATAATAGACTAACTTCCATAATGACAAGGCTACCATCCATTAGAGTATGAAAAATCTCGACAACAGACTACCTTCCATAATGACAAGGCTACGGTGCATTGGAGTGACAAAAAACTAGACAACATACTACCTTCCATAATGACAAGGCTACCATCCATTGGAGTAACGAAAATCTCGATAACAGACTACCTTCCATAATGACAAGGCTACCATCCATTGGAGTAACAAAAATCGCAAAAAAAGACTATCTTCCATAATGACAAGGCTACCATACAACGGAGTGACAAAAATCTCGACAATAGACTACCTTCCATAATGACAAGGCTACAATCCATTGGAGTAACAAAAATATCGACAACAGACTACCTTCTATAATGACAAGGATACCATACATTGTAATAACAAAATTATGGACAACAAACTACCTTCCATAATGACAAGTCTACCATCCATTGGAGTAACAAAAATCTCGACAATAGACTACCTTCCATAATGACAAGGCTACCATCTATTGGAGTAACAAAAATCTCGACAACAAACTACCTTCCATAATGACAAGGTTACCATCCATTAGAGTATGAAAAATCTCGACAACAAACTACCTTCCATAATGACCAGGCTATGATCCATTAGACTAACAAAAATGTTGACAACAGACTACCTTCCATGATGACAAGGCTACAATCCATTGAAGTAATGAAAATATCAACAAGAGACTACCTTCCATAATGACAAGGCTACCATGCATTGTAGTAATGAAAATATCAACAAGAGACTACCTTCCATAATGACAAGGCTACCATCCATTCAAGTAACAAAAATCTCGCCAACAGACTACCTTCCATAATGACAAGGCTACCATCCATTGGAGTGACAAAAATCTCGACAATAGACTACCTTCCATAATGACAAGGCTACCATCCATTTGAGTAACAAAATCTCGACAACAAACTACCTTCCATAATGACAAGGCTACCATCCATTGGAGTAACAAAAATCTCGACTACAAACTACCTTCCATAGTTACAAAGCCAACATCCATTAGAGTGACAAAAATATATACAATAGACTACCTTCCATAATGACAAGGCTACCATCCATTGCAGTAACAAAAATCTCGACAACAAACTACCTTCCATAATGACAAGGCTACCATCCATTGGAGTAACGAAAATCTCGACAACAAACTACCTACCATAATGACAAGGCTAGCATACATTGTAGTAACAAAAATCTCGACAACAGTCTACCTTCCATAATGACAAGGCTACCATCCATTGGAGTAACAAAAATCTCGACAACAGACTACCTACGATAATGACAAGGCTACCATACATTGTAGTAACAAAAATCTCGACAACAGTCTACCTTCCATAATGACAAGGCTACCATCCATTGGCGTAACAAAAATCATGACAATAAACTACCTTCCATAATG
This sequence comes from Vicia faba, assembly GCA_948472305.1. NCBI lineage: Eukaryota > Viridiplantae > Streptophyta > Magnoliopsida > Fabales > Fabaceae > Vicia > Vicia faba. The sequence goes on from OX451738.1 coordinate 764,778,374, forward strand.
ACAAGGCTACTATCCATTGGAGTAACAAAAATTTCGACAACAAACTACCTTCCACAATGATAAGGCTACGATCCATTGGAGTGACAAAAATCTCGACAATAGACTACCTTCCATGATGACAAGGCTACCATCCATTGGAGTAACAAAATCTCGACAACAAACTACCTTCCATAATGACAAGGCTACCATCCATTGGAGTAACAAAAATCTCGACAACAAACTACCTTCCATAATGACAAGGCTACCATCCATTAGAGTGACAAAAATATATACAATAGACTACCTTCCATAATGACAAGGCTACCATCCATTGCAGTAACAAAAATCTCGACAACAAACTACCTTCCATAATGACAAGGCTACAATCCATTGGAGTAACAAAAATCTAGACAACAAACTACCTACCATAATGACAAGGCTACCATCCATTGGAGTAACAAAAATCTCGTAAATAGACTACCTTCCATAATGACAAGGCTACCATCCATTCGAGTAACAAAAATCTCGCAAACAGACTACCTTCCCTAATGACAAGGCTACCATCCATTGGAGTGACAAAAATCTCGACAATAAACTACCTTCCATAATGACAAGGCTACCATCCATTGGAGTAACAAAATCTCGACAACAAACTACCTTCCATAATGACAAGGTTACCATCCATTGGAGTAACAAAAATCTCGACAACAAACTACCTTCCATAATGACAAGGCTACCATCCATTAGAGTGACAAAAATATATACAATAGACTACCTTCCATAATGACAAGGCTACCATCCATTGGAGTAACAAAAATCTCGAAAACAGACTACCTTCCATAATGACAAGGCTACCATCCATTGGAGTGACAAAAATCTCGACAATAGACTACCTTCCATAATGACTAGGCTAACATCCATTATAGTAACAAAGATATCGACAATAGACTACCTTCTATAATAAAAAGGCTACCATACATTGCAATAACAAAAATCTCGAAAACAAACTACCTTCCATAATTACAAGGCTACCATCCTTTGGAGTGACAAAAATCTCGACAATAGACTACCTTCCATAATGACTAGGCTATCATCCATTAGAGTAACAAAGATATCGAAACCAAACTACCTTCTATAATGACAAGGCTACCATGCATTGGAGTAATTAAAATATCAACAAGTGACTACTTTCCATAATGACAAGGCTACCAACCATTCGAGTAACAAAAATCTCGCTGACAGACTACCTTCCATAATGACAAGGCTACCATCCATTGGAGTGACAAAAATCTCGACAATAGACAACCTTCCATAATGACAAGGCTACCATCCATTGGAGTAACAAAATCTCGACAACAAACTACCTTCCATAATGACAAGGCTACCCTCCATTAGAGTAACAAAAATCTCGACAACAAACTACCTTCCATAATGACAAGGCTACCATCCATTAGAGTGACAAAAATATCTACAATAGACTACCTTCTATAATGACCAGGCTACCATCCAATTGAGTAACAAAAATGTCGACAACAGACTACCTTCCATAATGACAAGGCTACCATCCATTGGAGTACCGAAAATATCGACAACAAACTACCTACCATAATGACAAGGCTACCATACATTGTAGTAACAAAAATCTCGACAACAATCTACCTTCCATAATGACAAGGCTACCATCCATTGGGGTAACAAAATCCCGACAATATACTACCTTCCATAATGACAAGGCTACCATCCATTGAAGTAACATAAACCTCGACAACAAACTACCTTCCATAATGACAAGGCTACCATCCATTAGAGTGATAAAAATATCTACAATAGACTACCTTCCATAATGACAAGGCTACCATCCATTGGAGTAACAAAAATCTCGACAATAGACTACCTTCCATAATGACAAGGATACCATACATTGGAATAACGAAAATCTCGACAACAAACTACCTACCACAATGACAAGGCTACCATACATTGGAGTAACAAAAATCTCGACAACAAACTACCTTCCATAATGACAAGGCTACCATCCATTAGAGTGACAAAAATATATACAATAGACTACCTTCCATAATGACAAGGCTACCATCCATTGGAGTAACAAAAATCTCGAAAACAGACTACCTTCCATAATGACAAGGCTACCATCCATTGGAGTGACAAAAATCTCGACAATAGACTACCTTCCATAATGACTAGGCTAACATCCATTATAGTAACAAAGATATCGACAATAGACTACCTTCTATAATAAAAAGGCTACCATACATTGCAATAACAAAAATCTCGAAAACAAACTACCTTCCATAATTACAAGGCTACCATCCTTTGGAGTGACAAAAATCTCGACAATAGACTACCTTCCATAATGACTAGGCTATCATCCATTAGAGTAACAAAGATATCGAAAACAAACTACCTTCTATAATGACAAGGCTACCATGCATTGGAGTAATTAAAATATCAACAAGTGACTACTTTCCATAATGACAAGGCTACCAACCATTCGAGTAACAAAAATCTCGCTGACAGACTACCTTCCATAATGACAAGGCTACCATCCATTGGAGTGACAAAAATCTCGACAATAGACAACCTTCCATAGTGACAAGGCTACCATCCATTGGAGTAACAAAATCTCGACAACAAACTACCTTCCATAATGACAAGGCTACCCTCCATTGGAGTAACAAAAATCTCGACAACAAACTACCTTCCATAATGACAAGGCTACCATCCATTAGAGTGACAAAAATATCTACAATAGACTACCTTCTATAATGACCAGGCTACCATCCAATTGAGTAACAAAAATGTCGACAACAGACTACCTTCCATAATGACAAGGCTACCATCCATTGGAGTACCGAAAATATCGACAACCAACTACCTACCATAATGACAAGGCTACCATACATTGTAGTAACAAAAATCTCGACAACAATCTACCTTCCATAATGACAAGGCTACCATCCATTGGGGTAACAAAATCTCGACAATATACTACCTTCCATAATGACAAGGCTACCATCCATTGAAGTAACATAAACCTCGACAACAAACTACCTTCCATAATGACAAGGCTACCATCCATTAGAGTGATAAAAATATCTACAATAGACTACCTTCCATAATGACAAGGCTACCATCCATTGGAGTAACAAAAATCTCGACAATAGACTACCTTCCATAATGACAAGGCTACCATACATTGGAATAACGAAAATCTCGACAACAAACTACCTTCCATAATGACAAGGCTAACATCCATTGGTGTAACAAAAATCTCGACAATAGAATACCTTCCATAATGACAAGGCTACTATCCATTGGAGTAACAAAAATCTCGACAACAAACTACCTTCCATAATGATAAGGCTACCATCCATTGGAATAAAACAAATATCGACAACAAACTATGTTCCCTAATGACAAGGCTACAATCCATTGGAGTAACAAAAATATCGACAACATACTACCTTCCATAATGACAAGGCTACCATACATTGTGGTAACAAAAATCTCGACAACAGTCTACCTTCCATATTGACAAGGCTACCATCCATTAGAGTAACAAAAATCTCGAAAATAGACTAACTTCAATAATGACAAGGCTACCATCCATTAGAGTATGAAAAATCTCGACAACAGACTACCTTCCATAATGACAAGGCTACGATGCATTAGACTAACAAAATTCTCGACAATAGACTACCTTCCATAATGACAAGGCTACAATCCATTGGAGTAATGAAAATATCAACAAGAGACTACCTTCCATAATGACAAGGCTACCATGCATTGGAGTAATGAAAATATCAACAAGAGACTACCTTCCATAATGACAAGGCTACCATCCATTCGAGTAACAAAAATCTCGCCAACAGACTACCTTCCATAATGACAAGGCTACCATCCATTGGAGTGACAAAAATCTCGACAATAGACTACCTTTCATAATGACAAGGCTACCATCCATTGGAGTAACAAAATCTCGACAACAAACTACCTTCCATAATGACAAGGCTACCATCCATTGGAGTAACAAAAATCTCGACAACAAACTACCTTCCACAATGACAAGGCTACCATACATTATAGTGACAAAAATCTCGACAACAGTCTACCTTCCATAATGACAAGGCTACCATCCATTGGGGTAACAAAAATCTCGACAATAGACTACCTTCCATAATGACAAGGCTACTATCCATTGGAGTAACAAAAATCTCGACAACAAACTACCTTCCATAATGATAAGGCTGCCATCCATTGGAATAAAAAAATATCGACAACAAACTATGTTCCATAATCACAAGGCTACAATCCATTAGAGTAACAAAAAGATCGACAACAGACTACCTTCCATAATGACAAGGCTACCATCCATTGGAGTAACAAAAATCTCGAAAACAGACTACCTTCCATAATGACAAGGCTACCATCCATTGGAATAACGAAAATGTCGACAACAAACTACCTACCATAATGACAAGGCTAGCATACATTATAGTAACAAAAATCTCGACAACGGTCTACCTTCCATAATGACAAGGCTACCATCCATTGGGGTAACAAAAATCTTGACAACAGACTACCTTCCATAATGACAAGGCTACCATCCATTGGAGTAACAAAAATCTTGAAAACAGGCTACCTTCCATAATGACAAGGCTACCATCCATTGGAGTGACAAAAATCTGGAAAATAGACTACCTTCCATAATGACTAGGCAACCATCCATTAGAGTAACAAAGATATCGACAACAAACTACCTTCTATACTGACAAGGCTACCATACATTGTAATAACAAAAATCTGGACAACAAACTACCTTACATTATAGTAACAAAAATCTCGACAACAGACTACCTTCCATAATGACAAAGCTACCATCCATTGTAGTATCAAAAATCTCGAAAATAGACTACCTTCCATAATGACAAGGCTACCATCCATTGGAGTAACAAAAATCTCGACAACAAACTACCTTCGATAATGACAAGGCTACCATCCATTAGAGTATGAAAAATCTCGACAACAGACTACCTTTCAAAAAGACAAGGCTATGATGCATTAGACTAACAAAAATCTCGACAACAGACTATGTTCCATAATGACAAGGCTACAATCCATTGGAGTAATGAAAATATCAACAAGAGACTACCTTCCACAATGACAAGGCTACCATGCATTGGAGTAATGAAAATATCAACAAGAGACTACCTTCCATAATGACAAGGCTACCATCCATTCGAGTAACAAAAATCTCGCCAACAGACTACCTTCCATAATGACAAGGCTACCATCCATTGGAGTGACAAAAATCTCGACAATAGACTACCTTTCATAATGACAAGGCTACCATCCATTGGAGTAACAAAATATCGACAACAAACTACCTTCCATAATGACAAGGCTACCATCCATTGGAGTAACAAAAATCTCGACAACAAACTACCTTCCACAATGACAAGGCTATCATACATTGTAGTGACAAAAATCTCGATAACAGTCTACCTTCCATAATGACAAGGCTACCATACATTGGGGTAACAAAAATCTCGACAATAGACTACCTTCCATAATGACAAGGCTATTATCCATTGGAGTAACAAAAATCTCGATAACAAACTACCTTCCATAATGATAAGGCTGCCATCCATTGGAATAACAAAAATATCGACAACAAACAATGTTCCATAATCACAAGGCTACAATCCATTGGAGTAACAAAAATATCGACAACAGACTACCTTCCATAATGACAAGGCTACCATCCATTGGAGTAACAAAAATCTCGAAAATAGACTACCTTCCATAATGACAAGGCTACCATCCATTGGAGTGACAAAAATCTCGACAATAGACTACCTTCCATAATGACTAGGCTACCATCCATTATAGTAACAAAGATATCGACAACAGACTACCTTCTATAATGAAAAGGTTACCATACATTGCAATAACAAAAATCTCGACAATAAACTACCTTCCATAATTACACGGTTACAATCCATTGGAGTGACAAAAATCTCGACAATAGACTACCTTCCATAATGACTAGGCTATCATCCATTAGAATAGCAAAGATATCTGCAACAAACTACCTTCTATAATGACAAGGCTACCATCCATTCGAGTAACAAAAATCTCGCCGACAGACTACCTTCCATAATGACAAGGCTACCATCCATTAGAGTGACAAAAATCTCGACAATAGACAACCTTCCATAATGACAAGGCTACCATCCATTGGAGTAACAAAATCTCGACAACAAACTACCTTCCATAATGACAAGGCTACCATCCATTGGAGTAACAAAAATCTCGACAACAAACTACCTTCCATAATGACAAGGATACCATCCATTAGAGTGACAAAAATATCTACATAGACTACCTTCCATAATGACCCGGATACCATCCATTTGAGTAACAAAAATGTCGACAACAGACTACCTTCCATAATGACAAGGCTACCATCCATTGTAGTACCGAAAATATCGACAACAAACTACCTACCATAATGACAAGGCTACCATCCATTGGAGTGACAAAAATATCTACAATAGACTACCTTCCATAACGACAAGGCTACCATCCATTGAAGTAACAAAAATATCGACAACAAACTACCTTCCATAATGATAAGGCTACCATCCATTGGGGTAATAAAAATCTCGGCAACAAACTACCTTCCATAATGACAAGGCTACCATCCATTGGAGTAACAAAAATCTTGAAAACAGGCTACCTTCCATAATGACAAGGCTACCATCCATTGGAGTGACAAAAATCTGGACAATAGACTGCCTTCCATAATGACTAGGCTACCATCCATTAGAGTAACAAAGATATCGACAACAAACTACCTTCTATAATGACAAGGCTACCATACATTGTAATAACAAAAATCTGGACAACAAACTACCTTCCATAATGACAAGGCTACCTTACATTATAGTAACAAAAATCTCGACAACAAACTACCTTCCATAATGAAAAAGCTACCATCCATTGTAGTATCAAAAATCTCGACAATAAACTACCTTCCATAATGACAAGGCTACCATCCATTGGAGTAACAAAAATCTCGACAACAAACTACCTTCAATAATGACAAGGCTACCATCCATTAGAGTATGAAAAATCTCGACAACATACTACCTTCCATAAAGACAAGGCTACGATGCATTAGACTAACAAAAATCTCGACTACAGACTACCTTCCATAATGACAAGGCTACAATCCATTGGAGTAATAAAAATATCAACAAGAGACTACCTTCCATAATGACAAGGCTACCATGCATTGGAGTAATGAAAATATCAACAAGAGACTACCTTCCATAATGACAAGGCCACCATCCATTGGAGTAACAAAAATCTCGACAATAGACTACCTTTCATAATGACAATGCTACCATCCATTGGAGTAACAAAATCTCGACAACAAACTACCTTCCATAATGACAAGGCTACCATCCATTGGAGTAACAAAAATCTCGACAACAAACTACCTTCCACAATGACAAGGCTACCATACGTTGTAGTGACAAAAATCTCGATAACAGTCTACCTTCCATAATGACAAGGCTACCATCCATTGGGGTAACAAAAATCTCGACAATAGACTACCTTCCATAATGACAAGGCTATTATCCATTGGAGTAACAAAAATCTCGATAACAAACTACCTTCCATAATGATAAGGCTACCATCCATTGGAATAACAAAAATATCGACAACAAACTATGTTCCATAATCACAAGGCTACAATACATAGGAGTAACAAAAATATCGACAACAGATTACCTTCCATAATGACAAGGCTACCATCCATTGGAGTAACAAAAATCTCGAAAACAGACTACCTTCCATAATGACATGGCTACCATCCATTGGAGTGACAAAAATCTCGACAATAGACTACCTTCCATAATGACTAGGCTACCATCCATTATAGTAACAAAGATATCGACAACAGACTACCTTCTATAATGAAAAGGCTACCATACATTGCAATAACAAAAATCTCGACAATAAACTACCTTCCATAATTACACGGCTACCATCCATTGGAGTGACAAAAATCTCGACAATAGACTACCTTCCATAATGACTAGGCTATCATCCATTAGAGTAGCAAAGATATCGGCAACAAACTACCTTCTATAATGACAAGGCTACCATGCATTGGAGTAATTAAAATATCAACAAGTGACTACTTTCCATAATGACAAGGCTACCATCCGTTCGAGTAACAAAAATCTCATCGACAGACTACCTTCCATAATGACAAGGCTACCATCCATTGGAGTGACAAAAATCTCGACAATAGACAACCTTCCATAATGACAAGGCTACCATCCATTGGAGTAACAAAATCTCGACAACAAACTACCTTCCATAATGACAAGGCTACCATCCATTGGAGTAACAAAAATCTCGACAACAAACTACCTTCCATAATGACAAGGCTACCATCCATTAGAGTGACAAAAATATCTACATAGACTACCTTCCATAATGACCAGGATACCATCCATTTGAGTAACAAAAATGTCGACAACAGACTACCTTCCATAATGACAAGGCTACCATCCATTGGAGTACCGAAAATATCGACAACAAACTACCTACCATAATGACAAGGCTACCATACATTGTAGTAACAAAAATCTTGACAACAGTCTACCTTCCATAATGACAAGGCTACCATCCATTGGGGTAACAAAAATATCTACAATAGACTACCTTCCATAATGACAAGGCTACTATCCATTGGAGTGACAAAAATATCGACAACAAACTACCTTCCATAATGATAAGGCTACCATCCATTGGGGTAATAAAAATCTCGGCAACAAACTACCTTCCATAATGACAAGGCTACCATCCATTGGAGTAACAAAAATCTTGAAAACAGGCTACCTTCCATAATGACAAGGCTACCATCCATTGGAGTGACAAAAATCTGGACAATAGACTACCTTCCATAATGACTAGGCTACCATCGATTAGAGTAACAAAGATATCGACAACAAACTACCTTCTATAATGACAAGGCTACCATACATTGTAATAACAAAAATCTGGACAACAAACTACCTTCCATAATGACAAGGCTACCTTACATTATAGTAACAAAAATCTCGACAACAAACTACCTTCCATAATGACAAAGCTACCATCCATTGTAGTATCAAAAATCTCGACAATAAACTACCTTCCATAACGAAAAGGCTACCATCCAATGGAGTAACAAAAATCTCGACAACAAACTACCTTCAATAATGACAAGGCTACCATCCATTAGAGTATGAAAAATCTCGACAACATACTACCTTCCATAAAGACAAGGCTACGATGCATTAGACTAACAAAAATCTCGACTACAGACTACCTTCCATAATGACAAGGCTACAATCCATTGGAGTAATAAAAATATCAACAAGAGACTACCTTCCATAATGACAAGGCTACCATGCATTGGAGTAATGAAAATATCAACAAGAGACTACCTTCCATAATGACAAGGCCACCATCCATTGGAGTGACAAAAATCTCGACAATAGACTACCTTTCATAATGACAAGGCTACCATCCATTGGAGTAACAAAATCTCGACAACAAACTACCTTCCATAATGACAAGGCTACCATCCATTGGAGTAACAAAAATCTCGACAACAAACTACCTTCCACAAAGACAAGGCTACCATACATTGTAGTGACAAAAATCTCGATAACAGTCTACCTTCCATAATGACAAGGCTACCATCCATTGGGGTAACAAAAATCTCGACAATAGACTACCTTCCATAATGACAAGGCTATTATCCATTGGAGTAACAAAAATCTCGATAACAAACTACTTTCCATAATGATAAGGCTACCATCCATTGGAATAACAAAAATATCGACAACAAACTATGTTCCATAATCACAAGGCTACAATACATTGGAGTAACAAAAATATCGACAACAGACTACCTTCCATAATGATAAGGCTACCATCCATTGGAGTAACAAAAATCTCGAAAACAGACTACCTTCCATAATGACAAGGCTACCATCCATTGGAATAACGAAAATCTCGACAACAAACTACCTACCATAATGACAAGGCTAACATACATTATAGTAACAAAAATCTCGACAACAGTCTACCTTCCATAATGACAAGGCTACCGTCCATTGGGGTAACAAAAATCTCGACAATAGACTACCTTCAATAATGACAAGGCTACTATCCATTGGAGAAACAAAAATCTCGACAACAAACTACATTCCATAAAGATATGGCCACCATCAATTGGAATAACAAAAATTTCGACATTAAACTATGTTCCATAATGACAAGGCTATAATCCATAGGAGTAACAAAAATATCGACAACAGACTACCTTCCATAATGACAAGGCTACCATCCATTGGAGTAACAAAAATCTCGAAAACAGACTACCTTCCATAATGACAAGGCTACCATCCATTGGAGTGACAAAAATCTCGACAATAGACTACCTTTCATAATGACAAGGCTACCATCCATTGGAGTAACAAAATCTCGACAACAAACTACCTTCCATAATGACAAGGCTACCATCCATTGGAGTAATAAAAATCTCGACAATAAACTACTTTCCATAATGACAAGGCTACCATACATTGTAGTGACAAAAATCTCGATAACAGTCTACCTTCCATAATGACAAGGCTACCATCCATTGGGGTAACAAAAATCTCGACAATAGACTACCTTCCATAATGACAAGGCTACTATCCATTGGAGTAACAAAAATCTCGATAACAAACTACCTTCCATAATGATAAGGCTACCATCCATTGGAATAACAAAAATATCGACAACAAACTATGTTCCATAATCACAAGGCTACAATACATTGGAGTAACAAAAATATCGACAACAAACTACCTTCCATAATGATAAGGCTACCATCCATTGGAGTAACAAAAATATCGAAAACAGACTACCTTCCATAATGACAAGGCTACCATCCATTGAAATAACGAAAATCTCGACAACAAATTCCCTACCATAATGACAAGGCTAACATACATTATAGTAACAAAAATCTCGACAACAGTCTACCTTCCATAATGACAAGGCTACAATCCATTGGGGTAACAAAAATTTCGACAATAGACTACCTTCCATAATGACAAGGCTATTATCCATTGGAGAAACAAAAATCTCGACAACAAACTACCTTCCATAAAGATAAGGCCACCATCCATTGGAATAACAAAAATATGGACAACAAACTATGTTCCATAATGACAAGGCTATAATCCATAGGAGTAACAAAAATATCGACAACAGACTACCTTCCATAATGACAAGGCTACCATCCATTGGAGTAACAAAAATCTCGAAAACAGACTGCCTTCCATAATGACAAGGCTACCATCCATTGGAGTGACAAAAATATCGACAATAGACTACCTTCCATAATGACTAGGCTACCATCCATTATAGTAACAAAGATATCGACAACAGACTACCTTCTATAATGAAAAGGCTACCATACATTGCAATAACAAAAATCTCGACAACAAACTACCTTCCATAATTACAAGGCTACCATCCATTGGAGTGACAAAAATCTCGACAATAGACTACCTTCCCTAATGACTAAGCTATCATCCATTAGAGTAACAAAGATATCGGCAACAAACTACCTTCTATAATGACAAGGCTACCATGCATTGGAGTAATTAAAATATCAACAAGTGACTACTTTCCATAATGACAAGGCTACCATCCATTCGAGTAACAAAAATCTCACCGACAGACTACCTTCCATAATGACAAGGCTACCATCCATTGGAGTGACAAAAATCTCGACAATAGACACCCTTCCATAATGACATGGCTACCATCCATTGGAGTAACAAAATCTCGACAACAAACTACCTTCCATAATGACAAGGCTACCATCCATTGGAGTAACAAAAATCTCGACAACAAACTACCTTCCATAATGACCAGGATACCATCCATTTGAGTAACAAAAATGTCGACAACAGACTACCTTCCATAATGACAAGGCTACCATCCAATGGAGTACCGAAAATATCGACAACAAACTACCTACCATAATGACAAGGCTACCATACATTGTAGTAACAAAAATCTCGACAACAGTCTACCTTCCATAATGACAAGGCTACCATCCATTGGGGTAACAAAAATCTCTACAATAGACTACCTTCCATAATGACAAGGCTAATATCCAATTGAGTAACAAAAATATCGACAACAAACTACCTTCCATAATGATAAGGCTACAATCCATTGGGGTAATAAAAATCTCGGCAACAAACTACCTTCCATAATGACAAGGCTACCATCCATTGGAGTAACAAAAATCTTGAAAATAGGCTACCTTCCATAATGACAAGGTTACCATCTATTGGAGTGACAAAAATCTTGACAATAGACTACCTTCCATAATGACTAGGCTACCATCCATTAGAGTAACAAAGATATCGACAACAAACTACCTTCTATAATGACAAGGCTACCATACATTGTAATAAAAAAAATCTGGACAACAAACTACCTTTCATAATGACAAGGCTACCTTACATTATAGTAACAAAAATCTCGACAACAGACTACCTTCCATAATGACAAAGCTACCATCCATTGTAGTATCAAAAATCTCGACAATAAACTACTTTCCATAATGACAAGGCTACCATCCACTGGAGTAACAAAAATCTCGACAACTAACTACCTTGGATAATGACAAGGCTACCATCCATTAGAGTATGAAAAATCACGACAACATACTACCTTCCATAAAGACAAGGCTATGATGCATTAGACTAACAAAAATCTCGACAACAGACTACCTTCAATAATGACAAGGCTACAATCCATTTGAGTAATGAAAATATCAACAAGAGACTACCTTCCATAATGACAAGGCTACCATGCATTGGAGTAATGAAAATATCAACAAGAGACTACCTTCCATAATAACAAGGCTACCATCCATTCGAGTAACAAAAATCTCGCCAACAAACTACCTTCCATAATGACAAGGCTACCATCCATTGGAGTAACAAAATCTCGACAACAAACTACCTTCCATAATGACAAGGCTACCATCCATTGAAGTAACAAAAACCTCGACAACGAACTACGTTCCATAATGACAAGGCTACCATCCATTAGAGGGATAAAATTATCTACAATAGACTACCTTCCATAATGACAAGGCTACCATCCATTGGAGTAACAAAAATCTCGACAACAGACTACCTTCCATAATGAGAAGGCTACCATACATTGGAATAACGAAAATCTCGACAACAAACTACCTACCACAATGACAAGGCTACCATACATTGTAGTAACAAAAATCTCGACAACAACCTACCTTCCATAATGACAAGGCTACCATCCATTGGAGTAACAAAAATCTCGAAAACAGACTGCCTTCCATAATGACAAGGCTACCATCCATTGGAGTGACAAAAATATCGACAATAGACTACCTTCCATAATGACTAGGCTACCATCCATTATAGTAACAAAGATATCGACAACAAACTACCTTCTATAATGAAAAGGCTACCATACATTGCAATAACAAAAATCTCGACAACAAACTACCTTCCATAATTACAAGGCTACCATCCATTGGAGTGACAAAAATCTCGACAATAGACTACCTTCCATAATGACTAGGCTATCATCCATTAGAGTTACAAAGATATCGGCAACAAACTACCTTCTATAATGACAAGGCTACCATGCATTGGAGTAATTAAAATATCAACAAGTGACTACTTTCCATAATGACAAGGCTACCATCCATTCGAGTAACAAAAATCTCACCGACAGACTACCTTCCATAATGACAAGGCTACCATCCATTGGAGTGACAAAAATCTCGACAATAGACACCCTTCCATAATGACATGGCTACCATCCATTGGAGTAACAAAATCTCGACAACAAACTACCTTCCATAATGACCAGGATACGATCCATTTGAGTAACAAAAATGTCGACAATAGACTACCTTCCATAATGACAAGGCTGCCATCCAATGGAGTACCGAAAATATCAACAACAAACTACCTACCATAATGACAAGGCTACCATACATTGTAGTAACAAAAATCTCGACAACAGTCTACCTTCCATATTGACAAGGCTACCATCCATTGGGGTAACAAAAATCTCTACAATAGACTACCTTCCATAATGACAAGGCTAATATCCATTGGAGTAACAAAAATATCGACAACAAACTACCTTCCATAATGATAAGGCTACAATCCATTGGGGTAATAAAAATCTCGGCAAAAAACTACCTTCCATAATGACAAGGCTACCATCCATTGGAGTAACAAAAATCTTGAAAATAGGCTACCTTCCATAATGACAAAGCTACCATCCATTGGAGTGACAAAAATCTGGACAATAGACTACCTTCCATAATGACTAGGCTACCATCCATTAGAGTAACAAAGATATCGACAACAAACTACCTTCTATAATGACAAGGCTACCATACATTGTAATAACAAAAATCTGGACAACAAACTACCTTTCATAATGACAAGGCTACCTTACATTATAGTAACAAAAATCTCGACAACAGACTACCTTCCATAATGACAAAGCTACCATCCATTGTAGTATCAAAAATCTCGACAATAAACTACTTTCCATAATGACAAGGCTACCATCCATTGGAGTAACAAAAATCTCGACAACTAACTACCTTGGATAATGACAAGGCTACCATCCATTAGAGTATGAAAAATCACGACAACATACTACCTTCCATAAAGACAAGGCTACGATGCATTAGACTAACAAAAATCTCGACAACAGACTACCTTCAATAATGACAAGGCTACAATCCATTTGAGTAATGAAAATATCAACAAGAGACTACCTTCCATAATGACAAGGCTACCATGCATTGGAGTAATGAAAATATCAACAAGAGACTACCTTCCATAATAACAAGGCTACCATCCATTCGAGTAACAAAAATCTCGCCAACAAACTACCTTCCATAATGACAAGGCTACCATCCATTGGAGTAACAAAATCTCGACAACAAACTACCTTCCATAATGAGAAGGCTACCATCCATTGAAGTAACAAAAACCTCGACAACAAACTACGTTCCATAATGACAAGGCTACCATCCATTAGAGTGATAAAATTATCTACAATAGACTACCTTTCATAATGACAAGGCTACCATCCATTGGAGTAACAAAAATCTCGACAACAGACTACCTTCCATAATGAGAAGGCTACCATACATTGGAATAACGAAAATCTCGACAACAAACTACCTACCACAATGACAAGGCTACCATACATTGTAGTAACAAAAATCTCGACAACAACCTACCTTCCATAATGACAAGGCTACCATCCATTGGTGCAACAAAAATCTCGACAATAGAATACCTTCCATAATGACAAGGCTACTATCCATTGGAGTAACAAAAATCTCGACAACAAACTACCTTCCATAATTATAAGGCTACCATCCATTGGAATAAAAAAAATATCGACAACAAACTATGTTCCATAATGACAAGGCTACAATCCATTGGAGTAACAAATATATCGACAACATACTACCTTCCATAATGATAAGGCTACCATACATTGTGGTAACAAAAATCTCGACAATAATCTACCTTCCATAATGACAAGGCTACCATCCATTGGAGTAACAAAAATCTCGACAATAGACTAACTTCCATAATGACAAGGCTACCATCCATTAGAGTATGAAAAATCTCGACAACAGACTACCTTCCATAATGTCAAGGCTACGATGCATTAGACTACCAAAAATCTCGACAATAGACTACCTTCCATAATGACAAGGTTACAATCCATTGGAGTAATGAAAATAACAATAAGAGACTACCTTCCATAATGACAAGGCTACCGTGCATTGGAGTAATGAAAATATCAGCAAGAGACTACCTTCCATAATGACAAGGCTACCATCCATTCGAGTATCAAAAATCTCGCCAATAGACTACCTTCTAGAATGGCAAGGCTACCATCCATTGGAGTGACAAAAATCTCGACAATAGACTACCTTCCATAATGACAAGGCTACCATCCATTGGGGTAACAAAAATTACGACAACAAACTACCTTCCATAATGATAAGGCTACCATCCATTGGAATAACAAAAATATCGACAACAAACTATGTTCCATAATCACAAGGCTACAATCCATTGGAGTAACAAAAATATCGACGACAGACTACCTTCCATAATGACAAGGCTACCATCCATTGGAGTAACAAAAATCTCGACAACAAACTACCTTCCATAATGATAAGGCTACCATCCATTGGAATAACAAAAATATCGACAACAAACTATGTTCCATAATCACAAGGCTACAATCCATTGGAGTAACAAAAATATCGACGACAAACTACCTTCCATAATGACAAGGCTACCATCCATTGGAGTAACAAAAATCTCGAAAACAGACTACCTTCCATAATGACAAGGCTACCATCCATTGGAATAACGAAAATCTCGACAACAAACTACCTACCATAATGACAAGGCTAGCATACATTATAGTAACAAAAATCTCGACAACAGTCTACCTTCCATAATGACAAGGCTACCATCAATTGGGGTAACAAAAATCTCGACATCAGACTACCTTCCATAATGACAAGGCTACTATCCATTGGAGAAACAAAAATCTCGACAACAAACTACCTTCCATAAAGATAAGACCACCATCCATTGGAATAACAAAAATATCGACAACAAACTATGTTCCATAATGACAAGGCTATAATCCATAGGAGTAACAAAAATATCGACAACAGACTACCATCCATAATGACAAGGCTACCATCCATTGGAATAACAAAAATCTCGAAAACAGACTACCTTCCATAATGACAAGGCTACCATCCATTGGAGTGAAAAAAATCTCGACAATAGACTACCTTCCATAATGACTAGGCTACCATCCCTTATTGTAACAAAGATATCGACAATAAACTACCTTCTATAATTAAAAGGCTACCATACATTGCAATAACAAAAATCTCGACAACAAACTACCTTCCATAATTACAAGGCTACCATCCATTGAAGTGACAAAAATCTCGACAATAGACTACCTTCCATAAAGACTAGGCTATCATCCATTAGAGTAACGAAGATATCGACAACAAACTACCTTCTATAATGACAAGGCTACCATGCTTTAGAGTAATTAAAATATCAACAAGTGACTACTTTCTATAATGACAAGGCTACCATCCATTCGAGTAACAAAAATTTCGCCGACAGACTACCTTCCATAATGACAAGGCAACCATCCATTGGAGTGACAAAAATCTCGACAATAGACAACCTTCCATTATGACAAGGCTACCATCCATTGGAGTAACAAAATCTCGACAACAAACTACCTTCCATAATGACAAGGCTACCATCCATTGGAGTAACAAAAATCTCGACAACAAACTACCTTCCATAATGACAAGGCTACCATCCATTAGAGTGACAAAAATATCTACAATAGACTACCTTCCATAATGACCAGGCTACCATCCATTTGAGTAACAAAAATGTCGACAACAGACTACCTTCCATAATGACAAGGATACCATCCATTGGAGTACCGAAAATATCGACAACAAACTACCTACCATAATGACAAGGCTACCATACATTGTAGTAACAAAAATCTCGACAACAGTCTACCTTCCATAATGACAAGGCTACCATCCATTGGGGTAACAAAAATATCGACAATAGACTACCTTCCATAATGACAAGGCTATTATCCATTGGAGTAACAAAAATATCGACAACAAACTACCTTTCATAATGATAAGGCTACCATATATTGGGGTAATAAAAATCTCGAAAACGAACTACCTTCCATAATGACAAGGCTACCATTCATTGGAGTGACAAAAATCTGGACAATAGACTACCTTCCATAATGACTAGGCTACCATCCATTAGAGTAACAAAGATATCGACAACAAACTACCTTCTATAATGAAAAGGCTACCATACATTTTAATAACAAAAATCTGGACAACAAACTATCTTCCATAATGACAAGGCTACCTTACATTATAGTAACAAAAATCTCGACAACAGACTACCTTCTATAATGACAAGGCTACCATCCATTGTAGTACCAAAAATCTCGACAATAGACTACCTTCCATAATGACAAGGCTACCATCCATTGGAGTAACAAAAATCTCGACAACAAACTACCTTCGATAATGACTAAGGCTACCATCCATTAGAGTATGAAAAATCTCGACAATAGACTACCTTCCATAAAGACAAGGCTACGATGCATTAGACTAACAAAAATCTCGACAACAGACTACATTCCATAATGATAAGGCTACCATCCATTGGAGTAATGAAAATATCAACAACAGACTACCTTCTATAATGACAAGGCTACGATGCATTGGAGTAATGAAAATATCAACAAGAGACTACCTTCCATAATGACAAGGCTACCATCCATTCGAGTAACAAAAATCTCGCCAACAGACTACCTTCCATAATGACAAGGCTACCATCCATTGGAGTAACAAAATCTCGACAACAAACTACCTTCCATAAAGACAAGGCTACCATCCATTGAAGTAACAAAAACCTCGACAACAAACTACCTTCCATAATGACAAGGCTACCATCCATTAGAGTGATAAAAATATCTACAATAGACTACCTTCCATAATAACAAGGCTACCATCCATTGGAGTAACAAAAATCTCGAAAACAGACTACCTTCCATAATGACAAGGCTACCATCCATTGGAATAACGAAAATCTCGACAACAAACTACCTACCATAATGACAAGGCTAGCATACATTATAGTAACAAAAATCTCGACAACAGTCTACCTTCCATAATGACAAGGCTACCATCAATTGGGGTAACAAAAATCTCGACAATAGACTACCTTCCATAGTGACAAGGCTACTATCCATTGGAGAAACAAAAATCTCGACAACAAACTACCTTCCATAAAGATAAGGCCACCATCCATTGGAATAACAAAAATATCGACAACAAACTATGTTCCATAATGACGAGGCTATAATCCATAGGAGTAACAAAAATATCGACAACAGACTACCATCCATAATGACAAGGCTACCATCCATTGGACTAACAAAAATCTCGAAAACAGACTACCTTCCATAATGACAAGGCTACCATCCATTGGAGTGAAAAAAATCTCGACAATAGACTACCTTCCATAATGACTAGGCTACCATCCCTTATAGTAACAAAGATATCGACAATAAACTACCTTTTATAATGAAAAGGCTACCATACATTGCAATAACAAAAATCTTGACAACAAACTACCTTCCATAATTACAAGGCTACCATCCATTGGAGTGACAAAAATCTCGACAATAGACTACCTTCCATAATGACTAGGCTATCATCCATTAGAGTAACGAAGATATCGACAACAAACTACCTTCTATAATGACAAGGCTACCATGCATTGGAGTAATTAAAATATCAACAAGTGACTACTTTCCATGATGACAAGGCTACCATCCATTCGAGTAACAAAAATTTCGCCGACAGACTACCTTCCATAATGACAAGGCAACCATCCATTGGAGTGACAAAAATCTCGACAATAGACAACCTTCCATTATGACAAGGCTACCATCCATTGGAGTAACAAAATCTCGACAACAAACTACCTTCCATAATGACAAGGCTACCATCCATTGGAGTAACAAAAATCTCGACAACAAACTACCTTCCATAATGACAAGGCTACCATCCATTAGAGTGACAAAAATATCTACAATAGACTACCTTCCATAATGACCAGGCTACCATCCATTTGAGTAACAAAAATGTCGACAACAGACTACCTTCCATAATGACAAGGATACCATCCATTGGAGTACCGAAAATATCGACAACAAACTACCTACCATAATGACAAGGCTACCATACATTGTAGTAACAAAAATCTCGACAACAGTCTACCTTCCATAATGACAAGGCTACCATCCATTGGGGTAACAAAAATCTCGACAATAGACTACCTTCCATAATGACAACGCTATTATCCATTGGAGTATCAAAAATATCGACAACAAACTACCTTTCATAATGATAAGGCTACCATATATTGGGGTAATAAAAATCTCGAAAACAGACTACCTTCCATAATGACAAGGCTACCATCCATTGGAGTGACAAAAATATGGACAATAGACTACCTTCCATAATGACTAGGCTACCATCCAATAGAGTAACAAAGATATCGACAACAAACTACCTTCTATAATGAAAAGGCTACCATACATTTTAATAACAAAAATCTGGACAACAAACTATCTTCCATAATGACAAGGCTACCTTACATTATAGTAACAAAAATCTCGACAACAGACTACCTTCTATAATGACAAGGCTACCATCCATTGTAGTACCAAAAATCTCGACAATAGACTACCTTCCATAATGACAAGGCTACCATCCATTGGAGTAACAAAAATCTCGACAACAAACTACCTTCGATAATGACAAGGCTACCATCCATTAGAGTATGAAAAATCTCGACAACAGACTACCTTCCATAAAGACAAGGCTACGATGCATTAGACTAACAAAAATCTCGACAATAGACTACCTTCCATAATGACAAGGCTACCATCCATTGGAGTAATGAAAATATCAACAACAGACTACCTTCTATAATGAGAAGGCTACCATGCATTGGAGTAATGAAAATATCAACAAGAGACTACCTTCCATAATGACAAGGCTACCATCCATTCGAGTAACAAAAATCTCGCCAACAGACTACCTTCCATAATGACAAGGCTACCATCCATTGGAGTGAAAAAAATCTCGACAATAGACTACCTTCCATAATGACTAGGCTACCATCCCTTAGAGTAACAAAGATATCGACAATAAACTACCTTTTATAATGAAAAGGCTACCATACATTGCAATAACAAAAATCTTGACAACAAACTACCTTCCATAATTACAAGGCTACCATCCATTGGAGTGACAAAAATCTCGACAATAGACTACCTTCCATAATGACTAGGCTATCATCCATTAGAGTAACGAAGATATCGACAACAAACTACCTTCTATAATGACAAGGCTACCATGCATTGGAGTAATTAAAATATCAACAAGTGACTACTTTCCATGATGACAAGGCTACTATCCATTCGAGTAACAAAAATTTTGCCGACAGACTACCTTCCATAATGACAAGGCAACCATCCATTGGAGTGACAAAAATCTCGACAATAGACAACCTTCCATTATGACAAGGCTACCATCCATTGGAGTAACAAAATCTCGACAACAAACTACCTTCCATAATGACAAGGCTACCATCCATTGGAGTAACAAAAATCTCGACAACAAACTACCTTCCATAATGACAAGGCTACCATCCATTAGAGTGACAAAAATATCTACAATAGACTACCTTCCATAATGACCAGGCTACCATCCATTTGAGTAACAAAAATGTCGACAACAGACTACCTTCCATAATGACAAGGATACCATCCATTGGAGTACCGAAAATATCGACAACAAACTACCTACCATAATGACAAGGCTACCATACATTGTAGTAACAAAAATCTCGACAACAGTCTACCTTCCATAATGACAAGGCTACCATCCATTGGGGTAACAAAAATCTCGACAATAGACTACCTTCCATAATGACAACGCTATTATCCATTGGAGTATCAAAAATATCGACAACAAACTACCTTTCATAATGATAAGGCTACCATATATTGGGGTAATAAAAATCTCGAAAACAGACTACCTTCCATAATGACAAGGCTACCATCCATTGGAGTGACAAAAATCTGGACAATAGACTACCTTCCATAATGACTAGGCTACCATCCAATAGAGTAACAAAGATATCGACAACAAACTACCTTCTATAATGAAAAGGCTACCATACATTTTAATAACAAAAATCTGGACAACAAACTATCTTCCATAATGACAAGGCTACCTTACATTATAGTAACAAAAATCTCGACAACAGACTACCTTCTATAATGACAAGGCTACCATCCATTGTAGTACCAAAAATCTCGACAATAGACTACCTTCCATAATGACAAGGCTACCATCCATTGGAGTAACAAAAATCTCGACAACAAACTACCTTCGATAATGACTAAGGCTACCATCCATTAGAGTATGAAAAATCTCGACAATAGACTACCTTCCATAAAGACAAGGCTACGATGCATTAGACTAACAAAAATCTCGACAACAGACTACATTCCATAATGACAAGGCTACCATCCATTGGAGTAATGAAAATATCAACAACAGACTACCTTCTATAATGACAAGGCTACGATGCATTGGAGTAATGAAAATATCAACAAGAGACTACCTTCCATAATGACAAGGCTACCATCCATTCGAGTAACAAAAATCTCGCCAACAGACTACCTTCCATAATGACAAGGCTACCATCCATTGGAGTAACAAAATCTCGACAACAAACTACCTTCCATAAAGACAAGGCTACCATCCATTGAAGTAACAAAAACCTCGACAACAAACTACCTTCCATAATGACAAGGCTACCATCCATTAGAGTGATAAAAATATCTACAATAGACTACCTTCCATAATGACAAGGCTACCATCCATTGGAGTAACAAAAATCTCGAAAACAGACTACCTTCCATAATGACAAGGCTACCATCCATTGGAATAACGAAAATCTCGACAACAAACTACCTACCATAATGACAAGGCTAGCATACATTATAGTAACAAAAATCTCGACAACAGTCTACCTTCCATAATGACAAGGCTACCATCAATTGGGGTAACAAAAATCTCGACAATAGACTACCTTCCATAGTGACAAGGCTACTATCCATTGGAGAAACAAAAATCTCGACAACAAACTACCTTCCATAAAGATAAGGCCACCATCCATTGGAATAACAAAAATATCGACAACAAACTATGTTCCATAATGACGAGGCTATAATCCATAGGAGTAACAAAAATATCGACAACAGACTACCATCCATAATGACAAGGCTACCATCCATTGGAATAACAAAAATCTCGAAAACAGACTACCTTCCATAATGACAAGGCTACCATCCATTGGAGTGAAAAAAATCTCGACAATAGACTACCTTCCATAATGACTAGGCTACCATCCCTTATAGTAACAAAGATATCGACAATAAACTACCTTTTATAATGAAAAGGCTACCATACATTGCAATAACAAAAATCTTGACAACAAACTACCTTCCATAATTACAAGGCTACCATCCATTGGAGTGACAAAAATCTCGACAATAGACTACCTTCCATAATGACTAGGCTATCATCCATTAGAGTAACGAAGATATCGACAACAAACTACCTTCTATAATGACAAGGCTACCATGCATTGGAGTAATTAAAATATCAACAAGTGACTACTTTCCATGATGACAAGGCTACCATCCATTCGAGTAACAAAAATTTCGCCGACAGACTACCTTCCATAATGACAAGGCAACCATCCATTGGAGTGACAAAAATCTCGACAATAGACAACCTTCCATTATGACAAGGCTACCATCCATTGGAGTAACAAAATCTCGACAGCAAACTACCTTCCATAATGACAAGGCTACCATCCATTGGAGTAACAAAAATCTCGACAACAAACTACCTTCCATAATGACAAGGCTACCATCCATTAGAGTGACAAAAATATCTACAACAGACTACCTTCCATAATGACCAGGCTACCATCCATTTGAGTAACAAAAATGTCGACAACAGACTACCTTCCATAATGACAAGGATACCATCCATTGGAGTACCGAAAATATCGACAACAAACTACCTACCATAATGACAAGGCTACCATACATTGTAGTAACAAAAATCTCGACAACAGTCTACCTTCCATAATGATAAGGCTACCATCCATTGGGGTAACAAAAATCTCGACAATAGACTACCTTCCATAATGACAACGCTATTATCCATTGGAGTATCAAAAATATCGACAACAAACTACCTTTCATAATGATAAGGCTACCATATATTGGGGTAATAAAAATCTCGAAAACAGACTACCTTCCATAATGACAAGGCTACCATCCATTGGAGTGACAAAAATCTGGACAATAGACTACCTTCCATAATGACTAGGCTACCATCCAATAGAGTAACAAAGATATCGACAACAAACTACCTTCTATAATGAAAAGGCTACCATACATTTTAATAACAAAAATCTGGACAACAAACTATCTTCCATAATGACAAGGCTACCTTACATTATAGTAACAAAAATCTCGACAACAGACTACCTTCTATAATGACAAGGCTACCATCCATTGTAGTACCAAAAATCTCGACAATAGACTACCTTCCATAATGACAAGGCTACCATCCATTGGAGTAACAAAAATCTCGACAACAAACTACCTTCGATAATGACAAGGCTACCATCCATTAGAGTATGAAAAATCTCGACAACAGACTACCTTCCATAAAGACAAGGCTACGATGCATTAGACTAACAAAAATCTCGACAATAGACTACCTTCCATAATGACAAGGCTACCATCCATTGGAGTAATGAAAATATCAACAACAGACTACCTTCTATAATGAGAAGGCTACCATGCATTGGAGTAATGAAAATATCAACAAGAGACTACCTTCCATAATGACAAGGCTACCATCCATTCGAGTAACAAAAATCTCGCCAACAGACTACCTTCCATAATGACAAGGCTACCATCCATTGGAGTGAAAAAAATCTCGACAATAGACTACCTTCCATAATGACTAGGCTACCATCCCTTATAGTAACAAAGATATCGACAATAAACTACCTTTTATAATGAAAAGGCTACCATACATTGCAATAACAAAAATCTTGACAACAAACTACCTTCCATAATTACAAGGCTACCATCCATTGGAGTGACAAAAATCTCGACAATAGACTACCTTCCATAATGACTAGGCTATCATCCATTAGAGTAACGAAGATATCGACAACAAACTACCTTCTATAATGACAAGGCTACCATGCATTGGAGTAATTAAAATATCAACAAGTGACTACTTTCCATGATGACAAGGCTACCATCCATTCGAGTAACAAAAATTTCGCCGACAGACTACCTTCCATAATGACAAGGCAACCATCCATTGGAGTGACAAAAATCTCGACAATAGACAACCTTCCATTATGACAAGGCTACCATCCATTGGAGTAACAAAATCTCGACAACAAACTACCTTCCATAATGACAAGGCTACCATCCATTGGAGTAACAAAAATCTCGACAACAAACTACCTTCCATAATGACAAGGCTACCATCCATTAGAGTGACAAAAATATCTACAATAGACTACCTTCCATAATGACCAGGCTACCATCCATTTGAGTAACAAAAATGTCGACAACAGACTACCTTCCATAATGACAAGGATACCATCCATAGGAGTAACAAAAATATCGACAACAGACTACCTACCATAATGACAAGGCTACCATCCAGTGGAGTAACAAAAATCTCGAAAACAGACTGCCTTCCATAACGACAAGGCTACCATCCATTGGAGTGACAAAAATATCGACAATAGACTACCTTCCATAATGACTAGGCTACCATCCATTATAGTAACAAAGATATCGGCAAAAGACTACCTTCTATAATGAAAAGGCTACCATACATTGCAATAACAAAAATCTCGACAACAAACTACCTTCCATAATTACAAGGCTACCATCCATTGGAGTGACAAAAATCTCGACAATAGACTACCTTCCATAATGACTAGGCTATCATCCATTAGAGTAACAAAGATATCGGCAACAAACTACCTTCTATAATGACAAGGCTACCATGCATTGGAGTAATTAAAATATCAAAAAGTGACTACTTTCCATAATGACAAGGCTACCATCCATTCGAGTAACAAAAATCTCACCGACAGACTACCTTCCATAATGACAAGGCTACCATCCATTGGAGTGACAAAAATCTCGACAATAGACAACCTTCCATAATGACAAGGCTACCATCCATTGGAGTAACAAAATCTCGACAACAAACTACCTTGCATAATGACAAGGCTACCATCCATTGGAGTAACAAAAATCTCGACAACAAACTACCTTCCATAATGACCAGGATACCATCCATTTGAGTAACAAAAATGTCGACAACAGACTACCTTCCATAATGACAAGGCTCCCATCCATTGGAGTACCGAAAATATCGACACCAAACTACCTACCATAATGACAAGGCTACCATACATTGTAGTAACAAAAATCTCGACAACAGTCTACCTTCCATAATGACAAGGCTACCATCCATTGGGGTAACAAAAATATCTACAATAGACTACCTTCCATAATGACAAGGCTAATATCCATTGGAGTAACAAAAATATCGACAACAAACTACCTTCCATAATGATAAGGCTACAATCCATTGGGGTAATAAAAATCTCAGCAACAA
Organism: Vicia faba; assembly: GCA_948472305.1. NCBI lineage: Eukaryota > Viridiplantae > Streptophyta > Magnoliopsida > Fabales > Fabaceae > Vicia > Vicia faba. The sequence continues at coordinate 764,804,979 of OX451738.1, forward strand.
ACTACCTTCCATAATGACAAGGCTACCATCCATTGGAGTAACAAAAATCTTGAAAATAGGCTACCTTCCATAATGACAAGGCTACCATCCATTGGAGTGACAAAAATCTGGACAATAGACTACCTTCCATAATGACTAGGCTACCATCCATTAGAGTAACAAAGATATCGACAACACACTACCTTCTATAATGACAAGGCTACCATACATTGTAATAACAAAAATCTGGACAACAGACTACCTTCCATAATGACAAAGCTACCATCCATTGTAGTATCAAAAATCTCGACAAAAAACTACTTTCCATAATGACAAGGCTACCATCCATCGGAGTAACAAAATTCTCGACAACTAACTACCTTCGATAATGACAAGGCTACCATCCATTAGAGTATGAAAAATCACGACAACATACTACCTTCCATAAAGACAAGTCTACGATGCATTAGACTAACAAAAATCTCGACAACAGACTACCTTCCATAATGACAAGGCTACCATGCATTGGAGTAATGAAAATATCAACAAGAAACTACCTTCCATAATAACAAGGCTACCATCCATTCGAGTAACAAAAATCTCGCCAACAAACTACCTTCCATAATGACAAGGCTACCATCCATTGGAGTAACAAAATCTCGACAACAAACTACCTTCCATAATGACAAGGCTACCATCCATTGAAGTAACAAAAACCTCGACAACGAACTACGTTCCATAATGACAAGGCTACCATCCATTAGAGTGATAAAAATATCTACAATAGACTACCTTCCATAATGACAAGGTTACCATCCATTGGAGTAACAAAAATCTCGACAACAGACTACCTTCCATAATGAGAAGGCTACCATACATTGGAATAACGAAAATCTCGACAACAAACTACCTACCACAATGACAAGGCTACCATACATTGTAGTAACAAAAATCTCGACAACAACCTACCTTCCATAATGACAAGGCTACCATCCATTGGTGTAACAAAAATCTCGACAATAGAATACCTTCCATAATGACAAGGCTACTATCCATTGGAGTAACAATAATCTCGACAACAAACTACCTTCCATAATTATAAGGCTACCATCCATTGGAATAAAAAAAAATATCGACAACAAACTATGTTCCATAATGACAAGGCTACAATCCATTGGAGTAACAAATATATCGACAACATACTACCTTCCATAATGATAAGGCTACCATACATTGTGGTAACAAAAATCTCGACAATAGTCTACCTTCCATAATGACAAGGCTACCATCCATTGGAGTAACAAAAATCTCGACAATAGACTAACTTCCATAATGACAAGGCCACCATCCATTAGAGTATGAAAAATCTCGACAACAGACTACCCTCCATAATGACAAGGCTACGATGCATTAGACTACCAAAAATCTCGACAATAGACTACCTTCCATAATGACAAGGTTACAATCAATTGGAGTAATGAAAATAACAATAAGAGACTACCTTCCATAATGACAAAGCTACCATGCATTGGAGTAATGAAAATATCAACAAGAGACTACCTTCCATAATGACAAGGCTACCATCCATTCGAGTATCAAAAATCTCGCCAACAGACTACCTTCTAGAATGACAAGGCTACCATCCATTGGAGTGACAAAAATCTCGACAATAGACTACCTTTCATAATGACAAGGCTACCATCCATTGGAGTAACAAAAATCTCGACAATAGACTACCTTCCATAATGACAAGGCTACTATCCATTGGAGTAACAAAAATCTCGACAACAAACTACCTTCCATAATGATAAGGCTACCATCCATTGGAATAACAAAAATATCGACAACAAACTATGTTCCATAATCACAAGGCTACAATCCATTGGAGTAACAAAAATATCGACGACAGACTACCTTCCATAATGACAAGGCTACCATCCATTGGAGTAACAAAAATCTCGACAACAAACTACCTTCCATAATGATAAGGCTACCATCCATTGGAATAACAAAAATATCGACAACAAACTATGTTCCATAATCACAAGGCTACAATCCATTGGAGTAACAAAAATATCGACGACAAACTACCTTCCATAATGACAAGGCTACCATCCATTGGAGTAACAAAAATCTCGAAAACATACTACCTTCCATAATGACAAGGCTACCATCCATTGGAATAACGAAAATCTCGACAACAAACTACCTACCATAATGACAAGGCTAGCATACATTATAGTAACAAAAATCTCGACAACATTCTACCTTCCATAATGACAAGGCTACCATCAATTGGGGTAACAAAAATCTCGACAACAAACTACCTTCCATAAAGATAAGGCCACCATCCATTGGAATAACAAAAATATCGACAACAAACTATGTTCCATAATGACAAGGCTATAATCCATAGGAGTAACAAAAATATCGACAACAGACTACCATCCATAATGACAAGGCTACCATCCATTGGAATAACAAAAATCTTGAAAACAGACTACCTTCCATAATGACAAGGCTACCATCCATTGGAGTGAAAAAAATCTCGACAATAGACTACCTTCCATAATGACTAGGCTACCATCCGTTATAGTAACAAAGATATCGACAATAAACTACCTTCTATAATGAAAAGGCTACCATACATTGCAATAACAAAAATCTCGACAACAAACTACCTTCCATAATTACAAGGCTACCATCCATTGAAGTGACAAAAATCTAGACAATAGACTACCTTCCATAATGACTAGGCTATCATCCATTAGAGTAACGAAGATATCGACAACAAACTACCTTCTATAATGACAAGGCTACCATGCATTGGAGTAATTAAAATATCAACAAGTGACTACTTTCTATAATGACAAGGCTACCATCCATTCGAGTAACAAAAATTTCGCCGACAGACTACCTTCCATAATGACAAGGCAACCATCCATTGGAGTGACAAAAATCTTGACAATAGACAACCTTCCATTATGACAAGGCTACCATCCATTGGAGTAACAAAATATCGACAATAGACTACCTTCCATAATGACTAGGCTATCATCCATTAGAGTAAAGAAGATATCGACAACAAACTACCTTCTATAATGACAAGGCTACCATGCATTGGAGTAATTAAAATATCAACAAGTGACTACTTTCCATAATGACAAGGCTACCATCCGTTCGAGTAACAAAAATTTCGCCGACAGACTACTTTCCATAATGACAAGGCAACCATCCATTGGAGTGACAAAAATCTCGACAATCGACAACCTTCCATTATGACAAGGCTACCATCCATTGGAGTAACAAAATCTCGACAACAAACTACCTTCCATAATGACAAGGCTACCATCCATTGGAGTAACAAAAATCTCGACAACAAACTACCTTCCATAATGACAAGGCTACCATCCATTGGGGTAACAAAAATCTCGACAATAGACTACCTTCCATAATGACAAGGCTATTATCCATTAGAGTAACAAAAATATCGACAACAAACTACCTTTCATAATGATAAGGCTACCATATATTGGGGTAATAAAAATCTCGAAAATAGACTACCTTCCATAATGACAAGGCTACCATTCATTGGAGTGTCAAAAATCTGGACAATAGACTACCTTCCATAATGACTAGGCTACCATCCATTAGAGTAACAAAGATATCGACAACAAACTACCTTCTATAATGAAAAGGCTACCATACATTTTAATAACAAAAATCTGGACAACAAACTATCTTCCATAATGACAAGGCTACCTTAAATTATAGTAACAAAAATCTCGACAACAGACTACCTTCTATAATGACAAGGCTACCATCCATTGGAGTAACAAAAATCTCGACAACAAACTACCTTCGATAATGACTAAGGCTACCATCCATTAGAGTATGAAAAATCTCGACAACAGACTACCTTCCATAAAGACAAGGCTACGATGCATTAGACTAACAAAAATCTCGACAACAGACTACATTCCATAATGACAAGGCTACCATCCATTGGAGTAATGAAAATATCAACAACAGACTACCTTCTATAATGACAAGGCTACGATGCATTGGAGTAATGAAAATATCAACAAGAGACTACCTTCCATAATGACAAGGCTACCATCCATTCGAGTAACAAAAATCTCGCCAACAGACTACCTTACATAATGACAAGGCTACCATCCATTGGAATAACGAAAATCTCGAAAACAGACTACCTTCCATAATGACAAGGCTACCATCCATTGGAATAACGAAAATCTCGACAACAAACTGCCTACCATAATGACAAGGCTAGCATACATTATAGTAACAAAAATCTCGACAACAGTCTACCTTCCATAATGACAAGGCTACCATCAATTGGGGTAACAAAAATCTCGACAATAGACTACCTTCCATAATGACAAGGCTACTATCCATTGGAGAAACAAAAATCTCGACAACAAACTACCTTCCTTAAAGATAAGGCCACCATCCATTGGAATAACAAAAATATCGACAACAAACTATGTTCCATAATGACAAGGCTATAATCCATAGGAGTAACAAAAATATCGACAACAGACTACCATCCATAATGACAAGGCTACCATCCATTGGAATAACAAAAATCTCGAAAACAGACTACCTTCCATAATGACAAGGCTACCATCCATTGGAGTGACAAAAATCTCGACAATAGACTACCTTCCATAATGACAAGGCTACCATCCATTAGAGTATGAAAAATTTTGACAACAGACTACCTTCCATAATGACAAGGCTACGATGCATTAGACTAACAAAAATCTCGACAATAGACTACCTTCCATAATGACAAGGTTACAATCCATTGGAGTAATGAAAATATCAACAAGAGACTACCTTCCATAATGACAAGGCTACCATGCATTGGAGTAATGAAAATATCAACAAGAGACTACCTTCCATAATGACAAGGCTACCATGCATTCGAGTAACAAAAATCTCGCCAACAGACAACCTTCCATAATGACAAGGCTACCATCCATTGGAGTGACAAAAATCTCGATAATAGACTACCTTTCATAATGACAAGGCTACCATCCATTGGAGTAACAAAATCTCGATAACAAACTACCTTCCATAATGACAAAGCTACCATACATTGGAGTAACAAAAATCTTGACAACAAACTACCTTCCACAATGACAAGGCTACCATACATTGTAGTGACAAAAATCTCGACAACAGTCTACGTTCCATAATGACAAGGCTACCATCCATTGGGGTAACAAAAATCTCGACAATAGACTACCTTCCATAATGACAAGGCTACTGTCCATTGGAGTAACAAAAATCTCGACAACAAACTACCTTCCATAATGATAAGGCTACCATCCATTGGAATAAAAAAAATATCGACAACAAACTATGTTCCATAATAACAAGGCTACAATCCATTGGAGTAACAAAAATATCGACGACAGACTACCTTCCATAATGACAAGGCTACCATCCATTGGAGTAACAAAAATCTCGAAAACAGAATACCTTCCATAATGACAAGGCTACCATCCTTTGGAATAACGAAAATCTCGACAACAAAGTACCTACCATAATGACAAGGCTACCATACATTGGAGTGACAAAAATCTCGACAATAGACTACCTTTGATAATGACAAGGCTACCATCCATTGGAGTAACAAAATCTCGATAACAAACTACCTTCCATAATGACAAAGCTACCATACATTGGAGTAACAAAAATCTCGACAACAAACTACCTTCCACAATGACAAGGCTACCATACATTGTAGTGACAAAAATCTCGACAACAGTCTACGTTCCATAATGACAAGGCTACCATCCATTGGGGTAACAAAAATCTCGACAATAGACTACCTTCCTTAATGACAAGGCTACTATCCATTGGAGTAACAAAAATCTCGACAACAAACTACCTTCCATAATGATAAGGCTACCATCCATTGGAATAACAAAAATATCGACAACAAACTATGTTCCATAATCACAAGGCTACAATCCATTGGAGTAACAAAAATATCGAAGACAGACTACCTTCCATAATGACAAGGCTACCATCCATTGGAGTAACAAAAATCTCGAAAACAGACTACCTTCCATAATGACAAGGCTACCATCCATTGGAATAACGAAAATCTCGACAACAAAGTACCTACCATAATGACTAGGCTACCATCCATTATAGTAACAAAGATATCGACAATAAACTACCTTCTATAATGAAAAGGCTACCATACATTGCAATAACAAAAATCTCGACAACAAACTACCTTCCATAATTACAAGGCTACCATCCATTAGAGTGACAAAAATCTCGACAATAGACTACCTTCCATAATGACTAGGCTATCATCCATTAAAGTAACAAAGATATCGACAACAAACTACCTTCTATAATGACAAGGCTATCATGCATTGGTGTAATTAAAATATCAACAAGTGACTACTTTCCATAATGACAAGGCTACCATCTATTCGAGTAACAAAAATTTCGCCGATAGACTACCTTCCATAATGTCAAGGCAACCATCCATTGGAGTGACAAAAATCTCGACAATAGACAACCTTCCATTATGACAAGGCTACCATCCATTCAAGTAACAAAATCTCGACAACAAACTACCTTCCATAATGACAAGGCTACCATCCATTGGAGTAACAAAAATCTCGACAACAAACTACCTTCCATAATGACAAGGCTACCATCCATTAGAGTGACAAAAATATCTACAATAGACTACCTTCCATAATGACCAGGCTACCATCCATTTGAGTAACAAAAATGTCGACAACAGACTACCTTCCATAATAACAAGGCTACCATCCATTGGAGTACCGAAAATATCGACAACATACTACCTTCCATAATGATAAGGCTACAATCCATTGGGGTAATAAAAATCTCGGCAACAGACTACCTTCCATAATGACAAGGCTACCATCCATTGGAGTAACAAAAATCTCGAAAACAGGCTACCTTCCATAATGACAAGGCTACCATCCATTGGAGTGACAAAAATCTGGACAATAGACTACCTTCCATAATGACTAGGCTACCATCCATTAGAGTAACAAAGATATCGACAACAAACTACCTTCTATAATGAAAAGGCTACCATACATTTTAATAACAAAAATCTGGACAACAAACTACCTTCCATAATGACAAGGCTACCTTACATTATAGTAACAAAAATCTCGACAACAGACTACCTTCCATAATGACAAGGCTACCATCCATTGTAGTATCAAAAATCTCGACAATAGACTACCTTCCATAATGACGAGGCTACCATCCATTGGAGTATCAAATATCTCGACAACAAACTACCTTCGATAATGACAAGGCTACCATCCATTAGAGTATGGAAAATCTCGACAACAGACTACCTTCCATAAAGACAAGGCTACGATGCATTAGACTAACAAAAATCTCGACAATAGACTACCTTCCATAATGACAAGGCTACAATCCATTGGAGTAATGAAAATATCAACAAGAGACTACCTTCTATAATGACAAGGCTACCATGCATTGGAGTAATGAAAATATCAACAAGAGACTACCTTCAATAATGACAAGGCTACCAACCATTGGAGTAACAAAAATCTCGCCAACAGACTACCTTACATAATGACAAGGCTACCATCCATTGGAGTAACAAAATCTCGACAACAAACTACCATCCATAAAGACAAGGCTACCATCCATTGAAGTAACAAAAACCTCGACAACAAACTACCTTCCATAATGACAAGGCTACCATCCATTAGAGTGATAAAAATATCTATAATAGACTACCTTCCATAATGACAAGGCTACCATCCATTGGAGTAACAAAAATCTCGACAACAGACTACCTTCCTTAATGACAAGGCTACCATACATTGGAATAACGAAAATCTCGACAACAAACTACCTACCACAATGACAAGGCTAACATACATTGTAGTAACAAAAATCTCGACAATAGTCTACCTTCCATAATGACAAGGCTACCATCCATTGGTGTAACAAAAATCTCGACAATAGAATACCTTCCATAATGACAAGGCTACTATCCATTGGAGTAACAAAAATCTCGACAACAAACTACCTTCCATAATTATAAGGCTACCATCCATTGGAATAAAAAAATATCGACAACAAACTATGTTCCATAATGACAAGGCTACAATCCATTGGAGTAACAAAAATATCGACAACATACTACCTTCCATAATGACAAGGCTACCATACATTGTGGTAACAAAAATATCGAAAACAGAATACCTTCCATAATGACAAGGCTACCATCCATTGGAATAACGAAAATCTCGACAACAAAGTACCTACCATAATGACAAGGCTACCATACATTGGAGTGACAAAAATCTCGACAATAGACTACCTTTGATAATGACAAGGCTACCATCCATTGGAGTAACAAAATCTCGATAACAAACTACCTTCCATAATGACAAAGCTACCATACATTGGAGTAACAAAAATCTCGACAACAAACTACCTTCCACAATGACAAGGCTACCATACATTGTAGTGACAAAAATCTCGACAACAGTCTACGTTCCATAATGACAAGGCTACTATCCATTGGGGTAACAAAAATCTCGACAATAGACTACCTTCCTTAATGACAAGGCTACTATCCATTGGAGTAACAAAAATCTCGACAACAAACTACCTTCCATAATGATAAGGCTACCATCCATTGGAATAACAAAAATATCGACAACAAACTATGTTCCATAATCACAAGGCTACAATCCATTGGAGTAACAAAAATATCGAAGACAGACTACCTTCCATAATGACAAGGCTACCATCCATTGGAGTAACAAAAATCTCGAAAACAGACTACCTTCCATAATGACAAGGCTACCATCCATTGGAATAACGAAAATCTCGACAACAAAGTACCTACCATAATGACTAGGCTACCATCCATTATAGTAACAAAGATATCGACAATAAACTACCTTCTATAATGAAAAGGCTACCATACATTGCAATAACAAAAATCTCGACAACAAACTACCTTCCATAATTACAAGGCTACCATCCATTAGAGTGACAAAAATCTCGACAATAGACTACCTTCCATAATGACTAGGCTATCATCCATTAAAGTAACAAAGATATCGACAACAAACTACCTTCTATAATGACAAGGCTATCATGCATTGGTATAATTAAAATATCAACAAGTGACTACTTTCCATAATGACAAGGCTACCATCCATTCGAGTAACAAAAATTTCGCCGATAGACTACCTTCCATAATGACAAGGCAACCATCCATTGGAGTGACAAAAATCTCGACAATAGACAACCTTCCATTATGACAAGGCTACCATCCATTCGAGTAACAAAATCTCGACAACAAACTACCTTCCATAATGACAAGGCTACCATCCATTGGAGTAACAAAAATCTCGACAACAAACTACCTTCCATAATGACAAGGCTACCATCCATTAGAGTGACAAAAATATCTACAATAGACTACCTTCCATAATGACCAGGCTACCATCCATTTGAGTAACAAAAATGTCGACAACAGACTACCTTCCATAATAACAAGGCTACCATCCATTGCAGTACCGAAAATATCGACAACAAACTACCTTCCATAATGATAAGGCTACAATCCATTGGGGTAATAAAAATCTCGGCAACAGACTACCTTCCATGATGACAAGGCTACCATCCATTGGAGTAACAAAAATCTCGAAAACAGGCTACCTTCCATAATGACAAGGCTACCATCCATTGGAGTGACAAAAATCTGGACAATAGACTACCTTCCATAATGACTAGGCTACCATCCATTAGAGTAACAAAGATATCGACAACAAACTACCTTCTATAATGAAAAGGCTACCATACATTTTAATAACAAAAATCTGGACAACAAACTACCTTCCATAATGACAAGGCTACCTTACATTATAGTAACAAAAATCTCGACAACAGACTACCTTCCATAATGACAAGGCTACCATCCATTGTAGTATCAAAAATCTCGACAATAGACTACCTTCCATAATGACAAGGCTACCATCCATTGGAGTATCAAATATCTCGACAACAAACTACCTTCGATAATGACAAGGCTACCATCCATTAGAGTATGAAAAATCTCGACAACAGACTACCTTCCATAAAGACAAGGCTACGATGCATTAGACTAACAAAAATCTCGACAATAGACTACCTTCCATAATGACAAGGCTACAATCCATTGGAGTAATGAAAATATCAACAAGAGACTACCTTCTATAATGACAAGGCTACCATGCATTGGAGTAATGAAAATATCAACAAGAGACTACCTTCAATAATGACAAGGCTACCAACCATTGGAGTAACAAAAATCTCGCCAACAGACTACCTTACATAATGACAAGGCTACCATCCATTGGAGTAACAAAATCTCGACAACAAACTACCATCCATAAAGACAAGGCTACCATCCATTGAAGTAACAAAAACCTCGACAACAAACTACCTTCCATAAGGACAAGGCTACCATCCATTAGAGTGATAAAAATATCTATAATAGACTACCTTCCATAATGACAAGGCTACCATCCATTGGAGTAACAAAAATCTCGACAACAGACTACCTTCCTTAATGACAAGGCTACCATACATTGGAATAACGAAAATCTCGACAACAAACTACCTACCACAATGACAAGGCTAACATACATTGTAGTAACAAAAATCTCGACAATAGTCTACCTTCCATAATGACAAGGCTACCATCCATTGGTGTAACAAAAATCTCGACAATAGAATACCTTCCATAATGACAAGGCTACTATCCATTGGAGTAACAAAAATCTCGACAACAAACTACCTTCCATAATTATAAGGCTACCATCCATTGGAATAAAAAAATATCGACAACAAACTATGTTCCATAATGACAAGGCTACAATCCATTGGAGTAACAAAAATATCGACAACATACTACCTTCCATAATGACAAGGCTACCATACATTGTGGTAACAAAAATCTCGACAAAAGTCTACCTTCCATAATGACAAGGCTACCATCCATTGGAGTAACAAAAATCTCGACAATAGACTAACTTCCATAATGACAAGGCTACCATCCATTAGAGTATGAAAAATCTCGACAACTGACTACCTTCCATAATGACAAGGCTACGATGTATTAGACTAACAAAAATCTCGACAATAGACTACCTTCCATAATGACAAGGCTACAATCCATTGGAGTAATGAAAATATCAACAAGAGACTACCTTCCATAATGACAAGGCTACCATGCATTGGAGTAATGAAAATATCAACAAGAGACTACCTTCCATAATTACAAGGCTACCATCCATTCGAGTAACAAAAATCTCGCCAACAAACTACCTTCCATAATGACAAGGCTACCATCCATTGGAGTGACAAAAATCTCGACAATAGACTACCTTTCATAATGACAAGGCTACCATCCATTGGAGTAACAAAATCTCGACAACAAACTACCTTCCATAATGACAAGGCTACCATCCATGGGAGTAACAAAAATCTCGACAACAAACTACCTTCCACAATGACAAGGCTACCATCCATTGGGGTAACAAAAATCTCGACAATAGACTACCTTCCATAATGACAAGGCTACTATCCATTGGAGTAACAAAAATCTCGACAACAAACTACCTTCCATAATGATAAGGCTACCATCCATTGGAATAACAAAAATATCGACAACAAACTATGTTCCATAATCACAAGGCTACAATCCATTGGAGTAACAAAAATATCGACAACAGACTACCTTCCATAATGACAAGGCTACCATCCATTGGAGTAACAAAAATCTCGAAAATAGACTACTTTCCATAATGACAAGGCTACCATCCATTGGAGTGACAAAAATCTCGACAATAGACTAACTTCCATAATGACTAGGCTACCATACATTATAGTAACAAAGATATCGACAACAGACTAACTTCTACAATGACAAGGCTACCATACATTGCAATAACAAAAATCTCGACAACAAACTATCTTCCATAATTACAAGGCTACCATCCATTGGAGTGACAAAAATCTCGATAATAGACTACCTTCCATAATGACTAGGCTACCATCCATTAGAGTAATAAAGATATCGACAACAAACTACCTTCTATAATGACAAGGCTACCATACATTGTAATAACAAAAATCTGGACAACAAACTACCTTCCATAATGACAAGGCTACCTTACATTGTAGTAACAAAAATCTCGACAAAAGTCTACCTTCCATAATGACAAGGCTACCATCCATTGGAGTAACAAAAATCTAGACAATAGACTACCTTCCATAATGACAAGGCTACCATCCATTTGAGTAACAAAAATCTCGACAACAAACTACCTTCGATAATGATAAGGCTACCATCCATTAGAGTATGAAAAATCTCGACAACAGACTACCTTCCATAAAGACAAGGCTACGATGCATTAGACTAACAAAAATCTCGACAACAGACTACCTTCCATAATGACAAGGCTACAATCCATTGGAGTAATGAAAATATCAACAAGAGACTACCTTCTATAATGACAAGGCTACCATGCATTGGAGTAATGAAAATATCAACAAGAGACTACCTTCCATAATGACAAGGCTACCATCCATTCGAGTAACAAAATCTCGACAACAAACTACCTTCAATAAAGACAAGGCTACCATCCATTGAAGTAACAAAAACCTCGACAACAAACTACCTTCCATAATGACAAGGCAACCATCCATTAGAATGATAAAAATATCTACAATAGACTACCTTCCATAATGACAAGGCTACCATCCATTGGAGTAACAAAAATTTTGACAACAGACTACCTTCCATAATGACAAGGCTACCATACATTGGAATAACGAAAATCTCGACAACAAACTACCTACCACAATGACAAGGCTACCATACATTGTAGTAACAAAAATCTCGACAACAGTCTACCTTCCATAATGACAAGGCTACCATCCATTGGTGTAACAAAAATCTCGACAACAAACTACCTTCCATAATTATAAGGCTACCATCCATTGGAATAAAAAAAATATCGACAACAAACTATGTTCCATAATGACAAGGCTACAATCCATTGGAGTAACAAAAATATCGACAACAGACTACCTTCCATAATGACAAGGCTACCATCCATTAGAGTAACAAAAATCACGAAAACAGACTACCTTCCATAATGACAAGGCTACCATCCATTAGAGTATGAAAAATCTCGACAACAGACTACCTTCCATAATGACAAGGCTACGATGTATTAGACTAACAAAAATCTCGACAATAGACTACCTTCCATAATGACAAGGCTACAATCCATTGGAGTAATGAAATTATCAACAAGAGACTACCTTCCATAATGACAAGGCTACAATGCATTGGAGTAATGAAAATATCAACAAGAGACTACCTTCCATAATGACAAGGCTACCATCCATTCGAGTAATAAAAATCTCGCCAACAGACTACCTTCCATAATGACAAGGCTACCATCCATTGGAGTGACAAAAATCTCGACAATAGACTACCTTTCATAATGACAAGGCTACCATCCATAGGAGTAACAAAATCTCGACAACAAACTACCTTTCATAATGACAAGGCTACCATCCATGGGAGTAACAGAAATCTTGACAACAAACTACCTTCCACAATGACAAGGCTACCATCCATTGGGGTAACAAAAATCTCGACAATAGACTCCCTTCCATAATGACAAGGCTACTATCCATTGGAGTAACAAAAATCTCGACAACAAACTACCTTCCATAATGATAAGGCTACCATCCATTGGAATAACAAAAATATCGACAACAAACTATGTTCCATAATCACAAGGCTACAATCCATTGGAGTAACAAAAATATCGACAACAGACTACCTTCCATAATGACAAGGCTACCATCCATTTGAGTAACAAAAATCTCGACAACAAACTACCTTCGATAATGATAAGGCTACCATCCATTAGAGTATGAAAAATCTCGACAACAGACTACCTTCCATAAAGACAAGGCTACGATGCATTAGACTAACAAAAATCTCGACAACAGACTACCTTCCATAATGACAAGGCTACAATCCATTGGAGTAATGAAAATATCAACAAGAGACTACCTTCTATAATGACAAGGCTACCATGCATTGGAGTAATGAAAATATCAACAAGAGACTACCTTCCATAATGACAAGGCTACCATCCATTCGAGTAACAAAATCTCGACAACAAACTACCTTCAATAAAGACAAGGCTACCATCCATTGAAGTAACAAAAACCTCGACAACAAACTACCTTCCATAATGACAAGGCTACCATCCATTAGAATGATAAAAATATCTACAATAGACTACCTTCCATAATGACAAGGCTACCATCCATTGGAGTAACAAAAATTTTGACAACAGACTACCTTCCATAATGACAAGGCTACCATACATTGGAATAACGAAAATCTCGACAACAAACTACCTACCACAATGACAAGGCTACCATACATTGTAGTAACAAAAATCTCGACAACAGTCTACCTTCCATAATGACAAGGCTACCATCCATTGGTGTAACAAAAATCTCGACAACAAACTACCTTCCATAATTATAAGGCTACCATCCATTGGAATAAAAAAAATATCGACAACAAACTATGTTCCATAATGACAAGGCTACAATCCATTGGAGTAACAAAAATATCGACAACAGACTACCTTCCATAATGACAAGGCTACCATCCATTAGAGTAACAAAAATCACGAAAACAGACTACCTTCCATAATGACAAGGCTACCATCCATTAGAGTATGAAAAATCTCGACAACAGACTACCTTCCATAATGACAAGGCTACGATGTATTAGACTAACAAAAATCTCGACAATAGACTACCTTCCATAATGACAAGGCTACAATCCATTGGAGTAATGAAATTATCAACAAGAGACTACCTTCCATAATGACAAGGCTACAATGCATTGGAGTAATGAAAATATCAACAAGAGACTACCTTCCATAATGACAAGGCTACCATCCATTCGAGTAATAAAAATCTCGCCAACAGACTACCTTCCATAATGACAAGGCTACCATCCATTGGAGTGACAAAAATCTCGACAATAGACTACCTTTCATAATGACAAGGCTACCATCCATAGGAGTAACAAAATCTCGACAACAAACTACCTTTCATAATGACAAGGCTACCATCCATGGGAGTAACAGAAATCTTGACAACAAACTACCTTCCACAATGACAAGGCTACCATCCATTGGGGTAACAAAAATCTCGACAATAGACTCCCTTCCATAATGACAAGGCTACTATCCATTGGAGTAACAAAAATCTCGACAACAAACTAGCTTCCATAATGATAAGGCTACCATCCATTGGAATAACAAAAATATCGACAACAAACTATGTTCCATAATCACAAGGCTACAATCCATTGGAGTAACAAAAATATCGACAACAGACTACCTTCCATAATGACAAGGCTACCATCCATTGGAGTAACAAAAATCTCGAAAATAGACTACCTTCCATAATGACAAGGCTACCATCCATTAGAGTATGAAAAATCTCGACAACAGACTACCTTCCATAAAGACAAGGCTACGATGCATTAGACTAACAAAAATCTCGACAACAGACTACCTTCCATAATGACAAGGCTACAATCCATTGGAGTAATGAAAATATCAACAAGAGACTACCTTCTATAATGACAAGGCTACCATGCATTGGAGTAATGAAAATATCAACAAGAGACTACCTTCCATAATGACAAGGCTACCATCCATTCGAGTAACAAAATCTCGACAACAAACTACCTTCAATAAAGACAAGGCTACCATCCATTGAAGTAACAAAAACCTCGACAACAAACTACCTTCCATAATGACAAGGCTACCATCCATTAGAATGATAAAAATATCTACAATAGACTACCTTCCATAATGACAAGGCTACCATCCATTGGAGTAACAAAAATTTTGACAACAGACTACCTTCCATAATGACAAGGCTACCATACATTGGAATAACGAAAATCTCGACAACAAACTACCTACCACAATGACAAGGCTACCATACATTGTAGTAACAAAAATCTCGACAACAGTCTACCTTCCATAATGACAAGGCTACCATCCATTGGTGTAACAAAAATCTCGACAACAAACTACCTTCCATAATTATAAGGCTACCATCCATTGGAATAAAAAAAATATCGACAACAAACTATGTTCCATAATGACAAGGCTACAATCCATTGGAGTAACAAAAATATCGACAACAGACTACCTTCCATAATGACAAGGCTACCATCCATTAGAGTAACAAAAATCACGAAAACAGACTACCTTCCATAATGACAAGGCTACCATCCATTAGAGTATGAAAAATCTCGACAACAGACTACCTTCCATAATGACAAGGCTACGATGTATTAGACTAACAAAAATCTCGACAATAGACTACCTTCCATAATGACAAGGCTACAATCCATTGGAGTAATGAAATTATCAACAAGAGACTACCTTCCATAATGACAAGGCTACAATGCATTGGAGTAATGAAAATATCAACAAGAGACTACCTTCCATAATGACAAGGCTACCATCCATTCGAGTAATAAAAATCTCGCCAACAGACTACCTTCCATAATGACAAGGCTACCATCCATTGGAGTGACAAAAATCTCGACAATAGACTACCTTTCATAATGACAAGGCTACCATCCATAGGAGTAACAAAATCTCGACAACAAACTACCTTTCATAATGACAAGGCTACCATCCATGGGAGTAACAGAAATCTTGACAACAAACTACCTTCCACAATGACAAGGCTACCATCCATTGGGGTAACAAAAATCTCGACAATAGACTCCCTTCCATAATGACAAGGCTACTATCCATTGGAGTAACAAAAATCTCGACAACAAACTAGCTTCCATAATGATAAGGCTACCATCCATTGGAATAACAAAAATATCGACAACAAACTATGTTCCATAATCACAAGGCTACAATCCATTGGAGTAACAAAAATATCGACAACAGACTACCTTCCATAATGACAAGGCTACCATCCATTGGAGTAACAAAAATCTCGAAAATAGACTACCTTCCATAATGACAAGGCTACCATCCATTGGAGTGACAAAAATCTCGACAATAGACTACCTTCCATAATGACTAGGCTACCATACATTATAGTAACAAAGATATCGACAACAGACTAACTTCTATAATGACAAGGCTACCATACATTGCAATAACAAAAATCTCGACAACAAACTACCTTCCATAATTAAAAGGCTACCATCCATTGGAGTGACAAAAATCTCGACAATAGACTACCTTCCATAATGACTAGGCTACCATCCATTAGAGTAACAAAGATATCGACAACAAACTACCTTCTATAATGACAAGGCTACCATACATTGTAATAACAAAAATCTGGACAACAAACTACCTTCCATAATGACAAGGCTACCTTACATTGTAGTAACAAAAATCTCGACAAAAATCTACCTTCCATAATGACAAGGCTACCATCCATTGGAGTAACAAAAATCTAGACAACAGACTACCTTCCATAATGACAGGGCTACCATCCATTGGAGTAACAAAAATATCGACAACAAACTAAACTTCGATAATGACAAGGCTACCATCCATTGGAGTGACAAAAATCTGGACAATAGACTACCTTCCATAATGACTAGGCTAGCATCCATTAGAGTAACAAAGATATCGACAACAAACTACCTTCTATAATGACAAGGCTACCATACATTGTAATAACAAAAATCTGGACAACAAACTACCTTCCATAATGACAAGGCTACCTTACATTATAGTAACAAAAATCTCGACAACAGACTACCTTCCATAATGACAAGGCTACCATCCATTGTAGTATCAAAAATCTCGACAATAGACTACCTTCCATAATGACAAGGCTACCATCCATTGGAGTAACAAAAATCTCGACAACAAACTACCTTGGATAATGACAAGGCTACCATCCATTAGAGTATGAAAAATCTCGACAACAGACTACCTTCCATAAAGACAAGGCTACGATGCATTAGACTAACAAAAATCTCGACAACAGACTACCTTCCATAATGACAAGGCTACCATCCATTGGAGTAATGAAAATATCAACAAGAGACTACCTTCTATAATGACAAGGCTACCATGCATTGGAGTAATGAAAATATCAACAAGAGACTACCTTCCATAATGACAAGGCTACCATCCATTCGAGTAACAAAAATCTCGCCAACAGACTACCTTCCATAATGACAAGGCTACCATCCATTGGAGTAACAAAATCTCGACAACAAACTACCTTCCATAATGACAAGGCTACCATCCATTGAAGTAACAAAAACCTCGACAACAAACTACCTTCCATAATGACAAGGCTACCATCCATTAGAGTGATAAAAATATCTACAATAGACTACCTTCCATAATGACAAGGCTACCATCCATTGGAGTAACAAAAATCTCGACAACAGACTACCTTCCATAATGACAAGGCTACCATACATTGGAATAACGAAAATCTCGACAACAAACTACCTACCACAATGACAAGGCTACCATACATTGTAGTAACAAAAATCTCGACAACAGTCTACCTTCCATAATGACAAGGCTACCATCCATTGGTGTAACAAAAATCTCGACAATTGAATACCTTCCATAATGACAAGGCTACTATCCATTGGAGTAATAAAAATCTCGACAACAAACTACCTTCCATAATTATAAGGCTACCATCCATTGGAATAAAAAAAATATCGACAACAAACTATGTTCCATAATGACAAGGCTACAATCCATTGGAGTAACAAAAATCTCAACAATAGACTAACTTCCATAATGACAAGGCTACCATCCATTGGAGTAACAAAAATCTCGACAATAGACTAACTTCCATAATGACAAGGCTACCATCCATTAGAGTATGAAAAATCTCGACAACAAACTACCTTCCATAATGACAAGGCTACGATGTATTAGACTAACAAAAATCTCGACAATAGACTACCTTCCATAATGACAAGGCTACAATCCATTGGAGTAATGAAAATATCAACAAGAGACTACCTTCCATAATGACAAGGCTACCATGCATTGGAGTAATGAAAATATCAACAAGAGACTACCTTCCATAATGACAAGGCTACGATCCATTGGGGTAACAAAAATCTCGACAATAGACTACCTTCCATAATGACAAGGCTACTATCAATTGGAGTAACAAAAATCTCGACAACAAAGTACCTTCCATAATGATAAGGCTACCATCCATTGGAATAACAAAAATATCGACAACAAACTATGTTCCATAATCACAAGGCTACAATCCATTGGAGTAACAAAAATATCGACAACAGACTACCTTCCATAATGACAAGGCTACCATCCATTGGAGTAACAAAAATCTCGAAAATAGACTACCTTCCATAATGACAAGGCTACCATCCATTGGAGTGACAAAAATCTTGACAATATACTACCTTCCATAATGACTAGGCTACCATACATTATAGTAACAAAGATATCGACAACAAACTAACTTCTGTAATGACAAGGCTACCATGCATTGTAATAACAAAAATCTCGACAACAAACTACCTTCCATAATTACAAGGCTACCATCCATTGGAGTGACAAAAATATCGACAATAGACTACCTTCCATAATGACTAGGCTACCATCCATTAGAGTAACAAAGATATCGATAACAAACTACCTTCTATAATGACAAGGCTACCATACATTGTAATAACAAAAATCTGGACAACAAACTACCTTCCATAATGACAAGGCTACCTTACATTGTAGTAACAAAAATCTCGACAAAAGTCTACCTTCCATAATGACAAGGCTACCATCCATTGGAGTAACAAAAATCTAGACAATAGACTACCTTCCATAATGACAGGGCTACCTTCGATAATGACAAGGCTACCATCCATTAGAGTATGAAAAATCTCGACAACAGACTACTTTCCATAATGACAAGGCTACAATGCATTAGACTAACAAAAATCTCGACAATAGACTACCTTCCATAATGACAAGGCTACAATCCATTGGAGTAATAAAAATATCAACAAGAGACTACCTTCCATAATGACAAGGCTACCATGCATTGGAGTAATGAAAATATCAACAAGAGACTACCTTCCATAATGACAAGGCTACCATCCATTAGAGTAACAAAAATCTCGCCAACAGACTACCTTCCATAATGACAAGGCTACTATCCATTGGAGTGACAAAAATCTCGACAATAGACTACCTTCCATAATGACAAGGCTACCATCCATTGCAGTAACAAAATCTCGACAACAAACTACCTTCCATAATGACAAGGCTACCATCCATTGGAGTAACAAAAACCTCGACAACAAACTACCTTCCATAATGACAAGGCTACCATCCATTAGAGTGATAAAAATATCTACAATAGACTACCTTCCATAATGACAAGGCTACCATCCATTGGAGTAACAAAAATCTCGACAACAGACTACCTTCCATAATGACAAGGCTACCATGCATTGGAGTAACGAAAATCTCGACAACAAACTACCTACCACAATGACAAGGCTACCATACAATATAGTAACAAAAATCTCGACAACAGTCTACCTTCCATAATGACAAGGCTACCATCCATTGGTGTAACAAAAATCTCGACAATAGAATACCTTCCATAATGACAAGGCTACTATCCATTGGAGTAACAAAAATCTCGACAACAAACTACCTTCCATAATTATAAGGCTACCATCCATTGGAGTAACAAAAATCTCGACAACAAACTACCTTCCATAATTATAAGGCTACCATCCATTGGAATAAAAAAATATTGACAACAAACTATGTTCCATAATGACAAGGCTAAAATCCATTGGAGTAACAAAAATATCGACAACTCACTAACTTCCATAATGACAAGGCTACCATACATTGTGGTAACAAAAATCTCCACAACAGTCTACCTTCCATAATGACAAGGCTACCATCCATTGGAGTAACAAAAATCTCGACAATAGACTAACTTCCATAATGACAAGGCTACCATCAATTAGAGTATGAAAAATCTCGACAATAGACTACCTTCCATAATGACAAGGCTATGATGTATTAGACTAACAAAAATCTCGACAATAGACTACCTTCCATAATAACAAGGCTACAATCCATTGGAGTAATGAAAATATCAACAAGAGACTACCTTCCATAATGACAAGGCTACCATGCATTGGAGTAATGAAAATATCAACAAGAGACTACCTTCAATAATGACAAGGCTACCATCCATTCGAGTAACAAAAATCTCGCCAACAGACTACCTTCCATAATGACAAGGCTACCATCCATTGGAGTGACAAAAATCTCGACAATAGACTACCTTCCATAATGACAAGGCTACTATCCATTGGAGTAACAAAAATCTCGACAACAAACTACCTTCCATAATGATAAGGCTACCATCCATTGGAATAACAAAAATATCGACAACAAACTATGTTCCATAATCACAAGGTTACAATCCATTGGAGTAACAAAAATATTGACAACAGACTACCTTCCATAATGACAAGGCTACCATCCATTGGAGTAACAAAAATCTCGAAAATAGACTACCTTCCATAATGACAAGGCTACCATCCATTGGAATGACAAAAATCTCGACAATAGACTACCTTCCATAATGACTAGGCTACCATACATTATAGTAACAAAGATATCGACAACAGACTAACTTCTATAATGACAAGGCTACCATACATTGCAATAACAAAGATATCGACAACAGACTAACTTCTATAATGACAAGGCTACCATACATTGCAATAACTAAAATCTCGACAACAAACTACCTTTCATAATTACAAGGCTACCATCCATTGGAGTGACAAAAATCTCGACAATAGACTACCTTCTATAATGACAAGGCTACCATACATTGTGATAACAAAAATCTGGACAACAAACAACCTTCCATAATGACAAGGCTACCTTACATTGTAGTAACAAAAATCTCGACAAAAGTCTACCTTCCATAATGACAAGGCTACCATCCATTGGAGTAACAAAAATCTCGACAATAGACTAACTTCCATAATGACAAGGCTACCATCCATTGGAGTAACAAAAATATCGACAACAAACTACCTTCGATAATGACAAGGCTACCATCCATTAGAGTATGAAAAATCTCGACAACATATTACTTTCCATAATGACAAGGCTACGATGCATTAGACTAACAAAAATCTCGACAATAGACTACCTTCCATAATGACAAGGCTACAATCCATTGGAGTAATAAAAATATCAACAAGAGACTACCTTCCATAATGACAAGGCTACCATGCATTGGAGTAAAGAAAATATCAACAAGAGACTACCTTCCATATTGACAAGGCTACCATCCATTCGAGTAACAAAAATCTCGCAAACAGACTACCTTCCATAATGACAAGGCTACCATCCATTGGAGTGACAAAAATCTCGACAATAGACTACCTTCCATAATGACAAGGCTACCATCCATTGCAGTAACAAAATCTCGACAACAAACTATCTTCCATAATGACAAGGCTACCATCCATTGGAGTAACAAAAACCTCGACAACAAACTACCTTCCATAATGACAAGGCTACCATCCATTAGAGTGATAAAAATATCTACAATAGACTACCTTCCATAATGACTAGGCTACCATCCATTGGAGTAACAAAAATCTCGACAACAGACTACCTTCCATAATGACAAGGCTACCATGCATTGGAGTAACGAAAATCTCGGCAACAAACTACCTACTACAATGACAAGGCTACCATACATTGTAGTAACAAAAATCTCGACAACAGTCTACCTTCCATAATGACAAAGCTACCATCCATTGGTGTAACAAAAATCTCGACAATAGAATACCTTCCATAATGACAAGGCTACTATCCATTGGAGTAACAAAAATCTCGACAACAAACTACCTTCCATAATTATAAGGCTACCATCTATTGGAATAAAAAAATATCGACAACAAACTATATTCTATAATGACAAGGCTACAATCCATTGGAGTAACCAAAATATCGACAACATACTAACTTCCATAATGACAAGGCTACCATACATTGTGGTAACAAAAATCTCGACAAAAGTCTACCTTCCATAATGACAAGGCTACCATCCATTGGAGTAACAAAAATCTCGACAATAGACTAACTTCCATAATGACAAGGGTACCATCAATTAGAGTATGAAAAACCTCGACAATAGACTACCTTCCATAATGACAAGGCTACAATCCATTGGAGTAATGAAAATATCAACAAGAGACTACCTTCCATAATGACAAGGCTACCATGCATTGGAGTAATGAAAATATCAACAAGAGACTACCTTCCATAATGACAAGGCTACCATCCATTCGAGTAACAAAAATCTCGCCAACATACTACCTTCCATAATGACAAGGCTACCATCCATTGGAGTGACAAAAATCTCAACAATAGACTACCTTCCATAATGACAAGGCTACTATCCATTGGAGTAACAAAAATCTCGACAACAAACTACCTTCCATAATGATAAGGCTACCATCCATTGGAATAACAAAAATATCGACAACAAACTATGTTCCATAATCACAAGGTTACAATCCATTGGAGTAACAAAAATATCGACAACAGACTACCTTCCATAATGACAAGGCTACCATCCATTGGAGTAACAAAAATCTCGAAAATAGACTACCTTCCATAATGACAAGGCTACCATCCATTGGAGTGACAAAATTCTCGACAATAGACTACCTTCCATAATGACTAGGCTACCATACATTATAGTAACAAAGATATCGACAACAGACTAACTTCTATAATGACAAGGCTACCATACATTGCAATAACAAAAATCTCGACAACAAACTACCTTTCATAATTACAAGGCTACCATCCATTGGAGTGACAAAAATCTCGACAATAGACTACCTTCTATAATGACAAGGCTACCATACATTGTAATAACAAAAATCTGGACAACAAACTACCTTCCATAATGACATGGCTACCTTACATTGTAGTAACAAAAATCTCGACAAAAGTCTACCTACCATAATGACAAGGCTACCATCCATTGGAGTAACAAAAATCTAGACAATAGACTACCTTCCATAATGACAGGGCTACCATCCATTGGAGTAACAAAAATATCGACAACAAACTACCTTCGATAATGACAAGGCTACCATCCATTAGAGTATGAAAAATCTCGACAACAAACTACTTTCCATCATGACAAGGCTACGATGCATTAGACTAACAAAAATCTCGACAATAGACTACCTTCCATAATGACAAGGCTACAATCCATTGGAGTAATAAAAATATCAACAAGAGACTACCTTCCATAATGACAAGGCTACCATGCATTAGAGTAATGAAAATATCAACAAGAGACTACCTTCCATAATGACAAGGCTACCATCCATTCGAGTAACAAAAATCTCGCAAACAGACTACCTTCCATAATGACAAGGCTACCATCCATTGGAGTGACAAAAATCTCGACAATAGACTACCTTCCATAATGACAAGGCTACCATCCATTGCAGTAACAAAATCTCGACAACAAACTATCTTCCATAATGACAAGGCTACCATCCATTGGAGTAACAAAAACCTCGACAACAAACTACCTTCCATAATGACAAGGCTACCATCCATTAGAGTTATAAAAATATCTACAATAGACTACCTTCCATAATGACAAGGCTACCATCCATTGGAGTAACAAAAATCTCGACAATAGACTACCTTCCATAATGACAAGGCTACCATGCATTGGAGTAACGAAAATCTCGACAACAAAGTACCTACCATAATGACAAGGCTAACATACATTGTAGTAACAAAAATCTCGACAACAGTCTACCTTCCATAATGACAAGGCTACCATCCATTGGTGTAACAAAAATCTCGACAGTAGAATACCTTCCATAATGACAAGGCTACTATCCATTGGAGTAACAAAAATCTCGACAACACACTACCTTCCATAATTATAAGGCTACCATCCATTGGAATAAAAAAAATATCCACAACAAACTACGTTCCATAATGACAAGGCTACAATCCATTGGAGTAACAAAAATATCGACAACATACTACCTTCCATAATGACAAGGCTACCATACATTGTGGTAACAAAAATCTCGACAACAGTCTACCTTCCATAATGACAAGGCTACCATCCATTGGAGTAACAAAAATCTCGAAAATAGACTAACTTCCATAATGACAAGGCTACCATCCATTAGAGTATGAAAAATCTCGACAATAGACTACCTTCCATAATGACAAGGCTACGATGTATTAGACTAACAAAAATCTTGACAATAGACTACCTTCAATAATGACAAGGCTACAATCCATTGGAGTAATGAAAATATCATCAAGAGACTACCTTCCATAATGACAAGGCTACCATGCATTGGAGTGATGAAAATATCAACAAGAGACTACCTTCCATAATGACAAGGCTACCATCCATTCGAGTGACAAAAATCTCGACAATAGACTACCTTTCATAATGACAAGGCTACCATCCATTGGAGTAACAAAATCTCGACAACAAACTACCTTCCATAATGACAAGGCTACCATCCATGGGAGTAACAAAAATCTCGACAACAAACTACCTTCCACAATGACAAGGCTACCATACATTGTAGTGACAAAAATCTCGACAACAGTCTACCTTCCATAATGACAAGGCTACCATCCATTGGGGTAACAAAAATCTCGACAATAAACTACCTTCCATAATGACAAGGCTACTATCCATTGGACTAACCAAAATCTCGACAACAAACTACCCTCCATAATGATAAGGCTACCATCCATTGGAATAACAAAAATATCGACAACAAACTATGTTCCATAATCACAAGGCTACAATCCATTGGAGTAACTAAAATATCGACAACAGACTACCTTCCATAATGACAAGGCTACCATCCATTGGAGTAACAAAAATCTTGAAAACAGACTACCTTCCATAATGACAAGGCTACCATCCATTGGAGTTACAAAAATCTCGACAATAGACTACCTTCCATAATGACTAGGCTACCATACATTATAGTAACAAAGATATCGACAACAAACTAACTTCTATAATGACAAGGCTACCATAATTGCAATAACAAAAATCTCGACAACAAACTACCTTCCATAATTACAAGGCTACCATCCATTGGAGTGACAAAAATCTCGACAATAGACTACCTTCCATAACGACTAGGCTACCATCCATTAGAGTAACAAAGATATCGACAACAAACTACCTTCTATATGACAAGGCTACCATACATTGTAATAACAAAAATTTGGACATCAAACTACCATCCATAATGTCAAGGCTACCTTACATTGTAGTAACAAAAATCTCGACAAAAGTCTACCTTCCATAATGTCAAGGCTACCATCCATTGGAGTAACAAAAATCTAGACAATAGACTACCTTCCATAATGATAGGGCTACCATCCATTGGAGTAACAAAAATATCGACAACAAACTACCTTCGATAATGACAAGGCTACCATCCATTAGAGTATGAAAAATCTCAACAACAGACTACTTTCCATAATGACAAGGCTACGATGCATTAGACTAACAAAAATCTCGACAACAGACTACCTTCAATAATGACAAGGCTACAATCCATTGGAGTAATAAATATATCAACAAGAGACTACCTTCCATAATGACAAGGCTACCATGCATTGGAGTAATGAAAATATCAACAAGAGACTACCTTCCATAATGACAAGGCTACAATCCATTCGAGTAACAAAAATCTCGCCAACAGACTACCTTCCATAATGACAAGGCTACCATCCATTGGAGTGACAAAAATCTCGACTATAGACTACCTTCCATAATGACAAGGCTACCATCCATTGCAGTAACAAAATCGAGACAACAAACTACCTTCCATAATGACAAGGCTACCATCCATTGGAGTAACAAAAATCTCGACAACAGACTACCTTCCAAAAAGACAAGGCTACCATGCATTAGAGTAACGAAAATCTCGACAACAAACTACCTACCACAAAGACAAGGCTACCATACATTGTAGTAACAAAAATCTCGACAACAGTCTACCTTCCATAATGACAAGGCTACCATCCATTGGTGTAACAAAAATCTAGACAATAGAATACCTTCCATAATGACAAGGCTACTATCCATTGGAGTAACAAAAATCTCGACAACAAACTACCTTCCATAATGATAAGGCTACCATCCATTGTAATAAAAAAAATATCGATAACAAACTATGTTCCATAATGACAAGGCTACAATCCATTGGAGTAACAAAAATATCGACAACATACTACCTTCCATAATGACAAGGCTACCATACATTGTGGTAACAAAAATCTCGACAACAGTCTACCTTCCATAATGACAAGGCTACCATCCATTGGAGTAACAAAAATCTCGACAATAGACTAACTTCCATAATGACAAGGCTACCATCCATTAGAGTATGAAAAATCTCGACAACAGACTACCTTCCATAATGACAAGGCTACAATCCATTGGAGTAATGAAAATATCAACAAGAGACTACCTTCCATAATGACAAGGCTACCATGCATTGGAGTAATGAAAATATCAACAAGAGACTACCTTCCATAATGACAAGGCTACCATCCATTCGAGTAACAAAAATCTCGCCAACAGACTACCTTCCATAATGACAAGGCTACCATCCATTGGAGTGACAAAAATCTCGACAATAGACTACCTTTCATAATGACAAGGCTACCATCCATTGGAGTAACAAAATCTCGAAAACAAACTACCTTCCATAATGACAAGGCAACCATCCATGGGAGTAACAAAAATGTCGACAACAAACTACCTTCCACAATGACAAGGCTACCATACATTGTAGTGACAAAAATCTCGACAACAGTCTACCTTCCATAATGACAAGGCTACCATCCATTGGGGTAACAAAAATCTCGACAATAGACTACCTTCCATAATGACAAGGCTACTATCCATTAGAGTAACAAAAATCTCGACAACAAACTACCTTCCATAATGATAAGGCTACCATCCATTGGAATAACAAAAATATCGACAACAAACTATGTTCCATAATCACAAGGCTACAATCCATTGGAGTAACAAAAATATCGACAACAGACTACCTTCCATAATGACAAGGCTACCATTCATTGGAGTAACAAAAATCTCGAAAACAGACTACCTTCCATAATGACATGGCTACCATCCATTGGAGTGACAAAATTCTCGACAATAGACTATCTTCCATAATGACTAGGCTACCATACATTATAGTAACAAAGATATCGACAATAGACTAACTTCTATAATGACAAGGCTACCATACATTGCAATAACAAAAATCTCGACAACAAACTACCTTCCATAATTACAAGGCTACCATCCATTGGAGTGACAAAAATCTCGACAATAGACTACCTTCCATAATGACTAGGCTACCATCCATTAGAGTAACAAAGATATCGACAACAAACTACCTTCTATAATGACAAGACTACCATACATTGTAATAACAAAAATCTGGACAACAAACTACCTTCCATAATGACAAGGCTACCATCCATTGGAGTAACAAAAATATCGACAACAAACTACCATCGATAATGACAAGGCTACCATCCATTAGAGTATGAAAAATCTCGACAATAGACTACTTTCCATAATGACAAGGCTACGATGCATTAGATTAACAAAAATCTCAAAAATAGACTACCTTCCATAATGACAAGGCTACAATCCATTGGAGTAATAAAAATATCAACAAGAGACTACCTCCATAATGACAAGGCTACCATGCATTGGAGTAATGAAAATATCAACAAGAGACTACCTTCCATAATGACAAGGCTACCATCCATTCGAGTAACAAAAGTCTCGCCAACAGAATACCTTCCATAATGACAAGGTTACCATCCATTGGAGTGACAAAAATCTCGACAATAGACTACCTTCCATAATGACAAGGCTACCATCCATTGCAGTAACAAAATCTCGACAACAAACTACCTTCCATAATGACAAGGCTACCATCCATTGGAGTAACAAAAACCTCGACAACAAACTACCTTCCATAATGACAAGGCTACCATACATTAGAGTGATAAAAATATCTACAATAGACTACCTTCCATAATGACAAGGCTACCATCCATTGGAGTAACAAAAATCTCGACAACAGACTACCTTCCATAATGACAAGGCTACCATGCATTGGAGTAACGAAAATCTCGACAACAAACTACCTACCACAATGACAAGGCTACCATACATTGTAGAAACAAAAATCTCGACAACAACCTACCTTCCATAATGACAAGGCTACCATCCATTGGGGTAACAAAAATCTCGACAATCGACTACCTTCCATAATGACAAGGCTACTATCCATTGGAGTAACAAAAATCTCGACAACAAACTACCTTCCATTATAATAAGGCTACCATCCATTTGAATAAAATAAATATCGACAACAAACTATGTTCCATAATGACAAGGCTACAATCCATTGGAGTAACAGAAATATCGACAACATACTACCTTCCATAATGACAAGGCTACCATACATTGTGGTAACAAAAATCTCGACAACAGTCTACCTTCCATAATGACAACGCTACCATGCATTGGAGTAACGAAAATCTCGACAACAAACTACCTACCATAACGATAAGGCTACCATTCATTGCAATAACAAAAATCTCGACAACAGTCTACCTTCCATAATGACAAGGCTACCATCCATTGGAGTGACAAAAATCTCGACAATAGAATACCTTCCATAATGACTAGGCTACCATCCTTTGGAGTAACAAAGATATCGACAACAAACTACCTTCTATAATGACAAGGCTACCATACATTGTAATAACAAAAATCTGGACAACAAACTACCATCCATAATGACAAGGCTACCTTACATTGTAGTAACAAAAATCTCGACAAAAGTCTACCTTCCATAATGACAAGGCTACCATCCATTGGAGTAACAAAAATCTAGATAATAGACTACCTTCCATAATGACAGGGCTACCATCCATTGGAGTAACAAAAATATTGACAACAAACTACCTTCGATAATGACAAGGCTACCATCCATTAGAGTATGAAAAATCTCGACAACAGACTACTTTCCATAATGACAAGGCTATGATGCATTAGACTAACTAAAATCTCGACAACAGACTACCTTCCATAATGACAAGGCTACAATCCATTGTAGTAATAAAAATATCAACAAGAGACTACCTTCCATAATGACAAGGCAACCATCCATTTGAGTAACAAAAGTCTCGCCAACAGACTACCTTCCATAATGACAAGGTTACCATCCATTGGAGTGACAAAAATCTCGACAATAGACTACCTTCCATAATGACAAGGCTACCATCCATTGTAGTAACAAAATCTCGACAACAAACTACCTTCCATAATGACAAGGCTACCATCCATTGGAGTAACAAAAACCTCGACAACAAACTACCTTCCATAATGACAAGGCTACCATCCATTAGAGTGATAAAAATATCTACAATAGACTACCTTCCATAATGACAAGGCTACCATCCATTGGAGTAACAAAAATCTCGACAACTGACTACCTTCCATAATGACAAGGCTACCATGCATTGGAGTAACGAAAATCTCGACAACAAACTACCTACCACAATGACAAGGCTACCATACATTGTAGAAACAAAAATCTCGACAACAACCTACCTTCCATAATGACAAGGCTACCATCCATTGGGGTAACAAAAATCTCGACAATAGACTACCTTCCATAATGACAAGGCTACTATCCATTGGAGTAACAAAAATCTCGACAACAAACTACCTTCCATTATAATAAGGCTACCATCCATTTGAATAAAATAAATATCGACAACAAACTATGTTCCATAATGACAAGGCTACAATCCATTGGAGTAACAAAAATATCGACAACATACTACCTTCCATAATGACAAGGCTACCATACATTGTGGTAACAAAAATCTCGACAACAGACTACCTTCCATAATGACAACGCTACCATGCATTGGAGTAACGAAAATCTCGACAATAGAATACCTTCCATAATGACTAGGCTACCATCCATTGGAGTAACAAAGATATCGACAACAAACTACCTTCTATAATGACAAGGCTATCATACATTGTAATAACAAAAATTTGGACAACAAACTACCATCCATAATGACAAGGCTACCTTACATTGTAGTAACAAAAATCTCGACAAAAGTCTACCTTCCATAATGACAAGGCTACCATCCATTGGAGTAACAAAAATCTAGAAAATAGACTACCTTCCATAATGACAGGGCTACCATCCATTGGAGTAACAAAAATATCGACAACAAACTACCTTCGATAATGACAAGGCTACCATCCATTAGAGTATGAAAAATCTCGACAACAGACTACTTTCCATAATGACAAGGCTATGATGCATTAGACTAACTAAAATCTCGACAACAGACTACCTTCCATAATGACAAGGCTACAATCATTTGTAGTAATAAAAATATCAACAAGAGACTACCTTCCATAATGACAAGGCTACCATCCATTGCAGTAACAAAATCTCGACAACAAACTACCTTCCATAATGACAAGGCTACCATCCATTGGAGTAACAAAAACCTCGACAACAAACTACCTTCCATAATGACAAGGCTACCATCCATTAGAGTGATAAAAATCTCGACAATAGACTACCTTCCATAATGACAAGGCTACAATCCATTGGAGTAACAAAAATCTCGACAACAGACTACCTTCCATAATGACAAGGCTACCATGCATTGGAGTAACGAAAATATCAACAAGAGACTACCTTCCATAATGACAAGGCTACCATCCATTCGAGTAACAAAAATCTCGCCAACAGACTACCTTCCATAATGACAAGGCTACCATCCATTGGAGTGACAAAAATCTCGACAATAGACTACCTTCCATAATGACAAGGCTACCATCCATTGCAGTAACAAAATCGTGACAACAAACTACCTTCCATAATGACAAGGCTACCATCCATTGGAGTAACAAAAACCTCGACAACAAACTACCTTCCATAATGACAAGGCTACCATCCATTAGAGTGATAAAAATATCTACAATAGACTACCTTCCATAATGACAAGGCTACCATCCATTGGAGTAACAAAAATCTCGACAACAGACTACCATCCAAAAAGACAAGGCTACCATGCATTAGAGTAACGAAAATCTCGACAACACACTACCTACCACAATGACAAGGCTACCATACATTGTAGTAACAAAAATCTCGACAACAGTCTACCTTCCATAATGACAAGGCTACCATCCATTAGTGTAACAAAAATCTCGACAATAGAATACCTTCCATAATGACAAGGCTACTATCCATTGGAGTAACAAAAATCTCGACAACAACCTACCTTCCATAATTATAAGGCTACCATCCATTGGAATAAAAAAAATATCGACAACAAACTATGTTCCATAATGACAAGGCTATAATCCATTGGAGTAACAAAAATATCGACAACATACTACCTTCCATAATGACAAGGCTACCATACACTGTGGTAACAAAAATCTCGACAACAGTCTACCTTCCATAATGACAAGGCTACCATCCATTGGAGTAACAAAAATCTCGACAATAGACTAACTTCCATAATGACAAGGCTACCATCCATTAGAGTATGAAAAATCTCGACAACAGACTACCTTCCATAATGACAAGGCTATGATGTATTAGACTAACAAAAATCTCGACAATAGAATACCTTCCATAATGACAAGGCTACAATCCATTGGAGTAATGAAAATATCAACAAGAGACTACCTTCCATAATGACAAGGCTACCATGCATTGGAGTAATGAAAATATCAACAAGAGACTACCTTCCATAATGACAAGGCTACCATCCATTCGAGTAACAAAAATCTCGCCAACAGACTACCTTCCATAATGATAAGGCTACCATCCATTGGAGTGACAAAAATCTCGACAATAGACTACCTTCCATAATGACAAGGCTACCATCCATTGGAGTAACAAAATCTCGACAACAAACTACCTTCCATAATGACAAGGCTACCATCCATTGGAGTAACAAAAACCTCGACAACAGACTACCTTCCATAATGACAAGGCTACCATCCATTGGGGTAACAAAAATCTCGACAATAGACTACCGTCCATAATGACAAGGCTACAATCCATTGGAGTAACAAAAATATCGACAACATACTACCTTCCATAATGACAAGGCTACCATACATTGTGGAAACAAAAATCTCGACAACAGTCTACCTTCCATAATGATAAGGCTACCATCCACTGGAGTAACAAAAATCTCGACAATAGACTAACTTCCATAATGACAAGGCTACCATCCATTAGAGTATGAAAAATCTCGATAACAGACTACCTTCCATAATGACAAGGCTACGATGTATTAGACTAACAAAAATCTCGACAATAGACTACCTTCCATTATGACAAGGCTACAATCCATTGGAGTAATGAAAATATCAACAAGAGACTACCTTCCATAATGACAAGCCTACCATGCATTGGAGTAATGAAAATATCAACAAGAGACTACCTTCCATAATGACAAGGCTACCATCCATTCGAGTAACAAAAATCTCGCCAACAGACTACCTTCCATAATGACAAGGCTACCATCCATTGGAGTGACAAAAATCTCGACAATAGACTACCTTCCATAATGACAAGGCTACCATCCATTGCAGTAACAAAATCGAGACAACAAACTACCTTCCATAATGACAAGGCTACCATCCATTGGAGTAACAAAAACCTCGACAACAAACTACCTTCCATAATGACAAGGCTACCATCCATTAGAGTGATAAAAATATCTACAATAGACTACCTTCCATAATGACAAGGCTACCATCCATTGGAGTAACAAAAATCTCGACAACAGACTACCTTCCAAAAAGACAAGGCTACCATGCATTAGAGTAACGAAAATCTCGACAACAAACTACCTACCACAATGACAAGGCTACCATACATTGTAGTAACAAAAATCTCGACAACAGTCTACCTTCCATAATGACAAGGCTACCATCCATTGGTGTAACAAAAATCTCGACAATAGAATACCTTGCATAATGACAAGGCTACTATCCATTGGAGTAACAAAAATCTCGACAACAAACTACCTTCCATAATTATAAGGCTACCATCCATTGGAATAAAAAAAATATCGACAACAAACTATGTTCCATAATTACAAGGCTACAATCCATTGGAGTAACAAAAATATCGACAACATACTACCTTCCATAATGACAAGGCTACCATACATTGTGGTAACAAAAATCTCGACAACAGTCTACCTTCCATAATGACAAGGCTACCATCCATTGGAGTAACAAAAATCTCGACAATAGACTAACTTCCATAATGACAAGGCTACCATCCATTAGAGTATGAAAAATCTCGACAATAGACTACCTTCCATAATGACAAGGCTACGATGTATTAGACTAACAAAAATCTCGACAATAGAATACCTTCCATAATGACAAGGCTACAATCTATTGGAGTAATGAAAATATCAACAAGAGACTACCTTCCATAATGACAAGGCTACCATGCATTGGAGTAATGAAAATATCAACAAGAGACTACCTTCCATAATGACAAGGCTACCATCCATTCGAGTAACAAAAATCTCGCCAACAGACTACCTTCCATAATGATAAGGCTACCATCCATTGGAGTGACAAAAATCTCGACAATAGACTACCTTTCATAATGACAAGGCTACCATCCATTGGAGTAACAAAATCTCGACAACAAACTACCTTCCATTATGACAAGGCAACCATCCATGGGAGTAACAAAAATGTCGACAACAAACTACCTTCCACAATGACAAGGCTACCATACATTGTAGTGACAAAAATCTCGACAACAGTCTACCTTCCATAATGACAAGGCTACCATCCATTGGGGTAACAAAAATCTCGATAATAGACTACCTTCCATAATGACAAGGCTACTATCCATTGGAGTAACAAAAATCTCGACAACAAACTACCTTCCATAATGATAAGGCTACCATCCATTGGAATAACAAAAATATCGACAAAAAACTATGTTCCATAATCACAAGGCTACAATCCATTGGAGTAACAAAAATATCGACAACAGACTACCTTCCATAATGACAAGGCTACCATTCATTGGAGTAACAAAAATCTCGAAAACAGACTACCTTCCATAATGACAAGGCTACCATCCATTGGAGTGACAAAATTCTCGACAATAGACTACCTTCCATAATGACTAGGCTACCATACATTATAGTAACAAAGATATCGACAACAGACTAACTTCTATAATGACAAGGCTACCATACATTGCAATAACAAAAATCTCGACAACAAACTACCTTCCATAATTACAAGGCTACCATCCATTGGAGTGACAAAAATCTCGACAATAGACTACCTTCCATAATGACTAGGCTACCATCCATTAGAGTAACAAAGATATCGACAACAAACTACCTTCTATAATGACAAGGCTACCATACATTGTAATAACAAAAATCTGGACAACAAACTACCTTCCATAATGACAAGGCTACCATCCATTGGAGTAACAAATATCTAGACAATAGACTACCTTCCATAATGATAGGGCTACCATCCATTGGAGTAACAAAAATATCGACAACAAACTACCCTCGATAATGACAAGGCTACCATCCATTAGAGTATGAAAAATCTCGACAACAGACTACTTTCCATAATGACAAGGCTACGATGCATTAGACTAACAAAAATCTCAAAAATAGACTACCTTCCATAATGACAAGGCTACAATCCATTGGAGTAATAAAAATATCAACAAGAGACTACCTTCCATAATGACAAGGCTACCATGCATTGGAGTAATGAAAATATCAACAAGAGACTACCTTCCATAATGACAAGGCTACCATCCATTCGAGTAACAAAAGTCTCGCCAACAGAATACCTTCCATAATGACAAGGTTACCATCCATTGGAGTGACAAAAATCTCGACAATAGACTACCTTCCATAATGACAAGGCTACCATCCATTGCAGTAACAAAATCTCGACAACAAACTACCTTCCATAATGACAAGGCTACCATCCATTGGAGTAACAAAAACCTCGACAACAAACTACCTTCCATAATGACAATGCTACCATACATTAGAGTGATAAAAATATCTACAATAGACTACCTTCCATAATGACAAGGCTACCATCCATTGGAGTAACAAAAATCTCGACAACAGACTACCTTCCATAATGACAAGGCTTCCATGCATTGGAGTAACGAAAATCTCGACAACAAACTACCTACCACAATGACAAGGCTACCATACATTGTAGAAACAAAAATCTCGACAACAACCTACCTTCCATAATGACAAGGCTACCATCCATTGGGGTAACAAAAATCTCGACAATAGACTACCTTCCATAATGACAAGGCTACTATCCATTGGAGTAACAAAAATCTCGACAACAAACTACCTTCCATTATGATAAGGCTACCATCCATTTGAATAAAATAAATATCGACAATAAACTATGTTCCATAATGACAAGGCTACAATCCATTGGAGTAACAAAAATATCGACAACATACTACCTTCCATAATGACAAGGCTACCATACATTGTGGTAACAAAAATCTCGACAACAGTCTACCTTCCATAATGACAACGCTACCATGCATTGGAGTAACGAAAATCTCGACAACAAACTACCTACCATAACAACAAGGCTACCATACATTGCAATAACAAAAATCTCGACAACAGCCTACCTTCCATAATGACAAGGCTTCCATCCATTGGAGTGACAAAAATCTCGATAATAGAATACCTTCCATAATGACTAGGCTACCATCCATTGGAGTAACAAAGATATCGACAACAAACTACCTTCTATAATGACAAGGCTACCATACATTGTAATAACAAAAATCTGGACAACAAACTACCTTCCATAATGACAAGGCTACCTTACATTGTAGTAACAAAAATCTCGACAAAAGTCTACCTTCCATAATGACAAGGCTACCATCCATTGGAGTAACAAAAATCTAGACAATAGACTACCTTCCATAATGACAGGGCTACCATCCATTGGAGTAACAAAAATATCGACAACAAACTACCTTCGATAATGACAAGGCTACCATCCATTAGAGTATGAAAAATCTCGACAACAGACTACTTTCCATAATGACAAGGCTATGATGCATTAGACTAACTAAAATCTCGACAACAGACTACCTTCCATAATGACAAGTCTACAATCCATTGGAGTAATAAAAATATCTACAAGAGACTACCTTCCATAATGACAAGGCTACCATCCATTCGAGTAACAAAAGTCTCGCCAACAGACTACCTTCCATAATGACAAGGTTACCATTCATTGGAGTGACAAAAATCTCGACAATAGACTACCTTCCATAATGATAAGGCTACCATCCATTGCAGTAACAAAATCTCGACAACAAACTACCTTCCATAATGACAAGGCTACCATCCATTGGAGTAACAAAAACCTCGACAACAAACTACCTTCCATAATGACAAGGCTACCATCCATTAGAGTGATAAAAATATCTACAATAGACTACCTTCCATAATGACAAGGCTACCATCCATTGGAGTAACAAAAATCTCGACAACAGACTACCTTCCATAATGACAAGGCTACCATGCATTGGAGTAACGAAAATCTCGACAACAAACTACCTACCACAATGACAAGGCTACCATACATTGTAGAAACAAAAATCTCGACAACAACCTACCTTCCATAATGACAAGGCTACCATCCATTGGGGTAACAAAAATCTCGACAATAGACTACCTTCTATAATGACAAGGCTACTATCCATTGGAGTAACAAAAATATCGACAACAAACTACCTTCCATAATGATAAGGCTACCATCCATTTGAATAAAAAAAATATCGACAACAAACTATGTTCCATAATGACAAGGGTACAATCCATTGGAGTAACAAAAATATCGACAACATACTACCTTCCATAATGACAAGGCTACCATACATTGTGGTAACAAAAATCTCGACAACAGTCTACCTTCCATAATGACAAGGCTACCATCCATTAGAGTATGAAAAATCTCGACAACAGACTACCTTCCATAATGACAAGGCTACGATGTATTAGACTAACAAAAATCTCGACAATAGACTACCTTCCATAATGACAAGGCTATAATCCATTGGAGTAATGAAAATATCAACAAGAGACTACCTTCCATAATGACAAGGCTACCATGCATTGGAGTTATGAAAATATCAACAAGAGACTACCTTCCATAATGACAAGGCTACCATCCATTCGAGTAACAAAAATCTCGCCAACAGACTACCTTCCATAATGACAAGGCTACCATCCATTGGAGTGACAAAAATCTCGACAATAGACTACCTTTCATAATGACAAGGCTACCATCCATTAGAGTGATAAAAATATCTACAATAGACTACCTTCCATAATGACAAGGCTACCATCCATTGGAGTAACAAAAATCTCGACAACTGACTACCTTCCATAATGACAAGGCTACCATGCATTGGAGTAACGAAAATCTCGACAACAAACTACCTACCACAATGACAAGGCTACCATACATTGTAGAAACAAAAATCTCGACAACAACCTACCTTCCATAATGACAAGGCTACCATCCATTGGGGTAACAAAAATCTCGACAATAGACTACCTTCCATAATGACAAGGCTACTATCCATTGGAGTAACAAAAATCTCGACAACAAACTACCTTCCATTATAATAAGGCTACCATCCATTTGAATAAAATAAATATCGACAACAAACTATGTTCCATAATGACAAGGCTACAATCCATTGGAGTAACAAAAATATCGACAACATACTACCTTCCATAATGACAAGGCTACCATACATTGTGGTAACAAAAATCTCGACAACAGACTACCTTCCATAATGACAACGCTACCATGCATTGGAGTAACGAAAATATCGACAATAGAATACCTTCCATAATGACAAGGCTATGATGTATTAGACTAACAAAAATCTCGACAATAGAATACCTTCCATAATGACAAGGCTACAATCCATTGGAGTAATGAAAATATCAACAAGAGACTACCTTCCATAATGACAAGGCTACCATGCATTGGAGTAATGAAAATATCAACAAGAGACTACCTTCCATAATGACAAGGCTACCATCCATTCGAGTAACAAAAATCTCGCCAACAGACTACCTTCCATAATGATAAGGCTACCATCCATTGGAGTGACAAAAATCTCGACAATAGACTACCTTTCATAATGACAAGGCTACCATCCATTGGAGTAACAAAATCTCGACAACAAACTACCTTCCATTATGACAAGGCAACCATCCATGGGAGTAACAAAAATGTCGACAACAAACTACCTTCCACAATGACAAGGCTACCATACATTGTAGTGACAAAAATCTCGACATTAGTCTACCTTCCATAATGACAAGGCTACCATCCATTGGGGTAACAAAAATCTCGATAATAGACTACCTTCCATAATGACAAGGCTACTATCCATTGGAGTAACAAAAATCTCGACAACAAACTACCTTCCATAATGATAAGGCTACCATCCATTGGAATAACAAAAATATCGACAAAAAACTATGTTCCATAATCACAAGGCTACAATCCATTGGAGTAACAAAAATATCGACAACAGACTACCTTCCATAATGACAAGGCTACCATTCATTGGAGTAACAAAAATCTCGAAAACAGACTACCTTCCATAATGACAAGGCTACCATCCATTGGAGTGACAAAATTCTCGACAATAGACTACCTTCCATAATGACTAGGCTACCATACATTATAGTAACAAAGATATCGACAACAGACTAACTTCTATAATGACAAGGCTACCATACATTGCAATAACAAAAATCTCGACAACAAACTACCTTCCATAATTACAAGGCTACCATCCATTGGAGTGACAAAAATCTCGACAATAGACTACCTTCCATAATGACTAGGCTACCATCCATTAGAGTAACAAAGATATCGACAACAAACTACCTTCTATAATGACAAGGCTACCATACATTGTAATAACAAAAATCTGGACAACAAACTACCTTCCATAATGACAAGGCTACCATCCATTGGAGTAACAAAAATCTAGACAATAGACTACCTTCCATAATGATAGGGCTACCATCCATTGGAGTAACAAAAATATCGACAACAAACTACCCTC
Source organism: Vicia faba (assembly GCA_948472305.1). NCBI lineage: Eukaryota > Viridiplantae > Streptophyta > Magnoliopsida > Fabales > Fabaceae > Vicia > Vicia faba. The sequence continues at coordinate 764,845,504 of OX451738.1, forward strand.
GATAATGACAAGGCTACCATCCATTAGAGTATGAAAAATCTCGACAACAGACTACTTTCCATAATGACAAGGCTACGATGCATTAGACTAACAAAAATCTCAAAAATAGACTACCTTCCATAATGACAAGGCTACAATCCATTGGAGTAATAAAAATATCAACAAGAGACTACCTTCCATAATGACAAGGCTACCATGCATTGGAGTAATGAAAATATCAACAAGAGACTACCTTCCATAATGACAAGGCTACCATCCATTCGAGTAACAAAAGTCTCGCCAACAGAATACCTTCCATAATGACAAGGTTACCATCCATTGGAGTGACAAAAATCTCGACAATAGACTACCTTCCATAATGACAAGGCTACCATCCATTGCAGTAACAAAATCTCGACAACAAACTACCTTCCATAATGACAAGGCTACCATCCATTGGAGTAACAAAAACCTCGACAACAAACTACCTTCCATAATGACAATGCTACCATACATTAGAGTGATAAAAATATCTACAATAGACTACCTTCCATAATGACAAGGCTACCATCCATTGGAGTAACAAAAATCTCGACAACAGACTACCTTCCATAATGACAAGGCTTCCATGCATTGGAGTAACGAAAATCTCGACAACAAACTACCTACCACAATGACAAGGCTACCATACATTGTAGAAACAAAAATCTCGACAACAACCTACCTTCCATAATGACAAGGCTACCATCCATTGGGGTAACAAAAATCTCGACAATAGACTACCTTCCATAATGACAAGGCTACTATCCATTAGAGTAACAAAAATCTCGACAACAAACTACCTTCCATTATGATAAGGCTACCATCCATTTGAATAAAATAAATATCGACAATAAACTATGTTCCATAATGACAAGGCTACAATCCATTGGAGTAACAAAAATATCGACAACATACTACCTTCCATAATGACAAGGCTACCATACATTGTGGTAACAAAAATCTCGACAACAGTCTACCTTCCATAATGACAACGCTACCATGCATTGGAGTAACGAAAATCTCGACAACAAACTACCTACCATAACGACAAGGCTACCATACATTGCAATAACAAAAATCTCGACAACAGCCTACCTTCCATAATGACAAGGCTTCCATCCATTGGAGTGACAAAAATCTCGATAATAGAATACCTTCCATAATGACTAGGCTACCATCCATTGGAGTAACAAAGATATCGACAACAAACTACCTTCTATAATGACAAGGCTACCATACATTGTAATAACAAAAATCTGGACAACAAACTACCTTCCATAATGACAAGGCTACCTTACATTGTAGTAACAAAAATCTCGACAAAAGTCTACCTTCCATAATGACAAGGCTACCATCCATTGGAGTAACAAAAATCTAGACAATAGACTACCTTCCATAATGACAGGGCTACCATCCATTGGAGTAACAAAAATATCGACAACAAACTACCTTCGATAATGACAAGGCTACCATCCATTAGAGTATGAAAAATCTCGACAACAGACTACTTTCCATAATGACAAGGCTATGATGCATTAGACTAACTAAAATCTCGACAACAGACTACCTTCCATAATGACAAGGCTACAATCCATTGGAGTAATAAAAATATCTACAAGAGACTACCTTCCATAATGACAAGGCTACCATCCATTCGAGTAACAAAAGTCTCGCCAACAGACTACCTTCCATGATGACAAGGTTACCATTCATTGGAGTGACAAAAATCTCGACAATAGACTACCTTCCATAATGATAAGGCTACCATCCATTGCAGTAACAAAATCTCGACAACAAACTATCTTCCATAATGACAAGGCTACCATCCATTGGAGTAACAAAAACCTCGACAACAAACTACCTTCCATAATGACAAGGCTACCATCCATTAGAGTGATAAAAATATCTACAATAGACTACCTTCCATAATGACAAGGCTACCATCCATTGGAGTAACAAAAATCTCGACAACAGACTACCTTCCATAATGACAAGGCTACCATGCATTGGAGTAACGAAAATCTCGACAACAAACTACCTACCACAATGACAAGGCTACCATACATTGTAGAAACAAAAATCTCGACAACAACCTACCTTCCATAATGACAAGGCTACCATCCATTGGGGTAACAAAAATCTCGACAATAGACTACCTTCCATAATGACAAGGCTACTATCCATTGGAGTAACAAAAATATCGACAACAAACTACCTTCCATAATGATAAGGCTACCATCCATTTGAATAAAATAAATATCGACAATAAACTATGTTCCATAATGACAAGGCTACAATCCATTGGAGTAACAAAAATATCGACAACATACTACCTTCCATAATGACAAGGCTACCATACATTGTGGTAACAAAAATCTCGACAACAGTCTACCTTCCATAATGACAACGCTACCATGCATTGGAGTAACGAAAATCTCGACAACAAACTACCTACCATAACAACAAGGCTACCATACATTGCAATAACAAAAATCTCAACAACAGCCTACCTTCCATAATGACAAGGCTTCCATCCATTGGAGTGACAAAAATCTCGATAATAGAATACCTTCCATAATGACTAGGCTACCATCCATTGGAGTAACAAAGATATCGACAACAAACTACCTTCTATAATGACAAGGCTACCATACATTGTAATAACAAAAATCTGGACAACAAACTACCTTCCATAATGACAAGGCTACCTTACATTGTAGTAACAAAAATCTCGACAAAAGTCTACCTTCCATAATGACAAGGCTACCATCCATTGGAGTAACAAAAATCTAGACAATAGACTACCTTCCATAATGACAGGGCTACCATCCATTGGAGTAACAAAAATATCGACAACAAACTACCTTCGATAATGACAAGGCTACCATCCATTAGAGTATGAAAAATCTCGACAACAGACTACTTTCCATAATGACAAGGCTATGATGCATTAGACTAACTAAAATCTCGACAACAGACTACCTTCCATAATGACAAGGCTACAATCCATTGGAGTAATAAAAATATCTACAAGAGACTACCTTCCATAATGACAAGGCTACCATCCATTCGAGTAACAAAAGTCTCGCCAACAGACTACCTTCCATAATGACAAGGTTACCATTCATTGGAGTGACAAAAATCTCGACAATAGACTACCTTCCATAATGATAAGGCTACCATCCATTGCAGTAACAAAATCTCGACAACAAACTACCTTCCATAATGACAAGGCTACCATCCATTGGAGTAACAAAAACCTCGACAACAAACTACCTTCCATAATGACAAGGCTACCATCCATTAGAGTGATAAAAATATCTACAATAGACTACCTTCCATAATGACAAGGCTACCATCCATTGGAGTAACAAAAATCTCGACAACAGACTACCTTCCATAATGACAAGGCTACCATGCATTGGAGTAACGAAAATCTCGACAACAAACTACCTACCACAATGACAAGGCTACCATACATTGTAGAAACAAAAATCTCGACAACAACCTACCTTCCATAATGACAAGGCTACCATCCATTGGGGTAACAAAAATCTCGACAATAGACTACCTTCTATAATGACAAGGCTACTATCCATTGGAGTAACAAAAATATCGACAACAAACTACCTTCCATAATGATAAGGCTACCATCCATTTGAATAAAAAAAATATCGACAACAAACTATGTTCCATAATGACAAGGGTACAATCCATTGGAGTAACAAAAATATCGACAACATACTACCTTCCATAATGACAAGGCTACCATACATTGTGGTAACAAAAATCTCGACAACAGTCTACCTTCCATAATGACAAGGCTACCATCCATTAGAGTATGAAAAATCTCGACAACAGACTACCTTCCATAATGACAAGGCTACGATGTATTAGACTAACAAAAATCTCGACAATAGACTACCTTCCATAATGACAAGGCTATAATCCATTGGAGTAGTGAAAATATCAACAAGAGACTACCTTCCATAATGACAAGGCTACCATGCATTGGAGTTATGAAAATATCAACAAGAGACTACCTTCCATAATGACAAGGCTACCATCCATTCGAGTAACAAAAATCTCGCCAATAGACTACCTTCCATAATGACAAGGCTACCATCCATTGGAGTGACAAAAATCTCGACAATAGACTACCTTTCATAATGACAAGGCTACCATCCATTGGATTAACAAAATCTCGACAACAAACTACCTTCCATAATGACAAGGCTACCATCCATTGGAGTAACAAAAATCTCGACAACAAACTACCTTCCACAATGACAAGGCTACCATACATTGTAGTGACAAAAATCTCGACAACAGTCTACCTTCCATAATGACAAGGCTACCATCCATTGGGGTAACAAAAATCTCGAAAATTGACTACCTTCCATAATGACAAGGCTATTATCCATTGGACTAACAAAAATCTCGACAACAAACTACCTTCCATAATGGTAAGCCTACCATCCATTGGAATAACAAAAATATCGACAACAAACTATGTTCCATAATCACAAGGCTACAATCCATTGGAGTAACAAAAATATCGACAACAGACTACCTTCCATAATGACAAGGCTACCATCCATTGGAGTACCAAAAATCTCGAATACAGACTACCTTCCATAATGACAAGGCTACCATCCATTGGAGTGACAAAAATCTCGACAATAGACTACCTTCCATAATGACTAGGCTACCATACATTATAGTAACAAAGATTTCGACAACAGATTACCTTCTATAATGACAAGGCTACCATACATTGCAATAACAAAAATCTCGACAACAAACTACCTTTCATAATTACAAGGCTACCATCCATTGGAGTGACAAAAATCTGGACAATAGACTACCTTCCATTATGACTAGGCTACCATCCATTAGAGTAACAAAGATATCGACAACAAAGTACCTTCTATAATGACAAGGCTACCATACACTGTAATAACAAAAATCTGGACAACAAACTACCTTCCATAATGACAAGGCTACCTTACATTGTAGTAACAAAAATCTCGACAACAGTCTACCTTCCATAATGACAAGGCTACCATCCATTGGAGTAACAAAAATCTAGACAATAGACTACCTTCCATAATGACAGGGCTACCATCCATTGGAGTAACAAAAATATCGACAACAAACTACCTTCGATAATGACAAGGCTACCATCCATTAGAGTATGAAAAATCTCGACAACTGACTACTTTCCATAATGACAAGGCTACAATGCATTAGACTAAAAAAAATCTCGACAACAGACTACCTTCCATAATGACAAGGCTACAATCCATTGGATTAATGAAAATATCAACAAGAGACTACCTTCCATAATGACAAGGCTACCATGCATTGGAGTAATGAAAATATCAACAAGAGACTACCTTCCATAATGACAAGGCTACCATCCATTCGAGTAACAAAAATCTCGCCAACAGACTACCTTCCATAATGACAAGGCTACCATCCATTGGAGTGACAAAAATCTCGACAATAGACTACCTTCCATAATGACAAGGCTACCATCCATTGGAGTAACAAAATCTCGACAACAAACTACCTTCCATAATGACAAGGCTACCATCCATTGGAGTAACAAAAACCTCGACAACAAACTACCTTCCATAATGACAAGGCTACCATCCATTAGAGTGATAAAAATATCTACAATAGACTACCTTCCATAATGACAAGGCTACTATCCATTGGAGTAACAAAAATCTCACCAACAGACTACCTTCCATAATGACAAGGCTACCATGCATTGGAGTAATGAAAATCTCGCCAACAGACTACCTTCCATAATGACAAGGCAACCATCCATTAGAGTGACAAAAATCTCGACAATAGACTACCTTCCATAATGACAAGGCTACCATCCATTGGAGTAACAAAATCTCGACAACAAACTACCTTCCATAATGACAAGGCTACCATCCATTGGAGTAACAAAAACCTCGACAACAAACTACCTTCCATAATGACAAGGCTACCATCCATTAGAGTGATAAAAATATCTACAATAGACTACCTTCCATAATGACAAGGCTACCATCCATAGGAGTAACAAAAATCTCGACAACAGACTACCTTCCATAATGACAAGGCTACCATGCATTGGAGTAATGAAAATATCAACAAGAGACTACCTTCCATAATGACAAGGCTACCATCCATTCGAGTAACAAAAATCTCGCCAAAAGACTACCTTCCATAATGACAAGGCTACCATCCATTGGAGTGACAAAAATCTCGACAATAGACTACCTTCCATAATGACAAGGCTACCATCCATTGGAGTAACAAAATCTCGACAACAAACTACCTTCCATAATGACAAGGCTACCATCCATTGGAGTAACAAAAACCTCGACAACAAACTACCTTCCATAATGACAAGGCTACCATTCATTAGAGTGATAAAAATATCTACAATAGACTACCTTCCATAATGACAAGGCTACTATCCATTGGAGTAACAAAAATCTCAACAACAGACTACCTTCCATAATGACAAGGCTACCATGCATTGGAGTAATGAAAATCTCGCCAACAGACTACCTTCCATAATGACAAGGCTACCATCCATTGGAGTGACAAAAATCTCGACAATAGACTACCTTCCATAATGACAAGGCTACCATCCATTGGAGTAACAAAATCTCGACAACAAACTACCTTCCATAATGACAAGGCTACCATCCATTGGAGTAACAAAAACCTCGACAACAAACTACCTTCCATAATGACAAGGCTACCATCCATTAGAGTGATAAAAATATCTACAATAGACTACCTTCCATAATGACAAGGCTACCATCCATAGGAGTAACAAAAATCTCGACAACAGACTAACTTCCATAATGACAAGGCTACCATGCATTGGAGTAATGAAAATATCAACAAGAGACTACCTTCCATAATGACAAGGCTACCATCCATTCGTGTAACAAAAATCTCGCCAACAGACTACCTTCCATAATGACAAGGCTACCATCCATTGGAGTGACAAAAATCTCGACAATAGACTACCTTCCATAATGACAAGACTACCATCCATTGGAGTAACAAAATCTCGACAACAAACTACCTTCCATAATGACAGGGCTACCATCCATTGGAGTAACAAAAACCTCGACAACAAACTACCTTCCATAATGACAAGGCTACCATCCATTAGAGTGATAAAAATATCTACAATAGACTACCTTCCATAATGACAAGGCTACCATACACTGTAATAACAAAAATCTGGACAAGAAACTACCTTCCATAATGACAAGGCTACCTTACATTGTAGTAACAAAAATCTCGACAACATTCTACCTTCCATAATGACAAGGCTACCATCCATTGGAGTAACAAAAATCTAGACAATAGACTACCTTCCATAATGACAGGGCTACCATCCATTGGAGTAACAAAAATATCGACAACAAACTACCTTCGATAATGACAAGGCTACCATCCATTAGAGTATGAAAAATCTCGACAACAGACTACTTTCCATAATGACAAGGCTACAATGCATTAGACTAACAAAAATCTCGACAACAGACTACCTTCCATAATGACAAGGCTACAATCCATTGGAGTAATGAAAATATCAACAAGAGACTACCTTCCATAATGACAAGGCTACCATGCATTGGAGTAATGAAAATATCAACAAGAGACTACCTTCCATAATGACAAGGCTACCATCCATTGGAGTGACAAAAATCTCGACAATAGACTACCTTCCATAATGACAAGGCTACCATCCATTGGAGTAACAAAATCCCGACAACAAACTACCTTCCATAATGACAAGGCTACCAACCATTAGAGTGACAAAAATATATACAATAGACTACCTTCCATAATGACAAGGCTACCATCCATTGGAGTAACAAAAATCTCGACAACAGACTACCTTTCATAATGACAAGGCTATCATCCATTGGAGTAACGAAAATCTCGACAACAAACTACCTACCATAATGACAAGGCTACCATACATTGTAGTAACAAAAATCTAGACAACAGTCTACCTTCCAAAATGACAAGGCTACCATCCATTGGGGTAACAAAAATCTCGATAGTAGACTACCTACCATAATGACAAGGCTACCATCCATTGGAGTAATGAAAATATCAACAAGAGACTACCTTCCATAATGACAAGGCTACCATGCATTGGAGTAATGAAAATATCAACAAGAGACTACCTTCCATAATGACAAGGCTACCATCCATTCGAGTAACAAAAATCTCGCCAACAGACTACCTTCCATAATGACAAGGCAACCATCCAATGGAGTGACAAAAATCTCGACAATAGACTACCTTCCATAATGACAAGGCTACCATCCATTGGAGTAACAAAATCTCGACAACAAACTACCTTCCATAATGACAAGGCTACCATCCATTGGATTAACAAAAATCTCGACAATAAACTACCTTCCATAATGACAAGGCTACCAACCATTAGAGTGACAAAAATATATACAATAGACTACCTTCCATAATGACAAGGCTACCATCCATTGGAGTAACAAAAATCTCGACAACAGGCTACCTTTCATAATGACAAGGCTATCATCCATTGGAGTAACGAAAATCTCGACAACAAACTACCTACCATAATGACAAGGCTACCATACATTGTAGTAACAAAAATCTCGACAACAGTCTACCTTCCAAAATGACAAGGCTACCATCCATTGGGGTAACAAAAATCTCGATTGTAGACTACCTTCCATAATTACAAGGCTACTATCCATTGTAGTAACAAAAATCTCGACAACAAACTACCTTCCAAAATGATAAGGCTACCATCCATTGGAATAACTAAAATATCGACAACAAACTATGTTCCATAATAACAAGGCTACAATCCATTGGAGTAACAAAAATATCGACAACATACTACCTTCCATAATGACAAGGCTACCATACATTGTGGTAACAAAAATCTCGACAACAGTCTACCTTCCATAATGACAAGGCTACCATCCATTGGAGTAACAAAAATCTCGACAATAGACTAACTTCCATAATGACAAGGCTACGATCCATTAGAGTATGAAAAATCTCGACAACAGACTACCTTCCATAATTTCAAGGCTACGATGTATTAGACTAACAAAAATCTCGACAATAGACTACCTTCCATAGTGACAAGGCTATAATCCATTGGAGTAATGAAAATATCAACAAGAGACTACCTTCCATAATGACAAGGCTACCATGCATTGGAGTTATGAAAATATCAACAAGAGACTACCTTCCATAATGACAAGGCTACCATCCATTCGAGTAACAAAAATCTCGCCAACAGACTACCTTCCATAATGACAAGGCTACCATCCATTGGAGTGACAAAAATCTCGACAATAGACTACCTTTCATGATGACAAGGCTACCATCCATTGGAGTAACAAAATCTCGACAACAAACTACCTTCCATAATGACAAGGCTACCATCCATTGGAGTAACAAAAATCTCGACAACAAACTACCTTCCACAATGACAAGGCTACCATACATTGTAGTGACAAAAATCTCGACAACAGTCTACCTTCCATAATGACAAGGCTACCATCCATTGGGGTAACAAAAATCTCGACAATAGACTACCTTCCATAATGACAAGGCTATTATCCATTGGAGTAACAAAAATCTCGAGAACAAACTACCTTCCATAATGATAAGGCTACCATCCATTGGAATAACAAAAATATCGACAACAAACTATGTTCCATAATCACAAGGCTACAATCCATTGGAGTAACAAAAATATCGACAACAGACTACCTTCCATAATGACAAGGCTACCATCCATTGGAGTAACAAAAATATCGAATACAGACTACCTTCCATAATGACAAGGCTACCATCCATTGGAGTGACAAAAATCTCGACAATAGACTACCTTCCATAATGACAAGGCTACCATCCATTGGAGTGACAAAAATCTCGACAATAGACTACCTTCCATAATGACAAGGCTACCATCCATTGGAGTAACAAAATCTCGACAACAAACTACCTTCCATAATTACAGGGCTACCATCCATTGGAGTGACAAAAATCTCGACAATAGACTACCTTCCATAATGACAAGGCTACCATCCATTAGAGTAACAAAGATATCGACAACAAAGTACCTTCTATAATGACAAGGCTACCATACACTGTAATAACAAAAATCTGGACAACAAACTACCTTCCATAATGACAAGGCTACCTTACAATGTAGTAACAAAAATCTCGACAACAGTCTACCTTCCAAAATGACAAGGCTACCATCCATTGGGGTAACAAAAATCTCGATAGTAGACTACCTACCATAATGACAAGGCTACCATCCATTGGAGTAATGAAAATATCAACAAGAGACTACCTTCCATAATGACAAGGCTACCATGCATTGGAGTAATGAAAATATCAACAAGAGACTACCTTCCATAATGACAAGGCAACCATCCATTGGAGTGACAAAAATCTCGACAATAGACTACCTTCCATAATGACAAGGCTACCATCCATTGGAGTAACAAAATCTCGACAACAAACTACCTTCCATAATGACAAGGCTACCATCCATTGGATTAACAAAAATCTCGACAATAAACTACCTTCCATAATGACAAGGCTACCAACCATTAGAGTGACAAAAATATATACAATAGACTACCTTCCATAATGACAAGGCTACCATCCATTGGAGTAACAAAAATCTCGACAACAGACTACCTTTCATAATGACAAGGCTATCATCCATTGGAGTAACGAAAATCTCGACAACAAACTACCTACCATAATGACAAGGCTACCATACATTGTAGTAACAAAAATCTCGACAACAGTCTACCTTCCAAAATGACAAGGCTACCATCCATTGGGGTAACAAAAATCTCGATAGTAGACTACCTTCCATAATTACAAGGCTACTATCCATTGTAGTAACAAAAATCTCGACAACAAACTACCTTCCAAAATGATAAGGCTACCATCCATTGGAATAACTAAAATATCGACAACAAACTATGTTCCATAATAACAAGGCTACAATCCATTGGAGTAACAAAAATATCGACAACATACTACCTTCCATAATGACAAGGCTACCATACATTGTGGTAACAAAAATCTCGACAACAGTCTACCTTCCATAATGACAAGGCTACCATCCATTGGAGTAACAAAAATCTCGACAATAGACTAACTTCCATAATGACAAGGCTACGATCCATTACAGTATGAAAAATCTCGACAACAGACTACCTTCCATAATTTCAAGGCTACGATGTATTAGACTAACAAAAATCTCGACAATAGACTACCTTCCATAATGACAAGGCTATAATCCATTGGAGTAATGAAAATATCAACAAGAGACTACCTTCCATAATGACAAGGCTACCATGCATTGGAGTTATGAAAATATCAACAAGAGACTACCTTCCATAATGACAAGGCTACCATCCATTCGAGTAACAAAAATCTCGCCAACAGACTACCTTCCATAATGACAAGGCTACCATCCATTGGAGTGAAAAAAATCTCGACAATAGACTACCTTTCATGATGACAAGGCTACCATCCATTGGAGTAACAAAATCTCGACAACAAACTACCTTCCATAATGACAAGGCTACCATCCATTGGAGTAACAAAAATCTCGACAACAAACTACCTTCCACAATGACAAGGCTACCATACATTGTAGTGACAAAAATCTCGACAACAGTCTACCTTCCATAATGACAAGGCTACAATCCATTGGGGTAACAAAAATCTCGACAATAGACTACCTTCCATAATGACAAGGCTATTATCCATTGGAGTAACAAAAATCTCGACAACAAACTACCTTCCATAATGATAAGGCTACCATCCATTGGAATAACAAAAATATCGACAACAAACTATGTTCCATAATCACAAGGCTACAATCCATTGGAGTAACAAAAATATCGACAACAGACTACCTTCCATAATGACAAGGCTACCATCCATTGGAGTAACAAAAATATCGAATACAGACTACCTTCCATAATGACAAGGCTACCATCCATTGGAGTGACAAAAATCTCGACAATAGACTACCTTCCATAAAGACAAGGCTACCATCCATTGGAGTGACAAAAATCTCGACAATAGACTACCTTCCATAATGACAAGGCTACCATCCATTGGAGTAACAAAATCTCGACAACAAACTACCTTCCATAATTACAGGGCTACCATCCATTGGAGTGACAAAAATCTCGACAATAGACTACCTTCCATAATGACAAGGCTACCATCCATTAGAGTAACAAAGATATCGACAACAAAGTACCTTCTATAATGACAAGGCTACCATACACTGTAATAACAAAAATCTGGACAACAAACTACCTTCCATAATGACAAGGCTACCTTACAATGTAGTAACAAAAATCTCGACAACAGTCTACCTTCCAAAATGACAAGGCTACCATCCATTGGAGTAACAAAAATCTAGACAATAGACTACCTTCCATAATGACAGGGCTACCATCCATTGGAGTAACAAAAATATCGACAACAAACTACCTTCGATAATGACAAGGCTACCATCCATTAGAGTATGAAAAATCTCGACAACAGACTACTTTCCATAATGACAAGGCTACAATGCATTAGATTAACAAAAATCTCGACAACAGACTACCTTCCATAACGACAAGGCTACAATCCATTGGAGTAATGAAAATATCAACAAGAGACTACCTTCCATAATGACAAGGCTACCATGCATTGGAGTAATGAAAATATCAACAAGAGACTACCTTCTATAATGACAAGGCTACCATCCATTCGAGTAACAAAAATCTCGCCAACAGACTACCTTCCATAATGACAAGGCTACCATCCATTGGAGTGACAAAAATCTCGACAATAGACTACTTTCCATAATGACAAGGCTACCATCCATTGGAGTAACAAAATCTCGACAACAAACTACCTTCCATAATGACAAGGCTACCATCCATTGGAGTAACAAAAACCTCGACAACAAACTACCTTCCATAATGACAAGGCTACCATCCATTAGAGTGACAAAAATATCTACAATAGACTACCTTCCATAATGACAAGGCTACCATCCATTGGAGTAACAAAAATCTCGACAACAGACTACCTTCCATAATGACAAGGCTACCATGCATTGGAGTAATGAAAATCTCGCCAACAGACTACCTTCCATAATGACAAGGCTACCATCCATTGGAGTGACAAAAATCTCGACAATAGACTACCTTCCATAATGACAAGGCTACCATCCATTGGAGTAACAAAAATCACGACAATAGACTAACTTCCATAATGACAAGGCTACGATCCATTAGAGTATGAAAAATCTCGACAACAGACTACCTTCCATAATTTCAAGGCTACGATGTATTAGACTAACAAAAATCTCGACAATAGACTACCTTCCATAATGACAAGGCTATAATCCATTGGAGTAATGAAAATATCAACAAGAGACTACCTTCCATAATGACAAGGCTACCATGCATTGGAGTAATGAAAATATCAACAAGAGACTACCTTCCATAATGACAAGGCTACCATCCATTCGAGTAACAAAAATCTCGCCAACAGACTACCTTCCATAATGACAAGGCTACCATCCATTGGAGTGACAAAAATCTCGACAATAGACTACCTTCCATAATGACAAGGCTACCATCCATTGGAGTAACAAAATCTCGAGAACAAACTACCTTCCATAATGACAAGGCTACCATCCATTGGATTAACAAAAATCTCGACAATAAACTACCTTCCATAATGACAAGGCTACCAACCATTAGAGTGACAAAAATATATACAATAGACTACCTTCCATAATGACAAGGCTACCATCCATTGGAGTAACAAAAATCTCGACAACAGACTACCTTTCATAATGACAAGGCTATCATCCATTGGAGTAACGAAAATCTCGACAATAAACTACCTACCATAATGACAAGGCTACCATACATTGTAGTAACAAAAATCTCGACAACAATCTACCTTCCAAAATGACAAGGCTACCATCCATTGGGGTAACAAAAATCTCGATAGTAGACTACCTTCCATAATTACAAGGCTACTGTCCATTGTAGTAACAAAAATCTCGACAACAAACTACCTTCCAAAATGATAAGGCTACCATCCATTGGAATAACTAAAATATCGACAACAAACTATGTTCCATAATAACAAGGCTACAATCCATTGGAGTAACAAAAATATCGACAACATACTACCTTCCATAATGACAAGGCTACCATACATTGTGGTAACAAAAATTTCGACAACAGTCTACCTTCCATAATGACAAGGCTACCATCCATTGGAGTAACAAAAATCTCGACAATAGACTAACTTCCATAATGACAAGGCTACGATCCATTAGAGTATGAAAAATCTCGACAACAGACTACCTTCCATAATTTCAAGGCTACGATGTATTAGACTAACAAAAATCTCGACAATAGACTACCTTCCATAATGACAAGGCTATAATCCATTGGAGTAATGAAAATATCAACAAGAGACTACCTTCCATAATGACAAGGCTACCATGCATTGGAGTTATGAAAATATCAACAAGAGACTACCTTCCATAATGACAAGGCTACCATCCATTCGAGTAACAAAAATCTCGCCAACAGACTACCTTCCATAATGACAAGGCTACCATCCATTGGAGTGACAAAAATCTCGACAATAGACTACCTTTCATAATGACAAGGCTACCATCCATTGGAGTAACAAAATCTCGACAACAAACTACCTTCCATAATGACAAGGCTACCATCCATTGGAGTAACAAAAATCTCGACAACAAACTACCTTCCACAATGACAAGGCTACCATACATTGTAGTGACAAAAATCTCGACAACATTCTACCTTCCATAATGACAAGGCTACCATCCATTGGGGTAACAAAAATCTCGACAATAGACTACCTTCCATAATGACAAGGCTATTATACATTGGAGTAACAAAAATCTCGACAACAAACTACCTTCCATAATGATAAGGCTACCATCCATTGGAATAACAAAAATATCGACAACAAACTATGTTCCATAATCACAAGGCTACAATCCATTGGAGTAACAAAAATATCGACAACAGACTACCTTCCATAATGACAAGGCTACCATCCATTGGAGTAACAAAAATATCGAATACAGACTACCTTCCATAATGACAAGGCTACCATCCATTGGAGTGACAAAAATCTCGACAATAGACTACCTTCCATAATGACTAGGCTACCATACATTATAGTAACAAAGATTTCGACAACAGATTACCTTCTATAATAACAAGGCTACCATACATTGCAATAACAAAAATCTCGACAACAAACTACCTTCCATAATTACAAGGCTAACATCCATTGGAGTGACAAAAATCTCGACAATAGACTACCTTCCATTATGACTAGGCTACCATCCATTAGAGTAACAAAGATATCGACAACAAAGTACCTTCTATAATGACAAGACTACCATACACTGTAATAACAAAAATCTGGACAACAAACTACCTTCCATAATGACAAGGCTACCTTACAATGTAGTAACAAAAATCTCGACAACAGTCTACCTTCCAAAATGACAAGGCTACCATCCATTGGAGTAACAAAAATCTAGACAATAGACTACCTTCCATAATGACAGGGCTACCATCCATTGGAGTAACAAAAATATCGACAACAAACTACCTTCGATAATGACAAGGCTACCATCCATTAGAGTATGAAAAATCTCGACAACAGACTACTTTCAATAATAACAAGGCTACAATGCATTAGACTAACAAAAATCTCGACAACAGACTACCTTCCATAACGACAAGGCTACAATCCATTGGAGTAATGAAAATATCAACAAGAGACTACCTTCCATAATGACAAGGCTACCATGCATTGGAGTAATGAAAATATCAACAAGAGACTACCTTCTATAATGACAAGGCTACCATCCATTCGAGTAACAAAAATCTCGCCAACAGACTACCTTCCATAATGACAAGGCTACCATCCATTGGAGTGACAAAAATCTCGACAATAGACTACTTTCCATAATGACAAGGCTACCATCCATTGGAGTAACAAAATCTCGACAACAAACTACCTTCCATAATGACAAGGCTACCATCCATTGGAGTAACAAAAACCTCGACAACAAACTACCTTCCAGAATGACAAGGCTACCATCCATTAGAGTGACAAAAATATCTACAATAGACTACCTTCCATAATGACAAGGCTACCATCCATTGGAGTAACAAAAATCTCGACAACAGACTACCTTCCATAATGACAAGGCTACCATGCATTGGAGTAATGAAAATCTCGCCAACAGACTACCTTCCATAATGACAAGGCTACCATCCATTGGAGTGACAAAAATCTCGACAATAGACTACCTTCCATAATGACAAGGCTACCATCCATTGGAGTAACAAAATCTCGACAACAAACTACCTTCCATAATGACAAGGCTACCATCCATTCGAGTAACAAAAACCTCGACAACAAACTACCTTCCATAATGACAAGGCTACCATCCATTAGAGTGATTAAAATATCTACAATAGACTACCTTCCATAATGACAAGGCTACCATCCATTGGAGTAACAAAAATCTCGACAACAGACTACCTTCCATAATGACAAGGCTACCATGCATTGGAGTAATGAAAATATCAACAAGAGACTACCTTCCATAATGACAAGGCTACCATCCATTCGAGTAACAAAAATCTCGCCAACAGACTACCTTCCATAATGACAAGGCTACCATCCATTGGAGTGACAAAAATATCGACAATAGACTACCTTCCATAATGACAAGGCTACCATCCATTGGAGTAACAAAATCTCGACAACAAACTACCTTCCATAATGACAAGGCTACCGTCCATTGGAGTAACAAAAACCTCGACAACAAACTACCTTCCATAATGACAAGGCTACCATCCATTGGAGTGACAAAAATCTCGACAATACACTACCTTCCATAATGACAAGGCTACCATCCATTGGAGTAACAAAATCTCGACAACAAACTACCTTCCATAATGACAAGGCTACCATCCATTGGAGTAACAAAAACCTCGACAACAAACTACCTTCCATAATGACAAGGCTACCATCCATTAGAGTGATAAAAATATCTACAATAGACTACCTTCCATAATGACAAGGCTACCATCCATTGGAGTAACAAAAATCTCGACAACAGACTACCTTCCATAATGACAAGGCTACCATGCATTGGAGTAATGAAAATATCAACAAGAGACTACCTTCCATAATGACAAGGCTACCATCCATTCGAGTAACAAAAATCTCGCCAACAGACTACCTTCCATAATGACAAGGCTACCATCCATTGGAGTGACAAAAATCACGACAATAGACTACCTTCCATAATGACAAGGCTACCATCCATTGGAGTAACAAAAATCTAGACAATAGACTACCTTCCATAATGACAGGGCTACCATCCATTGGAGTAACAAAAATATCGACAACAAACTACCTTCGATAATGACAAGGCTACCATCCATTAGAGTATGAAAAATCTCAACAACAGACTACTTTCCATAATGACAAGGCTACAATGCATTAGACTAACAAAAATCTCGACAACAGACTACCTTCCATAATGACAAGGCTACAATCCATTGGAGTAATGAAAATATCAACAAGAGACTACCTTCCATAATGACAAGGCTACCATGCATTGGAGTAATGAAAATATCAACAAGAGACTACCTTCCATAATGACAAGGCTACCATCCATTCGAGTAACAAAAATCTCGCCAACAGACTACCTTCCATAATGACAAGGCTACCATCCATTGGAGTGACAAA
This sequence comes from Vicia faba, assembly GCA_948472305.1. Classification (NCBI taxonomy): domain Eukaryota; kingdom Viridiplantae; phylum Streptophyta; class Magnoliopsida; order Fabales; family Fabaceae; genus Vicia; species Vicia faba. The sequence continues at coordinate 764,863,453 of OX451738.1, forward strand.
AATCTCGACAATAGACTACCTTCCATAATGACAAGGCTACCATCCATTGGAGTAACAAAATCTCGACAACAAACTACCTTCCATAATGACAAGGCTACCATCCATTGGAGTAACAAAAACCTCGACAACAGACTACCTTCCATAATGACAAGGCTACCATCCATTGGGGTAACAAAAATCTCGACAATAGACTACCGTCCATAATGAAAAGGCTACAATCCATTGGAGTAACAAAAATATCGACAACATACTACCTTCCATAATGACAAGGCTACCATACATTGTGTAAACAAAAATCTCGGCAACAGTCTACCTTCCACAATGATAAGGCTACCATCCACTGGAGTAACAAAAATCTCGACAATAGACTAACTTCCATAATGACAAGGCTACCATCCATTAGAGTATGAAAAATCTCGATAACAGACTACCTTCCATAATGACAAGGCTACGATGTATTTGACTAACAAAAATCTCGACAATAGACTACCTTCCATAATGACAAGGCTACAATCCATTGGAGTAATGAAAATATCAACAAGAGACTACCTTCCATAATGACATGGCTACCATGCATTGGAGTAATGAAAATATCAACAAGAGACTACCTTCCATAATGACAAGGCTACCATCCATTCGAGTAACAAAAATCTCGCCAACAGACTACCTTCCATAATGACAAGGCTACCATCCATTGGAGTGACAAAAATCTCGACAATAGACTACCTTCCATAATGACAAGGCTACCATCCATTGGAGTAACCAAATATCGACAACAAACTACCTTCCATAATGACAAGGCTACCATCCATTGGAGTAACAAAAATCTGGACAATAAACTACCTTCCATAATGACAAGGCTACCAACCATTAGAGTGACAAAAATATATACAATAGACTACCTTCCATAATGACAAGGCTACCATCCATTGGAGTAACAAAAATCTCGACAACAGACTACCTTTCATAATGACAAGGCTATCATCCATTGGAGTAACGAAAATCTCGACAACAAACTACCTACCATAATGACAAGGCTACCATACATTGTAGTAACAAAAATCTCGACAACAGTCTACCTTCCAAAATGACAAGGCTACCATCCATTGGGGTAACAAAAATCTCGATAGTAGACTACCTTCCATAATGACAAGGCTACTATCCATTGGAGTAACAAAAATATCGACAACAAACTACCTTCCAAAATGATAAGACTACCATCCATTGGAATAACTAAAATATCGATAACAAACTATGTTCCATAATAACAAGGCTACAATCCATTGGAGTAACAAAAATATCGACAACAGACTACCTTCCATAATGACAAGGCTACCATCCATTGGAGTAACAAAAATCTTGAAAACAGACTACCTTCCATAATGACAAGGCTACCATCCATTAGAGTGACAAAAATCTCGACAATAGACTACCTTCTATAATGACAAGGCTACCATACATTGCAATAACAAAAATCTCGACAACAAACTACCTTCCATAATGACAAGGCTACCATACATTATGGTAACAAAAATCTCGACAACAGTCTACCTTCCATAATGACAAGGCTACCATCCATTGGAGTAACAAAAATCTCGAAAATAGACTACCTTCCATAATGACAAGGCTACCATCCATTGGAGTAAAAAAAATCTCAACAACAAACTTCCTTCGTTAATGACAAGGCTACCATCCATTAGAGTAACAAAAATCTCGACAACAGACTACCTTCCATATGACAAGGCTACAATCCATTAGAGTAACAAATATATCGAAAAAAGACTACCTAACATAATGAAAAGGCTACCATCCATTAGAGTAATCAAAATATGAATAAGAGACTACCTTCCATAATGACAAAGCTACCATCAATTGGAGTAACAAAAATCTCGCCAATAGTCTACTTTCCATAATGACACGGCTACCATTCATTGGAGTGACAAAAATATTGACAACATACTACTTTCCATAATGACAAGGCTATCATCCATTGGAGTAACAAAAATCGCAAAAACAGACTATCTTCCATAATGACAAGGCTACCATCCATTGGAGTGACAAAAATCTCGACAATAGACTACCTTCCATAATGACTAAGCTACCATCCATTAGAGTAACAAAGATATCAACAACATACTACCTTCTATAATAACAAGGCTACCAGACATTGTAATAACAAAAATATGGACAACAAACTACCTTCCATAATGACAAGTCTACCTTAGATTGTAGTAACAAAAATCTCGACAACAGTCTACCTTCCATAATGACAAGGCTACAATCCATTGAAGTAACAAAAATCTCGACAATAGACTACCTTCCATAATGACAAGGCTACCATCCATTGGAGTGACAAAAATCTCGAAAATAGACTACCTTCCGTAATGACAAGGCTACAATCCATTGTAGTAATGAGAATATCAACAAGAGACTACCTTCCATAATGACAAGGCTACCATGCATTGGAGTAATGAAAATATCAACAAGAGACTACCTTCCATAATGACAAGGCTACCATCCATTGGAGTAACAAAAATCTCGCCAACAGACTACCTTCCATAATGACAAGGCTACCATCCATTGGAGTAACAAAATCTCGACAACAAACTACCTTCCATAATGACAAGGCTACCATCCATTGGAGTAACAAAAATCTCGACAACAAACTACCTTCCATAATGACAAGGCTACCATCCATTCGAGTAACAAAAATCTCGCCAACAGACTACCTTCCATAATGACAAGGCTACCATCCATTGGAGTGACAAAAATCTCGACAATAGACTACCTTCCATAATGACAAGGCTACCATCCATTGGAGTAACCAAATCCCGACAACAAAACTACCTTCCATAATGACAAGGCTACCATCCATTGGAGTAACAAAAATCTCGACAACAAACTACCTTCCATAATGACAAGGCTACCAACCATTAGAGTGACAAAAATATATACAATAGACTACCTTCCATAATGACAAGGCTACCATCCATTGGAGTAACAAAAATCTCGACAACAGACTACCTTCCATAATGACAAGGCTATCATCCATTGGAGTAACGAAAATCTCGACAACAAATTACCTACCATAATGACAAGGCTACCATACATTGTAGTAACAAAAATCTCGACAACAGTCTACCTTCCAAAATGACAAGGCTACCATCCATTGGGGTAACAAAAATCTCGATAGTAGACTACCTTCCATAATGACAAGGCTACTATCCATTGGAGTAACAAAAATCTCGACAATAAACTACCTTCCAAAATGATAAGGCTACCATTCATTGGAATAACTAAAATATCGACAACAAACTATGTTCCATAATGACAAGGCTACAATCCATTGGAGTAACAAAAATATCGACAACAGACTACCTTCCATAATGACAAGGCTACCATCCATTGGAGTAATAAAAATCTTGAAAACAGACTACCTTCCATAATGACAAGGCTACCATCCATTAGAGTGACAAAAATCTCGACAATAGACTACCTTCTATAATGACAAGGCTACCATACATTGCAATAACAAAAATCTCGACAACAAACTACCTTCCATAATGACAAGGCTACCATACATTATGGTAACAAAAATCTCGACAACAGTCTACCTTCCATAATGACAAGGCTACCATCCATTGGAGTAACAAAAATCTCGAAAATAGACTACCTTCCATAATGACAAGGCTACCATCCATTGGAGTAACAAAAATCTCGACAACAAACTTCCTTCGTTAATGACAAGGCTACCATCCATTAGAGTAACAAAAATCTCGACAACAGACTACCTTCCATATGACAAGGCTACGATCATTAGAGTAACAAATATATCGAAAAAAGACTACCTAACATAATGAAAAGGCTACCATCCATTAGAGTAATCAAAATATGAATAAGAGACTACCTTCCATAATGACAAAGCTACCATCAATTTGAGTAACAAAAATCTCGCCAATAGTCTACTTTCCATAATGACACGGCTACCATTCATTGGAGTGACAAAAATATTGACAACAGACTACTTTCCATAATGACAAGGCTATCATCCATTGGAGTAACGAAAATCTCGACAACAAAGTACCTTTCATAATGACAAGGCTACCATCCATTGGAGTAACAAAATCTCGACAACAAACTACCTTCCATAATGACAAGGCTACCATCCATTGGAGTAACAAAAATCTCGACAACAAACTACCTTCCATAATGACAAGGCTACCATCCATTCGAGTAACAAAAATCTCGCCAACAGACTACCTTCCATAATGACAAGGCTACCATCCATTGGAGTGACAAAAATCTCGACAATAGACTACCTTCCATAATGACAAGGCTACCATCCATTGGAGTAACCAAATCCCGACAACAAAACTACCTTCCATAATGACAAGGCTACCATCCATTGGAGTAACAAAAATCTCGACAACAAACTACCTTCCATAATGACAAGGCTACCAACCATTAGAGTGACAAAAATATATACAATAGACTACCTTCCATAATGACAAGGCTACCATCCATTGGAGTAACAAAAATCTCGACAACAGACTACCTTCCATAATGACAAGGCTATCATCCATTGGAGTAACGAAAATCTCGACAACAAATTACCTACCATAATGACAAGGCTACCATACATTGTAGTAACAAAAATCTCGACAACAGTCTACCTTCCAAAATGACAAGGCTACCATCCATTGGGGTAACAAAAATCTCGATAGTAGACTACCTTCCATAATGACAAGGCTACTATCCATTGGAGTAACAAAAATCTCGACAATAAACTACCTTCCAAAATGATAAGGCTACCATTCATTGGAATAACTAAAATATCGACAACAAACTATGTTCCATAATGACAAGGCTACAATCCATTGGAGTAACAAAAATATCGACAACAGACTACCTTCCATAATGACAAGGCTACCATCCATTGGAGTAACAAAAATCTTGAAAACAGACTACCTTCCATAATGACAAGGCTACCATCCATTAGAGTGACAAAAATCTCGACAATAGACTACCTTCTATAATGACAAGGCTACCATACATTGCAATAACAAAAATCTCGACAACAAACTACCTTCCATAATGACAAGGCTACCATACATTATGGTAACAAAAATCTCGACAACAGTCTACCTTCCATAATGACAAGGCTACCATCCATTGGAGTAACAAAAATCTCGAAAATAGACTACCTTCCATAATGACAAGGCTACCATCCATTGGAGTAACAAAAATCTCGACAACAAACTTCCTTCGTTAATGACAAGGCTACCATCCATTAGAGTAACAAAAATCTCGACAACAGACTACCTTCCATATGACAAGGCTACGATCCATTAGAGTAACAAATATATCGAAAAAAGACTACCTAACATAATGAAAAGGCTACCATCCATTAGAGTAATCAAAATATGAATAAGAGACTACCTTCCATAACGACAAAGCTACCATCAATTTGAGTAACAAAAATCTCGCCAATAGTCTACTTTCCATAATGACACGGCTACCATTCATTGGAGTGACAAAAATATTGACAACAGACTACTTTCCATAATGACAAGGCTATCATCCATTGGAGTAACGAAAATCTCGACAACAAAGTACCTTTCATAATGACAAGGCTACCATCCATTGGAGTAACAAAATCTCGACAACAAACTACCTTCCATAATGACAAGGCTACCATCCATTGGAGTAACAAAAATCTCGACAACAAACTACCTTCCATAATGACAAGGCTACCATCCATTCGAGTAACAAAAATCTCGCGAACAGACTACCTTCCATAATGACAAGGCTACCATCCATTGGAGTGACAAAAATCTCGACAATAGACTACCTTCCATAATGACAAGGCTACCATCCATTGGAGTAACCAAATCCCGACAACAAAACTACCTTCCATAATGACAAGGCTACCATCCATTGGAGTAACAAAAATCTCGACAACAAACTACCTTCCATAATAACAAGGCTACCAACCATTAGAGTGACAAAAATATATACAATAGACTACCTTCCATAATGACAAGGCTACCATCCATTGGAGTAACAAAAATCTCGACAACAGACTACCTTCCATAATGACAAGGCTATCATCCATTGGAGTAACGAAAATCTCGACAACAAACTACCTACCATAATGACAAGGCTACCATACATTGTAGTAACAAAAATCTCGACAACAGTCTACCTTCCAAAATGACAAGGCTACCATCCATTGGGGTAACAAAAATCTCGATAGTAGACTACCTTCCATAATGACAAGGCTACTATCCATTGGAGTAACAAAAATCTCGATAATAAACTACCTTCCAAAATGATAAGGCTACCATTCATTGGAATAACTAAAATATCGACAACAAACTATGTTCCATAATGACAAGGCTACAATCCATTGGAGTAACAAAAATATCGACAACAGACTACCTTCCATAATGACAAGGCTACCATCCATTGGAGTAACAAAAATCTTGAAAACAGACTACCTTCCATAATGACAAGGCTACCATCCATTAGAGTGACAAAAATCTTGACAATAGACTACCTTCTATAATGACAAGGCTACCATACATTGCAATAACAAAAATCTCGACAACAAACTACCTTCCATAATGACAAGGCTACCATACATTATGGTAACAAAAATCTCGACAACAGTCTACCTTCCATAATGACAAGGCTACCATCCATTGGAGTAACAAAAATCTCGAAAATAGACTACCTTCCATAATGACAAGGCTACCATCCATTGGAGTAACAAAAATCTCGACAACAAACTTCCTTCGTTAATGACAAGGCTACCATCCATTAGAGTAACAAAAATCTCGACAACAGACTACCTTCCATATGACAAGGCTACGATCCATTAGAGTAACAAATATATCGAAAAAAGACTACCTAACATAATGAAAAGGCTACCATCCATTAGAGTAATCAAAATATGAATAAGAGACTACCTTCCATAATGACAAAGCTACCATCAATTGGAGTAACAAAAATCTCGCCAATAGTCTACTTTCCATAATGACACGGCTACCATTCATTGGAGTGACAAAAATATTGACAACAGACTACTTTCCATAATGACAAGGCTATCATCCATTGGAGTAACGAAAATCTCGACAACAAACTACCTTCCATAATGACAAGGCTACCATCCATTGGAGTAACAAAAATCGCAAAAACAGACTATAGTCCATAATGACAAGGCTACCATCCATTGGAGTGACAAAAATCTCGACAATAGACTACCTTCCATAATGACTAAGCTACCATCCATTAGAGTGACAAAAATATATACAATAGACTACCTTCCATAATGACAAGGCTACCATCCATTGGAGTAACAAAAATCTCGACAACAGACTACCTTCCATAATGACAAGGCTATCATCCATTGGAGTAATGAAAATCTCGACAACAAACTACCTACCATAATGACAAGGCTACCATACATTGTAGTAACAAAAATCTCGACAACAATCTACCTTCCAAATTGACAAGGCTACCATCCATTGGGGTAACAAAAATCTCGATAGTAGACTACCTTCCATAATGACAAGGCTACTATCCATTGGAGTAACAAAAATCTCGACAACAAACTACCTTCCAAAATGATAAGGCTACCATCCATTGGAATAACTAAAATATCGACAATAAACTATGTTCCATAATGACAAGGCTACAATCCATTGGAGTAACAAAAATATCGACAACAGACTACCTTCCATAATGACAAGGCTATCATCCATTGGAGTAACGAAAATATCGACAACAAACTACCTACCATAATGACAAGGCTACCATACATTGTAGTAACAAAAATCTCGACAACAATCTACCTTCCAAAATGACAAGGCTACCATCCATTGGGGTAACAAAAATCTCGATAGTAGACTACCTTCCATAATGACAAGGCTACTATCCATTGGAGTAACAAAAATCTCGACAACAAACTACCTTCCAAAATGATAAGGCTACCATCCATTAGAATAACTAAAATATCGACAATAAACTATGTTCCATAATGACAAGGCTACAATCCATTGGAGTAACAAAAATATCGACAACAGACTACCTTCCATAATGACAAGGCTACCATCCATTGGAGTAACAAAAATCTTGAAAACAGACTACCTTCCATAATGACAAGGCTACCATCCATTAGAGTGACAAAAATCTCGACAATAGACTACCTTCTATAATGATAAGGCTACCATACATTGCATTAACAAAAATCTCGACAACAAACTACCTTCCATAATGACAAGGCTACCATACATTATGGTAAAAAAAATCTCGACAACAGTCTACCTTCCATAATGACAAGGCTACCATCCATTGGAGTAACAAAAATCTCGAAAATAGACTACCTTCCATAATGACAAGGCTACCATCCATTGGAGTAACAAAAATCTCGACAACAAACTTCCTTCGTTAATGACAAGGCTACCATCCATTAGAGTAACAAAAATCTCGACAACAGACTACCTTCCATATGACAAGGCTACGATCCATTAGAGTAATAAATATATCGAAAACAGACAACCTTACATAATGAAAAGGCTACCATCCATTAGAGTAATCAAAATATGAATAAGAGACTACCTTCCATAATGACAAAGCTACCATCAATTGGAGTAACAAAAATCACGCCAATAGTCTACCTTCCATAATGACACGGCTACCATTCATTGGAGTGACAAAAATCTCGACAACAAACTAATTTCCATAATGACAAGGCTATCATCCATTGGAGTAACGAAAATCTCGACAACAAACTACCTTCCATAATGACAAGGCTACCATCCATTGGAGTAACAAAAATCGCGAAAACAGACTATCTTCCATAATGACAAGGCTACCATCCATTGGAGTGACAAAAATCTCGACAATAGACTACCTTCCATAATGACTAAGCTACCATCCATTAGAGTAACAAAGATATGAACAACATACTACCTTCTATAATAACAAGGCTACCAGACATTGTAATAACAAAAATATGGACAACAAACTACCTTCCATAATGACAAGTCTACCTTAGATTGTAGTAACAAAAATCTCGACAACAGTCTACCTTCCATAATGACAAGGCTACAATCCATTGGAGTAACAAAAATCTCGACAATAGACTACCTTCCATAATGACAAGGCTACCATCCATTGGAGTGACAAAAATCTCGAAAACAGACTACCTTCCATAATGACAAGGCTACAATCCATTGTAGTAATGAGAATATCAACAAGAAACTACCTTCCATAATGACAAGGCTACCATGCATTGGAGTAATGAAAATATCAACAAGAGACTACCTTCCATAATGACAAGGCTACCATCCATTGGAGTAACAAAATCTCGACAACAAACTACCTTCCATAATGACAAGGCTACCATCCATTGGAGTAACAAAAATCTCGACAACAAACTACCTTCCATAATGATAAGGCTACCATCCATTAGAGTTACAAAAATATCGACAACAGTCTACCTTCCATAATTACAAGGCTACCATCCATTGGAGTAATAAAAATATCAACAATAGACTACCTTCCATAATGAAAAGCCTACCAACCATTGGAGTAACAAAAATCTGGACAACATAATACCTTGCATAATGACTAGGCTACTATCCATTGGAGTAACAAAGATATCGACAACAGACTACCTTCCATAATGACTAGGCTACTATCCATTGGAGTAACAAAAATCTCGACAACAGACAACCTTCCATAATGACAAGGCTACCATCCATTGGAGTAACAAAAATATCGACAATAGACTACCTTCCATAATGAAAAGGCTAACAACCATTGGAGTAACACAAATCTGGACAACATAATACCTTCCGTAATGACTAGGCTACTATCCATTGTAGTAACAAAGATATCGACAACAGACTACCTTCCATAATGACTAGGCTACTATCCATTGGAGTAACAAAAATCTCGACAACAGACAAACTTCCATAATGACAAGGCTACCATCCATTGGAGTAACAAATATTTCGAAAACAGACTACCTTCCATAATGACAAGGCTAAAATCCATTGGAGTAACAAAAATCTCGACAACAGACTACCTTTCATAATGACAAGGCTACCATCTATTGGAATAACAAAAATCTAGAGAACAAACTGCCTTCCATAATGACAAGGCTACCATCCAATGGAATAACAAATATATCGACAACATACTACCTTCCATAATGACAAGGCTACCATCAATTGTAGTAACCAAAATCTCGACAACAAAATACCTTCCATAATGACAAGGCTACCATCCATTGGAGTAACAAAAATCTCGACAACAGTCTACCTTCCATAATGAACATGCTACCATCCATTTGGGTAACAAAAATCTCGACAACAGACTACCTTCCATAATGACAAGGCTACCATCCATTGTAGTAACAAAAATCTAGACCACAGACTACCTTCCATAATGACAAGGCTACCATCCATTGGAGTAACGAAAATCTCGACAACAAACTACATTCCATAATGAATAGGCTACCATCCATTGGACTAACGAAAATCTCGACAACTTACTACCTTCCATAATGACAAGGCTACCATCCATTGGAGTAACGAAAATCTCGAGAACAAACTACATTCCATTATGACTAGGCTACCATCCATTGGAGTAACAAACATCTCGACAACAGACTACCTTTCATAATGACAAGTCTACCATCTACTGGAATAACAAAAATCTAGAGAACAAACTTCCTTCCATAATGACAAGGCTACCATCCAATGGAATAACAAAAATATCGACAAATACTACCTTCCATAATGACAAGGCTACCATCAATTGTAGTAACCAAAATCTCGACATCAGAATACCTTCCATAATGACAAGGCTACCATCCATTGTAGTAACAAAAATCTCGAGAACAGACTACCTTCCATAATGACAATGCTACCATCCATTGTAGTAACAAAAATCTCGAGAACAGACAACCTTCCATAATGACAAGGCTACCATCCATTGGAGTAACAAAAATTTTGAAAATAGACTACCTTCCATAATGACAAGGCTACCATCCATTGGAGTAACAAAAATGTCGACAACAGAATACCTTCCATTATGAATAGGCTACCATCCATTGGAGTAACAAAGATATCGACAACAGACTACCTTCCATAATGACAAGGCTACCATACATTGTGGTAACAAAAATCTCGACATAAGTCTACCTTCCATAATGACAAGGCTACCATCCATTGTAGTAACAAAAATCTCGACAATAGACTACCTTCCATAATGACAAGGCTACCATCCATTGGAGTGACAAAAATCTCGAAAACAGACTACCTTCCATAATGACAAGGCTACCATGGATTGGAGTAATGAAAATATCAACAAGAGACTACCTTCCATAATGACAAAGCTACCATCCATTGGAGTAACAAAAATCTCGCCAACAGGCTACCTTCCATAATGACAAGGCTACCATCCATTGGAGTGACAAAAATCTCGACAATAGACTACCTTCCATAATGACAAGGCTACCATCCATTAGAATTACAAAAATATCGACAACTGACTACCTTCGATAATGACAAGGCTACCATCCATTGGAGTGACAAAAATATCGACAACAAACTACATTCCATAATGACAAGGCTACCATCCATTGGAGTAACAAAAATCTCGACAACAAACTACCTTCCATAATGACAAGTCTACCATCCATTAGAGTTACAAAAATATCGACAACAGACTACCTTCCATAATAAAAAGGCTACCATCCATTGGAGTAACAAAAATATCGACAATAGACTACCTTCCATAATGAAAAGGCTAACAACCATTGGAGTAACAAAAATCTGGACAACATAATACCTTCCGTAATGACTAGGCTACTATCCATTGGAGTAACAAAGATATCGACAACAGACTACCTTCCATAATGAATAGGCTACTATCCATTGGAGTAACAAAAATCTCGACAACAGACAAACTTCCATAATGACAAGGCTACCATCCATTGGAGTAACAAAAATTTCGAAAACAGACTACCTTCCATAATGACAAGGCTAAAATCCATTGGAGTAACAAAAATATCGACAACATACTACCTTTCATCATGACAAGGCTACCATCTATTAGAATAACAAAAATCTAGAGTACAAACTGCCTTCCATAATGACAAGGCTACCATCCAATGGAATAACAAAAATCTCGACAAATACTACCTTCCATAATGACAAGGCTACCATCAATTATAGTAACCAAAATATCGACATCCAAATACCTTCCATAATGACAAGGCTACCATCCATTGTAGTAACAAAAATCTCGACAACAGTCTACCTTCCATATTGACAATGCTACCATCCATTTGAGTAACAAAAATCTCGACAACAAAATACCTTCCATAATGACAAGGCTACCATCCATTGTAGTAACAAAAATCTAGACCACAGACTACCTTCCATAATGACAAGGCTACCATCCATTGGACTAACGAAAATCTCGACAACATACTACATTCCATAATGACAAGGCTACCATCCATTGGAGTAACAAAAATATCGACAACAGAATACCTTCCATTATGAGTAGGCTACCATCCATTGGAGTAACAAAGATATCGACAACAGACTACCTTCCATAATGACAAGGCTACCATACATTGTGGTAACAAAAATCTCGACATAAGTCTACCTTCCATAATGACAAGGCTACCATCCATTGGAGTAACAAAAATCTCGACAATAGACTACCTTCCATAATGACAAGGCTACCATCCACTGGTTTGACAAAAATCTCGAAAACAGACTACCTTCCATAATGACAAGGCTATCATGCATTGGAGTAAAGAAAATATCAACAAGAGACTACCTTCCATAATGACAAAGCTACCATCCATTGGAGTAACAAAAATCTCGCCAACAGACTACCTTCCATAATGACAAGGCTACCATCCATTGGAGTGACAAAAATCTCGACAATAGACTACCTTCAATAATGACAAGGCTACCATCCATTAGAGTTACAAAAATATTGACAACTGACTACCTTCGATAATGACAAGGCTACCATCCATTGGAGTGACAAAAATATCGAAAACAAACTACATTCCATAATGACAAGGCTACCATCCATTGGAGTAACAAAAATATCGACAACAGACTACCTTCCATAATGACTAGGCTACTATCCATTGGAGTAACAAAAATCTCGACAACAGACAAACTTCCATAATGACAAGGCTACCATCCATTGGAGTAACAAAAATATCGACAATAGACTACCTTCCATAATGAAAAGGCTAACAACCATTGGAGTAACAAAAATCTGGACAACATAATACCTTCCGTAATGACTAGGCTACTATCCATTGTAGTAACAAAGATATCGACAACAGACTACCTTCCATAATGACTAGGCTACTATCCATTGGAGTAACAAAAATCTCGACAACAGACAAACTTCCATAATGACAAGGCTACCATCCATTGGAGTAACAAATATTTCGAAAACAGACTACCTTCCATAATGACAAGGCTAAAATCCATTGGAGTAACAAAAATCTCAACAACAGACTACCTTTCATAATGACAAGGCTACCATCTATTGGAATAACAAAAATCTAGAGAACAAACTGCCTTCCATAATGACAAGGCTACCATCAATTGTAGTAACCAAAATCTCGACATCAGAATACCTTCCATAATGAAAGGCTACCATCCATTGTGGTAACAAAAATCTCGACAACAGTCTACCTTCCATAATGACAATGCTACCATCCATTTGAGTAACAAAAATCTCGACAACAGACTACCTTCCATAATGACAAGGCTACCATCCTTTGGAGTAACAAAAATATCGACAACAAAATACCTTCCATTATGACTAGGCTACCATCCATTGGAGAAACAAAGATATCGACAACAGACTACCTTCCATAATAACAAGGCTACCATACATTGTGGTAACAAAAATATCGACATAAGTATACCTTCCATAATGACAAGGCTACCATCCATTGGAGTAACAAAAATCTCGACAATAGACTACCTTCCATAATGACAAGGCTACCATCCATTGGAGTAACAAAAATCTCGACAACAACTAACCTTCGATAATGATAAGGCTAGCATCCATTAGAGTAACAAAAATCTCGACAACAGACTATCTTCCATAATGACAAGGCTACGATCCATTAGAGTAACAAAAATCTCGTAAACAGACTACCTTACATAATGACAAGGCTACCATCCATTAGAGTAATCAAAATATGAACAAGAGACTACCTTCCATAATGACAAGGCTACCATCCATTGGAGTAATGAAAATATCAACAAGAGACTACCTTCCATAATGACAAGGCTACCATCAATTGGAGTAACAAAAATCTCGCCACCAGTCTACCTTTCATAATAACACGGCTACCTTCCATTGGAGTGACAAAAATATCGACAACAGACTACCTCCCATAATGACAAGGCTACCATCCATAGGAGTAACAAAAATCGCGAAAACAGACTATCTTCCATAATGACAAGGCTACCATTCATTGGAGTGACAAAAATCTCGACAATAGACTACCATCCATATTGACTAAGCTACCATCAATTAGAGTAACAAAGATATCCATAACAGACTACCTTCTATAATGAAAAGGCTACCATACATTATAATAAAAAAAATTTGGACAACAAACTACCTTCCATAATGACAAGACTACCTTACACTGTAGTAACAAAAATCTCGACAACAGTTACTTTCCATAATGACAAGGCTACAATCCATTGGAGTAACAAAAATCTCGACAATAGACTACCTTCGATAATGACAACGCTACCATCCATTGGAGTGACAAAAATCTCGACAACAAAATACATTCGATAATGACAAGGCTACCATCCATTGGAGTGACAAAAATATTGACAACAAACTACATTCCATAATGACAAGGCTACCATCCATTGGAGTAACAAAAATCTCGACAACAAACTACCTTCCATAATGACAAGGCTACCATCCATTAGAGTGACAAAAATATCGACAACAGACTACCTTCCATAATGACAAGGCTACCATCCATTGGAGTAACAAAAAGATCAACAATAGACTACCTTCCATAATGAAAAGCCTACCATCCATTGGAGTAACAAAAATCTGGACAACAGAATAACTTTCGTAATGACTAGGCTACTATCAATTGGAGTAACAAAGATATCGACAACAGACTAACTTCCATAATGACAATGCTACCATCCATTGGAGTAACAAAAATCTCGAGAACAGACAACCTTCCATAATGACAAGGCTACCATCCATTGGAGTAACAAAAATTTTGAAAATAGACTACCTTCCATAATGACAAGGCTAAAATCCATTGGAGTAACAAAAATCTCGACAACAGACTACCCTTCATAATGACAAGGCTAGCATCTATTGGAATAACAAAAATCTAGAGAACAGACTGCCTTCCATAATGACAAGGCTACCATCCAATGGAATAACAAAAATGTCGACAACAGAATACTATCCATAATGACAAGGCTACCATCCATTGTAGTAACAAAAATCTCGACAATAGTCTACCTTCCATAATGAAAATGCTACCATCCATTTTAGTAACAAAAATCTCGATAAAAGACTACCTTCCATAATGACAAAGCTACCATCCATTGTAGTAACAAAAATCTAGACAACATACCACCTTACATAATGACAAGGCTACCATCAATTGGACTAACGAAAATCTCGACAACAAACTAGCTTCCATAATTACAAGGCTACCATCCATTGGAGTAATAAAAATATCGACAATAGACTACCTTCCATAATGACAAGGCTACATTCCCTTGGAGTAACAAAAATATCGACAACAGAATACCTTCCATTATGACTAGGCTACCATCCATTGGAGTGACAAAAATTTCGACAACAAAATACCTTCCATAATGACAAGGTTACCATCCATTGGAGTAACAAAAATCTCGACAACAAACTACCTTCCATAATGACAAGTCTACCATCCATTAGAGTTACAAAAATATCGACAACAGACTACCTTCCATAATAAAAAGGCTACCATCCATTGGAGTAACAAAAATATCGACAGTAGACTACCTTCCATAATGAAAAGGCTAACAACCATTGGAGTAACAAAAATCTGGACAACATAATACCTTCCGTAATGACTAGGCTATTATCCATTGGAGTAACAAAGATATCGACAACAGACTACCTTCCATAATGACTAGGCTACTATCCATTGGAGTAACAAAAATCTCGACAACAGACAAACTTCCAAAATGACAAGGCTACCATCCATTGGAGTAACAAAAATTTCGAAAACAGACTACCTTCCATAATGACAAGGCTAAAATCCATTGGAGTAACAAAAATATCGACAACATACTACCTTTCATAATGACAAGGCTACCATCTATTAGAATAACAAAAATCTAGAGTACAAACTGCCTTCCATAATGACAAGGCTACCATCTAATGGAATAACAAAAATCTCGACAAATACTACCTTCCATAATGACAAGGCTACCATCAATTGTAGTAACCAAAATATCGACATCCAAATACCTTCCATAATGACAAGGCTACCATCCATTGTAGTAACAAAAATCTCGACAACAGTCTACCTTCCATATTGACAATGCTACCATCCATTTGAGTAACAAAAATCTCGACAACAAAATACCTTCCATAATGACAAGGCTACCATCCATTGTAGTAACAAAAATCTAGACCACAGACTACCTTCCATAATGACAAGGCTACCATCCATTGGACTAACGAAAATCTCGACAACATACTACATTCCATAATGACAAGGCTACCATCCATTGGAGTAACAAAAATATCGACAACAGAATACCTTCCATTATGAGTAGGCTACCATCCATTGGAGTAACAAAGATATCGACAACAGACTACCTTCCATAATGACAAGGCTACCATACATTGTGGTAACAAAAATCTCGACATAAGTCTACCTTCCATAATGACAAGGCTACCATCCATTGGAGTAACAAAAATCTCGACAATAGACTACCTTCCATAATGACAAGGCTACCATCCATTGGTTTGACAAAAATCTCGAAAACAGACTACCTTCCATAATGACAAGGCTATCATGCATTGGAGTAAAGAAAATATCAACAAGAGACTACCTTCCATAATGACAAAGCTACCATCCATTGGAGTAACAAAAATCTCGCCAACAGACTACCTTCCATAATGACAAGGCTACCATCCATTGGAGTGACAAAAATCTCGACAATAGACTACCTTCAATAATGACAAGGCTACCATCCATTAGAGTTACAAAAATATTGACAACTGACTACCTTCGATAATGACAAGGCTACCATCCATTGGAGTGACAAAAATATCGAAAACAAACTACATTCCATAATGACAAGGCTACCATCCATTGGAGTAACAAAAATATCGACAACAGACTACCTTCCATAATGACTAGGCTACTATCCATTGGAGTAACAAAAATCTCGACAACAGACAAACTTCCATAATGACAAGGCTACCATCCATTGGAGTAACAAAAATATCGACAATAGACTACCTTCCATAATGAAAAGGCTAACAACCATTGGAGTAACAAAAATCTGGACAACATAATACCTTCCGTAATGACTAGGCTACTATCCATTGTAGTAACAAAGATATCGGCAACAGACTACCTTCCATAATGACTAGGCTACTATCCATTGGAGTAACAAAAATCTCGACAACAGACAAACTTCCATAATGACAAGGCTACCATCCATTGGAGTAACAAATATTTCGAAAACAGACTACCTTCCATAATGACAAGGCTAAAATCCATTGGAGTAACAAAAATCTCAACAACAGACTACCTTTCATAATGACAAGGCTACCATCTATTGGAATAACAAAAATCTAGAGAACAAACTGCCTTCCATAATGACAAGGCTACCATCAATTGTAGTAACCAAAATCTCGACATCAGAATACCTTCCATAATGAAAGGCTACCATCCATTGTGGTAACAAAAATCTCGACAACAGTCTACCTTCCATAATGACAATGCTACCATCCATTTGAGTAACAAAAATCTCGACAACAGACTACCTTCCATAATGACAAGGCTACCATCCTTTGGAGTAACAAAAATATCGACAACAAAATACCTTCCATTATGACTAGGCTACCATCCATTGGAGAAACAAAGATATCGACAACAGACTACCTTCCATAATAACAAGGCTACCATACATTGTGGTAACAAAAATATCGACATAAGTCTACCTTCCATAATGACAAGGCTACCATCCATTGGAGTAACAAAAATCTCGACAATAGACTACCTTCCATAATGACAAGGCTACCATCCATTGGAGTAACAAAAATCTCGACAACAAACTACCTTCGATAATGATAAGGCTAGCATCCATTAGAGTAACAAAAATCTCGACAACAGACTATCTTCCATAATGACAAGGCTACGATCCATTAGAGTAACAAAAATCTCGTAAACAGACTACCTTACATAATGACAAGGCTACCATCCATTAGAGTAATCAAAATATGAACAAGAGACTACCTTCCATAATGACAAGGCTACCATCCATTGGAGTAATGAAAATATCAACAAGAGACTACCTTCCATAATGACAAGGCTACCATCAATTGGAGTAACAAAAATCTCGCCACCAGTCTACCTTTCATAATAACACGGCTACCTTCCATTGGAGTGACAAAAATATCGACAACAGACTACCTCCCATAATGACAAGGCTACCATCCATAGGAGTAACAAAAATCGCGAAAACAGACTATCTTCCATAATGACAAGGCTACCATTCATTGGAGTGACAAAAATCTCGACAATAGACTACCATCCATATTGACTAAGCTACCATCAATTAGAGTAACAAAGATATCCATAACAGACTACCTTCTATAATGAAAAGGCTACCATACATTATAATAACAAAAATTTGGACAACAAACTACCTTCCATAATGACAAGACTACCTTACACTGTAGTAACAAAAATCTCGACAACAGTTACTTTCCATAATGACAAGGCTACAATCCATTGGAGTAACAAAAATCTCGACAATAGACTACCTTCGATAATGACAACGCTACCATCCATTGGAGTGACAAAAATCTCGACAACAAAATACATTCGATAATGACAAGGCTACCATCCATTGGAGTGACAAAAATATTGACAACAAACTACATTCCATAATGACAAGGCTACCATCCATTGGAGTAACAAAAATCTCGACAACAAACTACCTTCCATAATGACAAGGCTACCATCCATTAGAGTGACAAAAATATCGACAACAGACTACCTTCCATAATGACAAGGCTACCATCCATTGGAGTAACAAAAAGATCAACAATAGACTACCTTCCATAATGAAAAGCCTACCATCCATTGGAGTAACAAAAATCTGGACAACAGAATAACTTCCGTAATGACTAGGCTACTATCAATTGGAGTAACAAAGATATCGACAACAGACTAACTTCCATAATGACAATGCTACCATCCATTGGAGTAACAAAAATCTCGAGAACAGACAACCTTCCATAATGACAAGGCTACCATCCATTGGAGTAACAAAAATTTTGAAAATAGACTACCTTCCATAATGACAAGGCTAAAATCCATTGGAGTAACAAAAATCTCGACAACAGACTACCCTTCATAATGACAAGGCTAGCATCTATTGGAATAACAAAAATCTAGAGAACAGACTGCCTTCCATAATGACAAGGCTACCATCCAATGGAATAACAAAAATGTCGACAACAGAATACCTTCCATAATGACAAGGCTACCATCCATTGTAGTAACAAAAATCTCGACAATAGTCTACCTTCCATAATGACAATGCTACCATCCATTTTAGTAACAAAAATCTCGATAAAAGACTACCTTCCATAATGACAAAGCTACCATCCATTGTAGTAACAAAAATCTAGACAACAGACCACCTTACATAATGACAAGGCTACCATCAATTGGACTAACGAAAATCTCGACAACAAACTAGCTTCCATAATTACAAGGCTACCATCCATTGGAGTAATAAAAATATCGACAATAGACTACCTTCCATAATGACAAGGCTACATTCCCTTGGAGTAACAAAAATATCGACAACAGAATACCTTCCATTATGACTAGGCTACCATCCATTGGAGTGACAAAAATTTCGACAACAAAATACCTTCCATAATGACAAGGTTACCATCCATTGGAGTAACCAAAATCTCGACAACAAACTACCTTCCATAATGACAAGTCTACCATCCATTAGAGTTACAAAAATATCGACAACAGACTACCTTCCATAATAAAAAGGCTACCATCCATTGGAGTAACAAAAATATCGACAGTAGACTACCTTCCATAATGAAAAGGCTAACAACCATTGGAGTAACAAAAATCTGGACAACATAATACCTTCCGTAATGACTAGGCTACTATCCATTGGAGTAACAAAGATATCGACAACAGACTACCTTCCATAATGACTAGGCTACTATCCATTGGAGTAACAAAAATCTCGACAACAGACAAACTTCCAAAATGACAAGGCTACCATCCATTGGAGTAACAAAAATTTCGAAAACAGACTACCTTCCATAATGACAAGGCTAAAATCCATTGGAGTAACAAAAATATCGACAACATACTACCTTTCATAATGACAAGGCTACCATCTATTAGAATAACAAAAATCTAGAGTACAAACTGCCTTCCATAATGACAAGGCTACCATCCAATGGAATAACAAAAATCTCGACAAATACTACCTTCCATAATGACAAGGCTACCATCAATTGTAGTAACCAAAATATCGACATCCAAATACCTTCCATAATGACAAGGCTACCATCCATTGTAGTAACAAAAATCTCGACAACAGTCTACCTTCCATATTGACAATGCTACCATCCATTTGAGTAACAAAAATCTTGACAACAAAATACCTTCCATAATGACAAGGCTACCATCCATTGTAGTAACAAAAATCTAGACCACAGACTACCTTCCATAATGACAAGGCTACCATCCATTGGACTAACGAAAATCTCGACAACAGACTACATTCCATAATGACAAGGCTACCATCCATTGGAGTAACAAAAATATCGACAACAGAATACCTTCCATTATGAGTAGGCTACCATCCATTGGAGTAACAAAGATATCGACAACAGACTACCTTCCATAATGACAAGGCTACCATACATTGTGGTAACAAAAATCTCGACATAAGTCTACCTTCCATAATGACAAGGCTACCATCCATTGGAGTAACAAAAATCTCGACAATAGACTACCTTCCAAAATGACAAGGCTACCATCCATTGGTTTGACAAAAATCTCGAAAACAGACTACCTTCCATAATGACAAGGCTATCATGCATTGGAGTAATGAAAATATCAACAAGAGACTACCTTCCATAATGACAAAGCTACCATCCATTGGAGTAACAAAAATCTCGCCAACAGACTACCTTCCATAATGACAAGGCTACCATCCATTGGAGTGACAAAAATCTCGACAATAGACTACCTTCAATAATGACAAGGCTACCATCCATTGGAGTAACAAAAATCTCGACAACAAACTACCTTCCATAATGACAAGGCTACCATCCATTGGAGTAACAAAAATCTCGACAACAAACTACCTTCCATAATGACAAGTCTACCATCCATTAGAGTTACAAAAATATCGACAACAGACTACCTTCCATAATAAAAAGGCTACCATCCATTGGAGTAACAAAAATATCGACAATAGACTACCTTCCATAATGAAAAGGCTAACAACCATTGGAGTAACAAAAATCTGGACAACATAATACCTTCCGTAATGACTAGGCTACTATCCATTGGAGTAACAAAGATATCGACAACAGACTACCTTCCATAATGACTAGGCTACTATCCATTGGAGTAACAAAAATCTCGACAACAGACAAACTTCCAAAATGACAAGGCTACCATCCATTGGAGTAACAAAAATTTCGAAAACAGACTACCTTCCATAATGACAAGGCTAAAATCCATTGGAGTAACAAAAATATCGACAACATACTACCTTTCATAATGACAAGGCTACCATCTATTAGAATAACAAAAATCTAGAGTACAAACTGCCTTCCATAATGACAAGGCTACCATCCAATGGAATAACAAAAATCTTGACAAATACTACCTTCCATAATGACAAGGCTACCATCAATTGTAGTAACCAAAATATCGACATCCAAATACCTTCCATAATGACAAGGCTACCATCCATTGTAGTAACAAAAATCTCGACAACAGTCTACCTTCCATATTGACAATGCTACCATCCATTTGAGTAACAAAAATCTTGACAACAAAATACCTTCCATAATGACAAGGCTACCATCCATTGTAGTAACAAAAATCTAGACCACAGACTACCTTCCATAATGACAAGGCTACCATCCATTGGACTAACGAAAATCTCGACAACAGACTACATTCCATAATGACAAGGCTACCATCCATTGGAGTAACAAAAATATCGACAACAGAATACCTTCCATTATGAGTAGGCTACCATCCATTGGAGTAACAAAGATATCGACAACAGACTACCTTCCATAATGCCAAGGCTACCATACATTGTGGTAACAAAAATCTCGACATAAGTCTACCTTCCATAATGACAAGGCTACCATCCATTGGAGTAAAAAAAATCTCGACAATAGACTACCTTCCAAAATGACAAGGCTACCATCCATTGGTTTGACAAAAATCTCGAAAACAGACTACCTTCCATAATGACAAGGCTATCATGCATTGGAGTAATGAAAATATCAACAAGAGACTACCTTCCATAATGACAAAGCTACCATCCATTGGAGTAACAAAAATCTCGCCAACAGACTACCTTCCATAATGACAAGGCTACCATCCATTGGAGTGACAAAAATCTTGACAATAGACTACCTTCAATAATGACAAGGCTACCATCCATTAGAGTTACAAAAATATCGAAAACTGACTACCTTCGATAATGACAAGGCTACCATCCATTGAAGTGACAAAAATATCGACAACAAACTACATTCCATAATGACAAGGCTACCATCCATTGGAGTAACAAAAATCTCGACAACAAACTACCTTCCATAATGACAAGGCTACCATCCATTAGAGTTACAAAAATATCGACAACAGACTACCTTCCATAATGAAAAGGCTACCATCCATTGGAGTAACAAAAATATCGACAATAGACTACCTTCCATAATGAAAAGTCTAACAACCATTGGAGTAACAAAAATCTGGACAACATAATACCTTCCGTAATGACTAGGCTACTATCCATTGGAGTAACAAAGATATCTACAACAGACTACCTTCCATAATGACTAGGCTATTATCCATTGGAGTAACAAAAATCTCGACAACAGACAAACTTCCATAATGACAAGGCTACCATCCATTGGAGTAACAAAAATCTCGACAACAGACTACCTTTCATAATGACAAGGCTACCATCTATTGGAATAACAAAAATCTAGAGAACAAACTGCCTTCCATAATGACAAGGCTACCATCCAATGGAATAACAAAAATCTCGACAAATACTACCTTTCATAATGACAAGGCTACCATCAATTGTAGTAACCAAAATCTCGACATCAGAATACCTTCCATAATGAAAGGCTACCATCCATTGTAGTAACAAAAATCTCGACAACAGTCTACCTTCCATAATGACAATGCTACCATCCATTTGAGTAACAAAAATCTCGACAACAGACTACCTTCCATAATGACAAGGCTACCATCCATTGGAGTAACAAAAATATCGACAACAGAATACCTTCCATTATGACTAGGCTACCATCCATTGGAGAAATAAAGATATCGACAACAGACTACCTTCCATAATAACAAGGCTACCATACATTGTGGTAACAAAAATATCGACATAAGTCTACCTTCCATAATGACAAGGCTACCATCCATTGGAGTAACAAAAATCTCGACAATAGACTACCTTCCATAATGACAAGGCTACCATTCATTGGAGTGACAAAAATCTCGACAACAAACTAATTTCCATAATGACAAGGCTATCATCCATTGGAGTAACGAAAATCTCGACAACAAACTACCTTCCATAATGACAAGGCTACCATCCATTGGAGTAACAAAAATCGCGAAAACAGACTATCTTCCATAATGACAAGGCTACCATCCATTGGAGTGACAAAAATCTCGACAATAGACTACCTTCCATAATGACTAAGCTACCATCCATTAGAGTAACAAAGATATGAACAACATACTACCTTCTATAATAACAAGGCTACCAGACATTGTAATAACAAAAATATGGACAACAAACTACCTTCCATAATGACAAGTCTACCTTAGATTGTAGTAACAAAAATCTCGACAACAGTCTACCTTCCATAATGACAAGGCTACAATCCATTGGAGTAACAAAAATCTCGACAATAGACTACCTTCCATAATGACAAGGCTACCATCCATTGGAGTGACAAAAATCTCGAAAACAGACTACCTTCCATAATGACAAGGCTACAATCCATTGTAGTAATGAGAATATCAACAAGAAACTACCTTCCATAATGACAAGGCTACCATGCATTGGAGTAATGAAAATATCAACAAGAGACTACCTTCCATAATGACAAGGCTACCATCCATTGGAGTAACAAAATCTCGACAACAAACTACCTTCCATAATGACAAGGCTACCATCCATTGGAGTAACAAAAATCTCGACAACAAACTACGTTCCATAATGATAAGGCTACCATCCATTAGAGTTACAAAAATATCGACAACAGTCTACCTTCCATAATTACAAGGCTACCATCCATTGGAGTAATAAAAATATCAACAATAGACTACCTTCCATAATGAAAAGCCTACCAACCATTGGAGTAACAAAAAGCTGGACAACATAATACCTTGCATAATGACTAGGCTACTATCCATTGGAGTAACAAAGATATCGACAACAGACTACCTTCCATAATGACTAGGCTACTATCCATTGGAGTAACAAAAATCTCGACAACAGACAACCTTCCATAATGACAAGGCTACCATCCATTGGAGTAACAAAAATATCGACAATAGACTACCTTCCATAATGAAAAGGCTAACAACCATTGGAGTAACAAAAATCTGGACAACATAATACCTTCCGTAATGACTAGGCTACTATCCATTGTAGTAACAAAGATATCGACAACAGACTACCTTCCATAATGACTAGGCTACTATCCATTGGAGTAACAAAAATCTCGACAACAGACAAACTTCCATAATGACAAGGCTACCATCCATTGGAGTAACAAATATTTCGAAAACAGACTACCTTCCATAATGACAAGGCTAAAATCCATTGGAGTAACAAAAATCTCGACAACAGACTACCTTTCATAATGACAAGGCTACCATCTATTGGAATAACAAAAATCTAGAGAACAAACTTCCTTCCATAATGACAAGGCTACCATCCAATGGAATAACAAATATATCGACAACATACTACCTTCCATAATGACAAGGCTACCATCAATTGTAGTAACCAAAATCTCGACAACAAAATACCTTCCATAATGACAAGGCTACCATCCATTGGAGTAACAAAAATCTCGACAACAGTCTACCTTCCATAATGAACATGCTACCATCCATTTGGGTAACAAAAATCTCGACAACAGACTACCTTCCATAATGACAAGGCTACCATCCATTGTAGTAACAAAAATCTAGACCACAGACTACCTTCCATAATGACAAGGCTACCATCCATTGGAGTAACGAAAATCTCGACAACAAACTACATTCCATAATGAATAGGCTACCATCCATTGGACTAACGAAAATCTCGACAACTTACTACCTTCCATAATGACAAGGCTACCATCCATTGGAGTAACGAAAATCTCGAGAACAAACTACATTCCATTATGACTAGGCTACCATCCATTGGAGTAACAAAAATCTCGACAACAGACTACCTTTCATAATGACAAGTCTACCATCTACTGGAATAACAAAAATCTAGAGAACAAACTGCCTTCCATAATGACAAGGCTACCATCCAATGGAATAACAAAAATATCGACAAATACTACCTTCCATAATGACAAGGCTACCATCAATTGTAGTAACCAAAATCTCGACATCAGAATACCTTCCATAATGACAAGGCTACCATCCATAATGAACATGCTACCAAGTATTTGGGTAACAAAAATCTCGACAACAGACTACCTTCCATAATGACAATGCTACCATCCATTGTAGTAACAAAAATCTCGAGAACAGACAACCTTCCATAATGACAAGGCTACCATCCATTGGAGTAACAAAAATTTTGAAAATAGACTACCTTCCATAATGACAAGGCTACCATCCATTGGAGTAACAAAAATGTCGACAACAGAATACCTTCCATTATGAATAGGCTACCATCCATTGGAGTAACAAAGATATCGACAACAGACTACCTTCCATAATGACAAGGCTACCATACATTGTGGTAACAAAAATCTCGACATAAGTCTACCTTCCATAATGACAAGGCTACCATCCATTGTAGTAACAAAAATCTCGACAATAGACTACCTTCCATAATGACAAGGCTACCATCCATTGGAGTGACAAAAATCTCGAAAACAGACTACCTTCCATAATGACAAGGCTACCATGGATTGGAGTAATGAAAATATCAACAAGAGACTACCTTCCATAATGACAAAGCTACCATCCATTGGAGTAACAAAAATCTCGCCAACAGACTACCTTCCATAATGACAAGGCTACCATCCATTGGAGTGACAAAAATCTCGACAATAGACTACCTTCCATAATGACAAGGCTATCATCCATTAGAGTTACAAAAATATCGACAACTGACTACCTTCGATAATGACAAGGCTACCATCCATTGGAGTGACAAAAATATCGACAACAAACTACATTCCATAATGACAAGGCTACCATCCATTGGAGTAACAAAAATCTCGACAACAAACTACCTTCCATAATGACAAGTCTACCATCCATTAGAGTTACAAAAATATCGACAACAGACTACCTTCCATAATAAAAAGGCTACCATCCATTGGAGTAACAAAAATATCGACAATAGACTACCTTCCATAATGAAAAGGCTAACAACCATTGGAGTAACAAAAATCTGGACAACATAATACCTTCCGTAATGACTAGGCTACTATCCATTGGAGTAACAAAGATATCGACAACAGACTACCTTCCATAATGAATAGGCTACTATCCATTGGAGTAACAAAAATCTCGACAACAGACAAACTTCCATAATGACAAGGCTACCATCCATTGGAGTAACAAAAATTTCGAAAACAGACTACCTTCCATAATGACAAGGCTAAAATCCATTGGAGTAACAAAAATATCGACAACATACTACCTTTCATCATGACAAGGCTACCATCTATTAGAATAACAAAAATCTAGAGTACAAACTGCCTTCCATAATGACAAGGCTACCATCCAATGGAATAACAAAAATCTCGACAAATACTACCTTCCATAATGACAAGGCTACCATCAATTATAGTAACCAAAATATCGACATCCAAATACCTTCCATAATGACAAGGCTACCATCCATTGTAGTAACAAAAATCTCGACAACAGTCTACCTTCCATATTGACAATGCTACCATCCATTTGAGTAACAAAAATCTCGACAACAAAATACCTTCCATAATGACAAGGCTACCATCCATTGTAGTAACAAAAATCTAGACCACAGACTACCTTCCATAATGACAAGGCTACCATCCATTGGACTAACGAAAATCTCGACAACATACTACATTCCATAATGACAAGGCTACCATCCATTGGAGTAACAAAAATATCGACAACAGAATACCTTCCATTATGAGTAGGCTACCATCCATTGGAGTAACAAAGATATCGACAACAGACTACCTTCCATAATGACAAGGCTACCATACATTGTGGTAACAAAAATCTCGACATAAGTCTACCTTCCATAATGACAAGGCTACCATCCATTGGAGTAACAAAAATCTCGACAATAGACTACCTTCCATAATGACAAGGCTACCATCCATTGGTTTGACAAAAATCTCGAAAACAGACTACCTTCCATAATGACAAGGCTATCATGCATTGGAGTAAAGAAAATATCAACAAGAGACTACCTTCCATAATTACAAAGCTACCATCCATTGGAGTAACAAAAATCTCGCCAACAGACTACCTTCCATAATGACAAGGCTACCATCCATTGGAGTGACAAAAATCTCGACAATAGACTACCTTCAATAATGACAAGGCTACCATCCATTAGAGTTACAAAAATATTGACAACTGACTACCTTCGATAATAACAAGGCTACCATCCATTGGAGTGACAAAAATATCGAAAACAAACTACATTCCATAATGACAAGGCTACCATCCATTGGAGTAACAAAAATATCGACAACAGACTACCTTCCATAATGACTAGGCTACTATCCATTGGAGTAACAAAAATCTCGACAACAGACAAACTTCCATAATGACAAGGCTACCATCCATTGGAGTAACAAAAATATCGACAATAGACTACCTTCCATAATGAAAAGGCTAACAACCATTGGAGTAACAAAAATCTGGACAACATAATACCTTCCGTAATGACTAGGCTACTATCCATTGTAGTAACAAAGATATCGACAACAGACTACCTTCCATAATGACTAGGCTACTATCCATTGGAGTAACAAAAATCTCGACAACAGACAAACTTCCATAATGACAAGGCTACCATCCATTGGAGTAACAAATATTTCGAAAACAGACTACCTTCCATAATGACAAGGCTAAAATCCATTGGAGTAACAAAAATCTCGACAACAGACTACCTTTCATAATGACAAGGCTACCATCTATTGGAATAACAAAAATCTAGAGAACAAACTGCCTTTCATAATGACAAGGCTACCATCAATTGTAGTAACCAAAATCTCGACATCAGAATACCTTCCATAATGAAAGGCTACCATCCATTGTGGTAACAAAAATCTCGACAACAGTCTACCTTCCATAATGACAATGCTACCATCCATTTGAGTAACAAAAATCTCGACAACAGACTACCTTCCATAATGACAAGGCTACCATCCATTGGAGTAACAAAAATATCGACAACAGAATACCTTCCATTATGACTAGGCTACCATCCATTGGAGAAATAAAGATATCGACAACAGACTACCTTCCATAATAACAAGGCTACCATACATTGTGGTAACAAAAATATCGACATAAGTCTACCTTCCATAATGACAAGGCTACCATCCATTGGAGTAACAAAAATCTCGACAATAGACTACCTTCCATAATGACAAGGCTACCATCCATTGGAGTAACAAAAATCTCGACAACAAACTACCTTCGATAATGATAAGGCTAGCATCCATTAGAGTAACAAAAATCTCGACAACAGACTATCTTCCATAATGACAAGGCTACGATCCATTAGAGTAACAAAAATCTCGTAAACAGACTACCTTACATAATGACAAGGCTACCATCCATTAGAGTAATCAAAATATGAACAAGAGACTACTTTCCATAATGACAAGGCTACCATCCATTGGAGTAATGAAAATATCAACAAGAGACTACCTTCCATAATGACAAGGCTACCATCAATTGGAGTAACAAAAATCTCGCCACCAGTCTACCTTTCATAATAACACGGCTACCTTCCATTGGAGTGACAAAAATATCGACAACAGACTACCTCCCATAATGACAAGGCTACCATCCATAGGAGTAACAAAAATCGCGAAAACAGACTATCTTCCATAATGACAAGGCTACCATTCATTGGAGTGACAAAAATCTCGACAATAGACTACCATCCATATTGACTAAGCTACCATCAATTAGAGTAACAAAGATATCCATAACAGACTACCTTCTATAATGAAAAGGCTACCATACATTATAATAACAAAAATTTGGACAACAAACTACCTTCCATAATGACAAGACTACCTTACACTGTAGTAACAAAAATCTCGACAACAGTTACTTTCCATAATGACAAGGCTACAATCCATTGGAGTAACAAAAATCTCGACAATAGACTACCTTCGATAATGACAACGCTACCATCCATTGGAGTGACAAAAATCTCGACAACAAAATACATTCGATAATGACAAGGCTACCATCCATTGGAGTGACAAAAATATCGACAACAAACTACATTCCATAATGACAAGGCTACCATCCATTGGAGTAACAAAAATCTCGACAACAAACTACCTTCCATAATGACAAGGCTACCATCCATTAGAGTGACAAAAATATCGACAACAGACTACCTTCCATAATGACAAGGCTACCATCCATTGGAGTAACAAAAAGATCAACAATAGACTACCTTCCATAATGAAAAGCCTACCATCCATTGGAGTAACAAAAATCTGGACAACAGAATAACTTCCGTAATGACTAGGCTACTATCAATTGGAGTAACAAAGATATCGACAACAGACTAACTTCCATAATGACAATGCTACCATCCATTGGAGTAACAAAAATCTCGAGAACAGACAACCTTCCATAATGACAAGGCTACCATCCATTGGAGTAACAAAAATTTTGAAAATAGACTACCTTCCATAATGACAAGGCTAAAATCCATTGGAGTAACAAAAATCTCGACAACAGACTACCCTTCATAATGACAAGGCTAGCATCTATTGGAATAACAAAAATCTAGAGAACAGACTGCCTTCCATAATGACAAGGCTACCATCCAATGGAATAACAAAAATGTCGACAACAGAATACCTTCCATAATGACAAGGCTACCATCCATTGTAGTAACAAAAATCTCGACAATAGTCTACCTTCCATAATGACAATGCTACCATCCATTTTAGTAACAAAAATCTCGATAAAAGACTACCTTCCATAATGACAAAGCTACCATCCATTGTAGTAACAAAAATCTAGACAACAGACCACCTTACATAATGACAAGGCTACCATCAATTGGACTAACGAAAATCTCGACAACAAACTAGCTTCCATAATTACAAGGCTACCATCCATTGGAGTAATAAAAATATCGACAATAGACTACCTTCCATAATGACAAGGCTACATTCCCTTGGAGTAACAAAAATATCGACAACAGAATACCTTCCATTATGACTAGGCTACCATCCATTGGAGTGACAAAAATTTCGACAACAAAATACCTTCCATAATGACAAGGTTACCATCCATTGGAGTAACAAAAATCTCGAAAACAGACTACCTTCCATAATGACAAGGCTAAAATCCATTGGAATAACAAAAATCTCGACAACATACTACCTTCCTTAATGACAAGACTACCATCAATTGTAGTAACGAAAATCTCGACAACAGACTACCTTCTATAATGACAAGGCTGCCATCCATTGTAGTAACAAAAATCTCAACAATAGAGTACCTTCCATAATGACAATGCTACCATCCATTGGAGTAACAAAAATTTCGAAAACAGACTAGCTTCCATAATGACAAGGCTACCATGCATTGGAGTAATGAAAATATCAACAAGAGACTACCTTCCATAATGACAAGGCTACCATCCATTCGAGTAACAAAAATCTCGCCAACAGACTACCTTCCATAATGACAAGGCTACCATCCATTGGAGTGACAAAAATATCTACAATAGACTACCTTCCATAATGACATGGCTACCATCCATTGGAGTAACAAAAATCTCGACAAGACACTACCTTCCATAATGACAAGGCTACCATCCATTGGAGTAACGAAAATCTTGACAATATACTACCTTCCATAATGACAAGGCTACAATCCATTGGAGTAACAAAAATCTCGAGAACAATCTACCTTCCATAATGACAAGGCTACTATCCATTGGAGTAACAAAAATCTCGAAAATAGACTACTTTCCATAATGACAAGGCTAAAATCCATTGGAGTAACAAAAATCTCGACAACTGACTACCTTTCATAATGACAAGGCTACCATCTATTGGAATAACTAAAATATCGACAACAAACTATGTTCCATAATGAAAAGCCTACCATCCATTGGAGTAACAAAAATATCGACAACATAATACCTTCCATAATGACTAGGCTACTATCCATTGGAGTAACAAAGATATCGAAAACAGACTACCTTCCATAATGACAAGGCTACCATCCATGGAGTGACAATAATCTCGACAATAGACTACCTTCTATAATTACAAGGCTACCATACATTGCAATAACAAAAATATTGACCACAAACTACCTTCCATAATGACAAGGCTACCATACATTGTGGTAACAAAAATCTCGACAACAGTCTACCTTCCATAATGACAAGGGTACCATCCATTAGAGTGACAAAAATATCGACAACAAACTACCTTCCATAATGACAAGGCTACCATCCATTGGAGTAACAAAAATATCAACAATAGACTACCTTCCATAATGAAAAGCCTACCATCCATTGGAGTAACAAAAATCTGGACAACAGAATAACTTCCGTAATGACTAGGCTACTATACATTGGAGTAACAAAGATATCGACAACAGACTAACTTCCATAATGACAATGCTACCATCCATTGGAGTAACAAAAATCTCGAGAACAGACAACCTTCCATAATGACAAGGATACCATCCATTGGAGTAACAAAATTTTTGAAAATAGACTACCTTCCATAATGACAAGGCTAAAATCCATTGGAGTAACAAAAATCTCGACAACAGACAACCCTTCATAATGACAAGGCTACCATCTATTGGAATAACAAAAATCTAACGAACAAACTGCCTTCCATAATGACAAGGCTACCATCCAATGGAATAACAAAAATCTCGACAACATACTACCTTCCATAATGACAAGGCTACCATAAATTGTATAAACCAAAATCTCGACAACAGAATTCCTTCCATAATGACAAGGCTACCATCCATTGTAGTAACAAAAATCTCGACAATAGTCTACCCTCCATAATGACAATGCTACCATCCATTTGAGTAACAAAAATCTCGATAAAAGACTACCTTCCATAATGACAAAGCTACCATCCATTGTAGTAACAAAAATCTAGACAACAGACCACCTTACATAATGACAAGGCTACCATCCATTGGACTAACGAAAATCTCGACAACAAACTACCTTCCATAGTGACAAGGCTACCATCCATTGGAGTAATAAAAATATCGACAATAGACTACCTTCCATAATGACAAGGCTACATTCCCTTGGAGTAACAAAAATATCGACAACAGAATACCTTCCATTATGACTAGGCCACCATCCATTGGAGTGACAAAAATTTCGACAATAGAATACCTTCCATAATGACAAGGTTACCATCCATTGGAGTAACAAAAATCTCGAAAACAGACTACCTTCCATTATGACAAGGCTAAAATCCATTGGAATAACAAAAATCTCGACAACATACTACCTTCCTTAATGACAAGACTACCATCAATTGTAGTAACGAAAATCTCGACAACAGACTACCTTCTATAATGACAAGGCTGGCATCCATTGTAGTAACAAAAATCTCAACAATAGAGTACCTTCCATAATGACAATGCTACCATCCATTCGAGTAACAAAAATTTCGAAAACAGACTAGCTTCCATAATGACAAGGCTACCATGCATTGGAGTAATGAAAATATCAACAAGAGACTACCTTCCATAATGACAAGGTTACCATCCATTCGAGTAACAAAAATCTCGCCAACAGACTACCTTCCATAATGACAAGGCTACCATCCATTGGAGTGACAAAAATATCTACAATAGACTACCTTCCATAATGACAAGGCTACCATCCATTGGAGTAACAAAAATCTCGACAACACACTACCTTCCATAATGACAAGGCTACCATGCATTGGAGTAACGAAAATCTCGACAATATACTACCTTCGATAATGACAAGGCTACCATCCATTGGAGTAACAAAAATCTCGAGAACAATCTACCTTCCATAATGACAAGGCTACCATCCATTGGAGTTACAAAAATCTCGAAAATAGACTACCTTCCATAATGACAAGGCTAAAATCCATTGGAGTAACAAAAATCTCGACAACAAACTACCTTTCATAATGACAAGGCTACCATCTATTGGAATAACAAAAATATCGAAACCAAACTATGTTCCATAATGAAAAGCCTACCATCCATTGGAGTAACAAAAATATCGACAACATAATACCTTCCATAATGACTAGGCTACTATCCATTGGAGTAACAAAGATATCGAAAACAGACTACCTTCCATAATGACAAGGCTACCATCCATGGAGTGACAATAATCTCGACAATAGACTACCTTCTATAATGACAAGGCTACCATACATTGCAATAACAAAAATATTGACCACAAACTACCTTCCATAATGACAAGGCTACCATACATTGTGGTAACAAAAATCTCGACAACAGTCTACCTTCCATAATGACAAGGCTACCATCCATTAGAGTGACAAAAATATCGACAACAGACTACCTTCCATAATGACAAGGCTACCATCCATTGGAGTAACAAAAATATCTACAATAGACTACCTTCCATAATGAAAAGCCTACCATCCATTGGAGTAACAAAAATCTGGACAACAGAATAACTTCCGTAATGACTAGGCTACTATACATTGGAGTAACAAAGATATCGACAACAGAGTAACTTCCATAATGACAATGCTACCATCCATTGGAGTAACAAAAATCTCGAGAACAGACAACCTTCCATAATGACAAGGCTACCATCCATTGGAGTAACAAAAATTTTGAAAATAGACTACCTTCCATAATGACAAGGCTAAAATCCATTGGAGTAACAAAAATCTTGACAACATACTACCCTTCATAATGACAAGGCTACCATCTATTGGAATAACTAAAATCTAAAGAACAGACTGCCTTCCATAATGACAAGGCTACCATCCAATGGAATAAGAAAAATCTCGACAACATACTACCTTCCATAATGACAAGGCTACCATAAATTGTATAAACCAAAATCTCGACAACAGAATACCTTCCATAATGACAAGGCTACCATCCATTGTAGTAACAAAAATCTCGACAACAGTCTACCTTCCATAATGACAATGCTACCATCCATTTGAGTAACAAAAATCTCGATAAAAGACTACCTTCCATAATGACAAAGCTACCATCCATTGTAGTAACAAAAATCTAGACAACAAACCACCTTACATAATGACAAGGCTACCATCCATTGGACTAACGAAAATCTCGACAATAAACTACCTTCCATAATGACAAGGCTACCATCCATTGGAGTAATAAAAATATCGACAATAGACTACCTTCCATAATGACAAGGCTACATTCCCTTGGAGTAACAAAAATATCGACAACATAATACCTTCCATTATGACTAGGCCACCATCCATTGGAGTGAAAAAAATTTCGACAACAGAATACCTTCCATAATGACTAGGCTACCATCCATTGGAGAAACAAAGATATCGACAACAGACTACCTTCCATAATAACAAGGCTACCATACATTGTGGTAACAAAAATATCGACATAAGTCTACCTTCCATAATGACAAGGCTACCATCCATTGGAGTAACAAAAATCTCGACAATAGACTACCTTCCATAATGACAAGGCTACCATCCATTGGAGTAACAAAAATCTCGACAACAAACTACCTTCGATAATGATAAGGCTAGCATCCATTAGAGTAACAAAAATCTCGACAACAGACTATCTTCCATAATGACAAGGCTACGATCCATTAGAGTAACAAAAATCTCGTAAACAGACTACCTTACATAATGACAAGGCTACCATCCATTAGAGTAATCAAAATATGAACAAGAGACTACCTTCCATAATGACAAGGCTACCATCCATTGGAGTAATGAAAATATCAACAAGAGACTACCTTCCATAATGACAAGGCTACCATCAATTGGAGTAACAAAAATCTCGCCACCAGTCTACCTTTCATAATAACACGGCTACCTTCCATTGGAGTGACAAAAATATCGACAACAGACTACCTCCCATAATGACAAGGCTACCATCCATAGGAGTAACAAAAATCGCGAAAACAGACTATCTTCCATAATGACAAGGCTACCATTCATTGGAGTGACAAAAATCTCGACAATAGACTACCATCCATATTGACTAAGCTACCATCAATTAGAGTAACAAAGATATCCATAACAGACTACCTTCTATAATGAAAAGGCTACCATACATTATCATAACAAAAATTTGGACAACAAACAACCTTCCATAATGACAAGGCTACCTTACACTGTAGTAACAAAAATCTCGACAACAGTTATTTTCCATAATGACAAGGCTACAATCCATTGGAGTAACAAAAATCTCGACAATAGACTACCTTCGATAATGACAACGCTACCATCCATTGGAGTGACAAAAATCTCGACAACAAAATACATTCGATAATGACAAGGCTACCATCCATTGGAGTGACAAAAATATCGACAACAAACTACATTCCATAATGACAAGGCTACCATCCATTGGAGTAACGAAAATCTCGACAACAAACTACCTTCCATAACGACAAGGCTACCATCCATTAGAGTGACAAAAATATCGACAACAGACTACCTTCCATAATGACAAGGCTACCATCCATTGGAGTAACAAAAATATCAACAATAGACTACCTTCCATAATGAAAAGCCTACCATCCATTGGAGTAACAAAAATCTGGACAACAGAATAACTTCCGTAATGACTAGGCTACTATCCATTGGAGTAACAAAGATATCGACAATAGACTAACTTCCATAATGACAATACTACCATCCATTGGAGTAACAAAAATCTCGAGAACAGACAACCTTCCATAATGACAAGGCTACCATCCATTGGAGTAACAAAAATTTTGAAAATAGACTACCTTCCATAATGACAAGGCTAAAATCCATTGGAGTAACAAAAATCTCGACAACAGACTACCCTTCATAATGACAAGGCTACCATCTATTGGAATAACAAAAATCTAGAGAACAGACTGCCTTCCATAATGACAAGGCTACCATCCAATGGAATAACAAAAATCTCGACAACAGAATACCTTCCATAATGACAAGGCTACCATCCATTGTAGTAACAAAAATCTCGACAATAGTCTACCTTCCATAATGACAATGCTACCATCCATTTTAGTAACAAAAATCTCGATAAAAGACTACCTTCCATAATGACAAAGCTACCATCCATTGTAGTAACAAAAATCTAGACAACAGACCACCTTACATAATGACAAGGCTACCATCAATTGGACTAACGAAAATCTCGACAACAAACTACCTTCCATAATTACAAGGCTACCATCCATTGGAGTAATAAAAATATCGACAATAGACTACCTTCCATAATGACAAGGCTACATTCCCTTGGAGTAACAAAAATATCGACAACAGAATACCTTCCATTATGACTAGGCTACCATCCATTGGAGTGACAAAAATTTCGACAACAAAATACCTTCCATAATGACAAGGTTACCATCCATTGGAGTAACAAAAATCTCGAAAACAGACTACCTTCCATAATGACAAGGCTAAAATCCATTGGAATAACAAAAATCTCGACAACATACTACCTTCCTTAATGACAAGACTACCATCAATTGTAGTAACGAAAATCTCGACAACAGACTACCTTCTATAATGACAAGGCTGCCATCCATTGTAGTAACAAAAATCTCAACAATAGAGTACCTTCCATAATGACAATGCTACCATCCATTGGAGTAACAAAAATTTCGAAAACAGACTAGCTTCCATAATGACAAGGCTACCATGCATTGGAGTAATGAAAATATCAACAAGAGACTACCTTCCATAATGACAAGGCTACCATCCATTCGAGTAACAAAAATCTCGCCAACAGACTACCTTCCATAATGACAAGGCTACCATCCATTGGAGTGACAAAAATATCTACAATAGACTACCTTCCATAATGACAAGGCTACCATCCATTGGAGTAACAAAAATCTCGACAAGACACTACCTTCCATAATGACAAGGCTACCATCCATTGGAGTAACGAAAATCTCGACAATATACTACCTTCCATAATGACAAGGCTACAATCCATTGGAGTAACAAAAATCTCGAGAACAATCTACCTTCCATAATGACAAGGCTACCATCCATTGGAGTAACAAAAATCTCGAAAATAGACTACTTTCCATAATGACAAGGCTAAAATCCATTGGAGTAACAAAAATCTCGACAACAGACTACCTTTCATAATGACAAGGCTACCATAATGAAAAGCCTACCATCCATTGGAGTAACAAAAATATCGACAACATAATACCTTCCATAATGACTAGGCTACTATCCATTGGAGTAACAAAGATATCGAAAACAGACTACCTTCCATAATGACAAGGCTACCATCCATGGAGTGACAATAATCTCGACAATAGACTACCTTCTATAATTACAAGGCTACCATACATTGCAATAACAAAAATATTGACCACAAACTACCTTCCATAATGACAAGGCTACCATACATTATGGTAACAAAAATCTCGACAACAGTCTACCTTCCATAATGACAAGGGTACCATCCATTAGAGTGACAAAAATATCGACAACAAACTACCTTCCATAATGACAAGGCTACCATCCATTGGAGTAACAAAAATATCAACAATAGACTACCTTCCATAATGAAAAGCCTACCATCCATTAGAGTAACAAAAATCTGGACAACAGAATAACTTCCGTAATGACTAGGCTACTATACATTGGAGTAACAAAGATATCGACAACAGACTAACTTCCATAATGACAATGCTACCATCCATTGGAGTAACAAAAATCTCGAGAACAGACAACCTTCCATAATGACAAGGATACCATCCATTGGAGTAACAAAAATTTTGAAAATAGACTACCTTCCATAATGACAAGGCTAAAATCCATTGGAGTAACAAAAATCTCGACAACAGACTGCCCTTCATAATGACAAGGCTACCATCTATTGGAATAACAAAAATCTAAAGAACAAACTGCCTTCCATAATGACAAGGCTACCATCCAATGGAATAACAAAAATCTCGACAACATACTACCTTCCATAATGACAAGGCTACCATAAATTGTATAAACCAAAATCTCGACAACAGAATTCCTTCCATAATGACAAGGCTACCATCCATTGTAGTAACAAAAATCTCGACAACAGTCTACCCTCCATAATGACAATGCTACCATCCATTTGAGTAACAAAAATCTCGATAAAAGACTACCTTCCATAATGCCAAGGCTACCATCCATTGTAGTAACAAAAATCTAGACAACAGACCACCTTACATAATGACAAGGCTACCATCCATTGGACTAACGAAAATCTCGACAACAAACTACCTTCCATAGTGACAAGGCTACCATCCATTGGAGTAATAAAAATATCGACAATAGACTACCTTCCATAATGACAAGGCTACATTCCCTTGGAGTAACAAAAATATCGACAACAGAATACCTTCCATTATGACTAGGCCACCATCCATTGGAGTGACAAAAATTTTGACAATAGAATACCTTCCATAATGACAAGGTTACCATCCATTGGAGTAACAAAAATCTCGAAAATAGACTACCTTCCATAATGACAAGGCTAAAATCCATTGGAATAACAAAAATCTCGACAACATACTACCTTCCTTAATGACAAGACTACCATCAATTGTAGTAACGAAAATCTCGACAACAGACTACCTTCTATAATGACAAGGCTGGCATCCATTGTAGTAACAAAAATCTCAACAATAGAGTACCTTCCATAATGACAATGCTACCATCCATTGGAGTAACAAAAATTTCGAAAACAGACTAGCTTCCATAATGACAAGGCTACCATGCATTGGAGTAATGAAAATATCAACAAGAGACTACCTTCCATAATGACAAGGTTACCATCCATTCGAGTAACAAAAATCTCGCCAACAGACTACCTTCCATAATGACAAGGCTACCATCCATTGGAGTGACAAAAATATCTACAATAGACTACCTTCCATAATGACAAGGCTACCATCCATTGGAGTAACAAAAATCTCGACAACACACTACCTTCCATAATGACAAGGCTACCATCCATTGGAGTAACGAAAATCTCGACAATATACTACCTTCGATAATGACAAGGCTACCATCCATTGGAGTAACAAAAATCTCGAGAACAATCTACCTTACATAATGACAAGGCTACCATCCATTGGAGTTACAAAAATCTCGAAAATAGACTACCTTCCATAATGACAAGGCTAAAATCCATTGGAGTAACAAAAATCTCGATAACAGACTACCTTTCATAATGACAAGGCTAGCATCTATTGGAATAACAAAAATATCGAAACCAAACTATGTTCCATAATGAAAAGCCTACCATCCATTGGAGTAACAAAAATATCGACAACATAATACCTTCCATAATGACTAGGCTACTATCCATTGGAGTAACAAAGATATCGAAAACAGACTACCTTCCATAATGACAAGGCTACCATCCATGGAGTGACAATAATCTCGACAATAGACTACCTTCTATAATGACAAGGCTACCATACATTGCAATAACAAAAATATTGACCACAAACTACCTTCCATAATGACAAGGCTACCATACATTGTGGTAACAAAAATCTCGACAACAGTCTACCTTCCATAATGACAAGGCTACCATCCATTAGAGTGACAAAAATATCGACAACAGACTACCTTCCATAATGACAAGGCTACCATCCATTGGAGTAACAAAAATATCTACAATAGACTACCTTCCATAATGAAAAGCCTACCATCCATTGGAGTAACAAAAATCTGGACAACAGAATAACTTCCGTAATGACTAGGCTACTATACATTGGAGTAACAAAGATATCGACAACAGACTAACTTCCATAATGACAATGCTACCATCCATTGGAGTAACAAAAATCTCGAGAACAGACAACCTTCCATAATGACAAGGCTACCATCCATTGGAGTAACAAAATTTTTGAAAATAGACTACCTTCCATAATGACAAGGCTAAAATCCATTGGAGTAACAAAAATCTTGACAACAGACTACCCTTCATAATGACAAGGCTACCATCTATTGAAATAACTAAAATCTAAAGAACAGACTGCCTTCCATAATGACAAGGCTACCATCCAATGGAATAACAAAAATCTCGACAACATACTACCTTCCATAATGACAAGGCTACCATCCATTGTAGTAACAAAAATCTCGACAACAGTCTACCTTCCATAATGACAATGCTACCATCCATTTGAGTAACAAAAATCTCGATAAAAGACTACCTTCCATAATGACAAAGCTACCATCCATTGTAGTAACAAAAATCTAGACAACAAACCACCTTACATAATGACAAGGCTACCATCCATTGGACTAACGAAAATCTCG
This sequence comes from Vicia faba, assembly GCA_948472305.1. Lineage (NCBI taxonomy): Eukaryota > Viridiplantae > Streptophyta > Magnoliopsida > Fabales > Fabaceae > Vicia > Vicia faba. The sequence continues at coordinate 764,905,060 of OX451738.1, forward strand.
ACAATAAACTACCTTCCATAATGACAAGGCTACCATCCATTGGAGTAATAAAAATATCGACAATAGACTACCTTCCATAATGACAAGGCTACATTCCCTTGGAGTAACAAAAATATCGACAACATAATACCTTCCATTATGACTAGGCCACCATCCATTGGAGTGAAAAAAAATTCGACAACAGAATACCTTCCATAATGACAAGGTTACCATCCATTGGAGTAACAAAAATCTCGAAAACAGACTACCTTCCATAATGACAAGGCTAAAATCCATTGGAATAACAAAAATCTCGACAACATACTACCTTCCTTAATGACAAGACTACCATCAATTGTAGGAACGAAAATCTCGACAACAGACTACCTACTGTAATGACAAGGCTGCCATCCATTTTAGTAACAAAAATCTCAACAATAGAGTACCTTCCATAATGACAATGCTACCATCCATTGGAGTAACAAAAATTTCGAAAACAGACTAGCTTCTATAATGACAAGGCTACCATGCATTGGAGTAATGAAAATATCAACAAGAGACTACTTCCATAATGACAAGGCTACCATCCAATCGAGTAACAAAAATCTCGCCAACAGACTACCTTCCATAATGACAAGGCTACCATCCATTGGAGTGACAAAAATATCTACAATAGACTACCTTCCATAATGACAAGGCTACCATCCATTGGAGTAACAAAAATATCTACAATAGACTACCTTCCATAATGAAAAGCCTACCATCCATTGGAGTAACAAAAATCTGGACAACAGAATAACTTCCGTAATGACTAGGCTACTATACATTGGAGTAACAAAGATATCGACAACAGACTAACTTCCATAATGACAATGCTACCATCCATTGGAGTAACAAAAATCTCGAGAACAGACAACCTTCCATAATGACAAGGCTACCATCCATTGGAGTAACAAAATTTTTGAAAATAGACTACCTTCCATAATGACAAGGCTAAAATCCATTGGAGTAACAAAAATCTTGACAACAGACTACCCTTCATAATGACAAGGCTACCATCTATTGGAATAACTAAAATCTAAAGAACAGACTGCCTTCCATAATGACAAGGCTACCATCCAATGGAATAACAAAAATCTCGACAACATACTACCTTCCATAATGACAAGGTTACCATAAATTGTATAAACCAAAATCTCGACAACAGAATACCTTCCATAATGACAAGGCTACCATCCATTATAGTAACAAAAATCTCGACAACAGTCTACCTTCCATAATGACAATGCTACCATCCATTTGAGTAACAAAAATCTCGATAAAAGACTACCTTCCATAATGACAAAGCTACCATCCATTGTAGTAACAAAAATCTAGACAACAAACCACCTTACATAATGACAAGGCTACCATCCATTGGACTAACGAAAATCTCGACAATAAACTACCTTCCATAATGACAAGGCTACCATCCATTGGAGTAATAAAAATATCGACAATAGACTACCTTCCATAATGACAAGGCTACATTCCCTTGGAGTAACAAAAATATCGACAACATAATACCTTCCATTATGACTAGGCCACCATCCATTGGAGTGAAAAAAATTTCGACAACAGAATACCTTCCATAATGACAAGGTTACCATCCATTGGAGTAACAAAAATCTCGAAAACAGACTACCTTCCATAATGACAAGGCTAAAATCCATTGGAATAACAAAAATCTCGACAACATACTACCTTCCTTAATGACAAGACTACCATCAATTGTAGGAACGAAAATCTCGACAACAGACTACCTTCTATAATGACAAGGCTGCCATCCATTTTAGTAACAAAAATCTCAACAATAGAGTACCTTCCATAATGACAATGCTACCATCCATTGGAGTAACAAAAATTTCGAAAACAGACTAGCTTCTATAATGACAAGGCTACCATGCATTGGAGTAATGAAAATATCAACAAGAGACTACTTCCATAATGACAAGGCTACCATCCATTCGAGTAACAAAAATCTCGCCAACAGACTACCTTCCATAATGACAAGGCTACCATCCATTTGAGTGACAAAAATATCTACAATAGACTACCTTCCATAATGACAAGGCTACCATCCATTGGAGTAACAAAAATCTCGACAACACACTACCTTCCATAATGACAAGGCTACCATCCATTGGAGTAACGAAAATATCGACAATATACTACCTTCCATAATGACAAGGCTACCATTCATTGGAGTAACAAAAATCTCGAGAACAATCTACCTTCCATAATGACAAGGCTACCATCCATTGGAGTAACAAAAATCTCGAAAATAGACTACCTTCCATAATGACAAGGCTAAAATCCATTGGAGTAACAAAAATCTCGACAACAGACTACCTTTCATAATGACAAGGCTACCATCTATTGGAATAACAAAAATATCGACAACAAACTATGTTCCATAATGAAAAGCCTACCATCCATTGGAGTAACAAAAATATCGACAACATAATACCTTCCATAATGACTAGGCTACTATCCATTGGAGTAACAAAGATATCGAAAACAGACTACCTTCCATAATGACAAGGCTACCTTCCATGGAGTGACAAAAATCTCGACAATAGACTACCTTCTATAATGACAAGGCTACCATACATTGCAATAACAAAAATATTGACCACAAACTACCTTCCATAATGACAAGGCTACCATACATTGTGGTAACAAAAATCTCGACAACAGTCTACCTTCCATAAGGACAAGGCTACCATTCATTGGAGTAACAAAAATCCCGACAATAGACTACCTTCCATAATGACAAGGCTACCATCCATTGGAGTGACAAAAATCTCGACAACAGACTACCTACCATAATGACAAGGCTACAATCCATTTGAGTAATGAGAATATCAACAAGAGACTACCTCCCATAATGACAAGGCTACCATGCATTGGAGTGATGAAAATATCAATAAGAGACTACCTTCCATAATGACAAGGCCACCATCCATTGGAGTAACAAAAATCCCGCCAACAGACTACCTTCCATAATGACAAGGCTACCATCTATTGGAGTGACAAAAATCTCGACAATAGAGTACCTTCTATAATGACAAGGCTACCATCCATTGGAGTAACAAAATCTCGACAACAAACTACCTTCCATAATCACAAGGCTACCATCCATTGGAGTAACAAAAATCTCGACAACAAACTACCTTCCATAATGACAAGGCTACCATCCATTAGAGTTACAAAAATATCGACAACAGACTACCTTCCATAATGACAAGGCTACCATCCATTGGAGTAACAAAAATATCAACAATAGACTACCTTCCATAATGACAAGGCTACCATCCATTGGAGTGACAAAAATATCTACAATAGACTACCTTCCATAATGACAAGGCTACCATCCATTGGAGTAACAAAAATCTCGACAACACACTACCTTCCATAATGACAAGGCTACCATCCATTGGAGTAACAAAAATCTCGACAACAGACTACCTTCCATAATGACAAGGCTACCATCCATTGGAGTAACAAAAATCTCGAGAACAATCTACCTTCCATAATGACAAGGCTACCATCCATTGGAGTAACAAAAATCTCGAAAATAGACTACCTTCCATAATGACAGGGCTAAAATCCATTGGAGTAACAAAAATCTCGACAACAGACTACCTTTCATAATGACAAGGCTACCATCTATTGGAATAACAAAAATATCGACAACAAACTATGTTCCATAATGAAAAGCCTACCATCCATTGGAGTAACAAAAATATCGACAACATAATACCTTCCATAATGACTAGGCTACTATCCATTGGAGTAACAAAGATATCGAAAACAGACTACCTTCCATAATGACAAGGCTACCTTCCATGGAGTGACAAAAATCTCGACAATAGACTACCTTCTATAATGACAAGGCTACCATACATTGCAATAACAAAAATATTGACCACAAACTACCTTCCATAATGACAAGGCTACCATACATTGTGGTAACAAAAATCTCGACAACAGTCTACCTTCCATAAGGACAAGGCTACCATTCATTGGAGTAACAAAAATCCCGACAATAGACTACCTTCCATAATGACAAGGCTACCATCCATTGGAGTGACAAAAATCTCGACAACAGACTACCTACCATAATGACAAGGCTACAATCCATTTGAGTAATGAGAATATCAACAAGAGACTACCTCCCATAATGACAAGGCTACCATGCATTGGAGTGATGAAAATATCAATAAGAGACTACCTTCCATAATGACAAGGCCACCATCCATTGGAGTAACAAAAATCCCGCCAACAGACTACCTTCCATAATGACAAGGCTACCATCTATTGGAGTGACAAAAATCTCGACAATAGAGTACCTTCCATAATGACAAGGCTACCATCCATTGGAGTAACAAAATCTCGACAACAAACTACCTTCCATAATCACAAGGCTACCATCCATTGGAGTAACAAAAATCTCGACAACAAACTACCTTCCATAATGACAAGGCTACCATCCATTAGAGTTACAAAAATATCGACAACAGACTACCTTCCATAATGACAAGGCTACCATCCATTGGAGTAACAAAAATATCAACAATAGACTACCTTCCATAATGAAAAGCCTACCATCTATTGGAGTAACAAAAATCTGGATAACATAATACCTTCCATAATGACTAGGCTACTATCCATTGGAGTAACAAAGATATCGAAAACAGACTACCTTCCATAATGACAAGGCTACCATCCATGGAGTGACAAAAATCTCGACAATAGACTACCTTCTATAATGACAAGGCTACCATACATTGCAATAACAAAAATCTCGACAACAAACTACCTTCCATAATGACAAGGCTACCATACAATGTGGTAACAAAAATCTCGACAACAGTCTACCTTCCATAATGACAAGGCTACCATCCATTGTAGTAACAACAATCTCGACAATAGACTACGTTCCATAATGACAAGGCTACCATCCATTGGAGTAACAAAAATCTCGACAACAAAATTCATTCAATAATGACAAGGCTACCATCCATTAGAGTAACAAAAATCTCGACAACAGACTACCTTCCATATGACAAGGCTAGAATCCATTATAGTAACAAAAATCTCGAAAACAGACTACCTTACATAATGAAAAGGCTACCATCCATTAGAGTAATCAAAATATAAACAAGAGACTAACTCCCATAATGACAAGGCTACAATCAATTGGAGTAACAAAAATCTCACCAACAGTCTACCTTCCATAATGACACGGCTACCAATCATTGGAGTGACAAAAATATCGACAACAGACAACTTTCTATAATGACAAGGCTACCATCCATTGGAGTAACGAAAATCTTGACAACAAATTACCTTCCATAATGACAAGGCTACCATCCATTGTAGTAACAACAATCTCGACAATAGACTACGTTCCATAATGACAAGGCTACCATCCATTGGAGTAACAAAAATCTCGACAACAAAATTCATTCAATAATGACAAGGCTACCGTCCATTAGAGTAACAAAAATCTCGACAACAGACTACCTTCCATATGACAAGGCTAGAATCCATTATAGTAACAAAAATCTCGAAAACAGACTACCTTACATAATGAAAAGGCTACCATCCATTAGAGTAATCAAAATATAAACAAGAGACTAACTCCCATAATGACAAGGCTACAATCAATTGGAGTAACAAAAATCTCACCAACAGTCTACCTTCCATAATGACACGGCTACCAATCATTGGAGTGACAAAAATATCGACAACAGACTACTTTCTATAATGACAAGGCTACCATCCATTGGAGTAACGAAAATCTTGACAACAAATTACCTTCCATAATGACAAGGCTACCATCCATTGGAGTAACAAAAATCGTGAAAACAGACTATCTTCCATAATGACAAGGCTACCATCCATTGGAGTGACAAAAATCTCGACAATATACTACCTTCCATAATGACTAAGCTACCATCCATTAGAGTAACAAAGATATCGACAACAGACTACCTTCTATAATAACAAGGCTACCATACATTGTAATAACAAAAATATGGACAACAAACTACCTTCCATAATGACAAGGCTACCTTAAATTGTAGTAACAAAAATCTCGACAACAGTCTACCTTCCATAATGACAAGGCTACCATCCATTGGAGTAACAAAAATCTCTAAAATAGACTACCTTCCATAATGACAAGGCTACATTCCATTAGAGTGACAAAAATCTCGACAACAGACTACCAACCATAATGATAAGGCTACAATCCATTAGAGTAATGAGAATATCAACAAGAGACTACCTTCCATAATGACAAGGCTACCATGCATTGGAGTAATGAAAATATTAACAAGAGAATACCTTCCATAATTACAAGGCTACCATCCATTGGAGTAACAAAAATCTCGCCAACAGACTACCTTCCATAATGACAAGGCTACCATCCATTGGAGTGACAAAAATCTCGACAATAGACTACCTTTCATAATGACAAGGCTACCATCCATTGGAGTTACAAAATCTCGACAACGAACTACCTTCCATAATGATAAGGCTACCATGCATTAGAGTTACAAAAATATCGACAACAAACTACCTTCCATAATAACAAGACTACCATCCATTGGAGTAACAAAAATATCAACAATAAACTACCTTCCATAATGAAAAGCCTACCATCCATTGGAGTAACAAAAATCTGGACAACATAATACCTTCCATAATGACTATGCTACTATCCATTGGAGTAACAAAGATATCGACAACAGACTACCTTCCATAATGACAATGCTACCATCCATTGGAGTAACAAAAATCTCGACAACAGACAACCTTCCATAATGATAAGGCTACCATCCATTGGAGTAACAAAAATTTCGAAAACAGACTACCTTCCATAATGACAAGGCTAAAATCCATTGGAGTAACAAAAATCTCGACAACAGACTACCTTTCATAATGACAAGGCTAACATCTATTGGAATAACAAAAATCTAGAGAACAAACCGCCTTCCATAATGACAAGGCTAACATCCAATGGAATAACAAAAATCTCGACAACATACTACCTTCGATAATGACAAGGCTACCATCAATTGTAGTAACCAAAATCTCGACAACAGAATACCTTCCATAATGACAAGGCTACCATCCATTGTAGTAACAAAAATCTCGACAACAGTCTACCTTCAATAATGACAATGCTACCATCTATTTGAGTAACAAAAATCTCGACAACAGACTACCTTCCATAATGACAAGGCTACCATCCATTGTAGTAACAAAAATATAGACCACAGACTACCCTCCATAATGACAAGGCTACCATCCATTGGACTAACGAAAATCTCGTCAACAGACTACCTTCCATAATGACAAGGCTACCATCCATTGGAGTAACGAAAATCTCGACAACAAACTACCTTCCATAATGAATAGGCTACCATCCATTGGAGTAACAAAAATATCGACAATAGACTACCTTCCATAATGACAAGGATACCATCCATTGGAGTAACAAAAATATCGTCAACAGAATACCTTCCATTATGACTAGGCTTCCCTCCATTGGAGTAACAAAAATATCGACAACAGTCTACCTTCCATAATGACACGGCTACCATTCATTGGAGTGACAAAAATATCGAAAACAGACTACTTTCCATAATGACAAGGCTACCATCCATTGCAGTAACGAAAATCTCAACAATAGACTACCTTCAATAATGACAAGGCTACCATCCATTGGACTAACAAAAATCTCGACAATATACTACCTTCCATAATGACTAAGCTACCATCCATTAGAGTAACAAAGATATCGACAAATGACTACCTTCTATAATAACAAGGCTACCATACATTGTAATAACAAAAATATGGACAACAAACTACCTTCCATAATGACAAGGCTACCTTACATTGTAGTAAAAAAAATCTCGACAACAGTCTACCTTCCATAATGACAAGGCTACCATCCATTGGAGTAACAAAAATCCCGACAACAGTCTACCTTCCATAATGACAAGGCTACAATCCATTGGAGTAACAAAAATCTCGAAAATTGACTACCTTCCATAATGACAAGGCTACATTCCATTGGAGTGAGAAAAATCTCGACAACAGACTACCAACCATAATGATAAGGCTACAATCCATTGGAGTAATGAGAATATCAACAAGAGACTACCTTCCATAATGACAAGGCTACCATGCATTGGAGTAATGAAAATATCAACAAGAGACTACCTTCCATAATGACAAGGCTACCATCCATTGGAGTAATTAAAATCTCGCCAACAGACTACCTTCCATAATGACAAGGCTACCATCCATTGGAGTGACAAAAATCTCGACAATAGACTACCTTCCATAATGACAAGGCTACCATCCATTGGAGTAACAAAATCTCGACAACGAACTACCTTCCATAATGACAAGGCTACCATGCATTAGAGTTACAAAAATATCGACAACAGACTACCTTCCATAATGACAAGGCTACGATACATTGGAGTAATAAAAATATCAACAATAGACTACCTTCCATAATGAAAAGCCCACCATCCATTGGAGTAAAAAAAATCTGGACAACATAATACCTTCCATAATGAAAAGGCTACCATCCATTAGAGTAACAAAAATTTCGAAAACAGACTACCTTCCATAATGACAAGGCTAAAATCCATTGGAGTAACAAAAATCTCGACAACAGACTACCTTTCATAATGACAAGGCTACCATCTATTGGAATAACAAAAATCTAGAGAACAAACTGCCTTCCATAATGACAAGGCTACCATCCAATGGAATAACAAAAATCTCGACAACATACTACCTTCCATAATGACAAGGCTACCATCAATTGTAGTAACCAAAATCACGACAACAGAATACCTTCCATAATGACAAGGCTACCATCAATTGTAGTAACAAAAATCTCGACAACAGTCTACCTTCCATAATGACAATGCTACCATCCATTTGAGTAACAAAAATCTCGACAATGGACTACCTTCCATAATGACAGGGCTACCATCCATTGTAGTAACAAAAATCTAGACCACAGACTACCCTCCATAATGACAAGGCTACCATCCATTGGAGTAACAAAAATATCGACAATAGACTACCTTCCATAATGACAAGGCTACCATCCATTGGAGTAACAAAAATCTCGTCAACAGAATACCTTCCATTATGACTAGGCTTCCCTCCATTGGAGTAACAAAAATATCGACAACAGTCTACCTTCCATAATGACACGGCTACCATTCATTGGAGTGACAAAAATATCGACAACAGACTACTTTCCATAATGACAAAGCTACCATCCATTAGAGTAACGAAAATCTCAACAACAGACTACCTTCCATGATGACAAGGCTACCATCCATTGGACTAACAAAAATCTCAACAATATACTACCTTCCATAATGACTAAGCTACCATCCATTAGAGTAACAAAGATATCGACAAAAGACTACCTTCTATAATAACAAGGCTACCATACATTGTAATAACAAAAATATGGACAACAAACTACCTTCCATAATGACAAGGCTACCTTACATTGTAGTAACAAAAATCTCGACAACAGTCTACCTTCCATAATGACAAGGCTACTATCCATTGGAGTAACAAAAATCTCGAAAATAGACTACCTTCCATAATGACAAGGCTACATTCCATTGGAGTGACAAAAATCTCGAGAACAGACTACCAACCATTATGATAAGGCTACAATCCATTGGAGTAATGAGAATATCAACAAGAGACTACCTTCCATAATGACAAGGCTACCATCCATTGGAGTAATAAAAATCTCGCCAACAGACTACCTTCCATAATGAGAAGGCTACCATCCATTGGAGTGACAAAAATCTCGACAATAGACTACCTTCCATAATGACAAGGCTACCATCCATTAGAGTAACAAAATCTCGACAACGAACTACCTTCCATAATGACAAGGCTACCATGCATTAGAGTTACAAAAATATCGACAACAGACTACCTTCCATAATGACAAGGCTACGATCCATTGGAGTAATAAAAATATCAATAATAGACTACCTTCCATAATGAAAAGCCTACCATCCATTGGAGTAACAAAAATCTGGAAAACATAATACCTTCCATAATGATTAGGCTACTATCCATTGGAGTAACAAAGATATCGACAACAGACTACCTTCCATAATGACAATGCTACCATCCATTGGAGTAACAAAAATCTCGACAACAGACAACCTTCCATAATGAAAAGGCTACCATCCATTGGAGTAACAAAAATTTCGAAAACAAACTACCTTCCATAATGACAAGGCTAAAATCTATTGGAGTAACAAAAATCTCGACAACAGACTACCTTTCATAATGACAAGGCTACCATCTATTGGAATAACAAAAGTCTAGAGAACAAACTGCCTTCCATATTGACAAGGCTACCATCCAATGGAATAACAAATATCTCGACAAGATACTACCTTCCATAATGACAAGGCTACCATCAATTGTAGTAACCAAAATCTCGACATCAGAATACCTTCCATAATTACAAGGCTACCATCCATTATAGTAACAAAAATCTCGACAACAGTCTACCTTCCATAATGACAATGCTACCATCCATTTGAGTAACAAAAATCTTGACAACGGACTACCTTCCATAATGACAGGGCTACCATCCATTGTAGTAACAAAAATCTAGACCACAGACTACCCTCCATAATGACAAGGCTACCATCCAATGGACTAACGAAAATCTCGACAATAGACTACCTTCCATAATGACAAGGCTACCATCCATTGGAGTAACGAAAATCTCGACAACAAACTACATTCCATAATGAATAGGCTACCATCCATTGGAGTAACAAAAATATCGACAATAGACTACCTTCCATAATGACAAGGCTACCATCCATTGGAGTAACAAAAATATCGACAACAGAATACCTTCCATTATGACTAGGCTTCCATCCATTGGAGTATCAAAAATATCGACAACAGTCTACCTTTCATAATGACACGGCTACCATTCATTGGAGTGACAAAAATATCGACAACAGACTACTTTCCATAATGACAAGGCTACCATCCATTAGAGTAACGAAAATCTTAACAATAGACTACCTTCCATAATGACAAGGCTACCATCCATTGGACTAACAAAAATCTTGACAATATACTACCTTCCATAATGACTAAGCTACCATCCATTAGAGTAACAAAGATATCGACAAAAGACTACCTTCTATAATAACAAGGCTACCTTCTATAATAACAAAGATATGGACAACAAACTACCTTCCATAATGACAAGGCTACCTTACATTGTAGTAACAAAAATCTCGACAACAGTCTACCTTCCATAATGACAAGGCTACCATCCATTAGAGTAACAAAAATCCCGACAATAGTCTACCTTCCATAATGACAAGGCTACCATCCATTGGAGTAACAAAAATCTCGAAAATAGACTACCTTCCATAATGACAAGGCAACATTCCATTGGAGTGACAAAAATCTCGACAACAGACTACCAACCATAATGATAAGGCTACAATCCATTGGAGTAATGAGAATATCAACAAGAGACTACCTTCCATCATGACAAGGCTACCATGCATTGGAGTAATGAAAATATCAACAAGAGACTACCTTCCATAATGACAAGGCTACCATCCATTGGAGTAACAAAAATCTCGCCAACAGACTACCTTCCATAATGACAAGGCTACCATCGATTGGAGTGACAAAAATCTCGACAATAGACTACCTTCCATAATGACAAGGCTACCATCCATTGGAGTAACAAAATCTTTACAATGAACTACCTTCCATAATGACAAGGCTACCATGCATTAGAGTTACAAAAATATCGACAACAGACTACCTTCCATAATGAGAAGGATACCATCCATTGGAGTAACAAAAATATCAACAATAAACTACCTTCCATAATGAAAAGCCTACCGTCCATTGGAGTAATAAAAATATGGACAACATAATACCTTCCATAATGACTAGGCTACTATCCATTGGAGTAACAAAGATATCGACAACAGACTACCTTCCATAATGACAATGCTACCATCCATTGGAGTAACAAAAATCTCGACAACAGACAACCTTCCATAATGACAAGGCTACCATCCATTGGAGTAACAAAAATTTCGAAAACAGATTACCTTCCATAATGACAAGGCTAAAATCCATTGGAGTAACAAAAATCTCGACAACAGACTACCTTTCATAATGACAAAGCTACCATCTATTGGAATAACAAAAATCTAGAGAACAAACTGCCTTCCATAATGACAAGGCTACCATCCAATGGAACAACAAAAATCTCGACAACATACTACCTTCCATAATGACAAGGCTACCATCAATTGTAGAAACCAAAATCTCGACAACAGAATACCTTCAATAATTACAAGGCTACCATCCATTATAGTAACAAAAATCTCGACAACAGTCTACCTTCCATAATGACAATGCTACCATCCATTTGAGTAACAAAAATCTTGACAACGGACTACCTTCCATAATGACAGGGCTACCATCCATTGTAGTAACAAAAATCTAGACCACAGACTACCCTCCATAATGACAAGGCTACCATCCATTGGACTAACGAAAATCTCGACAACAGACTACCTTCCATAATGACAAGGCTACCATCCATTGGAGTAACGAAAATCTCGACAACAAACTACATTCCATAATGAATAGGCTACCATCCATTGGAGTAACAAAAATATCGACAATAGACTACCTTCCATAATGACAAGGCTACCATCCATTGGAGTAACAAAAATATCGACAACAGAATACCTTCCATTATGACTAGGCTTCCATCCATTGGAGTATCAAAAATATCGACAACAGTCTACCTTTCATAATGACACGGCTACCATTCATTGGAGTGACAAAAATATCGACAACAGACTACTTTCCATAATGACAAGGCTACCATCCAATGGAGTAACGAAAATCTCAACAACAGACTACCTTCCATAATGACAAGGCTACCATCCATTGGAGTAACAAAGATATCGACAAAAGACTACCTTCTATAATAACAAGGCTACCATACATTGTAATAACAAAAATATGGACAACAAAGTACCTTCCATAATGACAAGGGTACCTTACATTGTAGTAACAAAAATCTCGACAATAGTCTACCTTCCATAATGACAGGGCTACTATCCATTGGAGTAACAAAAATCCCGACAATAGACTACCTTCCATAATGACAAGGCTACCATCCATTGGAGTGACAAAAATCTCGACAACAGACTACCTACCATAATGACAAGGCTATAATGCATTGGAGTAATGAGAATATCAACAAGAGACTACCTCCCATAATGACAAGGCTACCATGCATTGGAGTAATGAAAATATCAATAAGAGACTACCTTCCATAATGACAAGGCTACCATCCATTGGAGTAACAAAAATCCCGCCAACAGACTACCTTCCATAATGACAAGACTACCATCCATTGGAGTGACAAGAATCTCGACAATAGACTACCTTCCATAATGAAAAGGCTACCATCCATTGGGGTAACAAAATCTCGACAACAAACTAACTTCCATAATCACAAGGCTACCATCCATTGGAGTAACAAAAATCTCGACAACAAACTACCTTCCATAATGACAAGGCTACCATGCATTGGAGTAATGAAAATATCAACAAGAGAATACCTTCCATAATGACAAGGCTACCATCCATTAGAGTTACAAAAATATCGACAACAGACTACCTTCCATAATGACAAGGCTACCATCCATTGGAGTACCAAAAATATCAACAATAGACAACCTTCCATAATGAGAAGCCTACCATCCATTGAAGTAACAAAAATCATGACAACATAATACCTTCCATAATGACTAGGCTACTATCCATTGGAGTAACAAAGATATGGAAAACAGACTACCTTCCATAATGACAAGGATACCATCCATGGAGTGACACAAATCTCGACAATAGACTACCTTCTATAATGACAAGGCTACCATACATTGCAATAACAAAAATCTCGACAACAAACTACCTTCCATAATGACAAGGCTACCATACATTATGGTAACGAAAATCTCGACAACAGTCTACCTTCCATAATGACAAGGCTACCATCCATTGTAGTAACAAAAATCTCGACAAGAGACTACCTTCCATAATGACAAGGCTACCATCAATTGGAGTAACAAAAATCTCGCCAACAGTCTACCTTCCATAATGACACGGCTACGATTCATTGGAGTGACAAAAATATCGACAACAGACAACTTTCCATAATGACAAGGCTACCATCCATTGGAGTAACGAAAATCTTGACAACAGATTACCTTCCATAATGACAAGGCTACCATCCATTGGAGTAAAAAAAATCGTGAAAACAGACTATCTTCCATAACGACAAGGCTACCATCCATTGGAGTGACAAAAATCTCGACAATATACTACCTTCCATAATGACTAAGCTACCATCCATTAGAGTAACAAAGTTATCGACAACAGACTACCTTCTATAATAACAAGGCTACCATACATTGTAATAACAAAAATATGGACAACAAACTACCTTCCATAATGACAAGGCTACCTTACATTGTAGTAAAAAAAATCTTGACAACAGTCTACCTTCCATAATGACAAGGCTACCATCCATTGGATTAACAAAAATCTCGAAAATAAACTACCTTCCATAATGACAAGGCTACATTCCATTCGAGTGACAAAAATATCGACAACAGACTACCAACCATAATGATAAGGCTACAATCCATTGGAGTAATGAGAATATCAACAAGAGACTACCTTCCATAATGACAAGGCTACCATGCATTGGAGTAATGCAAATATCAACAAGAGACTACCTTCCATAATGACAAGGCTACCATCCATTGGAGTAACAAAAATCTCGCCAACAGACTACCTTCCATAATGACAAGGCTACCATCCATTGGAGTGACAAAAATCTCGACAATAGACTACCTTCCATAATGACAAGGCTACCATCCATTGGAGTAACAAAATCTCGACAACGAACTACCTTCCATAATGACAAGGCTACCATGCATTAGAGTTACAAAAATATCGACATCAGACTACCTTCCATAATGACAAGGCTACCATCCATTGTAGTAACAAAAATATCAACAATAGACTACCTTCCATAATGAAAAGCCTACCATCCATTGGAGTAACAAAAATCTGGACAACATAATACCTTCCGTAATGACTAGGCTTCTATCCATTGGAGTAACAAAGATATCGACAACAGACTACTATCCATAATGACAATGCTACCATCCATTGGAGTAACAAAAATCTCGACAACAGACAACCTTGCATAATGACAAGGCTACCATCCATTGGAGTAACAAAAATTTCGAAAACAAACTACCTTCCATAATGACAAGGCTAAAATCCATTGGAGTAACAAAAATCTTGAGAACAGACTACCTTTCATAATGACAAGGCTACCATCTATTGGAATAACAAAAATCTAGAGAACAAACCTCCTTCCATAATGACAAGGCTACCATCTAATGGAATAAAAAAAATCTCGACAACAAACTACCTTTCATAATGACAAGGCTACCATCAATTGTAGTAACCAAAATCTCGACAACAGAATACCTTCCATAATGACAAGGCTACCATCCATCGTAGTAACAAAAATCTCGACAACAGTCTACCTTCCATAATGACAATGCTACCATTCATTTGAGTAACAAAAATCTCGACAACAGACTACCTTCCATAATGACAAGGCTACCATCCATTGTAGTAACAAAAATCTAGACCACACACTACCCTCCATAATGACAAGGCTACCATCCATTGGACTAACGAAAATCTCGACAACAGACTACCTTCCATAATGACAAGGCTACCATCCATTGGAGTAACCAAAATCTCGCCAACAGACTACCTTCCATAATGACAAGGCTACCATCCATTTGAGTGACAAAAATCTCGACAATAGACTACCTTCCATAATGACAAGGCTACCATCCATTGGAGTAACAAAATCTCGACAACAAACTACCTTCCATAATGACAAGGCTACCATCCATTGGAGTAACAAAAATCTCGACACCAAACTACCTTCCATAATGACAAGGCTACCATTCATTAGAGTTACAAAAATATGGACAATAGACTACCATCCATTGGAGTAACAAAAATATCAACAATAGACTACCTTCCATAATGAAAAGCCTACCATCCATTGGAGTAACAAAAATATGGACAACATAATACCTTCCATAATTACTAGGCTACTATCCATTGGAGTAACAAAGATATCGACAACAGACTACCTTCCATAATGACAATGCTACCATCCATTGGAGTAATAAAAATCTCGACAACAGACAACATTCCATAATGACAAGGCTACCATCCATTGGAGTAACAAAAATTTCGAAAACAGACTACCTTCCATAATGATAAGGCTAAAATCCATTGGAGTAACAAAAATATCGATAATACACTACCTTTCATAATGACAAGGCTACCATCTATTAGAATAACAAAAATCTAGAGAACAAACTGCCTTCCATAATGACAAGGCTACCATCCAATGGAATAACAAAAATCTCGACAACATACTACCTTCTATAATGACAAGGCTACCATCAATTGTAGTAACCAAAATCTCGACAACAGAATACCTTCCATAATGACAAGGCTACCATCCATTGTAGTAACAAAAATCTCGACAACAGTCTACCTTCTATAATGACAATGCTACCATCCATTTGAGTAACAAAAATCTCGACAACAGACTACCTTCCATAATGACAAGGCTACCATCCATTGTAGTAATAAAAATCTAGACCACAGACTACCCTCCATAATGACAAGGCTACCATCCATTGGACTAACGAAAATCTCGACAACAGACTACCTTCCATAATGACAAGGCTACCATCCATTATAGTAACAAAAATATCGACAACAAACTACATTCCATAATGAATAGGATGCCATCCATTGGAGTAACAAAAATATCGACAATAGACTACCTTCCATAATGACAAGGCTACCATCCATTAGAGTAACAAAAATATCGACAACAGAATACCTTCCATTATGACTAGGCTACCATCCATTGGAGTTACAAAGATATCGACAACAGAATACCTTCCATATTGACAAGGCTACCATACATTGTGGTAACAAAAATCTCGACAACAGTCTACCTTCCATAATGACAAGGCTACCATCCATTGGAGTAAGAAAAATCTCGACAATATACTACCTTCCATAATGACAAGGCTTCCTTCCATTGGAGTAATAAAAACTCGACAACAAACTATGTTTCATAATGACAAGGCTACAATCCATTGGGGTAACAATAATATCGACAATAGACTACCTTCCATAATGACAAGGCTACCATCTATTGGAGTAACAAAAATCTCGAAAACAGACTACCTTCAATAATGACAAGGCTACCATCCAATTGAGTGACAAAAATCTCGACAATAGACTACCTTCTATAATGACAAGGCTACCGTACATTGCAATAACAAAAATCTCGACAACAAACTACCTTCCATAATGACAAGGCTACCATACATTGTGGTAACAAAAATCTCGACAACAGTCTACATTCAATAATGACAAGGCTACCATCCATTAGAGTAACAAAAATCTCGACAATAGACTACCTTCTATAATGACAAGGCTACCGTACATTGCAATAACAAAAATCTCGACAATAAACTACCTTCGATAATGACAAGGCTACCATCCATTAGAGTAACAAAAATCTCGACAACAGACTACCTTCCATAATGACAAGGCTACGATCCATTAGAGTAACAAAAATCTCGAAAACAGACTACCTTACATAATGAAAAGGCTACCATCCATTAGAGTAATCAAAATATAAACAAGAGACTACCTTCCATAATGACAAGGCTACCATCCATTGGAGTAATGAAAATATCAACAAGAGACTACCTTCCACAATGACAAGGCTACCATCAATTGGAGTAACAAAAATCTCGACAACAGTCTACCTTCCATAATGACACGGCTAGCATCCATTGGAGTGACAAAAATCTCGACAACAGACTACTTTGAATAATGAAAAGGCTACCATCCTTTGGAGTAACGAAAATGTCGACAACAGACTACCTTCCATAATGACAAGGCTACCATCCATTGGAGTAACAAAAATCGCGAAAATAGACTATCTTCCATAATGACAAGGCTACCATCCATTGGAGTGACAAAAGTCTCGACAATAGACTACCTTCCATAATGACTAACCTACCATCCATTAGAGTAAAAAAGATATCGACAACAGACTACCTTCTATAATGACAAGGCTACCATACATTGTAATAACAAAAATATGGACAACAAACTACCTTCCATAATGACAAGGCTGCCATCCATTGTAGTAAAAAAAATCTCGACAACAGTCTACCTTCCATAATGACAAGGATACCATTCGTTGGAGTAACAAAAATCTCGACAACAGACTACCTTCCATAATGACAAGGATACCATCCATTGTAATAACAAAAATCTCGACAACAGACTACCTTCCATAATGACAAGGCTACCATCCATTGGAGTAACAAAAATCTCGCCAACAGACTACCTTCCATAATGACAAGGCTACCATCCATTGGAGTGACAGAAATCTCGACAATAGACTACCTTCCATATTGACAAGGCTACCATCCATTGGAGTAACAACATCTCGACAACAAACTACCTTCCATAATGACAAGGCTACCATCCATTGGAGTAACAAAAATCTCGCCAACAAACTACCTTCCATAATGACAATGCTACCATCCATTTGAGTGACAAAAGTCTCGACAACAGACCACCTTCCATAATGACAAGGCTACCATCCATTGGACTAACGAAAATCTCGACAATAGACTACCTTCCATAATGACAAGGCTACCATCCATTGGAGTAATGAAAATCTCGACAACAAACTACGTTCCTTAATGAATAGGCTACCATCCATTGGAGTAACAAAAATATGGATAATAGACTACCTTCCATAATGACAAGGCTACCATCCATTAGAGTAACAAAAATATCGACAACAAAATACCTTCCATTATGACAAGGCTACCATCCATTGGAGTAAAAAAGATATCGACAACAGACTACCTTCCATAATGACAAGGCTACCATCCATTGGAGTGACAAAAATTTCGACAACATACTACCTTCCATAATGACAAGGTTACCATCCATTGGAGTAACAAAAATCTCGAAAACAGACTACCTTTCATAATGACAAGGATAAAATCTATTGGAATAACAAAAATCTCGACAACATACTACCTTCCTTAAAGACAAGACTACCATCAATTCTAGTAACGAAAATCTCGACAACAAAATACCTTCCATAATGACAAGGCTACCATCCATTGTAGTAACAAAAATCTAGACCACAGACTACCCTCCATAATGACAAGGCTACCATCCATTGGACTAACGAAAATCTCGACAACAGACTATCTTCCATAATGATAAGGCTACCATCCATTGGAGTAACGAAAATATCGACAACAAACTACATTCCATAATGAATAGGCTACCATCCATTGGAGTAACAAAAATATCGACAATAGACTACCTTCCATAACGACAAGGCTACCATCCATTAGAGTAACAAAAATCTCGACAACAGAATACCTTCAATTATGAATAGGCTACCATCCATTGGAGTTACAAAGATATCGACAACAGAATACCTTCCATAATGACAAGGCTACCATACATTGTAGTAACAAAAATCTCGACAATAGTCTACCTTCCATAATGACAAGGCTAACATCCATTGGAGTAACAAAAATCTCGACAATATACTACCTTCCATAATGACAAGGCTACCATCCATTGGAATAAAAAAAATATCGACAACAAACTATGTTCCATAATGACAAGGCTACAATCCATTGGAGTAACAATAATATCGACAATAGACTACCTTCAATAATGACAAGGCTACCATCCATTGGAGTAACAAAAATCTCGAAAACAGACTACCTTCCATAATGACAAGGCTACCATCCATTGGAGTGACAAAAATCTCGACAATAGACTACCTTCTATAATGACAAGGCTACCGTACATTGCAATAACAAAAATCTCGAAAACAAACTACCTTCCATAATGAGAAGGCTACCATACATTGTGGTAACAAAAATCTCGACAACAGTCTACCTTCTATAATGACAAGGCTACCATCCATTGGAGTAACAAAAATCTCGACAATAGACTACCTTCCATAATGACAAGGCTACCATTCATTGGAGTAACAAAAATCTCGACAACAAACTACCTTTGATAATGACAAGGCTACCATCCATTAGAGTATCAAAAATCTCGACAACAGACTACCTTCCATAATGACAAGGCTACGATCCATTAGAGTAACAAAAGTCTCGAAAACATACTACCTTACATAATGAAAAGGCTACCATCCATTAGAGTAATCAAAATATGAACAAGAGACTACCTTCCATAATGATAAGGCTACCATCCATTGGAGTAATGAAAATATCAATAAGAGACTACCTTCCATAATGACAAGGCTATCATCAATTGGAGTAACAAAAATCTCGACAACAGTCTACCTTCCATAATGACACGGCTAGCATCCATTGGAGTGACAAAAATATCGACAACGGACTACTTTAAATAATGAAAAGGCTACCATCCATTGGAGTAACGAAAATGTCAACAACAGACTACCTTCCATAATGACAAGGCTACCATCCATTGGAGTAACAAATATCGCGAAAATAGACTATCTTCCATAATGACAAGGCTACCATCCATTGGAGTGACAAAAGTATCGACAATAGACTACCTTCCATAATGACAAACCTACCATCCTTTAGAGTAACAAAGATATCGACAACAGAATACCTTCTATAATTACAAGGCTACCATACATTGTAATAACAAAAATATGGACAACAAACTACCTTCCATAATGACAAGGCTGCCATCCATTGTAGTAACAAAAATCTCGACAATAGTCTACCTTCCATAATGACAAGGATACCATTCGTTGGAGAAACAAAAATATCGACAACAGACTACCTTCCATAATCACAAGGATACCATCTATTGTAATAACAAAAATGTCGACAACAGACTACCTTCCATAATGACAAGGCTACCATCCATTGGAGTAACAAAAATCTCGCCAACAGACTACCTTCCATAATGACAAGGCTACCATCCATTGGAGTGACAGAAATCTCGACAACAAACTACATTCCATAATGAATAGGCTACCATCCATTGGAGTAACAAAAATATCGACAATAGACTACCTTCCATAATGACAAGGCTACCATCCATTAGAGTAACAAAAATCTCGAAAACAGAATACCATCAATTATGAATAGGCTACCATCCATTGGAGTTACAAAGATATCGACAACAGAATACCTTCCATAATGACAAGGCTACCATACATTGTGGTAACAAAAATCTCGACAACAGTCTACCTTCCATAATGACAAGGCTAACATCCATTGGAGTAACAAAAATCTCGACAATATACTACCTTCCATAATGACAAGGCTACCATCCATTGGAGTAACAAAAATCTCGACAACAAACTACCTTCCATAATGATAAGGCTACCATCCATTGGAATAAAAAAAATATCGACAACAAACTATGTTCCATAATGACAAGGCTACAATCCATTGGAGTAACAATAATATCGACAACAGACTACCTTCAATAATGACAAGGCTACCATCCATTGGAGTAACAAAAATATCGAAAACAGACTACCTTCCATAATGACAAGGATACCATCTATTGAAGTGACAAAAATCTCGACAATAGACTACCTTCTATAATGACAAGGCTACCGTACATTGCAATAACAAAAATCTCGACAACAAACTACCTTCCATAATGACAAGGCTACCATACATTGTGGTATCAAAAATCTCGACAACAGTCTACATTCAATAATGACAAGGCTACCATCCATTAGAGTAACAAAAATCTCGACAATAGACTACCTTCTATAATGACAAGGCTACCGTACATTGCAATAACAAAAATCTCGACAACAAACTACCTTCCATAATGACAAGGCTACCATACATTGTGGTAACAAAAATCTCGACAACAGTCTACATTCAATAATGACAAGGCTACCATCCATTGGACTAACAAAAATCTCTACAACAAACTACCTTCGATAATGACCAGGCTACCATCCATTAGAGTAACAAAAATCTCGACAACAGACTACCTTCCATAATGACAAGGCTACGATCCATTAGAGTAACAAAAATCTCGAAAACAGACTACCTTACATAATGAAAAGGCTACCATCCATTAGAGTAATCAAAATATAAACAAGAGACTACCTTCCATAATGACAAGGCTACCATCCATTGGAGTAATGAAAATATCAACAAGAGACTACCTTCCATAATGACAAGGCTACCATCAATTGGAGTAACAAAAATCTCGACAACAGTCTACCTTCCATAATGACACGGCTAGCATCCATTGGAGTGACAAAAATCTCGACAACAGACTACTTTGAATAATGAAAAGGCTACCATCCTTTGGAGTAACGAAAATGTCGACAACAGACTACCTTCCATAATGACAAGGCTACCATCCATTGGAGTAACAAAAATCGCGAAAATAGACTATCTTCCATAATGACAAGGCTACCATCCATTGGAGTGACAAAAGTCTCGACAATAGACTACCTTCCATAATGACTAACCTACCATCCATTAGAGTAAAAAAGATATCGACAACAGACTACCTTCTATAATGACAAGGCTACCATACATTGTAATAACAAAAATATGGACAACAAACTACCTTCCATAATGACAAGGCTGCCATCCATTGTAGTAAAAAAAATCTCGACAACAGTCTACCTTCCATAATGACAAGGATACCATTCGTTGGAGAAACAAAAATCTCGACAACAGACTACCTTCCATAATGACAAGGATACCATCCATTGTAATAACAAAAATCTCGACAACAGACTACCTTCCATAATGACAAGGCTACCATCCATTGGAGTAACAAAAATCTCGCCAACAGACTACCTTCCATAATGACAAGGCTACCATCCATTGGAGTGACAGAAATCTCGACAATAGACTACCTTCCATATTGACAAGGCTACCATCCATTGGAGTAACACCATCTCGACAACAAACTACCTTCCATAATGACAAGGCTACCATCCATTGGAGTAACAAAAATCTCGCCAACAGACTACCTTCCATAATGACAAGGCTACCATCCATTTGAGTGACAAAAATCTCGACAACATACCACCTTCCATAATGACAAGGCTACCATCCATTGGACTAACGAAAATCTCGACAATAGACTACCTTCCATAATGACAAGGCTACCATCCATTGGAATAATGAAAATCTCGACAACAAACTACGTTCCTTAATGAATAGGCTACCATCCATTGGAGTAACAAAAATATGGATAATAGACTACCTTCCATAATGACAAGGCTACCATCCATTGGAGTAACAAAAATATCGACAACAAAATACCTTCCATTATGACAAGGCTACCATCCATTGGAGTAAAAAAGATATCGACAACAGACTACCTTCCATAATGACAAGGCTACCATCCATTGGAGTGACAAAAATTTCGACAACATACTACCTTCCATAATGACAAGGTTACCATCCATTGGAGTAACAAAAATCTCGAAAACAGACTACCTTTCATAATGACAAGGATAAAATCTATTGGAATAACAAAAATCTCGACAACATACTACCTTTCTTAATGACAAGACTACCATCAATTGTAGTAACGAAAATCTCGACAACAAAATACCTTCCATAATGACAAGGCTACCATCCATTGTAGTAACAAAAATCTAGACCACAGACTACCCTCCATAATGACAAGGCTACCATCCATTGGACTAACGAAAATCTCGACAACAGACTACCTTCCATAATGATAAGGCTACCATCCATTGGAGTAACGAAAATATCGAAAACAAACTACATTCCATAATGAATAGGCTACCATCCATTGGAGTAACAAAAATATCGACAATAGACTACCTTCCATAATGACAAGGCTACCATCCATTAGAGTAACAAAAATCTCGACAACAGAATACCTTCAATTATGAATAGGCTACCATCCATTGGAGTTACAAAGATATCGACAACAGAATACCTTCCATAATGACAAGGCTACCATACATTGTAGTAACAAAAATCTCGACAATAGTCTACCTTCCATAATGACAAGGCTAACATCCATTGGAGTAACAAAAATCTCGACAATATACTACCTTCCATAATGACAAGGCTACCATCCATTGGAGTAACAAAAATCTCGACAACAAACTACCTTCCATAATGATAAGGCTACCATCCATTGGAATAAAAAAAATATCGACAACAAACTATGTTCCATAATGACAAGGCTACAATCCATTGGAGTAACAATAATATCGACAATAGACTACCTTCAATAATGACAAGGCTACCATCCATTGGAGTAACAAAAATCTCGAAAACAGACTACCTTCCATAATGACAAGGCTACCATCCATTGGAGTGACAAAAATCTCGACAATAGACTACCTTCTATAATGACAAGGCTACCGTACATTGCAATAACAAAAATCTCGAAAACAAACTACCTTCCATAATGAGAAGGCTACCATACATTGTGGTAACAAAAATCTCGACAACAGTCTACCTTCTATAATGACAAGGCTACCATCCATTGGAGTAACAAAAATCTCGACAATAGACTACCTTCCATAATGACAAGGCTACCATTCATTGGAGTAACAAAAATCTCGACAACAAACTACCTTCGATAATGACAAGGCTACCATCCATTAGAGTATCAAAAATCTCGACAACAGACTACCTTCCATAATGACAAGGCTACGATCCATTAGAGTAACAAAAGTCTCGAAAACATACTACCTTACATAATGAAAAGGCTACCATCCATTAGAGTAATCAAAATATGAACAAGAGACTACCTTCCATAATGATAAGGCTACCATCCATTGGAGTAATGAAAATATCAATAAGAGACTACCTTCCATAATGACAAGGCTATCATCAATTGGAGTAACAAAAATCTCGACAACAGTCTACCTTCCATAATGACACGGCTAGCATCCATTGGAGTGACAAAAATATCGACAACGGACTACTTTAAATAATGAAAAGGCTACCATCCATTGGAGTAACGAAAATGTCAACAACAGACTACCTTCCATAATGACAAGGCTACCATCCATTGGAGTAACAAATATCGCGAAAATAGACTATCTTCCATAATGACAAGGCTACCATCCATTGGAGTGACAAAAGTCTCGACAATAGACTACCTTCCATAATGACAAACCTACCATCCTTTAGAGTAACAAAGATATCGACAACAGAATACCTTCTATAATTACAAGGCTACCATACATTGTAATAACAAAAATATGGACAACAAACTACCTTCCATAATGACAAGGCTGCCATCCATTACAGTAACAAAAATCTCGACAACAGTCTACCTTCCATAATGACAAGGATACCATTCGTTGGAGTAACAAAAATCTCGACAACAGACTACCTTCCATAATCACAAGGATACCATCCATTGTAATAACACAAATCTCGACAACAGACTACCTTCCATAATGACAAGGCTACCATCCATTGGAGTAACAAAAATCTCGCCAACAGACTACCTTCCATAATGACAAGGCTACCATCCATTGGAGTGACAGAAATCTCGACAATAGACTACCTTCCATAATGACAAGGCTACCATCCATTGGAGTAACAACATCTCGACAACAAAATACCTTCCATAATGACAAGGCTACCATCCATTGGAGTAACAAAAATCTCGACAACAAACTACCTTCCATAATGACAATGCTACCATCCATTTGAGTTACAAAAATATCGACAACAGACTACCTTCCATAATGATAAGGCTACCATCCATTGGAGTAACAAACATCTCGAGAACAAACAACCTTCCATAATGACAAGGCTATCATCCATTGGAGTAACAAAAATTTCAAAAACAGACTATCTTCCATAATGACAAGGCTAAAATCCATTGGAGTAACGAAATTCTCGACAACAGACTACCTTCCATAATGACAAGGCTACCATACATTGGAGTAACAAAAATCTCGACAACAAACTACCTTCCATAATGACAAGGCTACCATCCATTGGAGTAACAAAAATCTACACAACAGACTACCTTCCATAATGATAAGGCTACCATCCATTGGAGTAACAAGAATATTGACAATAGACTACCTTCAATAATGATAAGGCTACCATCCATTGGAGTAACAAGAATCTCGAGAACAAACAACCTTCCATAATTACAAGGCTATCATCCATTGGAGTAACAAAAATTTTGAAAACAGACTATCTTCCATAATGACAAGGCTAAAATCCATTGGAGTAACGAAATTCTCGACAACAGACTACCTTCCATAATGACAAGGCTACCATCCATTGGAGTAACAAAAATCTCGACAACAATCTACCTTCCATAATGACAATGCTACCATCCATTTGAGTAACAAAAATCTCAACAACAGACTACCTTGCATAATGACAAAGCTACCATCCATTGTATTAACAAAAATCTAGACAACAGACCACCTTCCATAATGACAAGGCTACCATCCATTGGACTAACGAAAATCTC
This sequence comes from Vicia faba, assembly GCA_948472305.1. Taxonomy (NCBI): domain Eukaryota; kingdom Viridiplantae; phylum Streptophyta; class Magnoliopsida; order Fabales; family Fabaceae; genus Vicia; species Vicia faba. The sequence goes on from OX451738.1 coordinate 764,931,859, forward strand.
GACAACAGACTACCTTCCATAATGACAGGGCTACCATCCATTGGAGTAATGAAAATCTCGACAACAAACTACTTTCCATAATGAATAGGCTACCATCCATTGGAGTAACAAAAATATGGACAATAGACTACCTTCCATAATGACAAGGATACCATCCATTGGAGTAACAAAAATATCGACAACAAAATACCTTCCATTATGACTAGGCTACCATCCATTTGAGTAACAAAAATCTCGACAAAAGACTACCTTCCATAATGACAAGGCTACCATCCATTGTAGTAACAAAAATCTAGACCACAGACTACCCTCCATAATGACAAGGCTACCATCCATTAGACTAACGAAAATCTCGACAACAGACTACCTTCCATAATGACAAGGCTACCATCCATTGGAGTAACGAAAATATCGACAACAAACTACATTCCATAATGAATAGGCTACCATCCATTGGAGTAACAAAAATATCGACAACAGACTACCTTCTATAATGACAAGGCTGCCATCCATTATAGTAACAAAAATCTCAACAATAGAGTACCTTCCATAATGACAATGCTACCATCCATTGGAGTAACAAAAATCTCGACAATAGACTACCTTCCAGAATGACAAGGCTACCATCAATTGTAATAATAAATATCTCGACAACAGACTACCTTCCATAATGACAGGGCTTCCATCCATTTGAGTAACGAAAATATCAACAAGAGACTACCTTCCATAATGATAAGTCCACCATCCATTGTAATAACAAAAACATCAACAACAAACTACGTTCCATAATGAATAGGCTACCATTCATTGGAGTAACAAAAATATCAACAATAGACTACCTTCCAAAATGACAAGGCTCCCATCCATTGGAGTAACAAAAATATTAACAACAAAATACCTTCCATAATGACTAGGGTACCATCCATTGGAGTAAAAAAGATATCGACAACACACTACCTTCTATAATGACAAGGCTTGCATCCATTGGAGTGACAAAAATCTCGACAACATACTACCTTCCATAATGACAAAGCTACCATCCATTGGAGTAATAAAAAATTTTCGAAAACAGACTACCTTCAATAATGACAACGCTAAAATCCATTGGAGTAACAAAAATCTCGACAACAGACTACCTTCCATAAAGACGATGCTACCATCCATTGGAGTAACAAAAATCTCGACAACAGACTACCTTCCATAATGACAAAGCTACCATCCATTGTAGTAACAAAAATCTAGACAACAGACCACCTTCCATAATGACAAGGCTACCATCCATTGAAGTAACGAAAATCTGAACAACAGACTACCTTCCATAATGACAAGGCTACCATCCATTGGAATAACAAAAATCTTGACAATAAACTACCTTCTATAATGACATGGCTACCATCCATTGGAGTAAGAAAAATTTGAACAACAGACTATCTTGCATAATGACAAGGCTATCATCCATTGGAGGAACAAAGATATCGACAACAGACTTCAATAATGACAAGGCTACCATCCATTGGAGTAACAAAAATCTCGACAAAAGACTACCTTCCATAATAACAAGGTTACCATCCATTGGAATAACAAAAATCTCGACAACAGACTCCCTTCCATAATGACAAGGCTACAATCCATTGGAGTAACAGAAATCTCAACGACAGACTACCTTCCATAATGACAAGGATACCATTCATTGGAGTAACAGAAATATCCACAACATACTACATTCCATAATGACAAGGCTACATCCATTGGGGTAACAAAAATCTCCACAACAGACTACCTTTCACAATGACAAGGCTACCATCCAATGGAATAAAAAAAATCGACAACAAACCACCTTCCATAATGACAAGGCTACAATCCATTGGAGTAACAGAAATCTCAACGAGAGACTACCTTCCATAATGACAAGGCTACCATATATTGCAGTAACAAAAATCAAGACAACAGACTACCTTCCATAATTACAAGGCTACCATCCATTAGAGTATCAAAAATCTCTACAATAGACTACCTTCCATAATGACAAGGAAACCATCCATTGGAATAACCAAAATCACGACAATATAGTGCCTTCCATAATGACAAGGCTATTATCCATTTAAGTAAATAATATCTGAACAACAGACTACCTTCCTAAATGACAAGGCTACCATCCATTAGAGTAACAGAAATCTCAACGACCGACTACCTTCCAAAATGACAACGCTACCATCCATTGGAATAACAAAAATCTCGACAATAGACTACCTTCCATAATCACAAGGCTACCATCCATTGGAGTAACAGAGATATCGAAAAAAGACTACCTTCAAAAATGACAAGGCTACCATCCCTTGGAGTAACAAAAATCTCGACAAAAGGCTACCTTCCATAATGACAAGGTTACCATCCATTGGAATAAAAAAATCTCGACAACAGACTACCTTCCATAATGACAAGGCTACCATCCATTGGAGTAAAAAAAATCTGAACAATAGACTTCCTTCCATAATGACAAGGCTAAAATCCATTTGAGTAACAGAAATCTCAAAGACAGATTACCTTCCATAATTACAAGGCTACCATCTAATGGAGTAACAAAAATCTCGACAACAAACTACCTTCAATAATGACAAGGCTACCATCCATTGGAAAAACCAAAATCTCGACAATAGAGTACCTTCCATAATGACAAGGCTATCATGCATTGAAGTAACAAAAATATGAACAAAAGACTACTTTTCATAATGACCAGGCTACCATCCATTTGAGTAACAGAAAACTCAACCACCGACTACCTTCAATAATGACAAGGATACCATGCATTGGAATAACAAGAATCTCGACAATAGAATACCTTCCATTATGACAAGGCTACCATCCATTGGAGTAACAAAAATCTGAACAACAGACTACCTTGCATAATGACAAGGCTATCATCCTTTTGAGTAACAGAGATATCGATAACAGACTACCTTCAATAATGACAAGGCTACCATCCATTGGAGTAATAAAAATCTCTCAAAAGACTACCTTCCATAATGACAAGGTTACCATCCATTGGAATAACAAAAATCTCGACAATAGACTACCTTCCATAATTACAAGGCTACTATCCAATGGAATAAAAAAATATTCGACAACAGACTACCTTCCATAATGACAAGGCTACAATCCATTGGAGTAACAAAAATCTGAACAACAGACTACCTTCCATAATGACAAGGCTACAATCCATTGGAGTAACAGAAATCTCAATGACAGACTACCTTCCATAATGACAAGGCTACCATCTATTGGAGTAACAAAAATCTCGACAACAGACTACCTTCCAAAATGACAAGGCTATCATCCATTGAAGTAACAAAAATCTGAACAACAGAATACCTTTCATAATGACAAGGCTACCATCCATTTGAGTAACAGAAATCTCAAGGATTGACTACCTTCCATAATGACAAGGCTACCATCATTGGGAATAACAAAATTTTTAACAATAGACTACCTTCTCTAATGACAAGGCTACCATCCATTGGAGTAACAAAAATTTGAACAATAGACAACCTTGTATAATGACAAGGCTATCATCCATTGGAGGAACAAAGATATCGACAACAGACTACCTTCAATAATGACAAGGCTACCATCCATTGGAGTAACAAAAATCTCGACAAAAGACTACCTTCCATAATAACAAGGTTACCATCCATTGGAATAACAACAATCTCGAAAACAGACTCCTTTCCATAATGACAAGGCTACAGTCCATTGGAGTAACAGAAATCTCAACGACAGACTACCTTCCATAATGACAAGGATAACATTCATTGGAGTAACAGAAATATCAACAACAAACTACATTCCATAATAACAAGGCTACATCCTTTGGGGTAACAAAAATCTCGACAACAGACTACCTTCCATAATGACAAGGCTACCATCCAATGGAATAAAAAAAATCGACAACAAACCACCTTCCATAATAATAAGGCTACCATCAATTGGAGTAACAAAAATCTGAACAACAGACTACCTTCCATAATGACAAGGCCACAATCCATTGGAGTAACAGAAATCTCAACGAGAGACTACCTTCCATAATGACAAGACTACCATCTATTGGAGTAACAAAAATCTCGACAACAGACTACCTTCCATAATTACAAGGCTACCATCCATTGGAGTATCAAAAATCTCGATAACAGACTACCTTCTATAATGACAAGGCTACTATCCATTGGAATAACCAAAATCAGGACAATACAGTGCCTTCCATAATGACAAGGCTATTATCCATTGGATTAACAAATATCTGAACAATAGACTACCTTCCATAATGACAAGGCTGCCATCCATTAGAGTAAAAGAAATCTTAACGACCGACTACCTTCCATAATGACAAGGCTACCATCCATTGGAATAACAAAAATCTCGACAATAGACTACCTTCCATAATGACAAGGCTACCATCCATTAGAGTAACAAAAATCTTAAGATTAGACTACCTTGCATAATGACAAGGCTATCATCCATTGGAGTAACAGAGATATCGACAACAGACTACCTTGAAAAATGACAAGGCTACCATCCCTTGTAGTAACAAATATTTTGACAAAAGGCTACCTTCCATAATGACAAGGTTACCATTCATTGGAATAACAAAAATCTCGACAACAGACTACCTTCCATAATGACAATGCTACCATCTAATGGAATAAACAAAATTTCGACAACAAAATACCTTCCATAATTACAAGTCTACCATCCATTCGAGTAACAAAAATCTCAACAACAGACTACCTTCCATAATGACAAGGCTACAATCCATTGGAGTAACATAAATCTCAATGACAGATTACCTTCCATGATTACAAGGCTACCATCCGTTGGAGTATAAAAAATCTCGACAACAGACTACCTTCCATAATGACAAGGCTACCATCCATTGGAAAAACCAAAATCTTGACAATAGAGTACCTTCCATAATGACAAGGCTATCATCCATTGGAGTAACAGAAATCTCAACGACTGACTACCTTCCATAATGAGAAGGCTACCATCCATTTAAGTAACAGAAATCTCAACGACCGACTACCTTCCATAATGACAAGGCTACCATGCATTAGAATAACAAGAATCTCGACAATATAATACCTTCCATTATGACAAGGCTACCATCCATTGGAGTAACAAAAATCTGAACAACAGACTACCTTGCAAAATGGCAAGGCTATCATCCATTGGAGTAACAGAGATATCGACAACAGACTACCTTCCATAATGACAAGGTTACAATCCATATGAATAACAAAAATCTCGACAATAGACTACCTTCCATAATTATAAGGCTACCATCCAATGGAATAAAAAAATATTCGACAACAGACTACCTTCCATAATGACAAGGCTACAATCCATTGGAGTAACAAAAATCTGAACAACAGACTACCTTCCATAATGACAAGGCTACAATACATTGGAGTAACAGAAATTTCAATGACAGACTACCTTCCATAATGACAAGGCTACAATCCATTGGAGTAACAGAAATCTCAATGAGAGACTACCTTCCATGATGACAAGACTACCATCTATTGGAGTAACAAAAATCTCGACAACAGACTACCTTCCATAATTACAAGGCTACCATCCATTGGAGTATAAAAAATCTCGACAACAGACTACCTTCCATTATTACAAGGCTATCATCCATTGGATTAACCGAAATCTCAACGACCGACTACCTTCCATAATGACAAGGCTACCATCCATTGGAAAAAAAAAATCTTGACAATAGACTACCTTCTATAATGACAAGGCAACCATCCATTGGAGTAACAAAAATTTGAACAACAGACTACCTTGCATAATGACAAGGCTATCATCCATTGGAGTAACAAAGATATCGACAACAAACTACCTTTAATAATGACAAGGTTTATCCATTGGAATAACAAAAATCTCGACAATAGACTCCCTTCCATAATGACAAGGATACAATCCATTAGACTACCAGAAATCTGAACGACAGACTACCTTCCATAATGACAAGGCTACCATCTATTGGAGTAACAAAAATCTCGACAACACACTACCTTCCATAATGACAAGGATACCATCCATTGGAATAACCAAAATCACGACAATACAGTGCCTTCCATAAAGACAAGGCTATTATCCATTTGAGTCACAAATATCTGAACAAAAGACTACCTTCCATAATGACAAGGCTACCATCAATTGGAGTAACAGAAATATCAACGACAGACTACCTTCCATAATGACAAGGCTACCATCCATTGGAATAACAATAATCTCGACAATAAACTACCTTCCATAATGACAAGGCTACCATCCATTTGAGTAACAAAAATCATAACATTAGACTACCTTGCATAATGACAAGGCTATCATCCATTGGAGTAACAGAGATATCAACAACAGACTACCTTCAAAATTGACAAGGCTACCATCCCTTGGAGTAACAAAAATCTTGACAAAAGGCTAACTTCCATAATGACAAGGTTACCAAACATTGGAATAACAAAAATCTCGACAACAGACTACCTTCCATAATGACAATACTACCATCCAATGGAATAAAGAAAATTTCGACAACAAACTACCTTCCATAATTACAAGGCTACCATCCATTGGAGTAACAAAAATATGAACAACAAACTACCTTCCATAATGACAAGGCTAAACTCCATTAGAGTAACATAACTCTCAATGACAGATTACCTTCCATAATGACAAGGCTACCATCTATTGGAGTAACAAAAATCTTGACAACAAACTACATTCCATAATTATAAGGCTACCATCCATTGGAGTATAAAATATCTCGACAACAGACTACCTTCCATAATGACAAGGCTACCATCCATTGGAAAAACCAAAATCTAGACAATAGAGTACCTTCCATAATGACAAGGCTATGATCCATTGAATTAACAAAAATATGAACAACAGACTACCTTTCATAATGACAAGGCTACCATCCATTTGAGTAACAGAAATCTCAACGACCGACTACCTTCCATAATGACAAGGCTACCATGCATTAGAATAACAAGAATCTCGACAATAGAATACCTTCCATTATGACAAGGCTACCATCCATTGGAGTAACAAAAATCTGAACAACAAACTACCTTGCATAATGACAAGGCTACATTCCATTGGAGTAACAGAGACATCGACAACAGACTACCTTCAATAATGACAAGGCTACCATCCATTGGAGTAACAAAAATCTCGACAAAATACTACCTTCCATAATAACAAGGTTAACATCCATTAGAATAACAAAAATCTCGACAATAGACACCCTTCCATAATGACAAGGCTACAATCCATTGGAGTAACATAAATCTCAACGACATACTACCTTCCAAAATGACAAGGATACCATTCATTGGAGTAACAGAAATATCGACAACCGACTACATTCTGTAATGACAAGGCTACATCCGTTGGGGTAACAAAAATCTCGACAACAGACTACCTTCCATAATGACAAGGCTACAATCCATTATAGTAACAGAAATCTCAACGAGAATTTACCTTCCATAATGACAAGGCTACCATCTATTGGAGTAACAAAAATCTCGACAACAGACTTCCTTCCATAATTACAAGGCTACCATCCATTGGAGTATCAAAAATCTCGAAAACAGACTACCTTCCATAATGACAAGGCCACCATCCATTGGAATAACCAAAATCACGACAATACAGTGCCTTCCATAATGACAAGGCTATTATCCAATTGAGTAGTAAATATCTGACCAACAGACTACCTTCCATAATGACAAGGCTACCATCAATTGGAGTAACAAAAATCTCAACGACCGACTACCTTCCATAATGACAAGGATACCATCCATTGGAGTAACAAAAATCTTAAGATTAGACTACCTTGCATAATGACAAGGCTATCAACCATTGGAGTATTAGAGATATCGACAACAGACTACCTTCAAAAAGGACAAGGCTACCATCCCTTGGAGTAACAAAAATCTCGACAAAAGGCTAACTTCCATAATGACAAGGTTACCATCCATTGGAATAACAAAAATCTCGATAACATACTACCTTCCATAATGACAATGCTACCATCCAATGGAATAAAGAAAATTTCGACAACAAACTACCTTACATAATTACAAGGCTACCATCCATTGGAGTAACAAAAATCTGAACAACATACTACCTTCCATAATGACAAGGCTAAAATCCATTAGAGTAACATAAATCTCAATGACAGATTACCTTCCATAATGACAAGGCTACCATCTATTGGAGTAACAAAAATCTTGACAACAAACTATGTTCCATAATTAAAAGGCTACCATCCATTGGAGTATCAAAAATCTCGACAACAGACTACCTTCCATAATGACAAGGCTACCATCCATTTGAAAAACCAAAATCTCGACAATAGAGTACCTTCCATAATGACAAGGCTATCATCCATTGAAGTAACAAAAATATGAACAACATACTACCTTTCATAATGATCAGGCTACCATCCATTTGAGAAACAAAAATCTCAACGACCGACTACCTTCCATAATGACAAGGCTACCATGCATTGGAATAACAAGAATCTCGACAATAGAATACCTTCCATTATGACAAGGCTACCATCCATTGGAGTAACAACAGTATGAACAACAAACTACCTTGCATAATGACAAGCCTACATTCCATTGGAGTAACAGAGACATCGACAACAGACTACCTTCAATAATGACAAGTCTGCCATCCATTGGAGTAATAAAAATCTCTACAAAAGACTACCATCCATAATGACAAGGTTACAATCCATTGGAATAACAAAAACTCGACAATAGACTACCTTCCATAATTACAAGGCTACCATCATATGGAATAAAAAAAATTTCGACAACAGACTACCTTCCATAATGACAAGGCTATAATCCATTGGAGTAACAAAAATCTGAACAACAGACTACCTTCTATAATGACAAGGATACAATCCATTGGAGTAACGGAAATCTCAATGACAGACTACCTTCCATAATGACAAGGCTACCATCTATTGGAGTAACAAAAATCTCGACAACAGACTACCTTCCATAATGACAAGGCTACCATCCATTGGAATAACCAAAATCTCGACAATAGAGTACCTTCCATAATGACAAAGCTATCATCCATTGAAGTTACAACAATCTGAACAACAAATTACCTTTCATAATGGCAAGGCTACCATCCAATGGAGTAACAAAAATCTCAACGAACGACTACCTTCCATAATGACAAGGCTACCATCCATTGGAATAACAAAAATCTTGACAATAGACTACCTTCTATAAGGACAAGGCTACCATCCATTGGAGTAAATAAAATTTGAACAACAGACTACCTTGCATAATGACAAGGCTATCATCCATTGGAGTAACAAAAATATCGACAACAAACTACCTTCAAGAATGACAAGGCTAACATCCCTTGGAGTAACTAAAATCTCGACAAAAGGCTAACTTACATAATGACAAGGTTACCATCCATTGGAATAACAAAAATCTCGACAACAGACTACCTTCCATAATGACAATACTACCATCCAATGGAATAAAGAAAATTTCGACAACAAACTACCTTCCATAATTACAAGGCTACCATCCATTGGAGTAACAAAAATATGAACAACAGACTACCTTCCATAATGACAAGGTTACCATCCATTGGAATAACAAAAATATCGACAACATACTCCCTTCCATAATGACAAGGCTACAATCCATTGGAGTAACAGAAATCTCAATGAAAGACTACCTTCCATAATGACAAGGCTACCATTCATTGGAGTAACAGAAATATCGACAACAGACTACTTTCCATAATGACAAGGCTACATCCATTGGGGTAACAAAAATCTCGACAACAGACTACCTTCCATAATGGCAAGGCTACCATCCATTGGAGTAACAAAAATCACGACAATACAGTGCCTTCCATAATGACAAGGCTATTATCCATTTGAGTAACAAATATCTGAACAACAGACTACCTTCCATAATGACAAGGCAACCATCAATTGGAGTAACAGAAATCTCAACGACAGACTACCTTCCATAATGACAAGGCTACCATCCATTGGAATAACAAAAATCTCGACAATAGACTACCTTCCATAATGACAAGGCTACCATCCATTCGAGTAACAAAAATCATAAGATTAGACTACCTTGCATAATGACATGGCTATTATCCATTGGAGTAACAGAGATATCAACAACAGACTACCTTCAAAAATGACAAGGCTAACATCCCTTGGAGTAACTAAAATCTCGACAAAAGGCTAACTTACATAATGACAAGGTTACCATCCATTGGAATAACAATAATCTCGACAACAGACTACCTTCCATAATGACAATACTACCATCCAATGGAATAACAATTTTTTCGACAACAGACTACCTTCCATAAATACAAGGCTACAATCCATTGGAGTAAGAGAAATCTCAATGACAGACTACTTTCCATAATGACAAGGCTACCATCTATTGGAGTAACAAAAATCTCGACAACAAACCACCTTCCATAATTACAAGGCTACGATCCATTGGAGTATCAAAAATATCGACAACAAACTACATTCCATAATTACAAGGCTACCATCCATCGGATTAACAAAAATATCGACAATAGAGTACCTTCCATAATGACAAGGCTATCATCCATTGAAGTAACAAAAATCTGAACAACAGACAACCTTTCATAATGACAAGGCTACCATCCATTGGAGTAACAGAAATCTCAACGACCGACTACCTTCCATAATGACAAGGCTTCCATCCATTGGAATAACAAAAATATCGACAAAAGACTACCTTCCATAATGACAAGGCTACCATCCATTGGAATAACAAAAATCTCGACAAAATACTACCTTCCATAATGACAAGGCTACCATTCATTGGAGTAACAAAAATATCAACAACAGACTACATTCCATAATGACAAGGCTACATCCATTGGGTTAACAAAAATCTCGACAACAGACTACCTTCCATAATGACAAGGCTACATCCATTGGATTAACAAAAATCTCGACAATAGACTACATTCCATAATGAAAAGGCTACCATCCATTGGAGTAACAAAAATCTCGACAAAAAACTACCTTCCATAATGACAAGGCTACCATCCATTGGAATAAAAAAAATCTCGACAAAAGACTACCTTCCATAATGACAAGGTTATCATCCATTGGAATAACAAATATCTCGACAATAGACTACCTTCCATAATGACAAGGCTACCATCCAATGGAATAAAAAATTCACGACAACAGACTACCTTCCATAATAACAAGGCTACAATCCATTTGAGTAACAAAAATCTAAACAATAGACTACCTTTCATAATGACAAGGATACAATCAATTAGAGTAACATAAATCTCAACGACAGACTACCTTCCATAATGACAAGGCTACCATCCATTGGAGTAAAACAATTCTCGATAAAAGACTACCTTCCATAATACCAAGGTTACCATCCATTGGAATAACAAAAATCTCGACAAAAAACTAACTTCCATAATGACAAGGCTACCATCCATTGGAATAACAAAAATCTCGACAAAAGACTACCTTCCATAATGACAACGCTACCATTCATTGGAGTAACGAAAATATCGACAACAGACTACCTTCCATATTGACAAGGCTACATCCATTGGGGTAACAAAAATCTCTACAACAGATTACCTTCCATAATGACAAGGCTACCATCCATTGGAGTAACAAAAATATCGACAAAAAACTACCTTTCATATTGACAAGGCTACCATCCATTGGAATAACAAAAATCTCGACAAAAGACTACCTTCCATAATGACAAGGTCACCATCCATTGGAATAACAAATATCTCGACAACAGACTACCTTGCATAATGACAAGGCTAGCAACCAATGGAATAAAAAATTCTCGACAACAGACTACCTTCCATAATGACAAGGCTACAATCCATTGGAGTAACAAAAATCTGAACAACAGACTACCTTCCTTGATGACAAGGCTACAATCCATTAGAATAACATAAATCTCAACGATAGACTACCTTCCAGAATGACAAGCCTACCATCCATTGGAGTAAAAAAACTCTCGTCAATAGACTACCTTCCATAATCACAAGGCTACCACCCATTGAAGTATAAAAAATTTCGACAACAGACTACCTTCCATAATGACAAGGCTACCATCCATTGGAATAACAAAAATCTCGACAATAGACTACCTTCCATAATGACAAGGCTACCATTCATTGGAGTCACAAAAATATCGACAACAGACTACATTCCATAATGACAAGGCTACATCCATTGGGTTAACAAAAATCTTGACAACAGACTACCTTCTATAATGACAAGGCTACCATCCATTGGAGTAACAAAAATCTCGACAAAAAACTACCTTCCATAATGACAAGGCTACCATCCATTGGAATAACAAAAATCTCGACAAAATACTACCTTCCATAATGACAAGGATACCATCCATTGGAATAACAAAAATCTCGACAATAGACTACCTTCCATAATGACAAGGCTACCATCAAACGAAATATAAAAAATTTCGACAACAGACCACCTTCCATAAATACAAGGCTACCATCCATTGGAGTAAGAGAAATCTCAACGATAGACTACCTTCCATAATGACAAGGCTACCATCTATTGGAGTAACAAAAATCTCGACAACAAACCACCTTCCATAATTACCTGGCTACCATCCATTGGAGTATCAAAAATCTCGACAACAAACTACATTCCATAATGACAAGGCTACCATCCATTGGATTAACCAAAATCTCGACAATAGAGTACCTTCCATAATGCCAAGGCTATCATCCATTGAAGTAAAAAAAAATCTGAACAACAGACAACCTTTCATAATGACAAGGCTACCATCCATTGGAGTAACAGATATCTCAATGACCGACTACCTTCCATAATGACAAGGCTACCATCCATTGGAGTAACACAAATCTCGACAAAAGACTACCTTCCTTAATAACAAGGTGACCATCCATTGGAATAACAAAAATATCGACAAAAAACTACCTTCCATAATGACAAGGCTACCATCCATTGGAATAACAAAAATCTCGACAAAAGACTACCTTCCATAATGACAAGGCTACAATTCATTGGAGTAACAAAACTATCGACAACAGACTACCTTCCATAATGACAAGGCTACCATCCATTGGAGTAAGAAAAATCTCGACAAAAAACTACCTTCCATAATGACAAGGCTACCATCCATTGGAATAACAAAAATCTCGACAAAATACTAACTTCCATAATGATAAGGTTACCATCCATTGGAATAACAAATATCTCGCAACAGACTACCTTCCATAATGACAAGGCTACCATCCAATGGAATAAAAAATTCACGACAATAGACTACCTTCCATAATGACAAGGCTACAATCCATTGGAGTAACAAAAATCTGAACAACAGACTACCTTTCATAATGATAAGGATACAATCAATTAGAGTAACATAAATCTCGACAAAAAACTACCTTCCATAATGACAAGGCTACCATCCATTGGAATAACAAAAATCTCAACGACATACTACCTTCCAGAATGACAAGGCTACCATCCATTGGAGTAACAAAAATCTCGAAAACAAACTACCTTCCTTAATCACAAGGCTACCACCCATTGAAGTATAAAAAATTTCGACAACAGATTACCTTCCATAATGACAAGGCTATCATCCATTGGAGTAACAAAAATATGAACAACATACTACCTTCCATAATGACTAGACTACCATCCATTGGACTAACAGAAATCTCAACGACCGAATACCTACCATAATGACAAGGCTACCATCCATTGGAGTAACAAAAATCTAAACAACAGACTACCTTAAATAATGACAAGGCTACCATCCATTGAAGTAACAGAAATCTCAACGACCGACTACCTTCCATAATAACAAGGCTACCATGCATTGGAGTAAGAAAAATATGAACAATAGACTACCATGCATAATGAAAAGGCTATCATCCATTGGAGTAACAGAGATATCGACAACATACTACCTTCCATAATGACAAGTCTATCATCCATTGGAGTAACAAAAATATCAACAAAAAACTACCTTCCATAATTACAAGGCTACCATCCATTTGGGTAACAAAAATTTCGACAACAGACTACCTTCCATAATGATAAGGCTGCCATCCATTGGAGTAATTAAAATCTCGACAACAGACTACCTTCCATAAGGACAAGGCTATCATCCATTGGAGTAACAAAGATATGGAAAACAGACTACCTTCAATAATGACAAGGCTACCATCTATTGGAGTAACAAAAATCTCGACAAAATACTGCCTTCCATATTAAGAAGGCTACCATCCATTTGAGTAACAAAAATCTAGAAATTAGACTACCTTCCATAATGACAAGGCTACCATCCATTGGAGTAACAAAAATTTGTACAACAGACTACCTTCCATAATGACAAGGCTACCATCCATTGGAGTAACAAAAATCTCAAAGACGGACTACCTTTCAAAATGACAAGGCTACCATCCATTTGAATAAAAAAAATCTCGACAATAGACTACCTTCTATAATGACAAGGCTACCATCCATTGGAGTAACACAAATCTCAACGACTAAATGCCTTCCATAATGACAAAGCTACCATCCATTGGAGTAACACAAATATGAACAACAGACTACCTTGCATAATTACAAGGCTACAATCCATTGGAGTAACAGAAATCTTGACAACGTACTACCTTCCATAATTACAATGCTACCACCCATTGGAGTATCAAAAATCTCAACAACAAACTACCTTCCATAATGACAAGGCTATCATGCATTGGAGTAACAAAAATCTGAACAATAGACTACCTTCCATAATGACAAGGCTACCATCCATTGAACTAACAAAAGTCTCAAGGACCGACTACCTTCCATAATAACAAGGCTACCATCCATTGGAATAACAAAAATCTAAGCAATAGACTACCTTCCATAATGACAAGGCTACCATCCATTGGAGTAAAAAAAATCTAAACAACAGACTACCTTCAATAATGACAAGGCTACCATCCATTGAAGTAACAGAAATCTCAACGACCGACTACCTTCCATAATAACAAGGCTACCATGCATTGGAGTAAGAAAAATATGAACAATAGACTACCATGCATAATGAAAAGGCTATCATCCATTGGAGTAACAGAGATATCGACAACAGACTACCTTCCATAATGACAAGTCTATCATCCATTGGAGTAACAAAAATATCAACAAAAAAATACCTTCCATAATTACAAGGCAACCATCCATTTGGGTAACAAAAATTTCGACAACAGACTACCTTCCATAATGATAAGGCTGCCATCCATTGGAGTAACAAAAATCTCGACAACAGACTACCTTCCATAAGGACAAGGCTATCATCCATTGGAGTAACAAAGATATCGAAAACAGACTACCTTCAATAATGACAAGGCTACCATCCATTGGAGTAACAAAAATCTCGACAAAATACTGCCTTCCATATTAAGAAGGCTACCATCCATTTGAGTAACAAAAATCTAGAAATTAGACTACCTTCCATAATGACAAGGCTACCATCCATTGGAGTAACAAAAATTTGTACAACAGACTACCTTCCATAATTACAAGGCTACCATCCATTGGAGTAAAAAAAATCTCAAAGACGGACTACCTTTCAAAATGACAAGGCTACCATCCATTTGAATAAAAAAAATCTCGACAATAGACTACCTTCTATAATGACAAGGCTACCATCCATTGGAGTAACACAAATCTCAACGACTAAATGCCTTCCATAATGACAAAGCTACCATCCATTGGAGTAACACAAATATGAACAACAGACTACCTTGCATAATTACAAGGCTACAATCCATTGGAGTAACAGAAATCTTGACAACGTACTACCTTCCATAATTACAATGCTACCACCCATTGGAGTATCAAAAATCTCAACAACAAACTACCTTCCATAATGACAAGGCTATCATGCATTGGAGTAACAAAAATCTGAACAACAGACTACCTTCCTTAATGACAAGGCTACCATCCATTGAAATAACAAAAATCTCAAAGACCGACTACCTTCCATAATGACAAGGCTACCATCCATTGGAATAACAAAAATCTAGGCAATAGACTACCTTCCATAATGACAAGGCTACCATCCATTGGAGTAAAAAAAATCTAAACAACAGACTACCTTCAATAATGACAAGGCTACCATCCATTGAAGTAACAGAAATCTCAACGACCGACTACCTTCCATAATAACAAGGCTACCATCCATTGGAGTAAGAAAAATATGAACAATAGACCACCATGCATAATGAAAAGGCTATCATCCATTGGAGTAACAGAGATATCGACAACAGACTACCTTCCATAATGACAAGTCTATCATCCATTGGAGTAACAAAAGTTTCAACAAAAAACTACCTTCCATAATTACAAGGCTACCATCCATTTGGGTAACAAAAATTTCGACAACAGACTACCTTCCATAATGATAAGGCTGCCATCCATTGGAGTAACAAAAATCTCGACAACAGACTACCTTTCATAAGGACAAGGCTATCATCCATTGGAGTAATAAAGATATCGAAAACAGACTACCTTCAATAATGATAAGGCTACCATCCATTGGAGTAACAAAAATCTCGACAAAATACTGCCTTCCATATTAAGAAGGCTACCATCCATTGGAGTAACAAAAATCTAGACAATAGACTACCTTCCATAATGACAAGGCTACCATCCATTGGAGTAACAAAAATTTGTACAACAGACTACCTTCCATAATGACAAGGCTACCAATCATTGGAGTAACAAAAATCTCAAAGACGGACTACCTTTCAAAATGACAAGGCTACCATCCATTTGAATAAAAAAAATATCGACAATAGACTACCTTTTATAATGACAAGGCTACCATCCATTGGAGTAAGAAAAATATGAACAACAGACTACCTTCCATAATGACAAGGCTACCATCCATTGAAGTAACACAAATCTCAACAACGAAATGCCTTCCATAATGACAAAGCTACCATCCATTGGAGTAACACAAATATGAACAACATACTACCTTGCACAATTACAAGGCTACAATCCATTGGAGTAACAGAAATCTTGACAACGTGCTACCTTCCATAATTACAAGGCTACCACCCATTGGAGTATCAAAAATCTCAACAACAAACTACCTTCCATAATGACAAGGCTATCATGCATTGGAGTAACAAAAATCTGAACAACAGACTACCTTCCATAATGACAAGGCTACCATCCATTGAAGTAACAAAAATCTCAAAGACCGACTACCTTCCATAATGATAAGGCTACCATCCATTGGAATAACAAAAATCTAGGTAATAGACTACCTTCCATAATGACAAGGCTACCATCCATTGGAGTAAAAAAAATCTAAACAACAGACTACCTTCAATAATGACAAGGCTACCATCCATTGAAGTAACAGAAATCTCAACAACCGACTACCTTCCATAATAACAAGGCTACCATCCATTGGAGTAAGAAAAATATGAACAATAGACTACCATGCATAATGAAAAGGCTATCATCCATTGGAGTAACAAAAATATCAACAAAAAACTACCTTCCATAATTACAAGGCTACCATCCATTTGGGTAACAAAAATTTCGACAACAGACTACCTTCCATAATGATAAGGCTGCCATCCATTGGAGTAACAAAAAACTCGACAACAGACTACCTTCCATAAGGACAAGGCTATCATCCATTGGAGTAACAAAGATATCGAAAAAAGACTACCTTCAATAATGACAAGGCTACCATCCATTGGAGTAACAAAAATCTCGACAAAATACTGACTTCCATATTAAGAAGGCTACCATCCATTGGTGTAACAAAAATCTAGACAATAGACTACCTTCCATAATGACAAGGCTACCATCCATTGGAGTAACAAAAATTTGTACAACAGACTACCTTCCATAATGACAGGGCTACCATCCATTGGAGTAACAGAAATCTAAAAGACGGACTACCTTTCAAAATGACAAGGCTACAATCCATTTGAATAAAAAAAATCTCGACAATAGACTACCTTTTATAATGACAAGGCTACCATCCATTCGAGTAAGAAAAATATGAACAACAGACTACCTTCCATAATGACAAGGCTACCATCCATTGAAGTAACACAAATCTCAACGACGAAATGCCTTCCATAATGACAAAGCTACCATCCATTAGAGTAACACAAATATGAACAACAGACTACCTTGCATAATGACAAGGATACCATCCATTGGAATAACAAAAAACTAGACAATAGAATACCTTCCTTAATGACAAGGCTACCAACCATTGGAGTAACACAAATTTAAACAACATACTACCTTCCATAATGACAAGGCTACCATCCATTGGAGTAACAAAAATATGAACAACAGACTACCTTGCATAATTACAAGGCTACAATCCATTGGAGTAACAGAAATCTCAACGACAGACTACCTTCTATAATGACAAGGCTACCATCTATTGGAGTAACAAAAATATCGACAATAGACTACCTTCCATAACTACAAGGCTACCATCCATTGGAGTATAAAAATCTCGACAACAGACTACCTTCCATAATGACAAGGCTACCATGCATTAGAATAACCAAAATCTCGACAATAGAGTACCGTCCATAATGACAAGGCTACCATCCATTGGTGTAACAAAAATCTAGACAATAGACTACCTTCCATAATTACAAGGCTACCATCCATTTGGGTAACAGAAATATCGACAACAGACTACCTTCCATAATGATAAGGCTACCTTCCATTGGAGTAAAAAAAATCTCGACAACAGACTACCTTCCATAATGACAAGGCTATCATCCATTGGAGTAACAAAGATATCTACAACATACTACCTTCAATAATGACAAGGCTACCATCTATTGGGGTAACAAAAATCTCGACAACAAACTACCTTTAATAATGACAAGGCAACCATCCATTGGAGTAACATAAATCTTGACAAAATACTGCCTTCCATAATAAGAAGGCTACCATCCATTGGAGTAACAAAAATCTAGACAATAGACTACCTTCCATAATGACAAGGCTACCATCCACTGAAGTAACAAAAATCTGAACAACAGACTACCTTCCGTAATGACAAGGCTACCATCCATTGGAGTAACAAAAATCTCAAAGACGGACTACCTTTCATAATGACAAGGCTACCATCCATTGGAATAACAAAAATATCGACAATAGACTACCTTCTATAATGACAAGGCTACCATCCATTCGAGTAAGAAAAATATGAACAACAGACTACCTTCCATAATGACAAGGCTACCATCCATTGAAGTAACACAAATCTCAACGACCGACTACCTTCCATAATGACAAAGCTACCATCCATTGGAGTAACTTAAATATGAACAACAGACTACCTTGCATAATTACAAGGCTACAATCCATTGGAGTAACAGAAATCTCAAATATCGACTACGTTCCATAATGACAAGGCTACCATCCACTAGAATAACAAAAAACTAGACAATAGACTACATTCCATATTGACAAGGCTACCAACCATTGGAGTAACAAAAATCTGAACAACATACTACCTTCCATAATGACAAGGCTACCATCCATTGAAGTAACAAAAATCTCAAAGACCGACTACCTTCCATAATGACAAGGCTACCATCCATTGGAATAACAAAAATCTAGGCAATAGACTACCTTGCATAGTGAAAAGGCTACCATCCATTGGAGTAAAAAAAATCTAAACAACAGACTACCTTCAATAATGACAAGGCTACCATCCATTGAAGTAACAGAAATATAAACGACCGACTACCTTCCATAATAACAAGGCTACCATGCATTGGAGTAAGAAAAATATGAACAATAGACTACCATGCATAATGAAAAGGCTATCATCCATTGGAGTAACAGAGATATCGACAACAGACTACCTTCCATAATGACAAGTCTATCATCCATTGGAGTAACAAAAATATCAACAAAAAACTACCTTCCATAATTACAAGGCTACCATCCATTTGGGTAACAAAAATTTCGACAACAGACTACCTTCCATAATGATAAGGCTGCCATCCATTGGAGTAATTAAAATCTCGACAACAGACTACCTTCCATAAGGACAAGGCTATCATCCATTGGAGTAACAAAGATATCGAAAACAGACTACCTTCAATAATGACAAGGCTACCATCTATTGGAGTAACAAAAATCTCTACAAAATACTGCCTTCCATAATAAGAAGGCTACCATCCATTGGAGTAACAAAAATCTAGACAATAGAATACCTTCCATAATGACAAGGCTACCATCCATTGGAGTAATAAAAATTTGTACAACAGACTACCTTCCATAATGACAAGGCTACCATCCATTGGAGTAACAGAAATCTCAAAGACGGACTACCTTTCAAAATGACATGGCTACCATCCATTTGAATAAAAAAAATCTCGACAATAGACTACCTTCTATAATGACAAGGCTACCATCCATTGGAGTAAGAAAAATATGAACAACAGACTACCTTCCATAATGACAAGGCTACCATCCATTGAAGTAACACAAATCTCAACGACGAAATGCCTTCCATAATGACAAAGCTACCATCCATTGGAGTAACACAAATATGAACAACAGACTACCTTGCATAATTACAAGGCTACAATCCATTGGAGTAACAGAAATCTTGACAACGTACTACCTTCCATAATTACAAGGCTACCACCCATTGGAGTATCAAAAATCTCAACAACAAACTACCTTCCATAATGACAAGGCTATCATGCATTGGAGTAACAAAAATCTGAACAACAGACTACCTTCCATAATGACAAGGCTACCATCCATTGAAGTAACAAAAATCTCAAAGACCGACTACCTTCCATAATGACAAGGCTAACATCCATTGGAATAACAAAAATCTAGGTAATAGACTACCTTCCATAATGATAAGGCTACCATACATTGGAGTAAAAAAAATCTAAACAACAGACTACCTTCAATAATGACAAGGCTACCATCCATTGAAGTTACAGAAATCTCAACAACCGACTACCTTCCATAATAACAAGGCTACCATGCATTGGAGTAAGACAAATATGAACAATAGACTACCATGCATAATGAAAAGGGTATCATCCATTGGAGTAACAGAGATATCGACAACACACTACCTTCCATAATGACATGACTATCATCCATTGGTGTAACAAAAATCTAGACAATAGACTACCTTCCATAATTACAAGGCTACCATCCATTTGGGTAACAGAAATATCGACAACAGACTACCTTCCATAATGATAAGGCTACCTTCCATTGGAGTAAAAAAAATCTCGACAACAGACTACCTTCCATAATGACAAGGCTATCATCCATTGGAGTAACAAAGATATCTACAACATACTACCTTCAATAATGACAAGGCTACCATCCATTGGGGTAACAAAAATCTCGACAAAATACTGCCTTCCATAATAAGAAGGCTACCATCCATTGGAGTAACAAAAATCTAGACAATAGACTACCTTCCATAATAACAACGCTACCATCCATTGAAGTAACCAAAATTTGTACAACAGACTACCTTCCATAATGACAAGGCTACCATCCATTGGAGTAACAGAAATCTCAAATATGGACTACCTTTCAAAATAACAAGGCTACCATTCATTTGAATAAAAAAATCTCGACAATAGACTACCTTCTATAATGACAAGGCTACCGTCCATTGGTGTAAGAAAAATATGAACAACAGACTACCTTCCATAATGACAAGGCTACCATCCATTGAAGTAACACAAATCTCAACGACCGACTACCTTCCATAATGACAAAGCTACCATCCATTAGAGTAAGACAAATATGAACAACAGACTACCTTTCATAATTACAAGGCTACAATCCATTGGAGTAAAAAAAAAATCAAAGACCTACTACCTTCCATAATGACAAGGATACCATCCATTGGAATAACAAAAAACTAGACAATAGACTACCTTCCTTAATGAAAAGGCTACCAACCATTGGAGTAACACAAATTTAAACAACATACTACCTTCCATAATGACAAGGCTACCATCCATTGGAGTAACAAAAATATGAACAACAGACTACCTTGCATAATTACAAGGCTACAATCCATTGGAGTAACAGAAATCTCAACGACAGACTACCTTCTATAATGACAAGGCTACCATCTATTGGAGTAACAAAAATATCGACAATAGACTACCTTCCATAATTACAAGGCTACCATCCATTGGAGTATAAAAATCTCGACAACAGACTACCTTCCATAATGACAAGGCTACCATGCATTGGAATAACCAAAATCTCGACAATAGAGTACCGTCCATAATGACAAGGCTACCATCCATTGGTGTAACAAAAATCAAGACAATAGACTACCTTCCATAATTACAAGGCTACCATCCATTTGGGTAACAGAAATATCGACAACAGACTACCTTCCATAATGATAAGGCTACCATCCATTGGAGTAAAAAAAATCTCGACAACAGACTACCTTCCATAATGACAAGGCTATCATCCATTGGAGTAACAAAGATACCTACAACATACTACCTTCAATAATGACAAGGCTACCATCTATTGGGGTAACAAAAATCTCGACAACAAACTACCTTTAATAATGACAAGGCAACCATCCATTGGAGTAACATAAATCTTGACAAAATACTGCCTTCCATAATAAGAAGGCTACCATCCATTGGAGTAACCAAAATCTAGACAATAGACTACCTTCCATAATGACAACGCTACCATCCACTGAAGTAACAAAAATCTGAACAACAGACTACCTTCCGTAATGACAAGGCTACCATCCATTGGAGTAACAAAAATCTCAAAGACGGACTACCTTTCATAATGACAAGGATACCATCCATTGGAATAACAAAAATATCGACAATAGACTACCTTCTATAATGACAAGGCTACCATCCATTGGAGTAAGAAAAATATGAACAACAGACTACCTTCCATAATGACAAGGCTACCATCCATTGAAGTAACACAAATCTCAACGACGAAATGCCTTCCATAATGACAAAGCTACCATCCATTGGAGTAACACAAATATGAACAACAGACTACCTTGCATAATTACAAGGCTACAATCCATTGGAGTAACAGAAATCTTGACAACGTACTACCTTCCATAATTACAAGGCTACCACCCATTGGAGTATCAAAAATCTCAACAACAAACTACCTTCCATAATGACAAGGCTATCATGCATTGGAGTAACAAAAATCTGAACAACAGACTACCTTCCATAATGACAAGGCTACCATCCATTGAAGTAACAAAAATCTCAAAGACCGACTACCTTCCATAATGACAAGGCTACCATCCATTGGAATAACAAAAATCTAGGTAATAGACTACCTTTCATAATGATAAGACTACCATCCATTGGAGTAAAAAAAATCTAAACAACAGACTACCTTCAATAATGACAAGGCTACCATCCATTGAAGTTACAAAAATCTCAACAACCGACTACCTTCCATAATAACAAGGCTACCATGCATTGGAGTAAGACAAATATGAACAATAGACTACCATGCATAATGAAAAGGCTATCATCCATTGGAGTAACAGAGATATCGACAACAGACTACCTTCCATAATGACATGTCTATCATCCATTGGAGTAACAAAAATATCAACAAAAAACTACCTTCCATAATTACAAGGCTACCATCAATTTGGGTAACAAAAATTTCGACAACAGACTACCTTCCATAATGATAAGGCTGCCATCCATTGGAGTAACAAAAATCTCGACAACAGACTACCTTCCATAAGGACAAGGCTATCATCCATTGGAGTAACAAAGATATCGAAAACAGACTACCTTCAATAATGACAAGGCTACCATCCATTGGAGTAACAAAAATCTCGACAAAATACTGCCTTCCATAATAAGAAGGCTACCATCCATTGGAGTAACAAAAATCTAGACAATAGACTACCTTCCATAATGACAAGGCTACCATCCATTGGAGTAACAAAAATTTGTACAACAGACTACCTTCCATAATGACAAGGCTACCATCCATTGGAGTAACAGAAATCTCAAAGACGGACTACCTTTCAAAATGACAAGGCTACCATCCATTTGAATAAAAAAAATCTCGACAATAGACTACCTTCTATAATGACAAGGCTACCATCCATTGGAGTAAGAAAAATATGAACAACAGACTACCTTCCCTAATGACAAGGCTACCATCCATTGGAGTAACAGAAATCTCAACGACCGACTACCTTCAATAATGACAAGGCTACCATCCATTGGAATAACAAAAATCTAGACAATAGAATACCTTCCATAATGACAAGGCTACCATCCAATGGAGTAACAAAAATCTTAACAACAAACTACCTTCCATAATGACAAGGCTACCATCCATTGGAGTAAATAAAATCTGAACAACATACTACCTTCCATAATGACAAGGCTACAGTCCATTGAAGTAATAGAAATAGCAACGACAGACTACCTTCCATAATGACAAGGCTACCATCCATTGGAATAACAAAAATCTCGACAATAGACTACATTATATAATGATAAGTCTACCATCCATTAGAGTAAGAAAAATATGAACAACAGACTACCTTGCATAATGACAAGGCTATAATCCATTGGAGTAAGAAAAATATGAACAACAGACTACCTTCCATAATGATAAGGCTACCATCCATTGGAGTAACAGAAATCTCAACGACCGACTACCTTCAATAATGACAAGGCTACCATCCATTGAAATAACAAAAATCTAGACAATAGAGTACCTTCCATAATGACAAGGCTACCATCCATTGGAATAACAAAAATCTAGACGATAAACTACCTTCCATAATGACAAGGCTACCATCCATTGGAGTAACAAAAATCTGAACAACATACTACTTCCATAATGACAAGGCTACAATCCATTGGAGTAATAGAAATCTCAACGACAGACTACCTTCCATAATGACAAGGCTACCATCCATTGGAATAACAAAAATCTCGACAATAGACTACATTCTATAATGATAAGGCTACCATCCATTGGAGTAAGAAAAATATGAACAACAGACTACCTTGCATAATGACAAGGCTATAATCCATTGGAGTAACAACAATCTGAACAACAGACTACCTTCCATAATGACAAGGCTACCATCCATTGGAGTAACAGAAATCTCAACGACCGACTACCTTCAATAATGACAAGGCTGCCATCCATTGGAATAACAAAAATCTAGACAATAGACTACCTTCCATAAAGACAAGGCTACCATCCATTGGAATAACAATAATCTAGAAAATAGACTACCTTCCATAATGACAAGGCTACCATCCATTGGAGTAACAAAAATCTGAACAACATACTACCTTCCATAATGACAAGGCTACAATCCATTGGTGTAATTGAAATCTCAACGATAGACTACCTTGCATAATGACAAGGTTACCATCCATTGGAATAACAAAAATCTCGACAATAGACTACATTCTATAATGATAAGGCTACCAAGCATTGGAGTAAGAAAAATATGAACAACAGACTACCTTCCATAATGATAAGGCTACCATCCATTGGAGTAACAGAAATCTCAACGACCGACTACCTTCAATAATGACAAGGCTACCATCCATTGGGATAACAAAAATCTAGACAATAGACTACCTTCCATAATGACAAGGCTACAATCCATTGGAATAACAAAAATCTAGACGATAGACTACCTTCCATAATGACAAGGCTACCATCCATTGGAGTAACAAAAATCTGAACAACATACTACTTCCATAATGACAAGGCTACAATCCATTGGAGTAATAGAAATCTCAACGACAGACTACCTTCCATAATGACAAGGCTACCATCCATTGGAATAACAAAAATCTCGACAATAGACTACATTCTATAATGATAAGGCTACCATCCATTGGAGTAAGAAAAATATGAACAACAGACTACCTTGCATAATGACAAGGCTATAATCCATTGGAGTAACAACAATCTGAACAACATACTACCTTCCATAATGACAAGGCTACCATCCATTGGAGTAACAGAAATCTCAACGACCGACTACCTTCAATAATGACAAGGCTGCCATCCATTGGAATAACAAAAATCTAGACAATAGACTACCTTCCATAATGACAAGGCTACCATCCATTGGAATAACAATAATCTACAAAATAGACTACCTTCCATAATGACAAGGCTACTATCCATTGGAGTAAGAAAAATCTAAACAACAGACTACCTTCTATAATGACAAGGCTACCATGCATTGGAGTAACAGAAATCTCAACGACCGACTACCTTCAATAATGACAAAGCTACCATCCATTGGAATAACAAAATTCTAGTCAATAGACTACCTTCCATAATGACAAGGCTACCATCCATTGGAATAAAAAAAATCTAGACAATAGCCTACCTTCCATAATGACAAGGCTACCATCCATTGGAGTAACAAAAAACTTAACAACATACTACCATCCATAATGTCAAGGCTACAATCCATTGGAGTAATAGAAATCTCAACGACAGACTACCTTCCATAATGACAAGGCTACCATCCATTGGAATAACAAAAATCTCGACAATAGACTACATTCTATAATGATAAGGCTACCATCTATTGGAGTAAGAAAAATATGAACAACAGACTACCTTGCATAATGACAAGGCTATAATCCATTGGAGTAAAAACAATCTGAACAACAGACTACCTTCCATAATGACAAGGCTACCATCCATTGGAGTAACAGAAATCTCAACGACTGAATACCTTCAATAATGACAAGGCTACCATCCATTGGAATAACAAAAATCTAGACAATAGAATACCTTCCATAATGACAAGGCTACCATCCAATGGAGTAACAAAAATCTTAACAACAAACTACCTTCCATAATGACAAGGCTACCATCCATTGGAGTAAATAAAATCTGAACAACATACTACCTTCCATAATGACAAGGCTACAATCCATTGAAGTAATAGAAATAGCAACGACATACTACCTTCCATAATGACAAGGCTACCATCCATTGGAATAACAAAAATCTCGACAATAGACTACATTATATAATGATAAGGCTACCATCCATTAGAGTAAGAAAAATATGAACAACAGACTACCTTGCATAATGACAAGGCTATAATCCATTGGAGTAAGAAAAAAATTAACAACAGACTACCTTCCATAATGATAAGGCTACCATCCATTGGAGTAACAGAAATCTCAACGACCGACTACCTTCAATAATGACAAGGCTACCATCCATTGAAATAACAAAAATCTAGACAATAGACTACCTTCCATAATGACAAGGCTACCATCCATTGGAATAACAAAAATCTAGATGATAGACTACCTTCTATAATGACAAGGCTACCATCCATTGGAGTAACAAAAATCTGAACAACATACTACTTCCATAATGACAAGGCTACAATCCATTGGAGTAATAGAAATCTCAACGACAGACTACCTTCCATAATGACAAGGCTACCATCCATTGGAATAACAAAAATCTCGACAATAGACTACATTCTATAATGATAAGGCTACCATCCATTGTAGTAAGAAAAATGTGAACAACAGACTACCTTGCATAATGACAAGGCTATAATCCATTGGAGTAACAACACTCTGAACAACAGACTACCTTCTATAATGACAAGGCTACCATCCATTGGAGTAACAGAAATCTCAACGACCGACTACCTTCAATAATGACAAGGCTGCCATCCATTGGAATAACAAAAATCTAGACAATAGACTACCTTCCATAAAGACAAGGCTACCATCCATTGGAATAACAATAATCTTGAAAATAGACTACCTTCCATAATGACAAGGCTACCATCCATTGGAGTAACAAAAATCTAAACAACATACTACCTTCCATAATGACAAGGCTACAATCCATTGGTGTAATTGAAATCTCAACGATAGACTACCTTCCATAATGACAAGGTTACCATCCATTGGAATAACAAAAATCTCGACAATAGACTACATTCTATAATGATAAGGCTACCATCTATTTGAGTAAGAAAAATATGAACAACAAACTACCTTGCATAATGACAAGGCTATAATCCATTGGAGTAAAAACAATCTGAACAACATACTACCTTCCATAATGACAAGGCTACCATCCATTGGAGTAACAGAAATCTCAACGACCGACTACCTTCAATAATGACAAGGCTACCATCCATTGGAATAACAAAAATCTAGACAATAGAATACCTTCCATAATGACAAGGCTACCATCCAATGGAGTAACAAAAATCTTAACAACAAACTACCTTCCATAATGACAAGGCTACCATCCATTGGAGTAAATAAAATCGGAACAACATACTTCCTTCCATAATGACAAGGCTACAATCTATTGACGTAATAGAAATAGCAACGACAGACTACCTTCCATAATGACAAGGCTACCATCCATTGGAATAACAAAAATCTCGACAATAGACTACATTATATAATGATAAGGCTACCATCCATTAGAGTAAGAAAAATATGAACAACAGACTACCTTGCATAATGACAAGGCTATAATCCATTGGAGTAAGAAAAATATGAACAACAGACTACCTTCCATAATGATAAGGCTACCATCCATTGGAGTAACAGAAATCTCAACGACCGACTACCTTCAATAATGACAAGGCTACCATCCATTGAAATAACAAAAATCTAGACAATAGACTACCTTCCATAATGACAAGGCTACCATCCATTGGAATAACAAAAATCTAGACGATAGACTACCTTCCATAATGACAAGGCTACCATCCATTGGAGTAACAAAAATCTGAACAACATACTACTTCCATAATGACAAGGCTACAATCCATTGGAGTAATAGAAATCTCAACGACAGACTACCTTCCATAATGACAAGGCTACCATCCATTGGAATAACAAAAATCTCGACAATAGACTACATTCTATAATGATAAGGCTACCATGCATTGGAGTAAGAAAAATATGAACAACAAACTACCTTCCATAATGATAAGGCTACCATCCATTGGAGTAACAGAAATGTCAACGACCGACTACCTTCAATAATGACAAGGCTACCATCCATTGGGATAACAAAAATCTAGACAATAGACTACCTTCCATAATGACAAGGCTACAATCCATTGGAATAACAAAAATCTAGACGATAGACTACCTTCCATAATGACAAGGCTACCATCCATTGGAGTAACAAAAATCTGAACAACATACTACTTCCATAATGACAAGGCTACAATCCATTGGAGTAATAGAAATCTCAACGACAGACTACCTTCCATAATGACAAGGCTACCATCCATTGGAATAACAAAAATCTCGACAATAGACTACATTCTATAATGATAAGGCTACCATCCATTGGAGTAAGAAAAATATGAACAACAGACTACCTTGCATAATGACAAGGCTATAATCCATTGCAGTAACAACAATCTGAACAACATACTACCTTCCATAATGACAAGGCTACCATCCATTGGAGTAACAGAAATCTCAACGACCGACTACCTTCAATAATGACAAGGCTTCCATCCATTTGAATAACAAAAATCTAGACAATAGACTACCTTCCATAATGACAAGGCTACCATCCATTGGAATAACAATAATCTACAAAATAGACTACCTTCCATAATGACAAGGCTACCATCCATTGGAGTAAGAAAAATCTGAACAATAGACTACCTTCCATAATGATAAGGCTACCATGCATTGGAGTAACAGAAATCTCAACGACCGACTACCTTCAATAATGACAAGGCTACCATCCATTGGAATAACGAAATTCTAGACAATAGACTACCTTCCATAATGACAAGGCTACCATCCATTGGAATAAAAAAAATCTAGACAATAGCCTACCTTCCATAATGACAAGGCTACCATCCATTGGAGTAACAAAAATCTGAACAACATACTACCATCCATAATGTCAAGGCTACAATCCATTGGAGTAATAGAAATCTCAACGACATACTACCTTCCATAATGACAAGGATACCATCCATTGGAATAACAAAAATCTCGACAATAGACTACATTCTATAATGACAAGGCTACCATCCATTGGAGTAACAAAAATCTTAACAACAAACTACCTTCCATAATGACAAGGCTATAATCCATTGGAGTAACAACAATCTGAACAACAAACTACCTTCCATAATGACAAGGCTACCATCCATTGGAGTAACAGAAATCTCAACGACCGACTACCTTCAATAATGACAAGGCTACCATCCATTGGAATAACAAAAATCTAGACAATAGACTACCTTCCATAATGACAAGGCTACCATCCATTGGAGTAACAAAAATCTTAACAAAAAACTACCTTCCATAATGACAAGGCTACCATCCATTGGAGTAAAAGAAATTTCAACGACCGACTACCTTCCATAATGACAAGGCTACCATCCATTGGAGTACGAAATATATGAAGAACATACTACCTTGGATATCATAAGGCTATCATCCATTGGAGTAACAGAGATATCGACAACAGACTACCTTCTATAATGACAAGTCTACCATCCATTGGAGTAACAAAAATCTAGACAAAAGACTACCTTCCATAATGACAAGGTTACCATCCATTGGAATAAAAAAATATCGACAACAAACTATGTTCCATAATAACAAGGCTACCGTCCAATGGAATAAAAAAATTGTCGACAACAGACTACCTTCCATAATTACAAGGCTACCATCCATTGGAATAACAAAAATCTTTATAATAGACTACATTCTATAATGACAAGGATACCATCCATTGGAGTAAGAAAAATATGAACAATAGACTACCTTGCATAATAACAAGGCTATAATCCATTGGAGTAACAAAAATTTGAACAACAGACTACCTTCCATAATGATAAGGCTACATCCATTGGAGTAACAGAAATCTCAACGATCGACTACCTTCAATAATGACAAGGCTACCATCCATTGGAATAACAAGAATCTATACAATAGACTACCTTCCATAATGACAAGGCTACCATCCATTGGAATAACAAAAATCTAGACAATAGACTACCTTCCATAATGAGAAGGCTACCATCCATTGGAGTAACAGAAATCTGAACAACATACTACCTTCCATAATGACAAGGCTACAATCCATTGGAGTAATAGAAATCTCGACAATAGACTACATTCTATAATGATAAGGCTACCATCTATTGGAGTATGAAAAATATGAACAACAGACTACCTTGCATAATGACAAGGCTATAATCCATTGGAGTAAAAACAATCTGAACAACAGACTACCTTCCATAATGACAAGGCTACCATCCATTGGAGTAACAGAAATCTCAACGACCGACTACCTTCAGTAATGACAAGGCTACCATCCATTGGAATAACAAAAATCTAGACAATAGACTACCTTCCATAATGACAAGGCTACCATCCATTAGAGTAACAAAAATCTTAACAACAAACTACCTTCCATAATGATAAGGCTACCATCCATTGGAGTAACAAAAATCTGAACAACATACTACCTTCCATAATGACAAGGCTACAATCCATTGGAGTAATAGAAATCTCAACGACAGACTACCTTCCATAATGACAAGGCTACCATCCATTGGAATAACAAAAATCTCGACAATAAACTACATTATATAATGATAAGGCTACCATCCATTGGAGTAAGAAAAATATGAACAACAAACTACCTTGCATAATGACAAGGCTATAATCCATTGGAGTAAGAAAAATCTGAACAACAGACTACCTTCCATAATGATAAGGCTACCATGCATTGGAGTAACAGAAATCTCAACGAACGACTACCTTCAATAACGACAAGGCTACCATCCATTGGAATAACAAAAATCTAGACAATAGACTACCTTCCATAATGACAAGGCTACCATCCATTGGAGTAACAAAAATCTGAACAACATACTACCATCCATAATGTCAAGGCTACAATCCATTGGAGTAATAGAAATCTCAAGGACAGACTACCTTCCATAATGACAAGGATACCATCCATTGGAATAACAAAAATCTCGACAATAGACTACATTCTATAATGATAAGGCTACCATCCATTGGAGTAAGAAAAATATGAACAACAGACTACCTTGCATAATGACAAGGCTATAATCCATTGGAGTAACAACAATCTGAACAACAAACTACCTTCCATAATGACAAGGCTACCATCCATTGGAGTAACATAAATCTCAACGACCGACTACCTTCAATAATGACAAGGTTACCATCCATTGGAATAACAAAAATCTAGACAATAGACTACCTTCCATAATGACAAGGCTACCATCCATTGGAGTAACAAAAATCTTAACAACAAACTACCTTCCATAATGACAAGGCTACCATCCATTGGAGTAACAGAAATTTCAACGATCGACTACCTTTCATAATGACAAGGCTACCATCCATTGGAGTATGAAAAATATTAACAACAGACTACCTTGGTTAATGAAAAGGCTATCATCCATTGGAGTAACAGAGATATCGACAACAGACTACCTTCAATAATGACAAGTCTACCATCCATTGGAGTAATAAATATCTCGACAAATGACTACCTTCCATAATGGCAAGGTTACCATCCATTGGAATAAAAAAATCTCGACAACAAACTACCTTCCATAATAACAAGGCTACCGTCCAATGGAATAAAAAAATTGTCGACAACAGACTACCTTCCATAATTACAAGGCTACCATCCATTGGAATAACAAAAATCTCGACAATAGACTACATTCTATAATGATAAGACAACATACTACCTTGCATAATGACAAGGCTATAATCCATTGGAGTAACAAAAATCTGAACAACAGACTACCTTCCATAATGACAAGGCTACCATCCATTGGAATAACAAAAATATAGACAATAGACTACCTTCCATAATGACAAGGCTACCATCCATTGGAGTAACAAAAATCTTAACAACATACTACCTTCCATAATGACAAGCCTACAATCCATTAGAGTAATAGAAATATTAACGACAGACTACCTGCCATAATGACAAGGCTACACTCCATTGGAGTAACAGAAATGTCAACGACAGACTACCTTCCATAATGACAAGGCTATCATCCATTGGAGTAACAAAAATCTGAACAACAGACTACCTTCCGTAATGACAAGGCTACCATCCATTGAAGTAACATAAATCTCAAAGACAACTACCTTCCATAATGACAAGACTACCATCCATTGGAGTAAGAAAAATATAAACAACAATTTACCTTGCATAATGAAAAGGCTATCATCCATTGGAGTAACAGAGATATCAACAACAGAATACCTTCAATAATGACAAGTCTACCATCCATTGGAGTAACAAAAATCTTGACAAAAGACTACATTCCATAATGACAAGGTTACCATCCATTAGAATAAAAAAATATCGATAGCAAACTACCTTCCATAATGACAAGGCTCCGTCCAATGGAATAAAAAAAATTTCGAAAACAGATTACCATCCATGATCACAAGGCTACAATCCGTTTGAGTAACAAAAATCTGAACGGCAAACTACATTCCATAACGACAAGGCTACCATTCATTCGTGTAACAAAAATCTCGACAAAAGACTAACTTCCATAATTACAAGGCTACCATCCACTTGGGTAACAAAAACCTTGACAACAAACTACCTTCCATAATGATAAGGCTACCATCCATTGGAGTAACAAAAATCTCGACAACAGACTACCTTCCATAATGACAAAGCTATCATCCATTGGAGTAACAAAAATATCAACAATAAACTACCTTCAATAATGACAAGGCTACCATCCATTGGAGTAACAAAAATCTCGACAAAATACTACCTTCCATAATAAGAAGGCTACCATCCATTGCAGTAAAAAAAATCTAGACAATAGAATACTTTCCGTAATGACAAGGCTACCATCCATTGGAGTAACAAAAATCTGAACAACAGACTACCTTCCATAATGACAAGGCTACCATCCATTGGAATAAAAAAAATCTCGACTATAGACTACATTCTATAATGACAAGGCTACCATCCATTGGAGTAAGAAAAATACGAACAACTGACTACCTTGCATAATGACAAGGCTATCATCCATTGGAGTAACAGAGATATCGACAACAAACTACCTTCAATAGTGACAACTCTACCATCCATTGGGGTAACAAAAATCTCGACAAAAGACTACCTTCCATAATGACAAGGTTACCATCAATCGGAGTAACAAAAATCTGACCAACAGACTACCTTCCATAATGACAAGGCTACCATCCATTGGAGTAACAAAAATCTAGAAAATAGATAAGCTTCCATAATGATAAGGCTACCACCCATTGTAGTAACAAAAATATATACAACAGACTACCTTCCATAATGACTAGGCTACCATCCATTGGAGTAACAAAAATCTAGAAAACAGACTACCTACCATATTGACAAGGCTATCATCCATTGGAGTAACAAAAATCCATACAACAGACTTCCTTCGATAATGACAAGGCTACCGTCCATTAGAGTATCAAAAATCTTGATAACATACTACCTTCCATAATGACAAGGCTACCATCCATTAGAGTAACAAAAATATCAACCAGAGATTACCTTCCATAATGACAAGGCTACCATCCATTGGAGTAACAAAAATCTCGCCAACAGACTACCTTCCATAATGACAAGGCTACCATCCATTGGAGTAACAAACTCTCGACAACAAACTACCTTCCATAATGACAAGGCTACCATCCATTGGACTAACAAAAATATCAACAATAGACTATCTTCCATAATTACTAGGCTACCATCCAATGGAGTAAAAAAGATATCGACAACAGACTACCTTCCATAATGACAATGCAACCATCCATTGGAGTAACAAAAATCTCGACAACATACTAACTTCCACAATGACAAGGCTACCATCCATTGGAGTATAATAAATATCTACAATAGACTATGTTCCATAATAACAAGGCTACCATCAATTGTAGTAACCAAAATCTCGACAATAAACTACCTTCCATAATGACAAGGCTACCATCAGTTGCAGTAACAAAAATCTCGACAACAGACTACCTTTCATAATGACAAGGCTACCATCCATTGGAGTAACAAAAATCTAGAAAATAAACTACCTTCCATAATGACAAGGCTATAATCCATTGGAGTAACAAAAATCTGAAAAACAGACTACCTTCCATAATGACAAGGCTACCATCCATTGGAGTAACAGAAATCTCAACGACCGACTACCTTCAATAATGACAAGGCTACCATCCATTGGAATAACAAAAATCTAGACAATAGACTACCTTCCATAATGACAAGGCTACCATCCATTGGTGTAACAAAAAAATTAACAACAAACTACCTTCCATAATGACAAGGCTACCATCCATTGGAGTAACAGAAATTTCAACGACCGACTACCTTCCATAATGACAAGGCCACCATCCATTGGATTACGAAATATATGAACAACAGACCACCTTGGATATGAAAAGGCTATCATCCATTAGAGTAGCAGAGATATCGACAACAAACTACCTTCAATAATGACAAGTCTACCATCCATTGGAGTAACAAAAATCTCGACAAAAGACTACCTTCCATAATGACAAGGTTACCATCCATTGGAATAAAAAAATATCGACAACAAACTACCTTCCATAATAACAAGGCTACCGTCCAATGGAATTAAAAAATTGTCGACAACAGACTACCTTCCATAATTACAAGTCTACCATCCATGGGAATAACAAAAATCTCTACAATAGACTACATTCTATAATGATAAGGCTACCATCCATTGGAGTAAGACAAATATGAACAACAGACTACCTTGCATAATGACAAGGCTATAATCCATTGGAGTAACAACAATCTGAACAACAGACTACCTTCCATAATGACAAGGCTACCATCCATTGGAGTAACAGAAATCTCAACGACCGACTACCTTCAATAATGACAAGGCTACCATCCATTGGAATAATAAAAATCTAGACAATAGACTACCTTCCATAATGACAAGGCTACCATCCATTGGAGTAACAAAAATCTAGAAAATAGACAACCTTCCATAATGATAAGGCTATCATCCACTGTAGTAACAAAAATATAGACAACAGACTACCTTCCATAATGACAAGGCTAACATCCATTGGAGTAACAAAAATCTAGAAAACAGACTACCTACCATATTGACAAGGCTACCATCCATTGGAGTAAAAGAAATTTCAACCCCCAACTACCTTCCATAATGACAAGGCCACCATCCATTGGAGTACGAAATATATGAACAACAAACCACATTGGATATGAAAAGGCTATCATCCATTAGAGTAACAGAGATATCGACAACAGACTACCTTTAATAATGACAAGTCTACCATCCATTGGAGTAACAAAAATCTCCACAAAAGACTACCTTCCATAATGACAAGGTTACCATCCATTGGAATAAAAAAATATCGACAACAAACTACCTTCCATAATAACAAGGCTACCGTCCAATGGAATAAAAAAATTGTCGACAACAGACTACCTTCCATAATTACAAGGCTACCATCCATGGGAATAACAAAAATCTCTACAATAGACTACATTCTATAATGATAAGGCTACCATCCATTGGAGTAAGACAAATATGAACAACAGACTACCTTGCATAATGACAAGGCTATAATCCATTGGAGTAACAACAATCTGAACAACAGACTACCTTCCATAATGACAAGGCTACCATCCATTGGAGTAACAGAAATCTCAACGACCGACTACCTTCAATAATGACAAGGCTACCATCCATTGGAATAACAAAAATCTATATAATAGACTACCTTCCATAATGACAAGGCTACCATCCATTGGAGTAACAAAAATCTGAACAACATACTACCTTCCATAATGACAAGGCTACAATCCATTGGAGTAATAGAAATCTCAACGACAGACTACATGCCATAATGACAAGGCTACAATCCATTGGAGTAACAGAAATATCAACGACAGACTACCTTCCATAATGACAAGGCTATCATGCATTGGAGTAACAAAAATCTGGACAACAAACTACCTTCCATAATGACAAGGCTACCATCCATTGGAGTAACAAAAATCTTAACAACAAACTACCTTCCATAATGAGAAGGCTACCGTCCATTAGAGTAACAAAAATATCGATAACATACTACCTTCCATAATGACAAGGCTACCATCCATTAGAGTAACAAAAATATCAACAAGAGATTACCTTCCATAATGACTAGGCTACCATCCATTGGAGTAACAAAAATCTCGCCAACAGACTACCTTCCATAATGACAAGGCTACCATCCATTGGAGTGACAAAAATCTCGATAATAGACTACCTTCCATAATGACAAGGCTACCATCCATTGGAGTAACAAAGTCTCGACAACAAACTACCTTCCATAATGACAAGGCTACCATCCATTGGACTAACAAAAATATCAACAATAGACTATCTTCCATAATTACTACGTAACCATCCAATGGAGTAAAAAAGATATCGACAACAGACTACCTTCCATAATGACAATGCAACCATCCATTGGAGTAACAAAAATATCGACAACAGACTAACTTCCACAATGACAAGGCTACCATCCACTGGAGTATAATAAATATCTACAATAGACTATGTTCCATAATGACAAGGCTACCATCAATTGTAGTAACCAAAATCTCGACAATAAACTACCTTCCATAATGACAAGGCTACCATCCATTGGAGTAAAAGAAATTTCAACGACCGACTACCTTCCATAATGACAAGGCCACCATCCATTGGAGTACGAAATATATGAACAACAGACCACCTTGGATATGAAAAGGCTATCATCCATTAGAGTAATAGAGATATCGACAACAGACTACCTTCAATAATGACAAGTCTACCATCCATTAGAGTAACAAAAATCTCCACAAAAGACTACCTTCCATAATGACAAGGTTACCATCCATTGGAATAAAAAAATATCGACAACAAACTACCTTCCATAATAACAAGGCTACCTTCCAATGGAATAAAAAAATTGTCGACAATAGACTACCTTCCATAATTACAAGGCTACCATCCATTGGAATAACAAAAATCTCGACAATAGACTACATTCTATAATGATAAGGCTACCATCCATTGGAGTAAGAAAAATATGAACAACAGACTACCTTGCATAATGACAAGGCTATAATCCATTGGAGTAACAAAAATCTGAACAACAGACTACCTTCCATAATGAAAAGGCTACCATCCATTGGAGTAACAGAAATCTCAACGATCGACTACCTTCAATAATGACAAGGCTACCATCCATTGGAATAACAAAAATATAGACAATAGACTACCTTCCATAATGACAAGGCTACCATCCATTGGAGTAACAAAAATCTGAACAACATACTACCTTCCATAATGACAAGGCTACAATCCGTTGGAGTAATAGAAATCTCAACGACAGACTACATGCCATAATGACAAGGCTACAATCCATTGGAGTAACAGAAATATCAACGACAGACTACCTTCCATAATGACAAGGCTATCATGCATTGGAGTAACAAAAATCTGGACAACAAACTACCTTCCATAATGACAAGGCTACCATCCATTGGAGTAACAAAAATCTTAACAACAAACTACCTTCCATAATGACAAGGCTACCGTCCATTAGAGTAACAAAAATATCGATAACATACTACCTTCCATAATGACAAGGCTACCATCCATTAGAGTAACAAAAATATCAACAAGAGATTACCTTCCATAATGACAAGGCTACCATCCATTGGAGTAACAAAAATCTCGCCAACAGACTACCTTCCATAATGACAAGGCTACCATCCATTGGAGTGACAAAAATCTCGACAATAGACTACCTTCCATAATGACAAGGCTACCATCCATTGGAGTAACAAAGTCTCGACAACAAACTACCTTCCATAATGACAAGGCTACCATCCATTGGACTAACAAAAATATCAAAAATAGACTATCTTCCATAATTACTACGTAACCATCCAATGGAGTAAAAAAGATATCGACAACAGACTACCTTCCATAATGACAATGCAACCATCCATTGGAGTAACAAAAATATCGACAACAGACTAACTTCCACAATGACAAGGCTACCATCCATTGGAGTATAATAAATATCTACAATAGACTATGTTCCATAATGACAAGGCTACCATCAATTGTAGTAACCAAAATCTCGACAATAAACTACCTTCCATAATGACAAGGCTACCATCCATTGGAGTAAAAGAAATTTCAACGACCGACTACCTTCCATAATGACAAGGCCACCATCCATTGGAGTACGAAATATATGA
Source organism: Vicia faba (assembly GCA_948472305.1). Classification (NCBI taxonomy): domain Eukaryota; kingdom Viridiplantae; phylum Streptophyta; class Magnoliopsida; order Fabales; family Fabaceae; genus Vicia; species Vicia faba. The sequence continues at coordinate 764,971,430 of OX451738.1, forward strand.
ACAACAGACCACCTTGGATATGAAAAGGCTATCATCCATTAGAGTAACAGAGATATCGACAACAGACTACCTTCAATAATGACAAGTCTACCATCCATTGGAGTAACAAAAATTTCCACAAAAGACTACCTTCCATAATGACAAGGTTACCACCCATTGGAATAAAAAAATATCGACAACAAACTACCTTCCATAATAACAAGGCTACCGTCCAATGGAATTAAAAAATTGTCGACAACAGACTACCTTCCATAATTACAAGGCTACCATCCATGGGAATAACAAAAATCTCTACAATAGACTACATTCTATAATGATAAGGCTACCATCCATTGGAGTAAGACAAATATGAACAACAGACTACCTTGCATAATGACAAGGCTATAATCCATTGGAGTAACAACAATCTGAACAACAGACTACCTTCCATAATGACAAGGCTACCATCCATTGGAGTAACAGAAATCTCAACGACCGACTACCTTCAATAATGACAAGGCTACCATCCATTGGAATAACAAAAATCTATATAATAGACTACCTTCCATAATGACAAGGCTACCATCCATTGGAGTAACAAAAATCTTAACAACAAACTACCTTCCATAATGACAAGGCTACCATCCATTGGAGTAATAGAAATTTCAACGACCGACTACCTTCCATAATGACAAGGCTACCATCCATTGGAGTATGAAAAATATGAACAACAGACTACCTTGGATAATGAAAAGGCTATCATCCATTGGAGTAACAGAGATATCGACAATAGAATACCTTCAATAATTACAAGTCTACCATCCATTGGAGTAATCAAAATCTCGACAAAAGACTACCTTCCATAATGACAAGGTTACCATCCATTGGAATAAAAAAATATCGACAACAAACTACCTTCCATAATAACAAGGCTACCGTCCAATGGAATAAAAAAATTGTCGACAATAGACTACATTCCATAATTACAAGGCTACCATCCATTGGAATAACAAAAATCTCGACAATAGACTACATTCTATAATGATAAGGCTACCATCCATTGGAGTAAGAAAAATATGAACAACAGACTACCTTGCATAATGACAAGGCTATAATCCATTGGAGTAACAAAAATCTGAACAACAGACTACCTTCCATAATGACAAGGCTACCATCCATTGGAGTAACAGAAATCTCAACGACCGACTACCTTCAATAATGACAAGGCTACCATCCATTGGAATAACAAAAATATAGACAATAGACTACCTTCCATAATGACAAGGCTACCATCCATTAGAGTAACAAAAATCTGAACAACATACTACCTTCCATAATGACAAGGCTACAATCCATTGAAGTAATAGAAATCTCAACGACAGACTACATGCCATAATGACAAGGCTACAATCCAATGGAGTAACAGAAATATCAACGACAGACTACCTTCCATAATGACAAGGCTATCATGCATTGAAGTAACAAAAATCTGGACAACAGACTACCTTCCATAATGACAAGGCTACCATCCATTGGAGTAACAAAAATATTAACAACAAACTACCTTCCATAATGACAAGGCTACCGTCCATTAGAGTAACAAAGATATCGATAACATACTACCTTCCATAATGACAAGGCTACCATCCATTAGAGTAACAAAAATATCAACAAGAGATTACCTTCCATAATGACAAGGCTACCATCCATTGGAGTAACAAAAATCTCGCCAACAGACTACCTTCCATAATGACAAGGCTACCATCCATTGGAGTGACAAAAATCTCGACAATAGACTACCTTCCATAATGACAAGGCTACCATCCATTGGAGTAACAAAGTCTTGACAACAAACTACCTTCCATAATGACAAGGCTACCATCCATTGGACTAACAAAAATATCAAAAATAGACTATCTTCCATAATTACTACGTAACCATCCAATGGAGTAAAAAAGATATCGACAACAGACTACCTTCCATAATGACAATGCAACCATCCATTGGAGTAACAAAAATATCGACAACAGACTAACTTCCACAATGACAAGGCTACCATCCATTGGAGTATAATAAATATCTACAATAGACTATGTTCCATAATGACAAGGCTACCATCAATTGTAGTAACCAAAATCTCGACAATAAACTACCTTCCATAATGACAAGGCTACCATCCATTGGAGTAAAAGAAATTTCAACGATCGACTACCTTCCATAATGACAAGGCCACCATCCATTGGAGTACGAAATATATGAACAACAGACCACCTTGGATATGAAAAGGCTATCATCCATTAGAGTAACAGAGATATCGACAACAGACTACCTTCAATAATGACAAGTCTACCATCCATTGGAGTAACAAAAATTTCCACAAAAGACTACCTTCCATAATGACAAGGTTACCATCCATTGGAATAAAAAAATATCGACAACAAACTACCTTCCATAATAACAAGGCTACCGTCCAATGGAATTAAAAAATTGTCGACAACAGACTACCTTCCATAATTACAAGGCTACCATCCATGGGAATAACAAAAATCTCTACAATAGACTACATTCTATAATGATAAGGCTACCATCCATTGGAGTAAGACAAATATGAACAACAGACTACCTTGCATAATGACAAGGCTATAATCCATTGGAGTAACAACAATCTGAACAACAGACTACCTTCCATAATGACAAGGCTACCATCCATTGGAGTAACAGAAATCTCAACGACCGACTACCTTCAATAATGACAAGGCTACCATCCATTGGAATAACAAAAATCTATATAATAGACTACCTTCCATAATGACAAGGCTACCATCCATTGGAGTAACAAAAATCTTAACAACAAACTACCTTCCATAATGACAAGGCTACCATCCATTGGAGTAATAGAAATTTCAACGACCGACTACCTTCCATAATGACAAGGCTACCATCCATTGGAGTATGAAAAATATGAACAACAGACTACCTTGGATAATGAAAAGGCTATCATCCATTGGAGTAACAGAGATATCGACAATAGAATACCTTCAATAATTACAAGTCTACCATCCATTGGAGTAATCAAAATCTCGACAAAAGACTACCTTCCATAATGACAAGGTTACCATCCATTGGAATAAAAAAATATCGACAACAAACTACCTTCCATAATAACAAGGCTACCGTCCAATGGAATAAAAAAATTGTCGACAATAGACTACATTCCATAATTACAAGGCTACCATCCATTGGAATAACAAAAATCTCGACAATAGACTACATTCTATAATGATAAGGCTACCATCCATTGGAGTAAGAAAAATATGAACAACAGACTACCTTGCATAATGACAAGGCTATAATCCATTGGAGTAACAAAAATCTGAACAACAGACTACCTTCCATAATGACAAGGCTACCATCCATTGGAGTAACAGAAATCTCAACGACCGACTACCTTCAATAATGACAAGGCTACCATCCATTGGAATAACAAAAATATAGACAATAGACTACCTTCCATAATGACAAGGCTACCATCCATTAGAGTAACAAAAATCTGAACAACATACTACCTTCCATAATGACAAGGCTACAATCCATTGAAGTAATAGAAATCTCAACGACAGACTACATGCCATAATGACAAGGCTACAATCCAATGGAGTAACAGAAATATCAACGACAGACTACCTTCCATAATGACAAGGCTATCATGCATTGAAGTAACAAAAATCTGGACAACAGACTACCTTCCATAATGACAAGGCTACCATCCATTGGAGTAACAAAAATATTAACAACAAACTACCTTCCATAATGACAAGGCTACCGTCCATTAGAGTAACAAAGATATCGATAACATACTACCTTCCATAATGACAAGGCTACCATCCATTAGAGTAACAAAAATATCAACAAGAGATTACCTTCCATAATGACAAGGCTACCATCCATTGGAGTAACAAAAATCTCGCCAACAGACTACCTTCCATAATGACAAGGCTACCATCCATTGGAGTGACAAAAATCTCGACAATAGACTACCTTCCATAATGACAAGGCTACCATCCATTGGAGTAACAAAGTCTTGACAACAAACTACCTTCCATAATGACAAGGCTACCATCCATTGGACTAACAAAAATATCAAAAATAGACTATCTTCCATAATTACTACGTAACCATCCAATGGAGTAAAAAAGATATCGACAACAGACTACCTTCCATAATGACAATGCAACCATCCATTGGAGTAACAAAAATATCGACAACAGACTAACTTCCACAATGACAAGGCTACCATCCATTGGAGTATAATAAATATCTACAATAGACTATGTTCCATAATGACAAGGCTACCATCAATTGTAGTAACCAAAATCTCGACAATAAACTACCTTCCATAATGACAAGGCTACCATCCATTGGAGTAAAAGAAATTTCAACGACCGACTACCTTCCATAATGACAAGGCCACCATCCATTGGAGTACGAAATATATGAACAACAGACCACCTTGGATATGAAAAGGCTATCATCCATTAGAGTAACAGAGATATCGACAACAGACTACCTTCAATAATGACAAGTCTACCATCCATTGGAGTAACAAAAATTTCCACAAAAGACTACCTTCCATAATGACAAGGTTACCATCCATTGGAATAAAAAAATATCGACAACAAACTACCTTCCATAATAACAAGGCTACCGTCCAATGGAATTAAAAAATTGTCGACAACAGACTACCTTCCATAATTACAAGGCTACCATCCATGGGAATAACAAAAATCTCTACAATAGACTACATTCTATAATGATAAGGCTACCATCCATTGGAGTAAGACAAATATGAACAACAGACTACCTTGCATAATGACAAGGCTATAATCCATTGGAGTAACAACAATCTGAACAACAGACTACCTTCCATAATGACAAGGCTACCATCCATTGGAGTAACAGAAATCTCAACGACCGACTACCTTCAATAATGACAAGGCTACCATCCATTGGAATAACAAAAATCTATATAATAGACTACCTTCCATAATGACAAGGCTACCATCCATTGGAGTAACAAAAATCTTAACAACAAACTACCTTCCATAATGACAAGGCTACCATCCATTGGAGTAATAGAAATTTCAACGACCGACTACCTTCCATAATGACAAGGCTACCATCCATTGGAGTATGAAAAATATGAACAACAGACTACCTTGGATAATGAAAAGGCTATCATCCATTGGAGTAACAGAGATATCGACAATAGAATACCTTCAATAATTACAAGTCTACCATCCATTGGAGTAATCAAAATCTCGACAAAAGACTACCTTCCATAATGACAAGGTTACCATCCATTGGAATAAAAAAATATCGACAACAAACTACCTTCCATAATAACAAGGCTACCGTCCAATGGAATAAAAAAATTGTCGACAATAGACTACATTCCATAATTACAAGGCTACCATCCATTGGAATAACAAAAATCTCGACAATAGACTACATTCTATAATGATAAGGCTACCATCCATTGGAGTAAGAAAAATATGAACAACAGACTACCTTGCATAATGACAAGGCTATAATCCATTGGAGTAACAAAAATCTGAACAACAGACTACCTTCCATAATGACAAGGCTACCATCCATTGGAGTAACAGAAATCTCAACGACCGACTACCTTCAATAATGACAAGGCTACCATCCATTGGAATAACAAAAATATAGACAATAGACTACCTTCCATAATGACAAGGCTACCATCCATTAGAGTAACAAAAATCTGAACAACATACTACCTTCCATAATGACAAGGCTACAATCCATTGAAGTAATAGAAATCTCAACGACAGACTACATGCCATAATGACAAGGCTACAATCCAATGGAGTAACAGAAATATCAACGACAGACTACCTTCCATAATGACAAGGCTATCATGCATTGAAGTAACAAAAATCTGGACAACAGACTACCTTCCATAATGACAAGGCTACCATCCATTGGAGTAACAAAAATATTAACAACAAACTACCTTCCATAATGACAAGGCTACCGTCCATTAGAGTAACAAAGATATCGATAACATACTACCTTCCATAATGACAAGGCTACCATCCATTAGAGTAACAAAAATATCAACAAGAGATTACCTTCCATAATGACAAGGCTACCATCCATTGGAGTAACAAAAATCTCGCCAATAGACTACCTTCCATAATGACAAGGCTACCATCCATTGGAGTGACAAAAATCTCGACAATAGACTACCTTCCATAATGACAAGGCTACCATCCATTGGAGTAACAAAGTCTCGACAACAAACTACCTTCCATAATGCCAAGGCTACCATCCATTGGACTAACAAAAATATCAACAATAGACTATCTTCCATAATTACTACGTAACCATCCAATGGAGTAAAAAAGATATCGACAACAGACTACCTTCCTTAATGAGAATGCAACCATCCATTGGAGTAACAAAAATATCGACAACAGACTAACTTTCACAATGACAAGGCTACCATCCATTGGAGTATAATAAATATCTACAATAGACTATGTTCCATAATGACAAGGCTACCATCAATTGTAGTAACCAAAATCTCGACAATAAACTACCTTCCATAATGACAAGGCTACCATCCATTGGAGTAAAAGAAATTTCAACGACCGACTACCTTCCATAATGACAAGGCCACCATCCATTGGAGTACGAAATATATGAACAACAGACCACCTTGGATATGAAAAGGCTATCATCCATTAGAGTAACAGAGATATCGACAACATACTACCTTCAATAATGACAAGTCTACCATCCATTGGAGTAACAAAAATCTCCACAAAAGACTACCTTCCATAATTACAAGGTTACCATCCATTGGAATAAAAAAATATCGACAACAAACTACCTTCCATAATAACAAGGCTACCGTCCAATGGAATTAAAAAATTGTCGACAACAGACTACCTTCCATAATTACAAGGCTACCATCCATGGGAATAACAAAAATCTCTACAATAGACTACATTCTATAATGATAAGGCTACCATCCATTGGAGTAAGACAAATATGAACAACAGACTACCTTGCATAATGACAAGGCTATAATCCATTGGAGTAACAACAATCTGAACAACAGACTACCTTCCATAATGACAAGGCTACCATCCATTGGAGTAACAGAAATCTCAACGACCGACTACCTTCAATAATGACAAGGCTACCATCCATTGGAATAACAAAAATCTATATAATAGACTACCTTCCATAATGACAAGGCTACCATCCATTGGAGTAACAAATATCTTAACAACAAACTACCTTCCATAATGACAAGGCTACCATCCATTGGAGTAATAGAAATTTCAACGACCGACTACCTTTCATAATGACAAGGCTACCATCCATTGGAGTATGAAAAATATGAACAACAGACTACCTTGGATAATGAAAAGGCTATCATCCATTGGAGTAACAGAGATATCGACAATAGAATACCTTCAATAATGACAAGTCTACCATCAATTGGAGTAATCAAAATCTCGACAAAAGACTACCTTCCATAATGACAAGGTTACCCTCCATTGGAATAAAAAAATATCGACAACAAACTACCTTCCATAATAACAAGGCTACCGTCCAATGGAATAAAAAAATTGTCGACAATAGACTACCTTCCATAATTACAAGGCTACCATCCATTGGAATAACAAAAATCTCGACAATAGACTACATTCTATAATGATAAGGCTACCATCCATTGGAGTAAGAAAAATATGAACAACAGACTACCTTGCATAATGACAAGGCTATAATCCATTGGAGTAACAAAAATCTGAACAACAGACTACCTTCCATAATGACAAGGCTACCAACCATTGGAGTAACAGAAATCTCAACGACCGACTACCTTCAATAATGAGAAGGCTACCATCCATTGGAATAACAAAAATATAGACAATAGACTACCTTCCATAATGACAAGGCTACCATCCATTGGAGTAACAAAAATCTGAACAACATACTACCTTCCATAATGACAAGGCTACAAACCATTGGAGTAATAGAAATCTCAACGACAGACTACATGCCATAATGACAAGGCTACAATCCATTGGAGTAACAGAAATATCAACGACAGACTACATTCCATAATGACATGGCTATCATGCATTGGAGTAACAAAAATCTGGACAACAGACTACCTTCCATAATGACAAGGCTACCATCCATTGGAGTAACAAAAATCTTAACAACAAACTACCTTCCATAATGACAAGGCTACCATCCATTGGAGTAACAAAAATTTCAACGACCGACTACCTTCCATAATGACAAGGCCACCATCCATTGGACTATGAAATATATGAACAACAGACTACCTTGGATATGAAAAGGCTATCATCCATTGGAGTAACAGAGATATTGACAACAGACTACCTTCAATAATGACAAGTCTACCATCCATTGGAGTAACAAAAATCTCAACAAAAGAATACCTTCCATAATGACAAGGTTACCATCCATTGGAATAAAAAAATATCGACACCAAACTACCTTCCATAATAACAAGGCTACCGTCCAATGGAATTAAAAAATTGTCGACAACAGACTACCTTCCATAATTACAAGGCTACCATCCATGGGAATAACAAAAATCTCTACAATAGACTACATTCTATAATGATAAGGCTACCATCCATTGGAGTAAGAAAAATATGAACAACAAACTACCTTGCATATTGACAAGGCTATAATCCATTGGAGTAACAACAATCTGAACAACAGACTACCTTCCATAATGACAAGGCTACCATCCATTGGAGTAACAGAAATCTCAACGACCGACTACCTTCAATAATGACAGGGCTACCATCCATTGGAATAACAAAAATCTAGACAATAGACTACCTTCCATAATGACAAGACTACCATCCATTGGAGTAACAAAAATCTTAACAACAAACTACCTTCCATAATGACAAGGCTACCATCCATTGGAGTAATAGAAATTTCAACGACCAACTACCTTCCATAATGACAAGGCTACCATCCATTGGAGTATGAAAAATATGAACAACAGACTACCTTGGATAATGAAAAGGCTATCATCCATTGGAGTAACAGAGATATCGACAACATACTACCTTCAATAATGACAAGTCTACCATCCATTGGAGTAATCAAAATCTCGACAAAATACTACCTTCCATAATGACAAGGTTACCATCCATTGGAATAAAAAAATATTGACAACAAACTACCTTCCATAATAACAAGGCTACCGTCCAATGGAATAAAAAAATTGTCGACAACAAACTACCTTCCATAATTACAAGGCTACCATCCATTGGAATAACAAAAATCTCGACAATAGACTACATTCTATAATGATAAGGCTACCATCCATTGGAGTAAGAAAAATATGAACAACAGACTACCTTGCATAATGACAAGGCTATAATCCATTGGAGTAACAAAAATCTGAACAACAGACTACCTTCCATAATGACAAGGCTACCATCCATTGGAGTAACAAAAATCTCAACGACCGACTACCTTCAATAATGACAAGGCTACCATCCATTGGAATAACAAAAATATAGACAATAGACTACCTTCCATAATGACAAGGCTACCATCCATTGGAGTAACAAAAATCTGAACAACATACTACCTTCCATAATGACAAGGCTACAATCCATTGGAGTAATAGAAATCTCAACGACATACTACCTGCCATAATGACAAGGCTACAATCCATTGGAGTAACAGAAATATCAACGACAGACTACCTTCAATAATGACAAGGCTATCATCCATTGGAGTAACAAAAATCTGGACAACAGACTACCTTCCATAATGACAAGGCTACCATCCATTGAAGTAACAGAAATCTCAAAGACAACTACCTTCCATAATGACAAGCCTACCATCCATTGGAATAACAAAAATATAGACAATAGACTACCTTCCATAATGACAAGGCTACCATCCATTAGAGTAACAAAAATATGAACAACAAATTACCTTCCATAATGACAAGGCTACCATCCATTGGAGTAACAGAAATCTCAATGACCGACTACCTTCCATAATGACAAGGCTACCATCCTTTGGAGTAAGAAAAATATAAACAACAGACTACCTTGCATAATGAAATGGCTATCATCCATTGGAGTAACAGAGATATTGACAACAAAATACCTTCAATAATGACAAGTCTACCATCCATTGGAGTAACAAAAATCTTGACAAAAGACTACCTTCCATAATGACATGGTTACCATCCATTGGAATAAAAAACTATCGACAACAAACTACCTTCCATAATGACAAGGCTCCTTCCAATGGAATAAAAAAAAATTCGACAACAGACTACCATCCATAATGACAAGGCTATATTCCATTGGAGTAACAAAAATCTGAATGGCAAAATACATTCCATAATGACAAGGCTACCATTCATTGGTGTAACAAAAATCTCGACAACAGACTAACTTCCATAATTACAAGGCTACCATCCACTTGGGTAACAAAAACCTCGACAACAAACTACCTTCCATAATGATAAGGCTACCATCCATTGGAGTAACAAAAATCTCGACAACAGACTACCTTCCATAATGACAAAGCTATCATCCATTGGAGTAACAAAAATATCCACAACATACTACCTTCAATAATGACAAGGCTACCATCCATTGGTGTAAAAAAAAACTCGACAAAATACTACCTTCCATAATAAGAAAGCTACCATCCATTGCAGTAAAAAAAATGTAGACAATAGACTACCTTCCATAATGACAAGGCTACCATTCATTGGAGTAACAAAAATCTGAACAACAGACTACCTTCCATAATGACAAGGCTACCATCCATTGGAATAACAAAAATCTAGACTATAGACTACATTCTATAATGACAAGGATACCATCCATTGGAGTAAGAAAAATATGAACAACTGACTACCTTTCATAATGAAAAGGCTATCATCCATTGGAGTAACAGAGATATCGACAACAAACTACCTTCAATAGTGACAAATCGACCATCCATTGGAGTAAGAAAAATCTCGACAAAAGACTACCTTCCATAATGACAAGGTTACCATCCATTGGAATAACAAAAATATCGACAACAAACTACCTTCCATAATGACAAGGCTACCTTCCATTGGAGTAACAAAAATTTGAACAACAGACTACCTTCAATAATGACAAGGCTACAATCCATTGGAGTAACAAAAATCTCAACGAAAAAGTTCATCCCATAATGACAAGGCTACCATCCATTGGTGTAACAAAAATCTCGATAACAGACTACCTTCCATAATGACAAGGCTACCATCCATTGAAGTAACAGAAATCTCAAAGACAACTACCTTCCATAATGACAAGGCTCCCATCCATTGGAGTAACAAAAATCTAAACAACAAACTACATTCTATAATGACGAGGCTTCCATCCATTGGAGTAACAGAAATCTCAACGACCGACTACCTTCCATAATGACAAGGCTACCATCCATTGGAGTAAGAAAAATATGAACAACAGAAAACCTTGCATAATGAAAAGGCTATCATCCATTGGAGTAACAGATATATCGACAACAAACTACTTTAAATAATGACAAGTCTACCATCCATTGAAGTAACAAAAATGTCGACAAAAGACTACCTTCCATAATGACAAGGTTACCATCCATTAGAATAAAAAAATATCGACAACAAACTACCTTCCATAATGACAAGGCTACCGTCCAATGGAATAAAAAAATTGTCGACAACAGACTACATTTCATAATGACAAGGCTACCTTCCATTGGAGTAACAAAACTTTGAAGAACAGACTACCTTCCATAATGACAAGGCTACAATCCATTGGAGTAACAAAAATCCGAACGGCAAACTACATTTCATAATGACAAGGCTACCATCCATTGGTGTAACAAAAATATCGACCACAGACTATCTTCCATAATTACAAGGCTACCATCCATTTGGGTAACAAAAATCTCGACAACAAACTACCTTCAATAATGAGAATGCTACAATCCATTGGAGTAACAGAAATCTCAACGACAGACTACCTTCCAAAATAACAAGGCTATCATCCATTGGAGTAAAAAAAATATCGACAAAAGACTACTTTCAATAATGACAAGGCTACCATCCTTTGGAGTAACAAAAATCTCGACAAAATACTACCTTCCATAACAAGAAGGCTACCATCAATTGGAGTAACAAAAATCTAGACAATAGACTACCTTCCATAATGACAAGGCTACCATCCATTGGAGTTACAAAAATCTGAACAACAGACTACCTTCCATAATGACAAGGCTACCATCCATTGGAGTAATAGAAATCTCAAAGACCGACTACCTTCGATAATGACAAGGCTACCATTCATTGGAATAACAAAAATCTCGACAATAGACTACCTTCTATAATGACAAGTCTATCATCCATTGGAGTAAGAAAAATATGAACAACACACTACCTTGCATAATGACAAGGCTATAATCCATTGGAGTAACAAAAATCTGAACAACAGACTACCTTCCATAATGACAAGGCTACCATCCCTTGGAGTAACAAAAATCTAGAAAATAGACTACCTTCCATAATAATAAGGATACCATCCATTGTAGTAACAAAAATATAGACAACAGACTACCTTCCATAATGACAAGGCTACCATCCGTTGGAGTAACAAAAATCTAGAAAACAGACTACCTACCATATTGACAAGGCTACCATCCATTGGAGTAACGAAAATCCCTACAACAGACTACCTTCCATAATGACAAGGCTACCGTCCATTAGAGTAACAAAAATCTCGATAACATACTACCTTCCATAATGACAAGGCTACCATCCATTAGAGTAATGAAAATATCAATAAGAGATTACCTTCCATAATGACAAGGTTACCATCCATTGGAGTGACAAAAATCTCGACAATAGACTACCTTCCATAATGACAAGGCTACGATCCATTGGAGTTACAAAATCTCGACAACAAACTACCTTCCATAATGACAAGGCTACCATCCATTTGAGTAACAAAAATATCAACAACAGACTACCTTCCATAATTACTAGGCCACCATCCATTGGAGTAAAAAAGATATCGACAACAGACTACCTTCCATAATGACAATGCAACCATCTATTGGAGTAACAAAAATCTCGAAAATAGACTAACTTCCACAATGACAAGGCTACCATCCATTGGAGTATAAAAAATATCTACAATTGACTATGTTCCATAATGACAAGGCTACCATCAATTGTAGTAACCAAAATCTCGATAATAAACTACCTTCCATAATGATAAGGCTACCATCAGTTGCAGTAACAAAAACCTCGACAACAGACTACCTTCCATAATGACAAGGCTACCATCCATTGGGTTAACAAAAATCTAGAAAATAGACTACCTTCCATAATGATTAGGCTACCATCCATTGTAGTAACAAAAATCTAGACAACAGACTACCTTCCATAATGACAAGGCTACCATCCATTGGAGTAACAAAAATCTAGAAAATAGAGTACGTACCATATTGACAAGGCTACCATCCATTGGAGTAAAAATAATCTCGATAACAGGCTACCTTCCATAATGACAAGGCTACCATCTATTGGAATAAAAAAAATATCAACAAAAGACTACCTTCCATAATGACAAGGCTACCATACATTGGAGTAACGAAAATATCAACAAGAGACTACCATCCATAATTACAAGGCTACCATCCATTGGAGTAACAAAAATATCGCCAACAAACTACCTTTCATAATGACAAGGCTACCATCCATTGGAGTGACAAAAATATCGAGAATAGACTACCTTCCATAATGACAAGGCTACCATCCATTGGAGTAACAAAATCTCGACCACAAACTACCTTCCATAATGACAAGGCTACCATCCATTGGAGTAACAAAAATATCGACAACAGACTAACTTCCATATTGACAAGTCTACCATCCATTGGAATAACAAAAATCTCGACAACAAACTACCTTCTATAATGACAAGGCTACCATCCAACGGAGAAACAAAAAATCGACAACAGAGTACGTTCCATAATGACAAGTCTACCATCCATTGGAGTAACAAAAATATCTACAAAATACTACCTTCCATAATGAAAAGGCTACCATCCATTAGAGTAACAAAAATCTCGACAAAAAATTACTCTCCATAATGACAAGGCTACCATCCATTGGACTAACAAAGATATCGACCACAGACTACCTTCCATAATGACAAGGCTACAATCCATTGGAGTAACAAAAATCTCGACAATAGACTACCTTCCATAATGACAAGGCTACCATCCATTGGAGTAACAAAAATCTCGACAACTAACTACCTTCCATAATGACTAGGCTACCATCCATTGGAGTAACAACGATATTGACAACAGACTACCTTCCATAATGACAAGACTACCATCCATTTTAGTAACAAAAATCGCGACAACAGACTACCTTCCATAATGACAAGGCTATTATACATTAGATTAACAAAAATATCGACAAAAGACTACCTTCCATAATGACAAGGCTACCATCAATTGGAGTAACAAAAATATCTACAATAGACTATGTTCCATAATGATAAGTCTACCATTAATTGTAGTAACCAAAATCTCGACAACAGACTACCTTCCATAATGACAAGGCTACCATCCATTGTAGTAACAAAAATCTCGACAACAGACTACCTTCCATAATGACAAGGCTACCATCCATTGGAGTAACAAAAATATCGACAACAGACTAACTTCCATAATTACAAGGCTACCATCCATCGGAGTAACAAAAATATCGACATCAGACTACGTTCCATAATGACAAGGCTACCATCCATTAGAGTAACAAAAATATCTACAACATACTACCTTCCATAATGAAAAGGCTACCATCCATTAGAGTAACAAAAATCTCGACAACAGATTACCTTCCATAATGACTAGGCTACCATCCATTGGACTAACAAAGATATCGACAACAGACTACCTTCCATAATGACAAGGCTACCATCCATTAGAGTAACGAAAATCTCGACAACAGACTACCTTCCATAATTACAAGGCTACCATCCATTGGAGTAACAAAAATCTAGAAAATAAACTACCTTCCATAATGATAAGGCTACCATCCATTGGAGTAACAACGATATTGACAACATACTACCTTCGATAATGACTAGGCTACCATCCATTGGACTAACAAAGATATCTACAACAGACTACCTTCCATAATGACAAGGCTACCATCCATTGGAGTAACGAAAATATCTACAATAGACTATGTTCCATAATGACAAGGCTACCATCAATTGTAGTAACAAAAATCTCAACAATAAACTACCTTCCATAATGACAAGGCTACCATCAGCTGCAGTAACAAAAATCTCGACAACAGACTACCTTCCATAATGACAAGGCTACCATCCATTGGAGTAACAAAAATCTAGAAAAAAGACTACCTACCATATTGACAAGGCTTCCATCCATTGGAGAAACAAAAATCCCTACAACAGACTACCTTCCATAATGATAAGGCTACCATCCATTAGAGTAACAAAAATCTCCACAACATACTACCTTCCATAATGACAAGGCTACCATCCATTAGAGTAACGGAAATATCAACAAGAGATTACCTTCCATAATGACAAGGCTACCATCCATTGGAGTAACAAAAATCTCGCCAACAGACTACCTTCCATAATGACAAGGTTACCATCCATTGGAGTGACAAAAATCTCGACAATAGACTACCTTCCATAATGACAAGGCTACCATCCATTGGAGTAACAAAATCTCGACAACAAACTACCTTCCATAATGACAAGGCTACCATCCATTTGAGTAACAAAAATATCAACAACAGACTACCTTCCATAATTACTAGGCTACCATCCATTGGAGTAAAAAAGATATCGACAACAGACTACCTTCCATAATGACAATGCAACCATCTATTGGAGTAACAAAAATCTCGAAAATAGACTAACTTCCACAATGACAAGGCTACCATCCATTGGAGTATAAAAAATATCTACAATAGACTATGTTCCATAATGACAAGGCTACCATCAATTGTAGTAACCAAAATCTCGACAATAAACTACCTTCCATAATGATAAGGCTACCATCAGTTGCAGTAACAAAAATCTCGACAACAGACTACATTCCATAATGACAAGGCTACCATCCATTGGAGTAACAAAAATCTAGAAAACAGACTACCTACCATATTGACAAGGCTACCATCCATTGGAGTAAAAATAATCTCGATAACAGACTACCTTCCATAATGGCAAGGCTACCATCTATTGGAATAACAAAAATATCAACAACAGACTACCTTCCATATTGACAAGGCTACCATACATTGAAGTAACGAAAATATCAACAAGAGACTACCATCCATAATTACAAGGCTACCATCCATTGGAGTAACAAAAATATCGCCAACAAACTACCTTTCATAATGACAAGGCTACCATCCATTGGAGTGACAAAAATATCGAGAATAGACTACCTTCCATAATGACAAGGCTACCATCCATTGGAGTAACAAAATCTCGACAACAAACTACCTTCCATAATGACAAGGCTACCATCCATTGGAGTAACAAAAATATCGACCACAGACTAACTTCCATATTGACAAGTCTACCATCCATTGGAATAACAAAAATCTCGACAACAAACTACCTTCTATAATGACAAGGCTACCATCCAACGTAGTAACAAAAATATCGACAACAGACTACGTTCCATAATGAAAAGGCTACCATCCATTGGAGTAACAAAAATATCTACAAAATACTACCTTCCATAATGAAAAGGCTACCATCCATTAGAGTAACAAAAATCTCGACAACAGATTACCCTCCATAATGACAAGGATACCATCCATTGGACTAACAAAGATATCGACCACAGACTACCTTCCATAATGACAAGGCTACCATCCATTGGAGTAACAAAAATCTCGACAATAGACTACCTTCCATAATGACAAGGCTACCATCCATTGGAGTAACAAAAATCTCGACAACTGACTACCTTCCATAATGACTAGGCTACCATTCATTGGAGTAACAACGATATTGACAACAAACTACCTTCCATAATGACAAGACTACCATCCATTTTAGTAACAAAAATCGCGACAACAGACTACCTTCCATAATGACAAGGCTACTATACATTAGATTAACAAAAATATCGACAAAAGACTACCTTCCATAATGAGAAGGCTACCATCAATTGGAGTAACAAAAATATCTACAATAGACTATGTTCCATAATGATAAGTCTACCATTAATTGTAGTAACCAAAATCTCGACAACAGACTACCTTCCATAATGACAAGGCTACCATCCATTGTAGTAACAAAAATCTTGACAACAGACTACCTTCCATAATGGCAAGGCTACCATCCATTGGAGTAACAAAAATATCGACAACAGACTAACTTCCATAATTACAAGGCTACCATCCATCGGAGTAACAAAAATATCGACATCAGACTACGTTCCATAATGACAAGGCTACCATCCATTAGAGTAACAAAAATATCTACAACATACTACCTTCCATAATGAAAAGGCTACCATCCATTAGAGTAACAAAAATCTCGACAACAAATTACCTTCCATAATGACTAGGCTACCATCCATTGGACTAACAAAGATATCGACAACATACTACCTTCCATAATGACAAGGCTACCATCCATTAGAGTAACGAAAATCTCGACAACAGACTACCTTCCATAATTACAAGGCTACCATCCATTGGAGTAACAAAAATCTAGAAAATAAACTACCTTCCATAATGATAAGGCTACCATCCATTGGAGTAACAACGATATTGACAACAGACTACCTTCCATAATGACTAGGCTACCATCCATTGGACTAACAAAGATATCTACAACAGACTACCTTCCATAATGACAAGGCTACCATCCATTGGAGTAACGAAAATATCTACAATAGACTATGTTCCATAATGACAAGGCTACCATCAATTGTAGTAACAAAAATCTCAACAATAAACTACCTTCCATAATGACAAGGCTACCATCAGCTGCAGTAACAAAAATCTCGACAACAGACTACCTTCCATAATGACAAGGCTACCATCCATTGGAGTAACAAAAATCTAGAAAAAAGACTACCTACCATATTGACAAGGCTTCCATCCATTGGAGAAACAAAAATCCCTACAACAGACTACCTTCCATAATGATAAGGCTACCATCCATTAGAGTAACAAAAATCTCCACAACATACTACCTTCCATAATGACAAGGCTACCATCCATTAGAGTAACGGAAATATCAACAAGAGATTACCTTCCATAATGACAAGGCTACCATCCATTGGAGTAACAAAAATCTCGCCAACAGACTACCTTCCATAATGACAAGGTTACCATCCATTGGAGTGACAAAAATCTCGACAATAGACTACCTTCCATAATGACAAGGCTACCATCCATTGGAGTAACAAAATCTCGACAACAAACTACCTTCCATAATGACAAGGCTACCATCCATTTGAGTAACAAAAATATCAACAACAGACTACCTTCCATAATTACTAGGCTACCATCCATTGGAGTAAAAAAGATATCGACAACATACTACCTTCCATAATGACAATGCAACCATCTATTGGAGTAACAAAAATCTCGAAAATAGACTAACTTCCATAATGACAAGGCTACCATCCATTGGAGTATAAAAAATATCTACAATAGACTATGTTCCATAATGACAAGGCTACCATCAATTGTAGTAACCAAAATCTCGACAATAAACTACCTTCCATAATGATAAGGCTACCATCAGTTGCAGTAACAAAAATCTCGACAACAGACTACCTTCCATAATGACAAGGCTGCCATCCATTTGGGTAACAAAAATCTAGAAAATAGACTACCTTCCATAATGATTAGGCTACCAGACATTGTAGTAACAAAAATCTAGACAACAGACTACCTTCCATAATGACAAGGCTACCATCCATTGGAGTAACAAAAATCTAGAAAACAGACTACCTACCATATTGACAAGGCTACCATCCATTGGAGTAAAAATAATCTCGATAACAGACTACCTTCCATAATGACAAGGCTACCATCTATTGGAATAACAAAAATATCAACAACAGACTACCTTCCATAATGACAAGGCTACCATAGATTGGAGTAACGAAAATATCAACAAGAGACTACCATCCATAATTACAAGGCTACCATCCATTGGAGTAACAAAAATATCGCCAACAAACTACCTTTCATAATGACAAGGCTACCATCCATTGGAGTGACAAAAATATCGAGAATAGACTACCTTCCATAATGACAAGGCTACCATCCATTGGAGTAACAAAATCTCGACAACAAACTACCTTCCATAATGACAAGGCTACCATCCATTGGAGTAACAAAAATATCGACAACAAACTAACTTCCATATTGACAAGTCTACCATCCATTGGAATAACAAAAATCTCGACAACAAACTACCTTCTATAATGACAAGGCTACCATCCAACGGAGTAACAAAAATATCGACAACAGACTACGTTCCATAATGACAAGGCTACCATCCATTGGAGTAACAAAAATATCTACAAAATACTACCTTCCATAATGAAAAGGCTACCATCCATTAGAGTAACAAAAATCTCGACAACAGATTACCCTCCATAATGACAAGGCTACCATCCATTGGACTAACAAAGATATCGACCACAGACTACCTTCCATAATGACAAGGCTACCATCCATTGGAGTAACAAAAATCTCGACAATAGACTACCTTCCATAATGACAAGGCTACCATCCATTGGAGTAACAAAAATCTCGACAACTGACTACCTTCCATAATGACTAGGCTACCATCCATTGGAGTAACAACGATATTGACAACAGACTACCTTCCATAATGACAAGACTACCATCCATTTTAGTAACAAAAATCTCGACAACAGACTACCTTCCATAATGACAAGGCTACTATACATTAGATTAACAAAAATATCGACAAAAGACTACCTTCCATAATGACAAGGCTACCATCAATTGGAGTAACAAAAATATCTACAATAGACTATGTTTCATAATGATAAGTCTACCATTAATTGTAGTAACCAAAATCTCGACAACAGACTACCTTCCATAATGACAAGGCTACTATCCATTGTAGTAACAAAAATCTCGACAACAGACTACCTTCCATAATGACAAGGCTACCATCCATTGGAGCAACAAAAATATCCACAACAGACTAACTTCCATAATGACAAGGCTACCATCCATCGGAGTAACAAAAATATCGACAACAGACTACGTTCCATAATGACAAGGCTACCATCCATTAGAGTAATAAAAATATCTACAACATACTACCTTCCATAATGAAAAGGCTACCATACATTAGAGTAACAAAAATCTCGACAACAGATTACCCTCCATAATGACTAGGCTACCATCCATTGGACTAACAAAGATATCGACAATAGACTACCTTCCATCATGACAAGGCTACCATCCATTGGAGTAACGAAAATCTCGACAACAGACTACCTTCCATAATTACAAGGCTACCATCCATTGGAGTAACAAAAATCTATAAAATAAACTACTTTCCATAATGATAAGGCTACCATCCATTGGAGTAACAACGATATTGACAATAGACTACCTTCCATAATGACTAGGTTACCATCCATTGGACTAACAAAGATATCTACAACAGACTACCTTCCATAATGACAAGGCTACCATCCATTGGAGTAACGAAAATATCTACAATAGACTATGTTCCATAATGACAAGGCTACCATCAATTGTAGCAACAAAAATCTCAATAATAAACTACCTTCCATAATGATAAGACTACCATCAGCTGCAGTAACAAAAATCTCGACAACAAACAACCTTCCATAATGACAAGGCTACCATCCATTGGAGTAACAAAAATCTAGAAAATAGACTACCTTCCATAATGATAAGGCTACCATCCATTGTAGTAACAAAAATCTAGACAACAGACTACCTTCCATAATTAAAAGGCTACCATCCATTAGAGTAACAAAAATCTAGAAAAAAGACTACCTACCATATTGACAAGGCTACCAACCATTGGAGAAACAAAAATCCCTACAACAGACTACCTTCCATAATGACAAGGCTACCATCCACTAGAGTAACAAAAATCTCCACAACATACTACCTTCCATAATGACAAGGCTACCATCCATTAGAGTAACGAAAATATGAACAAGAGATTACCTTCCATACTGACAAGGCTACCATCCATTGGAGTAACAAAAATCTCGCCAACAGACTACCTTCCATAATGACAAGGCTACCATCCATTGGAGTGATAAAAATCTCGACAATAGACTACCTTCCATAATGACAAGGCTACCATCCATTGGTGTAACAAAATCTCGACAACAAACTACCTTCCATAATGACAAGGATACCATCCATTTGAGTAACAAAAATATCAACAACAGACTACCGTCCATAATTACTAGGCTATCATCCATTGGAGTAAAAAAGATATCCACAATAGACTACCTTCCATAATGACAATGCAACCATCTATTGGAGTAACAAAAATCTCGAAAATAGACTAACTTCCACAATGACAAGGCTACCATCCATTGGAGTATAAAAAATATCTACAATAGACTATGTTCCATAATGACAAGGCTACCATCAATTGTAGTAACCAAAATCTCGACAATAAACTAGCTTCCATAATGACAAGGCTACCATCAGTTGCAGTAACAAAAATCTCGACAACAGACTACGTTCCATAATGACAAGGCTACCATCCATTGGGGTAACAAAAATCTAGAAAATAGACTACCTTTCATAATGATTAGGCTACCATCCATTGTAGTAACAAAAATCTAGACAACAGACTACCTTCCATAATGGCAGGGCTACCATCCATTGGAGTAACAAAAATATAGAAAACAGACTACCTACCATATTGACAAGGCTACCATCCATTGGAGTGACAAAAATATCGACAATAGCCAACCTTCCATAATGACAAGGCTACCATCCATTGGAGTAACAAAATCTCGACAACAAACTACATTCCATAATGACAAGGCTACCATCCATTGGAGTAACAAAAATATCGACAACAGACTAACTTCCATAATGACAAGTCTACCATCCATTGGAATAACAAAAATCTCGACAACAAACTACCTTCTATAATGACAAGGCTACCATCCATCGGAGTAACAAAAATATCGACAACAGACTACGTTCCATAATGACAAGGCTACCATCCATTGGAGTAACAAAAATATCTACAACAGACTACCTTCCATAATGACAAGACTACTCTCCATTTTAGTAACAAAAATCTCGACAATAGACTACCTTCCATAATGACAAGGCTACCATCCATTAGATTAACAAAAATCTCGACAAAAGACTACCTTCCATAATGACAAGGCTACCATCCATTGGAGTAACAAAAATCTCTCCAACAGACTACCTTTTATAATGACAAGGATACCCTCCATTGGAGTGACAAAAATATCAACAATAAACTACCTTCCATAATTACTAGGCTACCATCCATTGGAGTAACAACGATATTGACAACAGAATACCTTTCATAATGACAAGACTACCATCCATTTTAGTAACAAAAATCTCGACAACAGACTACCTTCCATAATTTCAAGGCTACAATCCATTAGATTAACCAAAATCTGGACAAAAGACAACCTTCCATAATGACAAGGCTACCATCCATTGGAGTAACAAAAATATCTACAATAGACCATGTTCCATAATGACAAGGCTACCATCAATTGTAGTAACCAAAATCTCGACAACACACTACCTTCCATAATGACAAGGCTACCATCCATTGTAGTAACAAAAATATCGACAACAGACTACCTTCCATAATGACAAGGCTACCATCCATTGGAGTAACAAAAATATCGACAACAGACTAACTTCCATAATGAGAAGTCTACCATCCATTGGAATAAAAAAATTCTTGACAATAAACTACCTTCTATAATGACAAGGCTACCATCCATTGGAGTAACAAAAATATCGACAACAGACTATGTTCCATAATGACAAGGCAACCATCCATTGGAGTAACAAAAATATCTACAACATACTACCTTCCATAATGAAAAGGCTACCATCCATTAGAGTAACAAAAATCTCGACAACAAATTACCCTCTATAATGACTAGGATACCATCCATTGGACTAAAAAAGATATCGACAACAGACTACCTTCCATAATGACAAGGCTACCATCCATTGGAGTAACGAAAATATCTACAATAGACTATGTTCCATATTGACAAGGCTACCATCCATTGTAGTAACAAAAATCTCGACAATAGACTACCTTCCATAATGACAAGGCTACCATCCATTGGAGTAACAAAAATCTCGACAACAGACTACCTTCCATAATGACTAGGCTACCAACCATTCGAGTAACAACGATATTGACAACAGACTACCTTCCATAATGACAAGGCTACCATCCATTGTAGTAACAAAAATCTCGACAACAGACTACCTTACATAATGACAAGGCTACCATCCATTGGAGTAACAAAAATATCGACAACAGACTAACTTCCATAATTACAAGGCTACCATCCATCGGAGTAACAAAAGTATCGACATCAGACTACTTTCCATAATGACAAGGCTACCATGCATTTGAGTAACAAAAATATCTACAACATACTACCTTCCATGATGAAAAGGCTACCATCCATTAGAGTAACAAAAATATCGACAACAGATTACCTTCCATAATGACTAGGCTACCATCCATTGGACTAACAAAGATATCGACAACAGACTACCTTCCATAATGACAAGGCTACCATCCATTAGAGTAACGAAAATCTCGACAACAGACTACCTTCCATAATTACAAGGCTACCATCCATTGGAGTAACAAAAATCTAGAAAATAAACCACCTTCCATAATGATAAGGCTACCATCCATTGGAGTAACAACGATATTGACAACAGACTACCTTCCATAATGACTAGGCTACCATCCATTGGACTAACAAAGATATCTACAACTGACTACCTTTCATAATGACAAGGCTACCATCCATTGGAGTAACGAAAATATCTAAAATAGACTATGTTCCATAATGACAAGGCTACCATCAATTGTAGTAACAAAAATCTCAACAATAAACTACCTTCCATAATGACAAGGCTACCATCAGCTGCAGTAACAAAAATCTCGACAACAGACTACCTTCCATAATGACAAGGCTACCATCCATTGGAGTAACAAAAATCTACAAAAAAGACTACCTACCATATTGACAAGGCTTCCATCCAATGGAGAAACAAAAATCCCTACAACAGACTACCTTCCATAATGATAAGGCTACCATCCACTAGAGTAACAAAAATCTCCACAACATACTACCTTCCATAATGACAAGGCTACCATCCATTAGAGTAACGGAAATATCAACAAGAGATTACCTTCCATAATGACAAGGCTACCATCCATTGGAGTAACAAAAATCTCGCCAACAGACTACCTTCCATAATGACAAGGTTACCATCCATTGGAGTGACAAAAATCTCGACAATAAACTACCTTCCATAATGACAAGGCTACCATCCATTGGAGTAACAAAATCTCGACAACAAACTACCTTCTATAATGACAAGGCTACCATCCATTTGAGTAACAAAAATATCAACAACAGACTACCTTCCATAACTACTAGGCTACCATCCATTGGAGTAAAAAAGATATCGACAACAGACTACCTTCCATAATGACAATGCAACCATCTATTGGAGTAACAAAAATCTCGAAAATAGACTAACTTCCACAATGACAAGGCTACCATCCATTGGAGTATAAAAAATATCTACAATAGACTATGTTCCATAATGACAAGGCTACCATCAATTGTAGTAACCAAAATCTCGACAATAAACTACCTTCCATAATGATAAGGCTACCATCAGTTGCAGTAACAAAAATCTCGACAACAGACTACCTTCCATAATGACAAGGCTGCCATCCATTTGGGTAACAAAAATCTAGAAAATAGACTACCTTCCATAATGATTAGGCTACCATCCATTGTAGTAACAAAAATCTAGCCAACAGACTACCTTCCATAATGACAAGGCTACCATCCATTGCAGTAACAAAAATCTAGAAAACAGACTACCTACCATATTGACAAGGCTACCATCCATTGGAGTAAAAATAATCTCGATAACAAACTACCTTCCATAATGACAAGGCTACCATCTATTGGAATAACAAAAATATCAACAACAGACTACCTTCCATAATGACAAGGCTACCATACATTGGAGTAACGAAAATATCAACAAGAGATTACCATCCATAATTACAAGGCTACCATCCATTGGAGTAACAAAAATATCGCCAACAAACTACCTTTCATAATGACAAGGCTACCATCCATTGGAGTGACAAAAATATCGAGAATAGACTACCTTCCATAATGACAAGGCTACCATCCATTGGAGTAACAAAATCTCGACAACAAACTACCTTCCATAATGACAAGGCTACCATCCATTGGAGTAACAAAAATATCGACAACAGACTAACTTCCATATTGACAAGTCTACCATCCATTGGAATAACAAAAATCTCGACAACAAACTACCTTCTATAATGACAAGGCTACCATCCAACGGAGTAACAAAAATATCGTCAACAGACTACGTTCCATAATGACAAGGCTACCATCCATTGGAGTAATAAAAATATCTACAAAATACTACCTTCCATAATGAAAAGGCTACCCTCCATTAGAGTAACAAAAATCTCGACAACAAATTACCCTCCATAATGACAAGGCTACCATCCATTGGACTAACAAAGATATCGACCACAAACTACCTTCCATAATGACAAGGCTACCATCCATTGGAGTAACAAAAATCTCGACAATAGACTACCTTCCATAATGACAAGGCTACAATCCATTGGAGTAACAAAAATCTCGACAACTGACTACCTTCCATAATGACCAGGCTACCATCCATTGGAGTAACAACGATATTGACAACATACTACCTTCCATAATGACAAGACTACCATCCATTTTAGTAACAAAAATCTCTACAACAGACTACCTTCCATAATGACAAGGCTAATATACATTAGATTAACAAAAATATCAACAAAAGACTACCTTCCATAATGACAAGGCTACCATCAATTGGAGTAACAAAAATATCTACAATAGACTATGTTTCATAATGATAAGTCTACCATTAATTGTAGTAACCAAAATCTCGACAACAGACTACCTTCCATAATGACAAGGCTACTATCCATTGTAGTAACAAAAATCTCGACAACAGACTACCTTCCATAATGAAAAGGCTACCATCCATTGGAGTAACAAAAATATCCACAACAGACTAACTTCCATAATGACAAGGCTACCATCCATCGGAGTAACAAAAATATCGACAACAGACTACGTTCCATAATGACAAGGCTACCATCCATTAGAGTAATAAAAATATCTACAACATACTACCTTCCATAATGAAAAGGCTACCATACATTAGAGTAACAAAAATCTCGACAACAGATTACCCTCCATAATGAATAGGCTACCATCCATTGGACTAACAAAGATATCGACAACAGACTACCTTCCATAATGACAAGGCTACCATCCATTGGAGTAACGAATATCTCGACAACAGACTACCTTCCATAATTACAAGGCTACCATCCATTGGAGTAACAATAATCTATAAAATAAACTACCTTCCATAATGATAAGGCTACCATCCATTGGAGTAACAACGATATTGACAATAGACTACCTTCCATAATGACTAGGCTACCATCCATTGGACTAACAAAGATATCTACAACACACTACCTTCCATAATGACAAGGCTACCATCCATCGGAGTAACGAAAATATCTACAATAGACTACGTTCCATAATGACAAGGCTACCATCAATTGTAGTAACAAAAATATCTATAACATACTACCTTCCATAATGAAAAGGCTACCATCCATTAAAGTAACAAAAATTATCGACAACAGATTACCCTCCATAATGACTAGGCTACCATCCATTGGACTAACAAAGATATCGACAACAGACTACCTTCCATAATGACAAGGCTACCATCCATTTTAGTAACAAAAATCTCAATAATAAACTACCTTCCATAATGACAAGGCTACCATCCATTAGATTAACAAAAATATCGACAAAAGACTACCTTCCATAATGACAAGGCTACCATCCATTGGAGTAACAAAAATCTCGCCAACAGACTACCTTCCATAATGACAAGGCTACCATCCATTGGAGTATAAAAAATATCAACAATAAACTACCTTCCATAATTACTAGGCTACCATCCATTGAAGTAACAACGATATTGACAACAGAATACCTTTCATAATGACAAGACTACCATCCATTTTAGTAACAAAAATCTCGACAACAGACTACCTTCCATAATTTCAAGGCTACAATCCATTAGATTAACCAAAATCTCGACAAAAGACAACCTTCCATAATGACAAGGCTACCATCCATTGGAGTAACAAAAATATCTACAATAGACCATGTTCCATAATGACAAGGCTACCATCAATTGTAGTAACCAAAATCTCGACAACACACTACCTTCCATAATGACAAGGCTACCATCCATTGTAGTAACAAAAATATCGACAACAGACTACCTTCCATAATGACAAGGCTACCATCCATTGGAGTAACAAAAATATCGACAACAGACTAACTTCCATAATGAGAAGTCTACCATCCATTGGAATAACAAAATTCTCGACAACAAACTACCTTCTATAATGACAAGGCTACCATCCATTGGAGTAACAAAAATATCGACAACAGACTATGTTCCATAATGACAAGGCAACCATCCATTGGAGTAACAAAAATATCTATAACATACTACCTTCCATAATGAAAAGGCTACCATCCATTAGAGTAACAAAAATCTCGACAACAAATTACCCTCTATAATGACTAGGCTACCATCCAATGGACTAAAAAACATATCGACAACAGACTACCTTCCATAATGACAAGGCTACCATCCATTGGAGTAACGAAAATATCTACAATAGACTATGTTCCATAATGACAAGGCTACCATCAATTGTAGTAACCAAAATCTCGACAACAGACTACATTCCATAATGACAAGGCTACCATCCATTGTAGTAACAAAAATCTCGACAACAGACTACCTTCCATAATGACAAGGCTACCATCCATTGGAGTAACAAAAATCTCGACAACAGACTACCTTCCATAATGACTAGGCTACCAACCATTCGAGTAACAACGATATTGACAACAGACTACCTTTCATAATGACAAGACTACCATCCATTTTAGTAACAAAAATCTCGACAATAGACTACCTTCCATAATGACAAGGCTAACATCCATTAGAATAACAAAATTCTTGACAAAAGACTACCTTCCATAATGACAAGGCTACCATCCATTGGAGTAACAAAAATCTCGCCAAAGACTACCTTCCATAATGACAAGGCTACCATCCATTGGAGTATAAAAAATATCTACAATAGACCACATTCCATAATGACAAGGCTACCATCAATTGTAGTAACAAAAATCTCGACAATAACCTACCTTTCATAGTGACAAGGCTACCATCAGTTGCAGTAAAAAAAATCTCGACAACAGACTAACTTCCATAATGACAAGGCTACCATCCATTGGAGTAACAAAAATCTAGAAAATAGACTACCTTCCATAATGATAAGGCTACCATACATTGTAGTAACAAAAATCTAGACAACAAACTACCTTCCATAATGACAAGGCAACCATCCATTGGAGTAACAAAAATCTAGAAAACAGACTACCTACCATATTGACAAATCTACCATCCATTGGAGTAAAAAAAATCTCGATAACAGACTACCTTCCATAATGACAAGGCTACCATCTATTAGAATAACAAAAATATCGACAACAGACTACCTTCCATAATGACAAGGCTACCATCCATTGGAGTAACGAAAATATCAACAAGAGACTACCTTCCAGAATGACAAGGCTACCATCCATTGGAGTAATAAAAATCTCTCCAACAGACTACCTTCCATAATGACAAGGCTACCATCCATTGGAGTGACAAAAATATCGATAATAGACTACCTTCCATAATAACAAGGCTACCATCCATAATAACATGGCTACCATCCATTGGAGTAACAAAATCTCGACAACAAACTATCTTCCATAATGACAAGGCTACCATCTATTCGAGTAACAAAAATATCGACAACAGACTCACTTCATTAATGACAAGTCTACCATCCATTGGAATAACAAAAATCTCGACAACAAACTACCTTCTATAATGACAAGGCTACCATCCATCGGAGTAACAAAAATATCGACAACAGACTACGTTCCATAATGACAAGGCTACCATCAATTGGAGTAACAAAAATATCTACAACATACTACCTTCCATAATGAAAAGGCTACCATCCATTAGAGTAACAAAAAATATCGACAACAGATTACCCTCCATAATGACTAGGCTACCATCCATTGGACTAACAAAGATATCGACAACAGACTACCTTCCATAATGACAAGGCTACCATCCATTAGATTAACAAAAATCTCGACAAAAGACTACCTTCCATAATGACAAGGCTACCATCCATTGGAGTAACAAAAATATCTACAATAGACTATGTTCCATAATGACAAGGCTACCATCAATTGTAGTAACCAAAATCTCGACAACAGACTACCTTCCATAATGACAAGGCTACCATCCATTGTAGTAACAAAAATCTCGACAACAGACTACCTTCCATAATGACAAGGCTACTATCCATTGGAGTAACAAAAATATCGACAACAGACTAACTTCCATAATGAAAAGTGTACCATCCATTGGAATAACAAAAATATCGACAACAAACTACCTTCTATAATGACAAGTCTATCATCCATCGGAGTAACAAAAATATCAACAACAGACTATGTTCCATAATGACAAGACTACCATCCATTTTAGTAACAAAAATCTCGACAAAAGACTACCTTCCATAATGACAAGGCTACAATCCATTGGAGTAACAAACATATCTATAATAGACTATGTTCCATAATGACAAGGCTACCATCAATTGTAGTAACCAAAATCTCGACAACAGACTACCTTCCATAATGACAAGGCTACCATCCATTGTTGTAACAAAAATCTCGACAACAGACTACCTTCCATAATGACAAGGCTACCATCCATTGGAGTAACAAAAATCTAGAAAATAGACTACCTTCCATATTGACAATGCTACCATCCTTTGGAGTAACAAAAATCTCGACAACAGACTACCTTCCACAATGACAAGGCTACCATCCATTGGAGTATAAAAATATCTACAATAGACTATGTTCCATAATGAAAATGCTACCATCAATTGTAGTAACCAAAATATCGACAACAAACTACCTTCCATAATGACAAGGCTACCATCAGTTGCAATAACAAAAATCTCGACAACAAACTACCTTCCATAATGATAAGGCTACCATCCATTGGAGTAACAAAAATCTAGAAAATAGACTACCTTCCTTAATGACAAGGCTACCATCCATTATAGTAACAAAAATCTCGACAACAATCTTTCTTCCATAATGACAAGGCTACCATCCATTGGAGTAACGAAAATATCTACAATAGACTATGTTCCATAATGACAAAGCTACCATCAATTGTAGGAACCAAAATCTCGACAACAGACTACCTTCCATAAGGACAAGGCTACCATCCATTGTAGTAACAAAAATCTCGACAACAGACTACCTTCCATAATGACAAGGCTACCATCCATTGGTGTAACAAAAATCTCGACAACAGACTACCTTCCATAATGACTAGGCTACCAACCATTCGAGTAACAATGATATTGACAACAAACTACCTTTCATAATGACAAGACTACCATCCTTTTTAGTAACAAAAATCTCGACAATAGACTACCTTCCATAATGCCAAGGCTACCATCCATTAGAATAACAAAAATCTTGACAAATGACTACCTTCCATAATGACACGGCTACCATCCATTGGAGTAACAAAAATCTCGCCAACAGACTACCTTCCATAATTACTAGGCTACCATCCGTTGGAGTAAAAAAGATATCGACAACAGACTACCTTCTATAATGACAATGCAACCATCCATTGGAGTAACAAAAATCTCGACAACAGACTAACTTCCACAATAACAAGGCTACCATACATTGGAGTATAAAAAATATCTACAATAGACTATGTTCCATAATGACAAGGCTACCATCAATTGTAGTAACAAAAATCTCGACAATAAACTACCTTCCATAGTGACAAGGCTACCATCAGTTGCAGTAACAAAAATCTCGACAACAGACTAACTTCCATAATGACAAGGCACCCATCCATTGGAGTAACAAAAATCTAGAAAATAGACTACCTTCCATAATGATAAGGCTACCATCCATTGTAGTAATAAAAATCTAGACAACAGACTACCTTCCATAATGACAAGGCTACCATCCATTGGAGTAACAAAAATCTAGAAAACAGACTACCTACCATATTGACAAGGCTACCATCCATTGGAGTAAAAAACTATCGATAACAGACTACCTTCCACAATGACTACCATCTATTAGAATAACAAAAATATCGACAACAGATTACCTTCCATAATGACAAGGCTACCATCCATTAGAGTAACGAAAATATCAACAAGAGACTACCTTCCATAATGACAAGGCTACCATCCATTGGAGTGACAAAAATATCGATAATAGACTACCTTCCATAATGACAAAGCTACCATCCATTGGAGTAACAAAATCTCGACAACAAACTACCTTCCATAATGACAAGGCTACCATCAATTCGAGTAACAAAAATATCGACAACAGACTAACTTCCATGATGACAAGTCTACCATCCATTGGAATAAAAAAAATCTCGACAACAAACTACCTTCTTTAATGACAAGGCTACCATCCATCATAGTAACAAAAATATCGACAACAGACTACGTTCCATAATGAAAAGGCTATCATCCATTGAAGTAACAAAAATATCTACAACATACTAGCTTCGATAATGAAAAGGCTACCATCCATTAGAGTAACAAAAAATATCGACAACATATTACCCTCCATAATGACTAGGCTACCATCCATTGGACTAACAAAGATATCGACAACAGACTACCTTCCATAATGACAAGGCTACCATCCATTGGAGTAACGAAAATCTCGACAACAAACTACCTTCCATAATGACAAGGCTACCATCCATTGGAGTAACAAAAATCTCGACAACAGACTACCTTCCATAATGACTAGGCTACCATCCATTGGAGTAACAACGATATTGACAACAAACTACCTTCCATAATGACAAGACTAACATACATTTTAGTAACAAAAATCTCGACAACAGACTACCTTCCATAATGACAAGGCTACCATCCATTAGATTAACAAAAAATCTCGACAAAAGACTATCTTCCATAATGACAAGGCTACCATCCATTGGAGTAACAAAAATATCTACAATAGACTATGTTCCATAATGACAAGGCTACCATCGATTGTAGTAACCAAAATCTCGACAACAGACTACCTACCATAATGATAAGGCTACCATCCATTGGAGTAACAAAAATATAGAAAATAGACTACCTTCCATAATGAAAAGGATACCATCCATTGTAGTAACAAAAATCTTGACAACAGACTACCTTCCATAATGACAAGGCTACCATCCATTGGAGTAACAAAAATCTTGATAACAGCATACCTTCCATAATGACAAGGCTACCATCTATTGGAATAAAAAAAATATTGACAACATGCTACCTTCCATAATGACAAGGCTAGCATCCATTGGAGTAATGAAAATATCAATAAGAGACTACCTTCCATAATGACAAGGCTACCATCCATTGGAGTAACAAAAATCTCTCCAACAGACTATCTTCCATAATGACAAGGCTACCATCCATTGGAGTGACAAAAATATCAATAATAGACTACCTTCCATAATGACAAGGCTACCATCCATTGGAGTAACAAAATCTCGACAACAAACTACCTTCCATAATTACAAGGCTACCATCCATTGGAATAACAAAAATCTCGACAACAAACTACCTTCTATAATGACAAGGCTACCATCCATTGGAGTAACAAAACTATCGAGAACAGACTACGTTCCATAATGACAAGGATACCATCCATTGGAGTAACAAAAATATCTACAATAGACTACCTTCCATAATGAAAAGGCTACCATCCATTAGAGTAACAAAAATATCGACAACAGATTACCCTCGATAATATCTAGGCTACCATCCATTGGACAAACAAAGAAATCGACAACAGACTACCTTCCATAATGACAAGGCTACCATACATTGGAGTAACAAAAATCTCGACAACAGACTACCTTCCATAATGACTAGGCTACCATCCATTGGAGTAACAACGATATTGACAACAGATTACCTTCCATAATGACAAGACTACCATCCATTTTAGTAACAAAAATCTCGACAACAGACTACCTTCCATAATGACAAGGCTACCATCCATTAGATTAACAAAAATCTCGACAAAAGACTACCTTCCATAATGACAAGGCTACCATCCATTGGAGTAACAAAAATATCAACAATAGAATATGTTCTATAATGACAAGGCTACCATCAATTGTAGTAACCAAAATCTTGACAACAGACTACCTTCCATAATGACAAGGCTACCATCCATTGTAGAAACAAAAATCTAGACAACAGACTACCTTCCATAATGACAAGGCTACCATCCATTAGAGTAACAAAAATATCGGAAACAGACTAACTTCCAAAATGACAAGTCTACCATCCATTGGAATAACAAAAATATCGACAACAAACTACCTTCTATAATGACAAGGCTACCATCCATCGGAGTAACAAAAATATCAACAACAGACTACGTTCCATAATGACAAGACTACCATCCATTTTAGTAACAAAAATCTCGACAAAAGACTACCTTCCATAATGACAAGGCTACCATCCATTGGAGTAACAAAAATAACGAAAACAGACTACCTTCCATAATGACAAGTCTACCATCCATTGGAGTAACAAAAATTTCGATAACAAACTACCTTCTATAAAGACAAGGCTACCATCGATTGGAGTAACAAAACTATCGACAACATACTACGTTCCATAATGAAAAGGCTACCATACATTGGAGTAACAAAAATATCTACAACAGACTACCTTCCATAATGAAAAGGCTACCATCCATTAGAGTAACAAAAATCTCGACAACAGATTACCCTCCATAATGACTAGGCTACCATCCATTGGACAAACAAAGAAATCGACAACAGACTACCTTGCATAACGACAAGGCTACCATCCATTGGAGTAACGAAAATATCTACAATAGACTACCTTCCATAATGACAAGACTACCATCAATTGTAGTAACCAAAATCTCGACAACAGACTACCTTCCATAATGACAAGGCTACCATCCATTGTAGTAACAAAAATCTCGAAAACAGACTACCTTCCATAATGACAAGGCTACCATCCATTGGAGTAACAAAAATCTCGATAACAGTATACCTTCCATAATGACAAGGCTACCATCTATTGGAATAAAATAAATATTGAAAACAGGCTACCTTCCTTAATGACAAGGCTAGCATCCATTGGAGTAATGAAAATATCAACAAAAGACTACCTTCCATAATGACAAGGCTACCATCCATTGGAGTAACAAAAATCTCGCCAACAGACTACCTTCCATAATGAAAAGGCTACCATCCATTGGAGTGACAAAAATATCAACAACAGACTACCTTCCATAATGAAAAGGCTACCATCCATTAGAGTAACAAAAATATCGACAACAGATTACCCTCGATAATGACTAGGCTACCATCAATTGGACAAACAAAGAAATCGACAACAGACAACCTTCAATAATGACAAGGCTACCATCCATTGGAGTAACAAAAACCTCGACAACAGACTACCTTCCATAATGACTAGGCTTCCATCCATTGGAGTAACAACGATATTGACAACAGATTACCTTTCATAATGATAAGACTACCATCCATTTTAGTAACAAAAATCTCGACAACAGACTACCTTCCATAATGACAAGGCTACCATCCATTAGATTAACTAAAATCTCGACAAAAGACTACCTTCCATAATGACAAGGCTACCATCCATTGGAGTAACAAAAATATCTACAATAGACTATGTTCAATAATGACAAAGCTACCATCAATTGTAGTAACCAAAATCTCGACAACAGACTACCTTCAATAATAACAAGGCTACCATCCATTAGAGTAACAAAAATATCGACAACAGACTAACTTCCATAATGACAAGTCTACCATCCATTGGAATAACAAAAATATCGACAACAAACTACCTTCTATAATGACAAGGCTACCATCCATCGGAGTAACAAAAATATCAACAACAGACTACGTTCCATAATGACAAGACTACCATTAATTTTAGTAACAAAAATCTCGACAAAAGACTACCTTCCATAATGACAAGGCTACCATCCATTGGAGTAACAAAAATATCTATAATAGACTATGTTCCATAATGACAAGGCTACCATCAATTGTAGTAACAAAAATCTCGACAACAGACTAACTTCCATAATGACAACTCTACCATCCATTGTTGTAAAAAAAATCTTGACAACAGACTACCTTCCATATTGACAATGCTACCATCCATTCGAGTAACAAAAATCTCGACAACAGACTACCTTCCATAATGACAAGACTACCATTAATTTTAGTAACAAAAATCTCGACAAAAGACTACCTTCCATAATGACAAGGCTACCATCCATTGGAGTAACAAAAATATCTACAATAGACTATGTTCCATAATGAAAAGGCTACCATCAATTGTAGTAACCAAAATATCGACAACAAACTACCTTCCATAATGACAAGGCTACCATCAATTGCAGTAACAAAAATATCGACAACAGACTACCTTCAATAAGGATAAGGCTACCATCCATTGGAGTAACAAAAATCTTGAAAATATACTACCTTCCATAATGACAAGGCTACCATCCATTGTAGTAACAAAAATCTCGACAACATACTACCTTCCATAATGACAAGGCTACCATCCATTGGAGTACCAAAAATCTAGAAAACAGACTACCTTCCATATTGACACAGGCTACCATCCATTGGAGTAACAAAAATCTCGATAACAGCATACCTTCCATAATGACAAGGCTACCATCTATTGGAATAACAAAAATATCGAAAACAGGCTACCTTCCATAATGACAAGGCTAGCATCCATTGGAGTAATGAAAATATCAACAAGAGACTACCTTCCATAATGACAAGGCTACCATCCATTGGAGTAACAAAAATCTCGCCAACAGACTACCTTCCATAATGACAAGGCCACCATCCATTGGAGTGACAAAAATATCGACAATAGACTACCTTCCATAATGACAAGGTTACCTTCCATTGGAGTAACAAAATCTCGACAACAAACTACCTTTCATAATGACAAGGCTACCATCCATTGGAGTTACAAAAATATCTACAATAGACTATGTTCCATAATGACAAGGCTACCAGCAATTCTAGTAACCAAAATCTCGACAACAGACTACCTTCCATAATGACAAGGCTACCATCCATTGTAGTAACAAAAATCCCGACAACGGACTACCTTCCATAATGACAAGGCAACCATCCATTAGAGTAACAAAAATATCGACAACATACTAACTTCCATAAGGACAAGTCTACCATCCATTAGAATAACAAAAATATCGACAACAAACTACCTTCTATAATGACAAGGCTACCATCCATCGGAGTAACAAAAATATAAACAACAGACTACGTTCCATAATGACAAGACTACCATTAATTTTAGTAACAAAAATCTCGACAAAAGACTACATTCCATAATGACAAGGCTACCATCCATTGGAGTAACAAAAATATCTATAATAGACTATGTTCCATAATGACAAGGCTACCATCAATTGTAGTAACCAAAATCTCGACAACAGACTAACTTCCATAATGACAACTCTACCATCCATTGTTGTAACAAAAATCTCGACAACAGACTACCTTTCATAATGACAAGGCTACCATCCATTGGAGAAACAAAAATCTAGAAAACAAACTACCTTCCATATTGACAATGCTACCATCCATTCGAGTAAAAAAAATCTCGACAACAGACTACCTTCCATAATGACAAGGCTACCATCCATTGGAGTATAAAAAATATCTACAATAGACTATGTTCCATAATGAAAAGGCTACCATCAATTGTAGTAACCAAAATATCGACAACAAACTACCTTCCATAATGACAAGGCTACCATCAATTGCAGTAACAAAAATCTCGACAACAGACTACCTTCAATAAGGATAAGGCTACCATCCATTGAAGTAACACAAATCTTGAAAATAGACTACCTTCCATAATGACAAGGCTACCATCCATTGTAGTAACAAAAATCTCGACAACATACTACCTTCCATAATGACAAGGATACCATCCATTGGAGTAACAAAAATCTAGAAAACAGACTACCTTCCATATTAACAAGGCTACCATCCATTGGAGTAACAAAAATCTCGATAACAACTATCCTTCCATAATGACAAGGCTACCATCTATTGGAATAACAAAAATATCAACAACAGGCTACCTTCGATAATGACAAGGCTAGCATCCATTGCAGTAATGAAAATATCAACAAGAGACTACCTTCCATAATGACAAGGCTACCATCCATTGGAGTAACAAAAATCTCGCCAACAGACTACCTTCCATAATGACAAGGCCACCATCCTTTGGAGTGACAAAAATATCGACAATAGACTACCTTCCATAATGACAAGGCTACCTTCCATTGGAGTAACAAAATCTCGACAACAAACTACCTTTCATAATGACAAGGCTACCATCCATTAGAGTAACAAAAATATCGAAAATAGGCTACCTTCCATAATGACAAGTCTACCATCCATTGGAATAACAAAAATCTCGACAACAAACTACCTTCTATAATGACAAGGCTACCATCCATTGGAGTAACAAAACTATATACAACATACTACGTTCCATAATGACAAGGCTACCATCCATTGGAGTAACAAAAATATCTACAACAGACTACCTTCCATAATGAAAAGGCTACCATCCATTAGAGTAACAAAAATCTCGACAACAGATTACCCTCCATAATGACTAGGCTACCATCCATTGGACAAACAAAGAAATCGACAACAGACTACCTTCCATAATGACAAGGCTACCATCCATTGAAGTAACGAATATATCTACAATAGACTATGTTCCATAATGACAAGGCTACCATCAATTGTACTAACCGAAATCTCGACAACAGACTACCTTCCATAACGACAAGGCTACCATCCATTGTAGTAACAAAAATCTTGATAACAGACTACCTTCCATAATGACAAGGCTACCATCCATTGGAGTAACAAAAATCTAGAAAAAAGACTACCTTAAATATTGACAATGCTACCATCCATTGGAGTAACAAAAATCTCGACAACAGACTACCTTCCACAATGACAAGGCTACCATCCATTGGAGTATAAAAAATATCTACAATAGACTATTTTCCATAATGAAAAGGCTACCATCAATTGTAGTAACCAAAATATCAACAACAAACTACCTTCCATAATGACAAGGCTACCATCAGTTGCAGTAACAAAAATCTCGACAACAGACTACCTTCAATAATGATTAGGCTACCATCCATTGGAGTAACAAAAATCTAGAAAATAGACTACCTTCCATAATGACAAGGCTACCATCCATTGTAGTAACAAAAATCTCGACAACAAACTACCTTCCATAATGACAAGGCTACCATCCATTGGAGTAACAAAAATCTAGAAAACAGACTACCTTCCATATTGACAAGGCTACCATCCATTGGAGTAACAAAAATCTCGATAACAGCATACCTTCCATAATGACAAGGCTACCATCTATTGGAATAACAAAAATATCGACAACAGGCTACCTTCCATAATGACAAGGCTAGCATCCATTGGAGTAATGAAAATATCAACAAGAGACTACCTTCCATAATGACAAGGCTACCATCCATTGGAGTGACAAAAATCTCGCCAACAGACTACCTTCCATAATGACAAATCCACCATCCATTGGAGTGACAAAAATTTCGACAATAGACTACCTTCCATAATGACAAGGCTACCATCCATTGGAGTAACAAAATCTCGACAACAAACTACCTTCCATAATGACAAGGCTACCATCCATTAGAGTAACAAAAATATCGAAAATAGACTACCTTCCATAATGACAAGTCTACCATCCATTGGAATAACAAAAATCTTGACAACAAACTACCTTCTATAATTACAAGGCTACCATCCATTGGAGTAACAAAACTATCGACAACATACTACGTTCCATAATGACAAGGCTACCATCCATTGGAGTAACAAAAATATCTACAATAGACTATCTTCCATAATGAAAAGGCTACCATCCATTAGAGTAACAAAAATCTCGACAACAGATTACCCTCCATAATGACTAGGCTACCATCCATTGGACAAACGAAGAAATCGACAACGGACTACCTTGCATAATGACAAGGCTACCATCCATTGGAGTATCAAAAATATCGACAACAAAATACCTTCCATAATGACAAGACGACCATCCATTGGAGTAACAAAAATCTAGAAAACAGACTACCTTCCATATTGACAATTCTACCATCCATTGGAGTAACAAAAATATCGACAACAGACTACCTTCCATAATGACAAGCCTACCATCCATTGGAGTATAAAAAATATCTACAATAGACTATGTTCCATAATGAAAAGGCTACCATCAATTGTAGTAACCAAAATATCAACAACAAACTACCTTCCATAATGACAAGGCTACCATCAGTTACAGTAACAAAAATCTCGACAACAGACTACCTTCAATAA
Source organism: Vicia faba (assembly GCA_948472305.1). NCBI lineage: Eukaryota > Viridiplantae > Streptophyta > Magnoliopsida > Fabales > Fabaceae > Vicia > Vicia faba. The sequence continues at coordinate 765,011,667 of OX451738.1, forward strand.
TGATTAGGCTACCATCCATTGGAGTAACAAAAATCTAGAAAATAGACTACCTTCCATAATGACAAGGCTACCATCCACTGTAGTAACAAAAATCTCGACAACAGACTACCTTCCATAATGACAAGGCTACCATCCATTGGAGTAACAAAAATCTAGAAAACAGACTACCTTCCATATTGACAAGCCTACCATCCATTGGAGTAACAAAAATCTCGATAACAGCATACCTTCCATAATGACAAGGCTACCATCTATTGGAATAACAAAAATATCGACAACAGGCTACCTTCCATAATTACAAGGCTAGCATCCATTGTAGTAATGAAAATATCAACAAGAGACTACCTTCCATAATGACAAGGCTACCATCCATTGGAGTGACAAAAATCTCGCCAACAGACTACCTTCCATAATGACAAAGCCACCATCCATTGGAGTGACAAAAATTTCGACAATAGACTACCTTCATTAATGACAAGGCTACCATCTATTGGAGTAACAAAATCTCGACAACAAACTACCTTCCATAATGACAAGGCTACCATCCATTAGAGTAACAAAAATATCAAAAATAGACTACCTTCCATAATGACAAGTCTACCATCCATTGGAATAACAAAAATCTCGACAACAAACTACCTTCTATAATTACAAGGCTACCATCCATTGGAGTAACAAAACTATCGACAACATACTACGTTCCATAATGACAAGGCTACCATCCATTGGAGTAACAAAAATATCTACAATAGACTATCTTCCATAATGAAAAGGCTACCATCCATTAGAGTAACAAAAATCTCGACAACAGATTACCCTCCATAATGACTAGGCTACCATCCATTGGACAAACAAAGAAATCGACAACGGACTACCTTGCATAATGACAAGGCTACCATCCATTGGAGTATCAAAAATCTGGACAACAAACTACCTTCCATAATGACAAGACTACCATCCATTGGAGTAACAAAAATCTAGAAAACAGACTACCTTCCATATTGACAATTCTACCATCCATTGGAGTAACAAAAATATCGACAACAGACTACCTTCCACAATGACAAGGCTACCATCCATTGGAGTATAAAAAATATCTACAATAGACTATGTTCCATAATGAAAAGGCTACCATCAATTGTAGTAACCAAAATATCAACAACAAACTACCTTACATAATGACAAGGCTACCATCAGTTACAGTAACAAAAATCTCGACAACAGACTACCTTCAATAATGATTAGGCTACCATCCATTGGAGTAACAAAAATCTAGAAAATAGACTACCTTCCATAATGACAAGGCTACCATCCATTGTAGTAACAAAAATCTCGACAACAGACTACCTTCCATAATGACAAGGCTACCATCCATTGGAGTAACAAAAATCTAGAAAACAGACTACCTTCCATATTGACAAGGCTACCATCCATTGGAGTAACAAAAATCTCGATAACAGCATACCTTCCATAATGACAAGGCTACCATCTATTGGTATAACAAAAATATCGACAACAGGCTACCTTCCATAATGACAAGGCTAGCATCCATTGGAGTAATGAAAATATCAACAAGAGACTACCTTCCATAATGACAAGGCTACCATCCATTGGAGTGACAAAAATCTCGCCAACAGACTACCTTCCATAATGACAAAGCCACCATCCATTGGAGTGACAAAAATTTCGACAATAGACTACCTTCCATAATGACAAGGCTACCATCCATTGGAGTAACAAAATCTCGACAACAAACTACCTTCCATAATGACAAGGCTACCATCCATTGGAGTAAAAAAAATATCGAAAATAGACTACCTTCCATAATGACAAGTCTACCATCCATTGGAATAACAAAAATCTCGACAACAAACTACCTTCTATAATTACAAGGCTACAATCCATTAGAGTAACAAAACTATCGACAACATACTACGTTCCATAATGACAAGGCTACCATCCATTGGAGTAACAAAAATATCTACAACAAACTATCTTCCATAATGACAAGGCTACCATCCATTAGAGTAACAAAAATCTCGACAACAGATTACCCTCCATAATGACTAGGCTACCATCCATTGGATAAACGAAGAAATCGACAACGGACTACCTTCCATAATGACAAGGATACCATCCATTGGAGTAACGAAAATATCTACAATAGACTATGTTCCATAATGACAAGGCTACCATCAATTTTAGTAACCAAAATCTCGACAACAGACTACCTTCCATAATGACAAGCCACCATCCATTGTAGTAAAAAAATCTCGACAACAGACTACCTTCCATAATGACAAGGCTACCATCCATTTTAGTAACAAAAATCTCGACAACAGACTACCTTCCATAATGACAAGGCTACCATCCATTAGATTAAAAAAAATCACGACAAAAGACTACCTTCCATAATGACAAGGCTACCATCCATTGGAGTAAAAAAAATATCTACAATAGACTATGTTCCATAATGACAAGGCTACCATCAATTGTAGTAACCAAAATCTCTACAACAAACTACCTTCCTTAATGACAAGGCTACCATCCATTGTAGTAACAAAAATCTCGACAACAGACTACCTTCTGTAATGGCAAGGCTACCATCCATTGGAGTAACAAAAATCTAGAAAACATACTACCTTCCATATTGACAATGCTACCATCCATTGGAGTAACAAAAATCTCGACAACAGACTACCTTCCACAATAACAAGGCTACCATCCATTGGAGTATAAAAAATATCTACAATAGACTATGTTCCATAATGAAAAGGCTACCATCAATTGTAGTAACCAAAATCTCGACAACAAACTACCTTCCATAATGACAAGGCTACCATCAGTTACAGTAACAAATATCTTGACAACAGACTAACTTTAATAATGACAAGGCTACCATTCATTGGAGTAACAAAAATCTAGAAAATAGACTAGCTTCCATAATGACAAGGCTACCATCCATTGTAGTAACGAAAATCTCGACAAAAGACTACCTTCCATAATGACAAGGCTACCATCCATTGGAGTAACAAAAATCTAGAAAACAGACTACCTTCCATATTGACAAGGCTACCATCCATTGGAGTAACAAAAATCTCGATAACAACATACCTTCCATAATGACAAGGCTACCATCTATTGGAATAACAAAAATATCGACAACAGACTACCTTCCATAATGACAAGGCCAGCATCCATTGGAGTAACGACAATATCAACAAGAGACTACCTTCCATAATGACAAGGCTACCATCCATTGGAGTAACAAAAATATCGCCAACAGACTACCTTCCATAATGACAAGGCTACCATCCATTGGAGTAACAAAATCTCGAGAACAAACAACTTTCCATAATGACAAGGCTACCATCCATTGGAGTAACAAAAATATCGAAAACATACTACCTTCCACAATGACAAGTCTACCATCCATTGGAATAACAAAAATCTTGACAACAAACTACCTTCTATAATGACAAGGCTATCATCCATTGGAGTAAGAAAACTATCGACAACAGACTACGTTCCCTATTGACAAGGCTACCATTCATTGGAGTAACAAAAATATCTACAATGGACTACCTTCCATAATGAAAAGTCTACCATCCATTAGAGTAATAAAAATATCGACAACAAATTACCCTCCATAATGACTAGGCTACCATCCATTGGACTAACAAAGAAATAGACAACAGACTACCTTCCATAATGACAAGGCTACCGTCCATTGGAGTAACGAAAATATCTACAATAGACTATGTTCCATAATGACAAGGCTACCATCAATTGTAGTAACCAAAATCTCAACAACAGACTACCTTCCATAATGACAAGGCTACCATCCATTGTAGTAACAAAAATCTCGACAACAGACTACCTTCCATATTGACAAGGCTACCATTCATTGGAGTAACAAAAATCTCGACAACAGACTACCTTCCATAATGACTAGGCTACCATCCATTTTTGTAACAAAAATCTCCACATCATACTACCTTCCATATTGACAAGGCTACCATCCATTAGATTAACAAAAATCTCGACAAACGACTAACTTCCATAATGACAAGGCTACCATCCATTGGAGTAACAAAAATATCTACAATAGACTATGTTCCATAATGACAAGGCTACCATCAATTGTAGTAACAAAAATCTCGACAATAGACTTCCTTTCATAATGACAAGGCTACCATCCATTGGAGTAACAAAAATATATATAACAGACTACCTTCCATATTGACAAGGCTACTATCCATGGGAGTAACAAAAATCTCGATATCAGACTACCTTCCATAATGACAAGGCTACCATCTATTGGAATAACAAAAATCTCGAGAACAGACTACCTTCCATAATGACAAGGCTACCATCCATTGGAGTAACAAAACTATCGACAACAGACTACGTTCCATAATGACAAGGCTACCATCCATTGGAGTAACAAAAACATCTACAGCGGACTACCTTCCATAATGAAAAGGCTACCCTCTATTAGAGTAACAAAAATCTCGACAACAGATTACCCTCCGTAATGACTAGGCTACCATCCAATGGACTAACAAAGAAATAGACAACAAACTACCTTCCATAATGACAAGCCTACCATCCATTGGAGTAACGAAAATATCTTCAATAGAATATGTTCCATAATGACAAGGCTACCATCAATTGTAGTAACCAAAATCTCGACAACAGACTACCTTCCATAATGACAAGGCTACCATCCATTGTAGTAACAAAAATCTCGACAACAGACTACCTTCGATAATGACAAGGCTACCATCCATTGGAGTAACAAAAATCTCGACAATAGACTACCTTCCATAATGACTAAGCTACCATCCATTTTAGTAACAAAAATCTCGACATCAGACTACCTTCCATAATGACAAGGATACCATCCATTAGATTAACAAAAATCTCGACGAAAGACTACCTTCCATAATGACAAGGCTACCATCCATTGGAGTAACAAAAATATCTACAATAGACTATGTTCCATATTGACAAGGCTACCATCAATCGTAGTAACCAAAATCTCGACAACAGACTACCTTCCATAATGACAAGGCTACCATCCAATGTAGTAACAAGCATCTCGACAACAGACTACCTTTCATAATGACAAGGCTACCATCCATTGGAGTAACAAAAATATAGAAAACAGACTACGTTCCATAATGAAAAGGCTACCATCCATTGGAGTAACAAAAACATCTACAGCGGACTACCTTCCATAATGAAAAGGCTACCCTCTATTAGAGTAACAAAAATCTCGACAACAGATTACCCTCCGTAATGACTAGGCTACCATCCAATGGACTAACAAAGAAATAGACAACAAACTACCTTCCATAATGACAAGCCTACCATCCATTGGAGTAACGAAAATATCTTCAATAGAATATGTTCCATAATGACAAGGCTACCATCAATTGTAGTAACAAAAATCTCGACGAAAGACTACCTTCCATAATGACAAGGCTACCATCCATTGGAGTAACAAAAATATCTACAATAGACTATGTTCCATAATGACAAGGCTACCATCAATCGTAGTAACCAAAATCTCGACAACAGACTACCTTCCATAATGACAAGGCTACCATCCAATGTAGTAACAAGCATCTCGACAACAGACTACCTTTCATAATGACAAGGCTACCATCCATTGGAGTAACAAAAATATAGAAAACAGACTACGTTCCATAATGAAAAGGCTACCATCCATTGGAGTAACAAAAACATCTACAGCGGACTACCTTCCATAATGAAAAGGCTACCCTCTATTAGAGTAACAAAAATCTCGACAACAGATTACCCTCCGTAATGACTAGGCTACCATCCAATGGACTAACAAAGAAATAGACAACAAACTACCTTCCATAATGACAAGCCTACCATCCATTGGAGTAAAGAAAATATCTTCAATAGAATATGTTCCATAATGACAAGGCTACCATCAATTGTAGTAACAAAAATCTCGACAACAGACTACCTTCCATAATGACAAGGGTACCATCCATTGTAGTAACAAAAATCTCGACAACAGACTACCTTCCATAATGACAAGGCTACCATCCATTGGAGTAACAAGAATCTCGACAATAGACTACCTTCCATAATGACTAGGCTACCATCCATTTTAGTAACAAAAATCTCGACATCACACTACCTTCCATAATGACAAGGATACCATCCATTAGATTAACAAAAATATCTACAATAGACTATGTTCCATATAGACAAGGCTACCATCAATCGTAGTAACCAAAATCTCGACAACAGACTACCTTCCATAACGACAAGGCTACCATCCAATGTAGTAACAAACATCTCGACAACAGACTACCTTTCATAATGACACGGCTACCATCCATTGGAGTAACAAAAATATAGAAAACAGACTACCTTCCATATTGACAAGGCTACCATCCATTGGAGTAACAAAAATCTCGATAACAGACTAACTTCCATAATGACAAGGCTACCATCAATTGGAATAACAAAAATCTCGAGAACAAACTACCTTCCATAATGACAAGGCTACCATCCATTGGAGGGATAAAAATCACAACGACAAACTACCTTCCATAATGACAAGGCTACCATCCATTGGAGTAACAAAAATCTCGACAACCGACTACCTTCCATAATGACAAGGCTACCATCCAATGGAGTAACAAAAATCTCGACAACAAACTACCTTCCATAATGACTAGGCTACCATCCATTGGAGTAATAACGATATTGACAATAGACTACCTTCCATAATGATAAGACTACCATCCATTTTATAAACAAAAATCTCGACAACAGACTACCTTCCATAATGACAAGTCTACCATTCATTGGAATAACAAAAATCTTCACAACAAAACTACCTTCTATAATGACAAGGCTACCATCCTTCGAGTAACAAATATCTCGACAACAGACTACATTCCATAATGACAAGGCTACCATCCATTGGAGTAACAAAAATATCTACAACAAACTACCTTCCATAATGAAAAGGCTACTATCCATTAAAGTAACAAAAATATCGACAACACATTACCTTCCATAATGACTAGGCTACCATCCATTGTAGTAACAAAGATATTGACAACAGACTACCTTCCATAATGACAAGACTACCATCCATTGGAGTAACAAAATCTCGACAACAAACTACCTTCCACAATGACAAGGCTTCCATCCATTAAAGTAACAAAAATATCGACAGCAGACTACCTTCCATAATGACAAGTCTACCATCCATTGGAGTAACAAAAATATCTACAACAGACAACCTTCCATAATGAAAAGGCTACCATGCATTAGAGTAAAAAAAATATCGACAACAGATTACCTTCCATGATGAATAGGCTACCATACATTGGAGTAACAAAGATATTGACAACAGACTACCTTCCATAATGACAAGGCTACCATCCATTTTAGTAACAAAAATGTCGACAACAGACTACCTTCCATAATGACAAGGCTACCATCCATTAGATTAACAATAATCTAGACAAAAGACTACCTTCCATAATGACAAGGCTACCATCCATTGGAGTAACAAAAATCTCGCCAACATACTACCTTCTATAATGACAAGGCTACCATCCATTGGAGTGACAAAAATATCGACAATAAACTACCTTCCATAATGACAAGGCTACCATCCATTGGAGTAAAAAAATCTCGACAACAAACTACCTTCCATAATGACAAGGTTACCATCCATTGGAGTAACAAAAATATCGACAACTGACTACCTTCCATAATGAAAAGCTACCATCCATTAGAGTAACAAAAATCTCGACAACATATTACCTTCCATAATGACTAGGCTACCATCCATTGGACTAATAAAGATATCGACAACAGACTACCTTCCATAATGACAAGGCTACCATCCATTGGAGTAACGAAAATCTCGACAACGGACTACCTTCCATAATGACAAGGCCACCATCCATTGGAGTAACAATAATCTCGCCAACAGACTACCTTCCATAATGACAAGGCTACCATCCATTGGAGTTACAAAAATCTCGACAATAAACTACCTTCCATGATGACAAGGCTACCATCCATTGGTGTAACAAAATCTCGACAACAAACTACCTCCCATAATGACAAGGCTACCATCCATTAAAGTAACAAAAATATCGACAACAAACTACCTTCCATATTGACAAGTCTACCATCCATTGGAATAAAATAAATCTCGACAACAAACTACCTTCTATAATGACAAGGCTACCATCCATTGGAGTAATAAAAATATCGACAAGAGACTACGTTCCATAATGACAAGGCTACCATCACTTGGAGTAACAAAAATATCTACAACAAACTACCTTCCATAATGAAAAGGCTACCATCCCATTAAAGTAATAAAAATCTCGACAACAGATTACCTTCCATAATGACTAGGCTACCATCCAGTGGAGTAACAAAGATATTGACAACAAACTACCTTCCATAATGACAAGACTAACATCCATTTTAGTGACAAAAATCTCGACAACAGACTACCTTCCATAATGACAAGGCTACCATCCATTGGAGTGATAGAAATCACAATGACAGACTACCTTCCATAATGACAAAGGCTACCATCCATTGTAGTGACAAAAATCTTGACAACGGACTACCTTCCATAATGTTAAGGCTACCATCCAATGGAGTAACAAAAATCTCGACAACAGACTACCTTCCATAATGACTAGGCTACCATCCATTGGAGTAACAACGATATTGACAATAGACTACCTTCCATAATGACAAGACTACCATCCATTTTATTAACAAAAATATCGACAACAGACTACCTTCCATAATGAGAAGGCTACCATCCATTGGGGTAACAATAATCTCGCCAACAGACTACCTTCCATAATGACAAGGTTACCATCCATTGTAGTGACAAAAATCTCGACAATAGACTACCTTCTATAATGACAAGGCTACCATCCATTGGAGTAACAAAATCTCGACAACAAACTAGCTTCCATAATGACAAGGCTACCATCCATTAAAGTAACAAAAATATCGAGAGCAGACTACCTTCCATAATGACAAGTCTACCATCCATTGGAGTAAAAAAATTATATACAACAGACAACCTTCCATAATGAAAACGCTACCATCCATTAGAGTAAAAAAAATATCGACAACAGATTACCTTCCATAATGACTAGGCTACCATCCATTGGAGTAACAAAGATATTGACAACAGACTACCTTCCATAATGACAAGGCTACCATCCATTTTAGTAACAAAAATGTCGACAACAGACTACCTTCCATAATGACAAGGCTACCATCCATTAGATTAACAAAAATCTAGACAAAAGACTACCTTCCATAATGACAAGGCTACCATCCATTGGAGTAACAAAAATCTCACCAACAGACTACCTTCTATAATGACAAGGCTACCATCCATTGGAGTGACAAAAATATCGACAATAGACTACCTTCCATAATGACAACGCTACCATCCATTGGAGTAACAAAATCTCGACAACAAACTACCTTCCATAATGACAAGGCTACCATCCATTGGAGTAACAAAAATATCGACAACAGACTACCTTCCATAATGAAAAGGCTACCATCCATTAGAGTAACAAAAATCTTGACAACATATTACCTTCAATAATGACTAGCCTACCATCCATTGGACTAATAAAGATATCGACAACAAACGACCTTCCATAATGACAAGGCTACCATCCATTGGAGTAACGAAAATCTCGACAACAGACTACCTTTCATAATGACAAGGCTACCATCCATTGGAGTAACAATAATCTCGCCAACAGACTACCTTCCATAATGACAAGGCTACCATCCATTGGAGTGACAAAAATCTCGACAATAAACTACCTTCCATAATGACAAGGCTACCATTCATTGGTGTAACAAAATCTCGACAACAAACTACCTCCCATAATGACAAGGCTACCATCCATTAAAGTAACAAAAATATCGACAAAAAACTACCTTCCATATTGACAAGTCTACCATCCATTGGAATAAAATAAATCTCGACAACAAACTACCTTTTATAATGACAAGGCTACCATCCATTGGAGTAACAAAAATATCGACAAGAGACTACGTTCCATAATGACAAGGCTACCATCCAATTGAGTAACAAAAATATCTACAACAAACTACCTTCCATAATGAAAAGGCTACCATCCCATTAGAGTAACAAAAATCTCGACAACAGATTACCTTCCATAATGACTAGGCTAGCATCCATTGGAGTAACAAAGATATTGACAACAAACTACCTTCCATAATGACAAGACTAACATCCATTTTAGTGACAAAAATCTCGACAACAGACTACCTTCCATAATGACAAGGCTACCATCCATTAGATTAACAAAAATCTTGACAAAAAACTACCTTCCATAATGACTAGGCTACCATCCATTGGAGTAACAAATATATCGCCAACAGACTACCTTCCATAATGACAAGGCTACCATCCATTGGAGTGACAAAAATATCGAAAATAGACTACCTTCCATAATTACAAGGCTACCATCCATTCGAGTAAAAAAATATCGCCAACAAACTACCTTCCATAATGACAATGCTACCATCCATTGGAGTAACAAAAATCTCGATAACAGCATACCTTTCATAATGACAAGGCTACAATCCATTGGAGTAACAAAAATCTCGACAACAGACTACCTTCCATAATGACATGGCTACCATCCAATGCAATAAAAAAATTGTCGACAACAGACGACCTTCCATAATGACAAGGCTACCATCCATTGGAGTAACAAAAATCTCACCAACAGACTACCTTCTATAATGACAAGTCTACCATCCATTGGAGTGACAAAAATCTCGACAACAGACTACCTTCCATAATGACATGGCTACCATCCAATGCAATAAAAAAATTGTCGACAACAGACTACCTTCCATAATGACAAGGCTACCATCCATTGGAGTAACAAAAATCTCACCAACAGACTACCTTCTATAATGACAAGGCTACCATCCATTGGAGGACAAAAATATCGACAATAGACTACCTTCCATAATGACAAGGCTACCATCCATTGGAGTAACAAAATCTCGACAACAAACTACCTTCCATAATGACAAGGCTACCATCCATTGGAGTAACAAAAATATCGACAACAGACTACCTTCCATAATGAAAAGGCTACCATCCATTAGAGTAACAAAAATCTTGACAACATATTACCTTCATTAATGACTAGCCTACCATCCATTGGACTAATAAAGATATCGACAACAAACGACCTTCCATAATGACAAGGCTACCATCCATTGGAGTAACGAAAATCTCGACAACAGACTACCTTTCATAATGACAAGGCTACCATCCATTGGAGTAACAATAATCTCGCCAACAGACTACCTTCCATAATGACAAGGCTACCATCCATTGGAGTGACAAAAATCTCGACAATAAACTACCTTCCATAATGACAAGGCTACCATTCATTGGTGTAACAAAATCTCGACAACAAACTACCTCCCATAATGACAAGGCTACCATCCATTAAAGTAACAAAAATATCGACAAAAAACTACCTTCCATATTGACAAGTCTACCATCCATTGGAATAAAATAAATCTCGACAACAAACTACCTTTTATAATGACAAGGCTACCATCCATTGGAGTAACAAAAATATCGACAAGAGACTACGTTCCATAATGACAAGGCTACCATCCAATTGAGTAACAAAAATATCTACAACAAACTACCTTCCATAATGAAAAGGCTACCATCCCATTAGAGTAACAAAAATCTCGACAACAGATTACCTTCCATAATGACTAGGCTAGCATCCATTGGAGTAACAAAGATATTGACAACAAACTACCTTCCATAATGACAAGACTAACATCCATTTTAGTGACAAAAATCTCGACAACAGACTACCTTCCATAATGACAAGGCTACCATCCATTAGATTAACAAAAATCTTGACAAAAAACTACCTTCCATAATGACTAGGCTACCATCCATTGGAGTAACAAATATATCGCCAACAGACTACCTTCCATAATGACAAGGCTACCATCCATTGGAGTGACAAAAATATCGAAAATAGACTACCTTCCATAATTACAAGGCTACCATCCATTCGAGTAAAAAAATATCGCCAACAAACTACCTTCCATAATGACAAGGCTACCATCCATTGGAGTAACAAAAATCTCGATAACAGCATACCTTTCATAATGACAAGGCTACAATCCATTGGAGTAACAAAAATCTCGACAACAGACTACCTTCCATAATGACATGGCTACCATCCAATGCAATAAAAAAATTGTCGACAACAGACGACCTTCCATAATGACAAGGCTACCATCCATTGGAGTAATAAAAATCTCGACAAAAGACTACCTTCTATAATGACAAGGCTACAATCCATTGGAGTAGCAAAAATCTCGACAAGAGACTACCTTCCATAATGACTAGGCTACCATCCATTGGAGTAACAAATATATCGCCAACAGACTACCTTCCATAATGACAAGGCTACCATCCATTGGAGTGACAAAAATATCGAAAATAGACTACCTTCCATAATTACAAGGCTACCATCCATTCGAGTAAAAAAATATCGCCAACAAACTACCTTCCATAATGACAAGGCTACCATCCATTGGAGTAACAAAAATCTCGATAACAGCATACCTTTCATAATGACAAGGCTACAATCCATTGGAGTAACAAAAATCTCGACAACAGACTACCTTCTATAATGACATGGCTACAATCCAATGCAATAAAAAAATTGTCGACAACAGACTACCTTCCATAATGACAAGGCTACCATCCATTTGAGTAACAATAATCTGAACAATAGACTACCTTCCATATGACAAGGCTACAATCCATTGGAGTAACTGAAATCTCAACGACAAACTACATTCCATAATGACAAGGCTACCATCCATTGGTGTAACAAAAATCTCGACAACAAACTAAATTCCATAATTTCAAGGCTACCATCCATTGGGGTAAAAAAAATCTCGACAACAGACTACCTTCCATAATGACAAGGCTACAATCCATTGGAGTAACAAAAATCTCGACAACAGACTACCTTCCATAATGACAAGGCTACCATCCATTGGAGTAACAAATATCTCGACAACTTACTACCTTTTGATAATGAAAAGGCTACCATGAATCCAAGTAACAAAAATCTTGACAACTGACTACCTTCCATAATGACAAGGCTACAATCCATTAGAGTATGAAAAATCTCGACAAAATACTAACTTCCATAATGACAAGGTTACCATCCATTGGTATAACATAAATATCGACAACAAACTACCTTCCATAATGACAAGGCTACCATCCATTGGAGTAACAAAAATCTCGACAACAGATACCTTCCATAATGACAAGGCTACCATCCATTAGATTAACAAAAATCTAGACAAAAGACTACCTTCCATAATGACAAGACTACCATCCATTGGAGTAACAAAAATCTCGCCAACATACTACCTTTTATAATGACAAGGCTACCATCCATTGGAGTGACAAAAATATCGACAATAGACTACCTTCCATAATGAAAAGGCTACCATCCATTAGAGTAACAAAAATCTCGACAACATATTACCTTCCATAATGACTAGGCTAGCATCCATTGGACTAATAAAGATATCGACGACAGACTACCTTCCATAATGTCAAGGCTACAATCCATTGGAGTAACAAAAATCTCGACAACAGACTACCTTCCATAATGACAAGGCTACCATCCATTAGAGTGACAATAATCTCGCCAACAGACTACCTTCCATAATGACAAGGCTACCATCCATTGGAGTGACAAAAATCTCGACAATAAACTACCTTCCATAATGAAAAGGCTACCATCAATTGGAGTAACAAAATCTCGACAACAGATTACCTTCCATAATGACTAGGCTACCATCCATTGGAGTAACAAAGATATTGACAACAGAATACCTTCCATAATGACAAGGCTACCATCCATTGGAGTAACAAAAATCTCGACAAAAGACTACCTTCCATAATGACAAGGCTACCATCTATTAGATTAACAAAAATCTAGACAAAAGACTACCTTCCATAATGACTAGGCTACCATCCATTGGAGTAACAAAAATCTCGCCAACAGACTACCTTCCATAATGGCAAGGCTACCAGCCATTGGAGTGACAAAAATATCGAAAATAGACTACCCTCCATAATGACAAGGCTACCATCCATTCGAGTAAAAAAATATCGACAACAAACTACCTTCCATAATGACAAGGCTACCATCCATTGGAGTAACAAAAATATCGACAACAGACTACCTTCCATAATAACAAGGCTACCAACCATTGGAGTGACAAAAATATCGACAACATATTACCTTCCATAATGACTAGGCTACCATCCATTCGAGTAACAAAATCCAGACAACAAACTACCTTCCATAATGACAAGGCTACCATCCATTGGAGTAACAAAAATATCGAAAACGGACTACCTTCCATAATGACAAGTCTACCATCCATTGGAAAAACAAAAATCTCGACAACAAACGACCTTCTATAATGACAAGGCTACCATCCATTGGAGTAACAAAACTATTGAAAACAGAATACGTTCCATAATGACAAGGGTACCATCCATTGGAGTAACAAAAATATCTACAACAGACTACCTTCCATAATGAAAAGGCTACCATCCATTAGAGTAACAAAAATCTCGACAACAGATTACCCTCCATAATGACTAGGCTACCATCCATTAGACTAACAAAGAAATCGACAACAGACTACCTTCCATAATGATAAGGCTACCATCCATTGGAGTAATGAAAATATCTACAATAGACTATGTTCCATAATGACAAGGCTACCATCCATTGGAGTGACAATAATCTCGCCAATAGACTACCTTCCATAATGACAAGGCTACCATCCATTGGAGTAACAAAAATCTCGACAACAGACTACCTTCCATAATGATAAGGCTAACATCCATTTGAGTAACAAAAATCTAGACAATAGACTACCTTCCATAATGACTAGGCTACCATCCATTTTAATAACAAAAATCTCGACAACAGACTACCTTCCATAATGACAAGGCTACCATCCATTAGATTAACAAAAATCTTGACAAAAGACTACCTTCCATAATGACAAGGCTACCATCCATTGGAGTAACAAAAATATCTACAATAGACTATGTTCCATAATGACAAGGCTACCCTCAATTGTAGTAACCAAAATCTCGCCAACAGACTACCTTCCATAATGACAAGGCTACCATCCAATGTAGTTACAAAAATCTCGACAACAGACTAACTTCCATAATGTCATGGCTACCATCCATTGAAGTAACAAAAATATAGAAAACAGACTACCTTCCATATTGACAAGGCTACCATCCATTGGAGTAACAAAAATCTCGATAACAGACTACCTTCCATAATGATAAGTCTACCATCTATTAGAATAACAAAAATCTCGAGAGCAGATTACCTTCCACAATGACAAGGCTACCATCCAATGGAATAAAAAAAATATCGAGAACAGACTACCTTCCATAGTGACAAGGCTACCATCCATTGGAGTGATAGAAATCACAATGACAGACTACCTTCCATAATGACAAAGGCTACCATCCCTTGTAGTAACAAAAATCTCGACAACAGACTACCTTCCATAATGATAAGGCTACCATCCAATGGAGTAATAAAAATCTCGACAACAGACTACCTTCCATAATGAAAAGGTTACCATCCATTGTAGTGACAATAATCTCGATAATAGACTACCTTGCATAATGACTAGGCTACCATCCATTGGAGTAACAACAATATTGACAATAGACTACCTTCCATAATGACAAGACTACCATCCATTTTATTAAAAAAAATCTCGACAACAAACTACCTTCCATAATGACAAGGCTACCATCCATTGGAGTAACAATAATCTCGCCAATAGAATACCTTCCATAATGACAAGGTTACCATCCATTGTAGTGACGAAAATCTCGATAATGGACTACCTTCTATAATGACAAGGCTACCATCCATTGGAGTAACAAAATCTCGACAACAAACTACCTTCCATAATGACAAGGCTACCATCCATTAAAGTAACAAAAATATCGACAGCAGACTACCTTCCATAATGACAAGTCTACCATTCATTGGAGTAACAAAAATCTCGACAACAGACTACCTTCCATAATGACAAGGCTACCATCCATTAGAGTAAAAAAAATATCGACAACAGATTACCTTCCATAATGACTAGGCTACCATCCATTGGAGTAACAAAGATATTGACAACAGACTACCTTCCATAATGACAAGGCTACCATCCATTTTAGTAACAAAAATGTCGACAACAGACTACCTTCCAAAATGACAAGGCTACCATCCATTAGATTAACAAAAATCTAGACAAAAGACTACCTTCCATAATGACAAGGCTACCATCCATTGGAGTAACAAAAATCTCGCCAACAGACTACCTTCTATAATGATAAGGCTACCATCCATTGGAGTGACAAAAATATCGACAATAGACTACCTTCCATAATGAAAAGGCTACCATCCATTGGAGTAACAAAATCTCGACAACAAACTACCTTCCATAATGACAAGGCTACCATCCATTGGAGTAACAAATATATCGACAACAGACTACCTTCCATAATGAAAAGGCTACCATCCATTAGAGTAACAAAAATCTCGACAACATATTACCTTCCATAATGACTAGGCTACCATCCATTGGACTAATAAAGATATCGACAACAGACTACCTTCCATAATGACAAGGCTACAATCCAATGGAGTAACGAAAATCTCGCCAACAGACTACCTTCCATAATGACAAGGCTACCATCCATTGGAGTGACAATAATCTCCCCAACAGACTACCTTCCATAATGACAAGGCTACCATCCATTGGAGTGACAAAAATCTCGACAATAAACTACCTTCCATAATGACAAGGCTACCATACATTGGTGTAACAAAATCTCGACAACAAACTACCTCCCATAATGACAAGGCTACCATCCATTAAAGTAACAAAAATATCGATAACAGACTACCTTCCATATTGACAAGTCTACCATCCATTGGAATAAAATATATCTCGACAACAAACTACCTTCTATAATGACAAGGCTACCATCCATTGGAGTAACAAAAATATCGACAACATACTACGTTCCATAAAGACAAGGCTACCATCCATTGGAGTAACAAAAATATCTACAACAAACTACCTTCCATAATGAAAAGGCTACCATCCCATTAGAGTAATAAAAATCTCGACAACAGATTACCTTCCATAATGACTAGGCTACCATCCATTGGAGTAACAAAGATATTGACAACAGACTACATTCCATAATGACAAGACTACCATCCAATTTAGTAACAAAAATCTCGACAACAGACTACCTTCCATAATGACAAGGCTACCATCCATTAGATTAACAAAAATCTCGACAAAAGACTACCTTCCATAATGACAACGTTACCATCCATTGGAGTAACAAAAATATCGCCAACAGACTACCTTCCATAATGACAAGGCTACCATCCATTGGAGTTACAAAAATATCGAAAATAGACTACCTTCCATAATAACAAGGCTACCATCCATTCGAGTAAAAAAATATCGACAACAAACTACCTTCCATAATGACAAGGCTACCATTCATTGGAGTAACAAAAATCTCGATAACAACAAACCTTCCATAATGACAAGGCTACAATCCATTGGAGTAACAAAAATCTCGACAACAGACTACCTTCCATAATGACATGGCTACCATCCAATGCAATAAAAAAAATTTCGACAACAGACTACCTTCCATAATGACAAGGCTACCATCCATTGGAGTAACAAAAATCTGAACAACAGACTACCTTCCATAATAACAAGGCTTCAATCTATTGGAGTAACAGAAATCTCAACGACAAACTACATTCCATAATGACAAGGCTACCATCCATTGGTGTAACAAAAATCTCGACAACAAACTACCTTCCATAATTACAAGGCTACCATCCATTGGGGTAAAAAAAATCTCGACAACAGACTACCTTCCATAATGACAAGGCCACAATCCATTGGAGTAACAAAAATATCGACAACAGACTACCTTCCATAATGACAAGGCTACCATCCATTGGAGTAACAAATATCTCGACAACAGACTACCTTTCATAATGACAAGGCTACCATCCATTTGACTAACAGAAATCTCAACGTCAGACTACCTTCCATAATGACAAGGCTACCATCCATTGGACTAACAAATATATCGACAACTTACTACCTTTTTATAATGACAAGGCTACCATGCATTGGAGTAACAAAAATCTTAACAACTGACTACCTTCCATAATGACAAGGCTACCATCCATTAGAGTAACAAAGATATCGGCTGCACACTACCTTCCCTAATGACAAGGCTACCATCCATTGGAGTAAGAAAAATCTCGACAACAGACTACCTTCCATAATGACAAGGCTACCCTCCATTGGAGTAACAAAAATATCAACAACATCCGGTGTTCCATAATGACAAGGCTACCATCATTTGGAGTAACAAAAATATCAACAACAGAATACCTTCCATAATGACAAGGCTACCATCCATTGGTGTAAAAAAATTCTCGACAATAGACTACCTTCCATAATGACAAGGCTACCATACATTGAGTAAAAAAGATATCGACAATAGACTACCTGACATCATGACAAGGCTACCAACCATTGGAGTAAAAACATCTCGACCACAGACTACGTTCCATAATGACAAGGCTACCATCCATTGGAGAAAGAAAAATCTCGACAAAAGACTACCTTCCATAATGTCAAGGTTACCATCCATTGGAATAACAAAAATATCGACAACAAACTACCTTCCATAATGACAAGGCTACCATCCAATGCAATAAAAAAAGTGTAAAAAATAGTCTACCTTCCATAATGACAAGGCTTCCATCCACTGGAGTAACAATAATCTGAACAACATACTACCTTCCATAATGACAAGGCTACAATCCATTGGAGTAACAGAAATCTCAACGACAAACTACATTCCATAATGACAAGGCTACCATCCATTGGTGTAACAAAAATCTCGACAACAAACTACCTTCCATAATTACAAGGCTACCATCCATTGGGGTAAAAAAATCTCGACAACAGACTACCTTTTATAATGACAAGGCTACAATCTATTGGAGTAACAAAAATCTCGACAACAGACTACTTTGCATAATGACATGGCTACCCTCCAATGCAATAAAAAAATTATCGACAACAAACTACCTTCCATAATGACAAGGCTACCATCCATTGGAGTAACAAAAATATGAACAACAGACTACCTTCCATAATGACAAGGCTACAATCCATTGGAGTAACTGAAATCTCAACGACAAACTACATTCCATAATAACAAGGCTACCATCCATTGGTGTAACAAAAATCTCGTCAACAAACTACCTTCCATAATTACAAGGCTACCATCCATTGGGGTAAAAAAAATCTCGACAATAGATTACCTTCCATAATTACAAGGCTACAATCCATTGGAATAACAAAAATCTCGACAACAAACTACCTTCCATAATGACAAGGCTACCATCCAATGCAATAAAAAAATTGTCGACAACAGTCTACCTTCCATAATGACAAGGCTACCATCCATTGGAGTAACAAAAATCTAAACAACAGACTACCTTCCATAATGACAAGGCTACAATCCATTGGAGTAACTGAAATCTCAACGGAAAACTACATTCCATAATGACAAGGCTACCATCCATTGGTGTAATAAAAATATCGACAAAAAACTAGCTACCATAATTACAAGGCTACCATCCATTGGGGTAAAAAAAATCTCAACAACATACTACCTTCCATAATGACAGGGCTACAATCCATTGGAGTTACAAAAATCTCGACAACAAACTACCTTCCATAATGACAAGGCTACCATCCAATGGAATAACAAAAATCTCGACAACAAACTAGCTTTCATAATGACATGGCTACCATCCATTTGACTAACAGAAATCTCAACGTCAGACTACCTTCCCTAATGACAAAGCTACCATCCATTGGAGTAAGAAAAATCTCGACAACAGACTACCTTCCATAATGACAAGGCTACCCTCCATTGGAATAATAAAAATATCAACAAAATCCGGTGTTCCATAATGACAAGGCTACCATCATTTGGAGTAACAAAAATATCAACAACAGACTACCTTCCATAATGACAAGGCTACCATCCATTGGTGTAAAATAATTCTCGACAATAGACTACCTTCCATAATGACAAGGCTACAATCCATTGAGTAAAAAATATATCGACAATAGACTACTTTACAACATGACAAGGCTACCATCCATTGGAGTAAAAACATCTCGAACACAGACTACCTTCCATAATGACAAGGCTACAATCCATTTGAGTAATAAAAATCTTGACCAAAGACTACCTTCCATAATGACAAGGTTACCATCCATTGGATTAACAAAAATATCGACAACAAACTACCTTCCATAATGACAAGGCTACCATCCAATGCAATAAAAAAAGTGTCAAAAATAGACTACCTTCCATAATGACAAGACTTCCATCCATTGGAGTAACAAAAATCTGAACAACAGACTACCTTCCATAATGACAAGGCTACAATCCATTGGAGTAACAGAAATCTCAACGACAAACTACATTCCATAATGACAAGGCTACCATCCATTGGTGTAACAAAAATCTCGACAACAAACTACCTTCCATAATTACAAGGCTACCATCCATTGGGGTAAAAAAATATCGACAACAAACTACCTTTTATAATGACAAGGCTACAATCTATTGGAGTAACAAAAATCTCGACAACAGACTACCTTCCATAATGACATGGCTACCATCCAATGCAATAAAAAAATTATCGACAACAGACTACCTTCCATAATGACAAGGCTACCATCCATTGGAGTAACAAAAATCTGAACAACAGACTACCTTCCATAATGGCAAGGCTACAATCCATTGGAGTAACTCAAATCACAACGACAAACTACATTCCATAATGACAAGGCTACCATCCATTGGTGTAACAAAAATCTCGTCAACAAACTACCTTCCATAATTACAAGGCTACCATCCATTAGGGTAAAAAAAATCTCGACAATAGATTACCTTCCATAATTACAAGGCTACAATCCATTGGAGTAACAAAAATCTCGACAACAAACTACCTTCCATAATGACATGGCTAGCATCCAATGCAATAAAAAAATTGTCGACAACAGACTACCTTCCATAATGACAAGGCTACCATCCATTGGAGTAACAAAAATCTGAACAACAGACTACCTTCCATAATGACAAGGCTTCAATCCATTGGAGTAACAAATATCTCGACAACTTACTACCTTTTTATAATGACAAGGATACCATGCATTGGAGTAACAAAAATCTTGACAACTGACTACCTTCCATAATGACAAGGCTACCATCCTTTAGAGTAACAAAGATATCGACAACAAACGACCTTCCCTAATGACAAGGATACCATCCATTGGAGTAAGAAAAATGTCGACAACAGACTACCTTCCATAATGACAAGGCTACCCTCTATTGGAGTAACAAAAATATCAACAACAGCCGATGTTCCATAATGACAAGGCTACCATCATTTGGAGTAACAAAAATATCAACAATAGACTACCTTCCATAATGACAAGGCTACCATCCATTGGAGTAAAAAAATTTCTCGACCACAGACTACCTTCCATAATGACAAGGCTACCATCCATTGGAGTAACAAAAATATGAACAACAGACTACCTTCTATAATGACAAGGCTACAATCCATTGGAGTAATAAAAATCTCGACAAAAGACTTCCTTCCATAAAGACAAGGTTACCATCCATTGGAATAACAAAAATATCGACAACAAACTACCTTCCATAATGACAAGGCTACCATCCAATGCAATAAAAAAAGAGTCGACAACAGACTACCTTCCATAATGACAAGGCTACCATCCAATGGAATAACAAAAATCTCGACAACAGACTACCTTTCAAAATGACAAGGCTACCATCCATTTGGAGTAACAAATATCTCGACAACTTACTACCTTTTTATAATGACAAGGCTACCATGAATTGGAGTAACAAAAATCTTGACAACTGACTACCTTCCATAATGACAAGGCTACCATCCATTAGATTAACAAAGATATCGGCAGAAGACTACCTTCCCTAATGACAAGGATACCATCCATTGGAGTAAGAAAAATCTCGACAAAAGACTACCTTCCATAATGACAAGGTTACCATCCATTGGAATAACAAAAATATCGACAACAAACTACCTTCCATAATGACAAGGCTACCATCCAATGCAATAGAAAAAGTGTCGACAACAGAATACCTTCCATAATGACAAGGCTACCATCCATTGGAGTAACAAAAATCTGAACAACTGACTACCTTCCATAATGACAAGGCTACAATCCATTGGAGTAACAGAAATCTTAACGACAAACTACATTCCATAATGACAAGGCTACCATCCATTGGTGTAACAAAAATCTCGACAACAAACTACCTTCCATAATTATAAGGCTACCATCCATTGGGGTAAAAAAAATCTCGACAACAGACTACCTTCTATAATGACAAGGCTAAAATCCATTGGAGTAACAAAAATCTCAACAACAGACTACCTTCAATAATGACATGGCTACCATCCAATGCAATATAAAAAATTGTGGACAATAGACTACCTTCCATAATGACAAGGCTACCATCCATTGGATTAAAAAAAATCTTAACAACAGACTACCTTCCATAATGACAAGACTACAATCCATTGGAGTAACTGAAATCTCAACGACAAACCACATTCCATAATGACAAGGCTACCATCCATTGGTGTAACAAAAATCTCGACAACAAACTACCTTCTATAATTACAAGGCTACCATCCATTGGGGTAAAAAAAATCTCGACAACAGACTACCTTCCATAATGACAAGGCTACAATCCATTGGAGTAACAAAAATCTTGACAACAGACTACCTTCCATAATGACAAGGCTACCATCCAATGGAATAACAAAAATCTCGACAATAGACTACCTTTCATAATGACAAGGCTACCATCCATTTGACTAACAGAAATCTCAACGTCAGACTACCTTCCCTAATGACAAAGCTACCATCCATTGGAGTAAGAAAAATCTCGACAACAGACTACCTTCCATAATGACAAGGCTACCCTCCATTGGAATAATAAAAATATCAACAAAATCCGGTGTTCCATAATGACAAGGCTACCATCATTTGGAGTAACAAAAATATCAACAACAGACTACCTTCCATAATGACAAGGCTACCATCCATTGGTGTAAAATAATTCTCGACAATAGACTACCTTCCATAATGACAAGGCTACAATCCATTGAGTAAAAAATATATCGACAATAGACTACTTTACAACATGACAAGGCTACCATCCATTGGAGTAAAAACATCTCGAACACAGACTACCTTCCATAATGACAAGGCTACAATCCATTTGAGTAATAAAAATCTTGACCAAAGACTACCTTCCATAATGACAAGGTTACCATCCATTGGATTAACAAAAATATCGACAACAAACTACCTTCCATAATGACAAGGCTACCATCCAATGCAATAAAAAAAGTGTCAAAAAT
Source organism: Vicia faba (assembly GCA_948472305.1). Classification (NCBI taxonomy): domain Eukaryota; kingdom Viridiplantae; phylum Streptophyta; class Magnoliopsida; order Fabales; family Fabaceae; genus Vicia; species Vicia faba. The sequence goes on from OX451738.1 coordinate 765,035,465, forward strand.
AGACTACCTTCCATAATGACAAGACTTCCATCCATTGGAGTAACAAAAATCTGAACAACAGACTACCTTCCATAATGACAAGGCTACAATCCATTGGAGTAACAGAAATCTCAACGACAAACTACATTCCATAATGACAAGGCTACCATCCATTGGTGTAACAAAAATCTCGACAACAAACTACCTTCCATAATTACAAGGCTACCATCCATTGGGGTAAAAAAATATCGACAACAAACTACCTTTTATAATGACAAGGCTACAATCTATTGGAGTAACAAAAATCTCGACAACAGACTACCTTCCATAATGACATGGCTACCATCCAATGCAATAAAAAAATTATCGACAACAGACTACCTTCCATAATGACAAGGCTACCATCCATTGGAGTAACAAAAATCTGAACAACAGACTACCTTCCATAATGGCAAGGCTACAATCCATTGGAGTAACTCAAATCACAACGACAAACTACATTCCATAATGACAAGGCTACCATCCATTGGTGTAACAAAAATCTCGTCAACAAACTACCTTCCATAATTACAAGGCTACCATCCATTAGGGTAAAAAAAATCTCGACAATAGATTACCTTCCATAATTACAAGGCTACAATCCATTGGAGTAACAAAAATCTCGACAACAAACTACCTTCCATAATGACATGGCTAGCATCCAATGCAATAAAAAAATTGTCGACAACAGACTACCTTCCATAATGACAAGGCTACCATCCATTGGAGTAACAAAAATCTGAACAACAGACTACCTTCCATAATGACAAGGCTTCAATCCATTGGAGTAACAAATATCTCGACAACTTACTACCTTTTTATAATGACAAGGATACCATGCATTGGAGTAACAAAAATCTTGACAACTGACTACCTTCCATAATGACAAGGCTACCATCCTTTAGAGTAACAAAGATATCGACAACAAACGACCTTCCCTAATGACAAGGATACCATCCATTGGAGTAAGAAAAATGTCGACAACAGACTACCTTCCATAATGACAAGGCTACCCTCTATTGGAGTAACAAAAATATCAACAACAGCCGATGTTCCATAATGACAAGGCTACCATCATTTGGAGTAACAAAAATATCAACAATAGACTACCTTCCATAATGACAAGGCTACCATCCATTGGAGTAAAAAAATTTCTCGACCACAGACTACCTTCCATAATGACAAGGCTACCATCCATTGGAGTAACAAAAATATGAACAACAGACTACCTTCTATAATGACAAGGCTACAATCCATTGGAGTAATAAAAATCTCGACAAAAGACTTCCTTCCATAAAGACAAGGTTACCATCCATTGGAATAACAAAAATATCGACAACAAACTACCTTCCATAATGACAAGGCTACCATCCAATGCAATAAAAAAAGAGTCGACAACAGACTACCTTCCATAATGACAAGGCTACCATCCAATGGAATAACAAAAATCTCGACAACAGACTACCTTTCAAAATGACAAGGCTACCATCCATTTGGAGTAACAAATATCTCGACAACTTACTACCTTTTTATAATGACAAGGCTACCATGAATTGGAGTAACAAAAATCTTGACAACTGACTACCTTCCATAATGACAAGGCTACCATCCATTAGATTAACAAAGATATCGGCAGAAGACTACCTTCCCTAATGACAAGGATACCATCCATTGGAGTAAGAAAAATCTCGACAAAAGACTACCTTCCATAATGACAAGGTTACCATCCATTGGAATAACAAAAATATCGACAACAAACTACCTTCCATAATGACAAGGCTACCATCCAATGCAATAAAAAAAGTGTCGACAACAGAATACCTTCCATAATGACAAGGCTACCATCCATTGGAGTAACAAAAATCTGAACAACTGACTACCTTCCATAATGACAAGGCTACAATCCATTGGAGTAACAGAAATCTTAACGACAAACTACATTCCATAATGACAAGGCTACCATCCATTGGTGTAACAAAAATCTCGACAACAAACTACCTTCCATAATTATAAGGCTACCATCCATTGGGGTAAAAAAAATCTCGACAACAGACTACCTTCTATAATGACAAGGCTACAATCCATTGGAGTAACAAAAATCTCAACAACAGACTACCTTCAATAATGACATGGCTACCATCCAATGCAATATAAAAAATTGTGGACAATAGACTACCTTCCATAATGACAAGGCTACCATCCATTGGATTAAAAAAAATCTTAACAACAGACTACCTTCCATAATGACAAGACTACAATCCATTGGAGTAACTGAAATCTCAACGACAAACCACATTCCATAATGACAAGGCTACCATCCATTGGTGTAACAAAAATCTCGACAACAAACTACCTTCTATAATTACAAGGCTACCATCCATTGGGGTAAAAAAAATCTCGACAACAGACTACCTTCCATAATGACAAGGCTACAATCCATTGGAGTAACAAAAATCTTGACAACAGACTACCTTCCATAATGACAAGGCTACCATCCAATGGAATAACAAAAATCTCGACAATAGACTACCTTTCATAATGACAAGGCTACCATCCATTTGACTAACAGAAATCTCAACGTCAGACTGCCTTAATTATGACAAGGCTACCATCCATTGGAGTAACAAATATCTCGACAACTTACTACCTTTATATAATGACAAGGCTACAATGCATTGGAGTAACAAAAATCTTTACAACTGACTACCTTCCATAATGACAAGGCTACCATCCATTAGAGTAACAAAGATATCGACAACAGACTACCTTCCCTAATGACAAGGCTACCATCCATTGGAGTAAGAAAAATCTCGACAACAGACTACCTTCCATAATGACAAGGCTACCCTCCATTGGAGTAACAAAAATATCAACAACAGCCGTTGTTCCATAATGACAAGGCTACCATCATTTGGAGTAACAAAAATATCATCAATAGACTACCTTCCATAATGACAAGGCTACCATCCATTGGAGTAAAAAAATTCTCGACAATAGACTACCTTCCATAATGACAAGGCTACCATCCATTGAGTAAAAAAGATATCGACAATAGACTACCTTACATCATGACAAGGCTACCATCCATTGGAGTAAAAACATCTCGACCACAGACTACCTTCCATAATGACAAGGCTACAATCCATTGGAGTAACAAAAATATGAACAACAGACTACCTTCTATAATGACAAGGCTACAATCCATTGGAGTAATAAAAATCTCGACAAAAGACTACCTTCCATAATGACAAGGTTACCATCCATTAGAATAACAAAAGCATCGACAACAAACAACCTTCCATAATGACAAGGATACCATCCAATGTAATAAAAAAAGTGTCGACAATAGACTACCTTCCATAATGACAAGACTACCTTCCATAATGACAAGACTACAATCCATTGGAGTAACTGAAATCTCAACGACAAACCACATTCCATAATGACAAGGCTACCATCCATTGGTGTAACAAAAATCTCGACAACAAACTACCTTCTATAATTACAAGGCTACCATCCATTGGGGTAAAAAAAATCTCGACAACAGACTACCTTCCATAATGACAAGGCTACAATCCATTGGAGTAACAAAAATCTGAACAACAGACTACCTTCCATAATGACAAGGCTACAGTCCATTGGAGTAACAGAAATCTCAACGACAAACTACACTCCATAATGACAAGGCTACCATCCATTGGTGTAACAAAAAATCTCGACAACAAACTACCTTCCATAATTACAAGGCTACCATCCATTGGGGTAAAAAAAATCTCTACAATCGACTACCTTCCATAATGACAAGGCTACAATCCATTGGAGTAACAAAAATCTCAACAACATAATACCTTCCATAATGACAGGGCTACAATCCATTGGAGTAACAAAAATCTCGACAACAGACTACCTTCCATAATGACATGGCTACCATCCAATGCAATAAAAAAATTATCGACAACAGACTACCTTCCATAATGACAAGGCTACCATCCATTGGAGTAACAAAAATCTGAACAACAGACTACCTTCCATAATGACAAGGCTACAATCTATTGGAGTAACTGAAATCTCAATGACAAACTACATTCCATAATGACAAGTCTACCATCCATTGGTGTAACAAAAATCTCGACAACAAACTACCTTCCATAGTTACAAGGCTACCATCCATTGGGGTAAAAAAAAGCTCGACAACCGACTACCTTCTATAATGACAAGGCTACAATCCATTGGAGTAACAAAAATCTCGACAATAGACTACCTTCCATAATGACATGGCTACCATCCAATGCAATAAAACAAATTGTCGACAACAAACTACCTTCCATAATGACAAGGCTACCATCCATTGGAGTAACAAAAATATCAACAACAGCCGATGTTCCATAATGACAAGGCTACCCTCCATTGGAGTAACAAAAATATCAACAATAGACAACCTTCCATAATAACAATGCTACCATCCATTGGAGTAAAAAAAGTTCTCGACAATAGACTACCTTCCATAATCACAAGGCTATCATCCATTGAGTAAAAAAGATATCGACAATAGACTACCTTACATCATGACAAGGCTACCATCCATTGGAGTAAAAACATCTCGACCACAGACTACCTTCCATAATGACAAGGCTACCATCCATTGGAGTAACAAAAATATGAACAACTGAATACCTTCTATAATGACAAGGCTACATCCATTGGAGTAAAAAAAGTTCTCGACAATAGACTACCTTCCATAATGACAAGGTTACCATCCTTTGGAATAACAAAAATATCGAAAACAAACTACCTTCCATAATGATAAGGCTACCATCTAATGCAATAAAAAAAGTGTCGACAACAAACTACCTTCCATAATGACAAGGCTACCATCCATTGGAGTAACAAAAATCATAACAACAGACAACCTTCCATAATGACAAGGCTACAATTTATTGGAGTAACTGAAATCTCAACGGCAAACTACATTCCATAATGATAAGGCTACCATCCATTGCTGTAACAAAAATCTCGTCAAAAAACTACCTTCCATAATTACAAGGCTACCATCCATTGGGGTAAAAAAAATCTCGACAATAGACTACCTTCCATAATGACAAGGCTACAATCCATTGGAGTAACAAAAATCTCGACAACAGACTACCTTCCATAATTACAAGGCTACCATCCAATGCAATAAAAAAATTGTCGACAACAGACTACCTTCTATAATGACAAGGCTACCATCCATTGGAGTAACAAAAATCTGAACAACAGACTACCTTCCATAATGACAAGGCTACAATCCATTGGAGTAACTAAAATCTCAACGGCAAACTACATTCCATAATGACAAGGCTACCATCCATTGGTGTAACAAAAATCTTGACAAAAAACTACCTTCCATAATTACAAGGCTACCATCCATTGGGGTAAAAAAAATCTCGACAATAGACTACCATCCATAATGACAAGGCTACAATCCATTGGAGTAACAAAAATCTCGACAACAGACTACCTTCCATAATGACAAGGCTACCATCCAATGCAATAAAAAAATTGTCGACAACAGACTACCTTCCATAATGAAAAGGCTACCATCCAATGGAATAACAAAAATCTCGACAACAGACTACCTTTCTTAATGACAAGGCTACCATCCATTTGACTAACAGAAATCTCAACGTCAGACTACCTTCCCTAATGACAAAGCTACCATCCATTGGAGTAAGAAAAATCTCGAAAACAGACTACCTTCCATAATGACAAGGCTACCCTCCATTGGAGTAATAAAAATATCAATAACATCTGGTGTTCCATAATGACAAGGCTACCATCATTTGGAGTAACAAAAATATCAACAATAGACTACCTTCCGTAATGACAAGGCTACCATCCATTGGTGTTAAAAAATTCTCGACAATAGACTACCTTCCATAATGACAAGGCTACCATCCATTGAGTAAAAAAGATATCGACAATAGACTACCTTACATCATGACAAGGCTACCATCCATTGGAGTAAAAACATCTCGACCACAGACTACCTTCCATAATGACAAGGCAACCATCCATTGGAGTAACAAAAATATGAACAACAAACTACCTTCCATAATGACAAGGCTACAATCCATTGGAGTAATAAAAATCTTTACAAAAGACTACCTTCCATAATGACAAGGTTACCATCCATTGGAATAAGAAAAATATCGACAACAAACTACCTTCCATAATGATAAGGCTACTATCCAATGCAATAAAAAAAGTGTCGACAATAGACTACCTTCCATAATGACAAGGCTACCATCCATTGGAGTAACAAAAATCTGAACAACAGACTACCTTCCACAATGAAAAGGCTACAATCCATTGGAGTAATAGAAATATCAACGACAAACTACATTCCATAATGACAAGGATACCATCCATTTGTGTAACAAAAATATCGACAACAAACTACCTTCCATAATGACAAGGAGACCATCCAATGCAATAAAAAATGTGTCGACAACAGACTACCTTCCATAATGACAAGGCTACCATCCATTGGAGTAACAATAATCTGAACAACAGACTACCTTCCATAATGACAAGGCTACAATCCATTGGAGTAACAGAAATCTTAACGACAAACTACATTCCATAATGACAAGGCTACCATCCATTGGTGTAACAAAAATCTCGACAACAAACTACCTTCCATAATTACAAGGCTACCATCCATTGGGGTAAAAAAAATCTCGACAACAGACTACCTTCTATAATGATAAGGCTACAATCCATTGGAGTAACAAAAATCTCGACAACAGACTACCATCCATAATGACATGGCTACCATCCAATGCAATAAAACAAATTGTCCACAACAGACTACCTTCCATAATGACAAGGCTACCATCCATTGGAGTAACAAAAATATTAACAACAGACTACCTTCCATAATGACAAGGCTTCAATCCATTGGAGTAACTGAAATCACAATGACAAACCACATTCCATAATGACAAGGCTACCATCCATTGGTGTAACAAAAATCTCGACAACAAACTACCTTCTATAATTACAAGGCTACCATCCATTGGGGTAAAAAAAATCTCAACAACATACTACCTTCCATAATGACAAGGCTACAATCCATTGGAGTAACAAAAATATCGACAACAGACTACCTTCCATAATGACAAGGCTACCATCCAATGGAATAACAAAAATCTCGACAACAGACTACCTTTCATAATGACAAGGCTACCATCCATTTGACTAACATAAATCTCAACGTCAGCCGACCTTCCATAATGACAAGGCTACCATCCATTGGAGTAACAAATATCTCGACAACTTACTACCTTTTTATAATGACAAGGCTACCATGCATTGGAGTAACAAAAATCTTGACAACTTACTACCTTCCATAATGACAAGGCTACCATCCATTAGAGTAACAAAGATATCGACAACAGACGACCTTCCCTAATGACAAGGCTACCATCCATTGGAGTAAGAAAAATCACGACAACAGACTACCTTCCATAATGACAAGGCTACCCTCTATTGGAGTAACAAAAATATCAATAACAGCCGATGTTCCATAATGACAAGGCTACCATCATTTGGAGTAACAAAAATATCAACAATAAACTACCTTCCATAATGACAAGGCTACCATCCATTGGAGTAACAAAATTCTCGACCACAGACTACCTTCCATAATGACAAGGCTACCATCCATTGGAGTAACAAAAATATGAACAACAGACTACCTTCTATAATGACAAGGCTACAATCCATTGGAGTAATAAAAATCTCGACAAAAGACTGCCTTCCATAATGACAAGGTTACCATCCATTGGAATAACAAAAATCTCGACAACAGACTACCTTTCAAAATGACAAGGCTACCATCCATTTGGAGTAACAAATATCTCGACAACTTACTACCTTTTTATAATGACAAGTCTACCATTAATCGGAGTAACAAAAATCTTGACAACTGACTACCTTCCATAATGACAAGGCTACCATCCATTAGAGTAACAAAGATATCGGCAGAAGACTACCTTCCCTAATGACAAGGATACCATCCATTGGAGTAAGAAAAATCTCGACAAAAGACTACCTTCCATAATGACAAGGTTACCATCCATTGGAATAACAAAAATATCGACAACAAACTACCTTCCATAATGACAAGGCTACCATCCAATGCAATAAAAAAAGTGTCGACAACAGACTACCTTCCATAATGACAAGGCTACCATCCATTGGAGTAACTAAAATCTGAACCACAGACTACCTTCCATAATACCAAGGCTACAAGCCATTGGAGTAACAGAAATCTTAACGACAAACTACATTCCATAATGACAATACTACCATCCATTGGTGTAACAAAAATCTCGACAACAAACTACCTTCCATCATTACAAGGCTACCATCTATTGGGGTAAAAAAAATCAGGACAACAAACTACCTTCTATAATGACAAGGCTATAATCCATTGGAGTAACAAAAATCTCGACAATAGACTACCTTCAATAATGACATGGCTACCATCCAATGCAATAAAAAAAATTGTGGACAACAGACTACCCTCCATAATGACAAGGCTACCATCCATTGGATTAACAAAAATCTTAACAACAGACTACCTTCCATAATGACAAGACTACAATCCATTGGAGCAACTGAAATCTCAACGACAAACCACATTCCATAATGACAAGGCTACCATCCATTGCTGTAACAAAATTCTCGACAACAAACTACCTTCTATAATTACAAGGCTACCATCCATTGGGGTAAAAAAAATCTCGACAACAGACTACCTTCCATAATGACAAGGCTACAATGCATTGGAGTAACAAAAATCTCGACAACAGACTACCTTCCATAATTACAAGGCTACCATCCAATGCAATAAAAAAATTGTCGACAACAGACTACCTTCTATAATGACAAGGCTACCATCCATTGGAGTAACAAAAATCTGAACAACAGACTACCTTCCATAATGACAAGGCTACAATCCATTGGAGTAACTAAAATCTCAACGGCAAACTACATTCCATAATGACAAGGCTACCATCCATTGGTGTAACAAAAATCTTGACAAAAAACTACCTTCCATAATTACAAGGCTACCATCCATTGGGGTAAAAAAAATCTCGACAATAGACTACCATCCATAATGACAAGGCTACAATCCATTGGAGTAACAAAAATCTCGACAACAGACTACCTTCCATAATGACAAGGCTACCATCCAATGCAATAAAAAAATTGTCGACAACAGACTACCTTCCATAATGAAAAGGCTACCATCCAATGGAATAACAAAAATCTCGACAACAGACTACCTTTCTTAATGACAAGGCTACCATCCATTTGACTAACAGAAATCTCAACGTCAGACTACCTTCCCTAATGACAAAGCTACCATCCATTGGAGTAAGAAAAATCTCGACAACAGACTACCTTCCATAATGACAAGGCTACCCTCCATTGGAGTAATAAAAATATCAATAACATCTGGTGTTCCATAATGACAAGGCTACCATCATTTGGAGTAACAAAAATATCAACAATAGACTACCTTCCGTAATGACAAGGCTACCATCCATTGGTGTTAAAAAATTCTCGACAATAGACTACCTTCCATAATGACAAGGCTACCATCCATTGAGTAAAAAAGATATCGACAATAGACTACCTTACATCATGACAAGGCTACCATCCATTGGAGTAAAAACATCTCGACCACAGACTACCTTCCATAATGACAAGGCAACCATCCATTGGAGTAACAAAAATATGAACAACAAACTACCTTCCATAATGACAAGGCTACAATCCATTGGAGTAATAAAAATCTTTACAAAAGACTACCTTCCATAATGACAAGGTTACCATCCATTGGAATAAGAAAAATATCGACAACAAACTACCTTCCATAATGATAAGGCTACTATCCAATGCAATAAAAAAAGTGTCGACAATAGACTACCTTCCATAATGACAAGGCTACCATCCATTGGAGTAACAAAAATCTGAACAACAGACTACCTTCCACAATGAAAAGGCTACAATCCATTGGAGTAATAGAAATATCAACGACAAACTACATTCCATAATGACAAGGATACCATCCATTTGTGTAACAAAAATATCGACAACAAACTACCTTCCATAATGACAAGGAGACCATCCAATGCAATAAAAAATGTGTCGACAACAGACTACCTTCCATAATGACAAGGCTACCATCCATTGGAGTAACAATAATCTGAACAACAGACTACCTTCCATAATGACAAGGCTACAATCCATTGGAGTAACAGAAATCTTAACGACAAACTACATTCCATAATGACAAGGCTACCATCCATTGGTGTAACAAAAATCTCGACAACAAACTACCTTCCATAATTACAAGGCTACCATCCATTGGGGTAAAAAAAATCTCGACAACAGACTACCTTCTATAATGATAAGGCTACAATCCATTGGAGTAACAAAAATCTCGACAACAGACTACCATCCATAATGACATGGCTACCATCCAATGCAATAAAACAAATTGTCCACAACAGACTACCTTCCATAATAACAAGGCTACCATCCATTGGAGTAACAAAAATATTAACAACAGACTACCTTCCATAATGACAAGGCTTCAATCCATTGGAGTAACTGAAATCACAATGACAAACCACATTCCATAATGACAAGGCTACCATCCATTGGTGTAACAAAAATCTCGACAACAAACTACCTTCTATAATTACAAGGCTACCATCCATTGGGGTAAAAAAAATCTCAACAACATACTACCTTCCATAATGACAAGGCTACAATCCATTGGAGTAACAAAAATATCGACAACAGACTACCTTCCATAATGACAAGGCTACCATCCAATGGAATAACAAAAATCTCGACAACAGACTACCTTTCATAATGACAAGGCTACCATCCATTTGACTAACATAAATCTCAACGTCAGCCGACCTTCCATAATGACAAGGCTACCATCCATTGGAGTAACAAATATCTCGACAACTTACTACCTTTTTATAATGACAAGGCTACCATGCATTGGAGTAACAAAAATCTTGACAACTTACTACCTTCCATAATGACAAGGCTACCATCCATTAGAGTAACAAAGATATCGACAACAGACGACCTTCCCTAATGACAAGGCTACCATCCATTGGAGTAAGAAAAATCACGACAACAGACTACCTTCCATAATGACAAGGCTACCTTCTATTGGAGTAACAAAAATATCAATAACAGCCGATGTTCCATAATGACAAGGCTACCATCATTTGGAGTAACAAAAATATCAACAATAAACTACCTTCCATAATGACAAGGCTACCATCCATTGGAGTAACAAAATTCTCGACCACAGACTACCTTCCATAATGACAAGGCTACCATCCATTGGAGTAACAAAAATATGAACAACAGACTACCTTCTATAATGACAAGGCTACAATCCATTGGAGTAATAAAAATCTCGACAAAAGACTGCCTTCCATAATGACAAGGTTACCATCCATTGGAATAACAAAAATCTCGACAACAGACTACCTTTCAAAATGACAAGGCTACCATCCATTTGGAGTAACAAATATCTCGACAACTTACTACCTTTTTATAATGACAAGTCTACCATTAATCGGAGTAACAAAAATCTTGACAACTGACTACCTTCCATAATGACAAGGCTACCATCCATTAGAGTAACAAAGATATCGGCAGAAGACTACCTTCCCTAATGACAAGGATACCATCCATTGGAGTAAGAAAAATCTCGACAAAAGACTACCTTCCATAATGACAAGGTTACCATCCATTGGAATAACAAAAATATCGACAACAAACTACCTTCCATAATGACAAGGCTACCATCCAATGCAATAAAAAAAGTGTCGACAACAGACTACCTTCCATAATGACAAGGCTACCATCCATTGGAGTAACTAAAATCTGAACCACAGACTACCTTCCATAATACCAAGGCTACAAGCCATTGGAGTAACAGAAATCTTAACGACAAACTACATTCCATAATGACAATACTACCATCCATTGGTGTAACAAAAATCTCGACAACAAACTACCTTCCATCATTACAAGGCTACCATCTATTGGGGTAAAAAAAATCAGGACAACAAACTACCTTCTATAATGACAAGGCTATAATCCATTGGAGTAACAAAAATCTCGACAATAGACTACCTTCAATAATGACATGGCTACCATCCAATGCAATAAAAAAAATTGTGGACAACAGACTACCCTCCATAATGACAAGGCTACCATCCATTGGATTAACAAAAATCTTAACAACAGACTACCTTCCATAATGACAAGACTACAATCCATTGGAGCAACTGAAATCTCAACGACAAACCACATTCCATAATGACAAGGCTACCATCCATTGCTGTAACAAAATTCTCGACAACAAACTACCTTCTATAATTACAAGGCTACCATCCATTGGGGTAAAAAAAATCTCGACAACAGACTACCTTCCATAATGACAAGGCTACAATGCATTGGAGTATCAAAAATCTCGACAATAGACTACCTTCCATAATGACAAGGCTACCATCCAATGCAATAACAAAAATCTCGACAACAGACTACCTTTCATAATGACAAGGCTACCATCCATTTGACTAATAGAAATCTCAATGTCATACTACCTTCATTATAACAAGGCTACCATCCATTGGAGTAACAAATATCTCGACAACTTACTACCTTTTTATAATGACAAGGCTACCATGCATTGGAGTAACAAAAATCTAGACAACTTACTACCTTCCGTAATGACAAGGCTACCATCCATTAGAGTAACAAAGATATCGACAATAGACTACCTTCCCTAATGACAAGGCTACCATCCATTGGAGTAAGAAAAATCTCGACAACAAACTACCTTCCATAATGACAAGGCTACCCTCCATTGGAGTAACAAAAATATCAACAACAGTCGTTGTTCCATAATGACAAGGCTACCATCATTTGGAGTAACAAAAATATCAACAATAGACTACCTTCCATAATGACAAGGCTACCGTCCATTGAAGTAAAAAAATTATCGACAATAGACTACCTTCCATAATGACAAGGCTACCATCCATTGAGTAAAAAAGATATCGACAATAGACTACCTTACATCATGACAAGGCTACCATCCATTGGAGTAAAAACTTCTCGACCAGAGACTACCTTCCATAATGACAAGGCTACCATCCATTGGAGTAACAAAAATATGAACAACAGACTACCTTCTATAATGACAAGGCTACAATCCATTGGAGTAATAAAAATCTCGACAAAAGACTACCTTCCATAATGACAAGGTTACCATCCATTGGAATAACAAAAGTATCGACAACAAACAACCTTCCATAATGACAAGGCTACCATCCAATGTAATAAAAAAAGTTTCGACAACAGACTACCTTCCATAATGACAAGGCTACCATCCATTGGAGTAACAAAAATCTGAACAACAGACTACCTTCCATAATGACAAGGCTACAATCCATTGGAGTAACAGAAATCTCAACGACAAACTACATTCCATAATGACAAGGCTACCATCCATTGGTCTAACAAAAAATCTCGACAAAAAACTACCTTCCATAATTACAAGGCTACGATCCATTGGGGTAAAAAAAATCTCGACAACAGACTACCTTCCATAATGACAAGGCTACAATCCATTGGAGTAACAAAAATCTCAAAAACAGAATACCTTCCATAATGACAATGCTACCATCCAATGGAATAACAAAAATCTCGACAACAGACTACCTTTCATAATGACAAGGCTACCATTCATTCGACTAACAGAAATCTCAATGTAAGACTACCTTCCATAATGACAAGGCTACCATCCATTGGAGTAACAAATATCTCGACAACTTACTACCTTTTTATAATGACAAGGATACCATGAATCAGAGTAACAAAAATCTTGACAACTGACTACCTTCCATAATGACAAGGCTACCATCCATTGGAGTAACAAAAATTAGAACAACAGACTACCTTCCATAATGACAAGGCTACAATCCATTGGAGTAATAGAAATCTCAACGACAAACTACATTCCATAATGACAAGGATACCATCCATTTGTGTAACAAAAATATCGACAACAAACTACCTTCCATAATGACAAGGCTACCATCCATTGGAGTAACAATAATCTGAACAACAGACTACCCTCCATAATGACAAGGCTACAATCCATTGGAGTAACAAAAATCTTAACGACAAACTACATTCCATAATGACAAGGCTACCATCCATTGGAGTAACAAATATCTCGACAACTTACTACCTTTTTATAATGACAAGGCTATCATTCATTGGAGTAACAAAAATCTTGACAACTTACTACCTTCCATAATGACAAGGCTACCATCCATTAGAGTAACAAAGATATCGACAACAGACTACATTCCCTAATGACAAGGCTACCATCCATTGGAGTAAGAAAAATCTCAACAACAGACTACCTTCCATAATGACAAGGCTACCCTTCATTGTAGTAACAAAAATATCAACAACAGCCGATGTTCCATAATGACAAGGCTACCATCATTTGGAGTAACAAAAATATCAACAATAGACTACCTTCCATAATGACAAGGCTACCATCCTTTGGAGTAAAAAAATTCTCGACAATAGACTACCTTCCATAATGACAAGGCTACCATCCATTGAGTAAAAAAGATGACGACAATAGACTACCTTACATCATGACAAGGCTACCATCCATTGGAGTAAAAACTTCTCGACCACAGACTACCTTCCATAATGACAAGGCTACCATCCATTGGAGTAACAAAAATATGAACAACAGACTACCTTCTATAATGACAAGGCTACAATCCATTGGAGTAATATAAATCTCGACAAAAGACTACCTTCCATAATGACAAGGTTACCATCCATTGGAATAACAAAAGTATCGACAACAAACAACCTTCCATAATGACAAGGCTACCATCCAATGTAATAAAAAAAGTTTCGACAACAGACTACCTTCAAAAATGACAAGGCTACCATCCATTGGAGTAACAAAAATCTGAACAACAGACTACCTTCCATAATGACAAGGCTACAATCCATTGGAGTAACAGAAATCTCAACGACAAACTACATTCCATAATGACAAGGCTACCATCCATTGGTCTAACAAAAAATCTCGACAAAAAACTACCTTCCATAATTACAAGGCTACGATCCATTGGGGTAAAAAAAATCTCGACAACAGACTACCTTCCATAATTACAAGGCTACAATCCATTGGAGTAACAAAAATCTCAAAAACAGAATACCTTCCATAATGACAATGCTACCATCCAATGGAATAACAAAAATCTCGACAACAGACTACCTTTCATAATGACAAGGCTACCATTCATTCGACTAACAGAAATCTCAATGTAAGACTACCTTCCATAATGACAAGGCTACCATCCATTGGAGTAACAAATATCTCGACAACTTACTACCTTTTTATAATGACAAGGATACCATGAATCAGAGTAACAAAAATCTTGACAACTGACTACCTTCCATAATGACAAGGCTACCATCCATTGGAGTAACAAAAATTAGAACAACAGACTACCTTCCATAATGACAAGGCTACAATCCATTGGAGTAATAGAAATCTCAACGACAAACTACATTCCATAATGACAAGGATACCATCCATTTGTGTAACAAAAATATCGACAACAAACTACCTTCCATAATGACAAGGCTACCATCCATTGGAGTAACAATAATCTGAACAACAGACTACCCTCCATAATGACAAGGCTACAATCCATTGGAGTAACAAAAATCTTAACGACAAACTACATTCCATAATGACAAGGCTACCATCCATTGGAGTAACAAATATCTCGACAACTTACTACCTTTTTATAATGACAAGGCTATCATTCATTGGAGTAACAAAAATCTTGACAACTTACTACCTTCCATAATGACAAGGCTACCATCCATTAGAGTAACAAAGATATCGACAACAGACTACATTCCCTAATGACAAGGCTACCATCCATTGGAGTAAGAAAAATCTCAACAACAGACTACCTTCCATAATGACAAGGCTACCCTTCATTGTAGTAACAAAAATATCAACAACAGCCGATGTTCCATAATGACAAGGCTACCATCATTTGGAGTAACAAAAATATCAACAATAGACTACCTTCCATAATGACAAGGCTACCATCCTTTGGAGTAAAAAAATTCTCGACAATAGACTACCTTCCATAATGACAAGGCTACCATCCATTGAGTAAAAAAGATGACGACAATAGACTACCTTACATCATGACAAGGCTACCATCCATTGGAGTAAAAACTTCTCGACCACAGACTACCTTCCATAATGACAAGGCTACCATCCATTGGAGTAACAAAAATATGAACAACAGACTACCTTCTATAATGACAAGGCTACAATCCATTGGAGTAATATAAATCTCGACAAAAGACTACCTTCCATAATGACAAGGTTACCATCCATTGGAATAACAAAAGTATCGACAACAAACAACCTTCCATAATGACAAGGCTACCATCCAATGTAATAAAAAAAGTTTCGACAACAGACTACCTTCAAAAATGACAAGGCTACCATCCATTGGAGTAACAAAAATCTGAACAACAGACTACCTTCCATAATGACAAGGCTACAATCCATTGGAGTAACAGAAATCTCAACGACAAACTACATTCCATAATGACAAGGCTACCATCCATTGGTCTAACAAAAAATCTCGACAAAAAACTACCTTCCATAATTACAAGGCTACGATCCATTGGGGTAAAAAAAATCTCGACAACAGACTACCTTCCATAATTACAAGGCTACAATCCATTGGAGTAACAAAAATCTCAAAAACAGAATACCTTCCATAATGACAATGCTACCATCCAATGGAATAACAAAAATCTCGACAACAGACTACCTTTCATAATGACAAGGCTACCATTCATTCGACTAACAGAAATCTCAATGTAAGACTACCTTCCATAATGACAAGGCTACCATCCATTGGAGTAACAAATATCTCGACAACTTACTACCTTTTTATAATGACAAGGATACCATGAATCAGAGTAGCAAAAATCTTGACAACTGACTACCTTCCATAATGACAAGGCTACCATCCATTGGAGTAACAAAAATTAGAACAACAGACTACCTTCCATAATGACAAGGCTACAATCCATTGGAGTAATAGAAATCTCAACGACAAACTACATTCCATAATGACAAGGATACCATCCATTTGTGTAACAAAAATATCGACAACAAACTACCTTCCATAATGACAAGGCTACCATCCATTGGAGTAACAATAATCTGAACAACAGACTACCCTCCATAATGACAAGGCTACAATCCATTGGAGTAACAAAAATCTTAACGACAAACTACATTCCATAATGACAAGGCTACCATCCATTGGAGTAACAAATATCTCGACAACTTACTACCTTTTTATAATGACAAGGCTATCATTCATTGGAGTAACAAAAATCTTGACAACTTACTACCTTCCATAATGACAAGGCTACCATCCATTAGAGTAACAAAGATATCGACAACAGACTACATTCCCTAATGACAAGGCTACCATCCATTGGAGTAAGAAAAATCTCAACAACAGACTACCTTCCATAATGACAAGGCTACCCTTCATTGTAGTAACAAAAATATCAACAACAGCCGATGTTCCATAATGACAAGGCTACCATCATTTGGAGTAACAAAAATATCAACAATAGACTACCTTCCATAATGACAAGGCTACCATCCATTGGAGTAAAAAAATTCTCGACAATAGACTACCTTCCATAATGACAAGGCTACCATCCATTGAGTAAAAAAGATGACGACAATAGACTACCTTACATCATGACAAGGCTACCATCCATTGGAGTAAAAACTTCTCGACCACAGACTACCTTCCATAATGACAAGGCTACCATCCATTGGAGTAACAAAAATATGAACAACAGACTACCTTTTATAATGACAAGGCTACAATCCATTGGAGTAATATAAATCTCGACAAAAGACTACCTTCCATAATGACAAGGTTACCATCCATTGGAATAACAAAAGTATCGACAACAAACAACCTTCCATAATGACAAGGCTACCATCCAATGTAATAAAAAAAGTTTCGACAACAGACTACCTTCAAAAATGACAAGGCTACCATCCATTGGAGTAACAAAAATCTGAACAACAGACTACCTTCCATAATGACAAGGCTACAATCCATTGGAGTAACAGAAATCTCAACGACAAACTACATTCCATAATGACAAGGCTACCATCCATTGGTCTAACAAAAAATCTCGACAAAAAACTACCTTCCATAATTACAAGGCTACGATCCATTGGGGTAAAAAAAATCTCGACAACAGACTACCTTCCATAATTACAAGGCTACAATCCATTGGAGTAACAAAAATCTCAAAAACAGAATACCTTCCATAATGACAATGCTACCATCCAATGGAATAACAAAAATCTCGACAACAGACTACCTTTCATAATGACAAGGCTACCATTCATTCGACTAACAGAAATCTCAATGTAAGACTACCTTCCATAATGACAAGGCTACCATCCATTGGAGTAACAAATATCTCGACAACTTACTACCTTTTTATAATGACAAGGATACCATGAATCAGAGTAACAAAAATCTTGACAACTGACTACCTTCCATAATGACAAGGCTACCATCCATTGGAGTAACAAAAATTAGAACAACAGACTACCTTCCATAATGACAAGGCTACAATCCATTGGAGTAATAGAAATCTCAACGACAAACTACATTCCATAATGACAAGGATACCATCCATTTGTGTAACAAAAATATCGACAACAAACTACCTTCCATAATGACAAGTCTACCATCCATTGGAGTAACAATAATATGAACAACAGACTACCCTCCATAATGACAAGGCTACAATCCATTGGAGTAACAAAAATCTTAACGACAAACTACATTCCATAATGACAAGGCTACCATCCATTGGAGTAACAAATATCTCGACAACTTACTACCTTTTTATAATGACAAGGCTATCATTCATTGGAGTAACAAAAATCTTGACAACTTACTACCTTCCATAATGACAAGGCTACCATCCATTAGAGTAACAAAGATATCGACAACAGACTACATTCCCTAATGACAAGGCTACCATCCATTGGAGTAAGAAAAATCTCGACAACAGACTACCTTCCATAATGACAAGGCTACCCTTCATTGTAGTAACAAAAATATCAACAACAGCCGATGTTCCATAATGACAAGGCTACCATCATTTGGAGTAACAAAAATATCAACAATAGACTACCTTCCATAATGACAAGGCTACCATCCATTGGAGTAAAAAAATTCTCGACAATAGACTACCTTCCATAATGACAAGGCTATCATCCATTGAGTAAAAAAGATATCGACAATAGACTACCTTACATCATGACAAGGCTACCATCCATTGGAGTAAAAACATCTCGACCACAGACTACCTTCCACAATGACAAGGCTACCATCCATTGGAGTAACAAAAATATGAACAACAGACTACCTTTTATAATGACAAGGCTAAAATCCATTGGAGTAATATAAATCTCGACAAAAGACTACCTTCCATAATGACAAGGTTACCATCCATTGGAATAACAAAAATATGAACAACAAACTACCTTCCATAATGACATGGCTACCATCCAATGCAATAAAAAATATTGTCGACAATAGACTACCTTCAAAAATGACAAGGCTACCATCCATTGGAGTAACAAAAATCTTAACAACAGACTACCTTCCATAATGACAAGGCTACAATCCATTGGAGTACTAGAAATCTCAACGACAAACCACATTCCATAATGACAAGGCTACCATCCATTGGTGTAACAAAAATCTCGACAACAAACTACCATCTATAATTACAAGGCTACCATCCATTGGGGTAAAAAAAATCTCGACAATAGACTACCTTCCATAATGACAAGGCTACAATCCATTGGAGTAACAAAAATCTCGACAACAGACTACCTTCCATAATGACAAGGCTACCATCCAATCGAATAACAAAAATCTCGACAACAGACTACCTTTCATAATGACAAGGCTACCATCCATTTGACTAACAGAAATATCAATGTAAGACTACCTTCCATAATGACAAGGCTACCATCCATTGGACTAACAAATATCTTGACAACTTACTACCTTTTTATAATGACAAGGCTACCATGAATCAGAGTAACAAAAATCTTGACAACTGACTACCTTCCCTAATGACAAGGCTACCATCCATTGGAGTAAGAAAAATCTCGACAAAAGACTACCTTCCATAATGACAAGGTTACCATCCATTGGAATAACAAAAATATCGACAACAAACTACCTTCCATAATGACAAGGTTACCATCCAATTGAATAAATAAAGTGTCGACAACAGACTACCTTCCATAATGACAAGGCTACCATCCGTTGGAGTAACAAAAATCTGAACAACAGACTATCTTCCATAATGGCAAGGCTACAATCCATTGGAGTAACAGAAATCTCAACGACAAAATACATTCCATAATGACAAGGCTACCATCCATTGGTGTAACAAAAATCTCGACTAAAAACTACCTTCCATAATTACAAGGCTACCATCCATTGGGGTAAAAAAAATCTCCACAAAAAACTACCTCCCATAATTACAAGGCTACCATCCAATGGAATAACAAAAATCTCGAATACATACTACCTTTCATAATGACAAGGCTACCATCAATTTGACTAATAGAAATCTCAACGTCAGACTACCTTCCATAATGACAAGGCTACCATCCATTGGAGTAACAAATATCTCAACAACTTACAACCTTTTTATAATGACAAGGCTACCATGCATTGGAGTAAAAAAAATCTTGACAACTGACTACCTTCCATAATTACAAGGCTACCATCCATTAGAGTAACAAAGATATCAACAGCAGACTACCTTCCCTAATGACAAGTCTACCATCCATTGGAGTAAGAAAAATCTCGACAACAGACTACCTTCCATAATGACAAGGCTACCGTCCATTGGAGTAACAAATATATCAACAACAAACTATGTTCCATAATGACAAGTCTACCACCATTTGGAGTAACAAAAATCTCAACAACAGACTACCTTCCATAATGACAAGGCTACTATCCATTGGAGTAACAAAAATATGAACAACAGACTACCTTCCATAATGAATAGGCTACAATCCATTGGAGTAATAAAAATCTCGACAAAAGACTACTTTCCATAATGACAAGGCTACCATCAATCGGAATAACAAAAATATCGACAACAAACTACCTTCCATAATGACAAGGCTACCATCTATTTGACTAATAGAAATCTCAACGTCATACTACCTTCCATAATGACAAGGCTACCATCCATTGGAGTAACAATTAATTCGACAACAAACTACCTTCCATAATGACAAGACTACCATCCAATGCAATAAAAAAATTGTCGACAAAAGACTACCTTCCATAATGACAAGGCTACCATCCATTGGAGTAACAAAAAGCTGAACAACAGACAACCTTCCATAATGACAAGGCTACAATCCATTGGAGTAAAAGAAATATCAACGAAAAACTACATTTCATAATGACAAGGCTACCATCCATTGGTGTAGCAAAAATCTCGACATCAAACTACCTTCCATAATTACAAGGCTACCATCCATTGTGGTAAAAAAAATCTCGGCAATAGATTACCTTCCATAATGACAAGGATACAATCCATTGGAGTAACAAAAATCTCGACAACAGACTACCTTCCATAATGAAAAGGCTACCATCCATTTGACTAACAGAAATCTCAACGTCAGACTATCTTCCATAATGACAAAGCTACCATCCATTGGAGTAACAAATATCTCGACAACTTACTACCTTTTTAAAATAACAACGCTACCATGCATTGGAGTAACAAAAATCTTGACAATTGACTGCCTTCAATAATGACAAGGCTACCATCCATTAGAGTAACAAAGATATCGGCAGCAGACTACCTTCGCTAATGACAAGTCTACCATCCATTGGAGTAAGAAAAATCTCGACAACATACTACCTTCCATAATGACAAGGCTACCATCCATTGGAGTAACAAAAATATCAACAATAGACTACCTTCCATAATGATAAGGCTACAATCCATTGGAGTAAAAAAATTCTCGACAATAGACTACCTTCCATAATGACAAGGCTACCATCCATTGGAATAACAAAAATATGAACAGCAGACTACCTTCCATAATGACAAGGCTACAATCCATTGGAGTAATAAAAATCTCGACAAAAGCCTACCTTCCATAATGACAACACTTCCATCCATTGGAATAACAAAAATATCGACAACAAACTACCTTCCATAATGACAAGGCTACCATCCATTTGACTAACAGAAATCTCAACGTCAGACTACCTTCAATAATGACAAGGCTACCATCCATTGGAGTAACAAATATCTTGACAACAAACTACCTTCCATAATGACAAGGCTACCATCCAATGCACTAAAAAAATTGTCGAAAACAGACTACCTTCTATAATGACAAGGCTACCATCCATTAGAGTAACAAAAATATGAACATTAGACTACCTTCCATAATGACAAGGGTACAATCCATTGGAGTAATAGAAATATGAACGACAAATTACATTCCATAATGACAAGGATACCATTCATTGGTGTAACAAAAATCTCGACAACAAACTACCTTCCCTAATTACAAGGCTACCATCCATTGGGGTAAAAAAAATCACGACAATAGACTACCTTCCATAATGACAAGGATACAATCCATTGCAGTAAAAAAAATCTCGACAATAGACTACTTTCCAAAATTATAAGGCTACCATCCATTAAGTAACAAAGATATCGACAGCAGACTACCTTCCCTAATGACAAGGCTACCATCCATTGGAGTAAGAAAAATATCGACAACAGACTACCTTCCATAATGAAAAGGCTACCATCCATTGGAGTAACAAAAATATCAACAACAACCGATGTTCCATAATAAAAAGGCTACCATCATTTGGAGTAACAAAAATATCAACAACAGACTACCTTCCATAATGACAAGGCTACCATCCATTGGAGTAAAATAATTCTTGATAATAGACTACCTTGCATAATGACAAGGCTACCATCCATTGAGTAAAAAAGATATCGACAATAGACTACCTTACATCATGACAAGGTTACCATCCATTGGATTAAAAACATCTCGACCACAGACTACCTTCCATAATGACAAGGCTACCATCAATTGGAGTAACAAAAATATGAACAACAGACTACCTTCCATAATGACAAGGCTAAAATCCATTGGAGTAATAAAAATCTCGACAAAATACTACCTTCCATAATGACAAGGTTACCATCCATTGGAATAACAAATATATCGACAACAAACTACCTTCCATAATGAGAAGGCTACCATCCAATGCAATAAAAAAAGTGTCGACAACAGACTACCTTCCATAATGAGAAGGCTACCATCCATTGGAGTAAGAAAAATCTGAACAACATACAACCTTCCATAATGACAAGGCTACAATCCATTGGAGTAACAAAAATCTCAACAAAAAACTACATTCCATAATGACAAGACTACCATCCATTGGTGTAACCAAAATCTAGACAACAAACTACCTTCCATAATTACAAGGCTACCATCCTTTGGAGTAACAAAAATATCACCAACAGCCGATGTTCCATAATGACAATGCTACCATCATTTGGAGTAACAAAAATATCAACAACAGACTACCTTCCATAATGACAAGGCTACCATCCATTGGAGTAAAAAAATTCTCGACAATAGACTACCTTCCATAATGACAAGGCTACCATCCATTGAGTAAAAAAGATATCGACAATAGACTACC
Organism: Vicia faba; assembly: GCA_948472305.1. Lineage (NCBI taxonomy): Eukaryota > Viridiplantae > Streptophyta > Magnoliopsida > Fabales > Fabaceae > Vicia > Vicia faba. The sequence continues at coordinate 765,059,518 of OX451738.1, forward strand.
TTACATCATGACAAGGCTACCATCCATTGAAGTAAAAACATCTCGACCACAGACTACCTTCCATAATGACAAGGCTACCATCCATTGGAGTAACAAAAATATGAACAATAGACTACCTTCCATAATGACAAGGCTACAATCCATTGGAGTAATAAAAATCTCGACAAAAGCCTACCTTCCATAATGACAAGGCTACCATCCATTGGAATAACAAAAATATCGAAAACAAACTACCTTCTATAATGACAAGGCTACCATCCATTTGACTAACAGAAATATCAACGTCAGACTACCTTCAATAATGACAAGGCTACCATCCATTGGAGTAACAAATATCTTGACAACAAACTACCTTCCATAATGACAAGGCTACCATCCAATGCACTAAAAAAATTGTTGACAACAAAATACCTTCCATGATGACAAGGCTACCATCCAATGGAGTAACAAAAATATGAACATTAGACTACCTTCCATAATGACAAGGCTACAATCCATTGGAGTAACAGAAATCTCAACGACAAATTACATTCCATAATGACAAGGCTACCATCCATTGGTGTAACAAAAATCTCGACAACAAACTACCTTCCCTAATTTAAAGGCTACCATCCATTGGGGTAAAAAAAATCTCGACAATAGACTACCTTCCATAATGACAAGGCTACAATCCATTGGAGTAAAAAAAATCTCGACAATAGACAACCTTCCATAATGACAAGGCTACCATCCATTAGAGTAACAAAGATATCGACAACAGACTACCTTCCCTAATGACAAGGCTACCATCCATTGGAGTAAGAAAAATATCGACCACAGACTACCTTCCATAATGAAAAGGCTACAATCCATTGGAGTAACAAAAATATCAACAACAACCGATGTTCCATAATGACAAGGCTACCATTGTTTGGAGTAACAAAAATATCAACAACAGACTACCTTCCTTAATGACAAGGCTACCATCCATTAGAGTCAAATAATTCTTGATAATAGACTACCTTCCATAATGACAAGGCTACCATCGATTGAGTAAAAAAGATATCGACAATAGACTACCTTATATCATGACAAGGCTACCATCCATTGAAGTAAAAACATCTCGACCACAGACTACCTTCCATAATGACAAGGCTACCATCCATTGGAGTAACAAAAATATGAACAACAGACTACCTTCCATAATGACAAGGCTACAATCCATTGGAGTAATAAAAATCTCGACAAAAGCCTACCTTCCATAATGACAAGGCTACCATCCATTTGAATAACAAAAATATCGACAACAAACTACCTTCTATAATGACAAGGCTACCATCCAATGCAATAAAAAAAGTGTCGACAACAGACTACCTTCCATAATGACAAGGCTACTATCCATTGGAGTAAGAAAAATATGAACAACATACTACCTTCCATAATGACAATGCTACAATCCATTGGAGTAACAAAAATCTCAACAAAAAACTACATTCCATAATGACAAGGCTACCATCCATTGGTGTAACCAAAATCTAGACAACAAACTACCTTCCATAATTACAAGGCTACCATCCTTTGGAGTAACAAAAATATCAACAACAGCCGATGTTCCATATGACAAGGCTACCATCATTTGGAGTAACAAAAATATCAACAACATACTACCTTCCATAATGACAAGGCTACCATTCATTGGAGTAAAAAAATTCTCGACAATAGACTGCCTTCCATAATGACAAGGCTACCATCCATTGAGTAAAAAAGATATCGACAATAGACTACCTTACATCATGACAAGGCTACCATCCATTGAAGTAAAAACATCTCGACCACAGACTACCTTCCATAATGACAAGGCTACAATCCATTGGAATAACAAAAATATCGACAACAAACTACCTTCCATAATGACAAGGCTACCATCCAATTGAATAAATAAAGTGTCGACAACAGACTACCTTCCATAATGACAAGGCTACCATCCATTGGAGTAACAAAAATCTGAACAACAGACTATCTTCCATAATGGCAAGGCTACAATCCATTGGAGTAACAGAAATCTCAACGACAAACTACATTCCATAATGACAAGGCTACCATCAATTGGTGTAACAAAAATCTCGACAAAAAACTACCTTCCATAATTACAAGGCTACCATCCATTGGGGTAAAAAAAATCTCGACAACAAACTACCTTCCACAATGACAAGGCTACAATCCATTGGAGTAACAAAAATCTCGACAACAGACTACCTTCCATAATGACAAGGCTACCATCCAATGGAATAACAAAAATCTCGATAACGTACTACCTTTCATAATGACAAGGCTACCATCAATTTGACTAATAGAAATGTCAACGTCAGACTACCTTCCATAATGACAAGGCTACCATCCATTGGAGTAACAAATATCTTGACAACTTACAACCTTTTTATAATGACAAGGCTACCATGCATTGGAGTAAAAAAAATCCTGACAACTGACTACCTTCCATAATTACAAGGCTACCATCCATTAGAGTAACAAAGATATCGACAGCAGACTACCTTCCCTAATGACAAGGCTACCGTCCATTGGAGTAACAAATATATCAACAACAAACTATGTTCCTTAATGACAAGTCTACCACCATTTGGAGTAAAAAAAATCTCAACAACAGACTACCTTCCATAATTTCAAGGCTACTATCCATTGGAGTAACAAAAATATGAACAACAGACTACCTTCCATAATGAAAAGGCTACAATCCATTGGAGTAATAAAAATCTCGAAAAAAGACTACCTTCCATAATGACAAGGCTACCATCCATCGGAATAACAAAAATATCGACAACAAACTACCTTCCATAATGACAAGGCTACAATCCATTTGACTAACAGAAATGTCAACGTCATACTACCTTCCATAATGTCAAGGCTACCATCCATTGGAGTAACAAATATTTCGACAACAAACTACCTTCCATAATGACAAGACTACCATCCAATGCAATAAAAAAATTGTCGACAAAAGACTACCTTCCATAATGACAAGGCTACCATCCATTGGAGTAACAAAAAGTTGAACAACAGACAACCTTCCATTATGACAAGGCTACAATCCATTGGAGTAACAGAAATATCAACGAAAAACTACATTCCATAATGACAAGGCTACCATCCATTGGTGTAACAAAAATCTCGACATCAAACTACCTTCCATAATTACAAGGCTACCATCCATTGTGGTAAACAAAATCTCGGCAATAGACTACCTTCCATAATGACAAGGATACAATCCATTGGAGTAACAAAAATCTCGACAACAGATTACCTTCTATAATGACAAGGCTACCATCCATTTGACTAACAGAAATCTCAACGTCAGACTATCTTCCATAATGACAAGGCTACCATCCATTGGAGTAACAAATATCTCGACAACTTACTACCTTTTTAAAATAACAACGCTACCATGCATTGGAGTAACAAAAATCTTGACAACTGACTACCTTCAATAATGACAAGGCTACCATCCATTAGAGTAACAAAGATATCGGCAGCAGACTACCTTCCCTAATGACAAGTCTACCATCCATTGGAGTAAGAAAAATCTCGACAACATACTACCTTCCATAATGACAAGGCTACCATCCATTGGAGTAACAAAAATATCAACAATAGACTACCTGCCATAATGACAAGGCTACATTCCATTGGAGTAAAAAAATTCTCGACAATAGACTACCTTCCATAATGACAAGGCTACCATCCATTGGAGTAACAAAAATATGAACAGCAGACTACCTTCCATAATGACAAGGCTACAATCCATTGGAGTAATAAAAATCTCGACAAAAGCCTACCTTCCATAATGACAAGGCTTCCATCCATTGGAATAACAAAAATATCGACAACAAACTACCTTCCATAATGACAAGGCTACCATCCATTTGACTAACAAAAATCTCAACGTCAGATTACATTCAATAATGACAAGGCTACCATCCATTGGAGTAACAAATATCTTGACAACAAACTACCTTCCATAATGACAAGGCTACCATCCAATGCACTAAAAAAATTGTCGAAAACAGACTACCTTCTATAATGACAAGGCTACCATCCATTTGAGTAACAAAAATATGAACATTAGACTACCTACCATAATGACAAGGATACAATCCATTGGAGTAATAGAAATATCAACGACAAATTACATTCCATAATGACAAGGATACCATGCATTGGTGTAACAAAAATCTCGACAACAAACTACCTTCCCTAATTACAAGGCTACCATCCATTGGGGTAAAAAAAATCTCGACAATAGACTACCTTCCATAATGACAAGGCTACAATCCATTGGAGTAAAAAAAATCTCGACAATAGACTACCTTCCATAATGACAAGGCTACCATCCATTAGAGTAACAAAGATATCGACAGCAGACTACCTTCCCTAATGACAAGGCTACCATCCATTGGAGTAAGAAAAATATCGACAACAGACTACCTTCCATAATGAAAAGGCTACCATCCATTAGAGTAACAAAAATATCAACAACAGACTACCTTCCATAATGACAAGGCTACCATCCATTGGAGTAAAATAATTCTTGATAATAGACTACCTTGAATAATGACAAGTCTACCATCCATTGAGTAAAAAAGATATCGACAATAGACTTCCTTACATCATGACAAGGCTACCATCCATTGGATTAAAAACATCTCGACCACAGACTACCTTCCATAATGACAAGGCTACCATCAATTGGAGTAACAAAAATATGAACAACAGACTACCTTCCATATTGACAAGGCTAAAATCCATTGGAGTAATAAAAATCTCGACAAAATACTACCTTCCATAATGACAAGGTTACCATCCATTGGAATAACAAAAATATCGACAAAAACTACCTTCCATAATGACAAGGCTACCATCCAATGCAATAAAAAAAGTGTCGACAACAGACTACCTTCCATAATGAGAAGGCTACCATCCATTGGAGTAAGAAAAATCTGAACAACATACTACCTTCCATAATGACAAGGCTACAATCCATTGGAGTAACAGAAATCTCAACAAAAAACTACATTCCATAATGACAAGACTAGCATCCATTGGTGTAACCAAAATCTAGACAACAAACTACCTTCCATAATTACGAGGCTACCATCCTTTGGAGTAACAAAAATATCACCAACAGCCGATGTTCCATAATGACAATGATACCATCATTTGGAGTAACAAAAATATCAACAACAGACTACCTTCCATAATGACAAGGCTACCATCCATTGGAGTAAAAAAATTCTCGACAATAGACTACCTTCCATAATGACAAGGCTACCATCCATTGAGTAAAAAAGATATCGACAATAGACTACCTTACATCATGACAAGGCTACCATCCATTGAAGTAAAAACATCTCGACCACAGACTACCTTCCATAATGACAAGGCTACCATCCATTGGAGTAACAAAAATATGAACAACAGACTACCTTCCATAATGACAAGGCTACCATCCATTGGAATAACAAAAATATTGACAACAAACTACCTTCTATAATGACAAGGCTACCATCCATTTGACTAACAGAAATCTCAACGTCAGACTACCTTCAATAATGACAAGGCTACCATCCATTTGAGTAACAAATATCTTGACAACAAACTACCTTCCATAATGACAAGGCTACCATCCAATGCACTAAACAAATTGTCGACAACAAAATACCTTCCATGATGACAAGGCTACCATCCAATGTAGTAACAAAAATATGAACATTAGACTACCTTCCATAATGACAAGGCTACAATCCATTGGAGTAACAGAAATCTCAACGACAAATTACATTCCATAATGACAAGGCTACCATCCAATGGTGTAACAAAAATCTCGACAACAAACTACCTTCCCTAATTACAAGGCTACCATCCATTGGGGTAAAAAAAATCTCGACAATGGACTACCTTCCATAATGACAAGGCTACAATCCATTGGAGTAAAAAAAATCTCGACAATAGACTACCTTCCATAATGACAAGGCTACCATCCATTAGAGTAACAAAGATATCGACAGCAGACTACCTTCCCTAATGACAAGGCTACCATCCATTGGAGTAATAAAAATATCGACCACAGACTACCTTTCATAATGAGAAGGCTACCATCCATTGGAGTAACAAAAATATCAACAACAACCGATGTTCCATAATGACAAGGCTACCATTGTTTGGAGTAACAAAAATATCAACAACAGACTACCTTCCATAATGACAAGGCTACCATCCATTGGAGTAAAATAATTCTTGATAATAGACTACCTTGCATAATGACAAGGCTACCATCCATTGAGTAAAAAAGATATCGACAATAGACTACCTTACATCATGACAAGGCTACCATCCATTGGATTAAAAACATCTCAACCACAGACTACCTTCCATAATGACAGGCTACCATCAATTGGAGTAACAAAAATATGAACAACAGACTACCTTCCATAATGACAAGGCTAAAATCCATTGGAGTAATAAAAATCTCAACAATAGACTACCTTCCATAATGACAAGGTTACCATCCATTAGAATAACAAAAATATCGACAACAAACTACCTTCCATAATGACAAGGCTACCATCCAATGCAATAAAAAAAGTGTCGACAACAGACTACCTTCGATAATGACAAGGCTACCATCCATTGGAGTAAGAAAAATCTGAACAACATACAACCTTCCATAATGACAAGGCTACAATCCATTGGAGTAATAGAAATCTCAACAAAAAACTACATTCCATAATGACAAGGCTACCATCCATTGGTGTAACAAAAATCTAGACAACAAACTACCTTCCATAATTACAAGGCTACCATCCTTTGGAGTAACAAAAATATCAACAACAATCGATGTTCCATAATGACAAGGCTACCATCATTTGGAGTAACAAAAATATCAACAACAGACTACCTTCCATAATGACAAGGCTACCATCCATTGGAGTAAAAAATTCTCGACAATAGACTACCTTCCATAATGACAAGGCTACCATCCATTGACTAAAAAAGATATCGACAATAGACTACCTTACATCATGACAAGGCTACCATCCATTGAAGTAAAAACATTTCGACCACAGACTACCTGCCATAATGACAAGGCTACCATCCATTGGAGTAAAAAAAATATGAACAACAAACAACCTTCCATAATGACAAGGCTACAATCCACTAGAGTAATAAAAATCTCGACAAAAGACTACCTTCCATAATGACAAGGTTACCATCCATTGGGATAACTAAAATATCGACAACATACTACCTTCCATAATGACAAGGCTATCATCCAATGCAATAAAAAAAGTGTCAACAATAGACTACCTTCCATAATAACAAGGCTACCATCCATTGGAGTAACAAAAATCTGAACAACAGACTACCTTCCATAATGACAAGGCTACAATTCATTGGAGTAACAGAAATTTCAACGACAAACTACATTCCATAATGACAAGGATACCATCCATTGGTGTAAAAAAAATCTCGACAACAGACTACCTTCCATAATGACACGGCTACAATCCATTGGAGTAAAAAAAATCTCGACAATATACTACCTTCCATAATGACAAGGATACCATCCAATGGAATAAGAAAAAACTCGACAACAGACTACCTTTCATAATGACAAGGCTACCATCCATTTGACTAACAGAAATCACAACGTCAGGCTACCTTCCATAATGACAAGGCTACCATCCATTGGAGTAACAAATATCTCGACAACTTACTACATTTTTTTAATGACAACACTACCATGCATTGGGGTAACAATAATCTTGACAACTGACTACCTTCAATAATGACAAGGCTACCATCCATTAGAGTAACAAAGATATCGGCAGCAGACTACCTTCCCTAATCACAAGTCTACCATCCATTGGAGTAAGAAAAATCTCGACAACATACTACCTTCCATAATGACAAGGCTACCATCCATTGGAGTAACAAAAATATCAACAACAAACTATGTTCCATAATGACAAGGCTACCACCATTTGGAGTAACAAAAATCTCAACAACAGACTACCTTCCATAATGAAAAGGCTACCATCCATTGGACTAACAAAAATATCAACAACAAACGATGTTACATAATGACAAAGCTACCATCATTTGGAGTAACAAAAATATCAACAACAAACTACCTTCCATAATGACAAGGCTACCATCCATTGGAGTAAAATAATTCTTGACAATAAACTACCTTCCATAATGACAAGCCTAACATCCATTGGGTAAAAAAGATATCGACAATAGACTACATTACATCATGACAAGGCTACCATCCATTGGAGTAAAAACATCTCGACCACAAACTACCTTCCATAATGACAAGGCTAAAATCCATTGGAGTAATAAAAATATAGACAAAAGACTACCTTCCATAATGACAAGGTTACCATCCATTGGAATTACAAAAATATCGACAACAAACTACCTTCCATAATGACAAGGCTACCATCCAATGCAATAAAAAAAGTGTCGACAACCGACTACCTTCAATAATGACAAGGCTACCATCCATTGGAGTAACAAAAATCTGAACAACATACTACCTTCCATAATGACACGGCTACAATCCATTGGAGTAACAGAAATCTCAACAAAAAACTACATTCCATAATGACAAGGCTACCATCCAATGCAATAAAAAAAGTGTCAACAATAGATTACCTTCCATAATGACAAGGCTACCATCCATTGGTGTAACAAAAATCTCGACAACAAAATACCTTCCATAATTACAAGGCTATTATCCATTGGGGTAAAAAAAATCTCGACAACAGACTACCTTCCATAATAACAAGGCTACAATCCATTGGAGTAACAAAAATCTCGACTATAGACTACCTTCCATAATGACAAGGCTACCATCCAATGGAATAAGAAAAAACTCGACAACAAACTACCTTTCATAATGACAAGGCTACCATCCATTTGACAAACAGAAATCTCAACGTCAGGCTACCTTCCATAATGACAACGCTACCATCCATTGGAGTAACAAATATCTCGATAACTTACTACCTTTTAATAATGACAATGCTACCATACATTGGAGTAACAAAAATCTTGACAACTGACTACCTTCAATAATGACAAGGCTACCATCCATTAGAGTAACAAAGATATCGGCAGCAGACTAGCTTCCCTAATGACAAGTCTACCATCAATTGGAGTAAGAAAAATCTCGACAACATACTACCTTCCATATTGACAAGGCTACCATCCATTGGAGTAACAAAAATATCAACAACAGACTATGTTCCATAATGACAAGGCTACCACCATTTGGAGTAACAAAAATCTCAACAACAGACTACCTTCCATAATGACAAGGCTACTATCCATTGGAGTAAAAAAATTCTCGGTAATAGACTACCTTCCATAATGACAAGGCTACCATCCATTTGAGTAACAAAAATATGAACAGCAGACTACCTTCCATAATGACAAGGCTACAATCCATTGGAGTAATAAAAATCTCGACAAAAGCCTACCTTCCATAATGACAAGGCTACCATCCATTGGAATAACAAAAATATCGACAACAAACTACCTTCCAAAATGACAAGGCTACCATCCATTTGACTAACAGAAATCTCAACGTCAGACTACCTTAGATAATGAGAAGGCTACCATCCATTGGAGTAACAAATATCTTGACAACAAACTACCTTCCAAATTGATAAGGCTACCATCCAATGCACTAAAAAATTTGTCGACAACAGACTACCTCCCATAATGACAAGGCTATAATCCATTGGAGTAACAAAAATATCAACGACAAACTACATTCCATAATGACAAGGATACCATCCATTGGAGTAACAAAAATATGAACAACAGACTACCTTCCATAATGACAAGGCTACAATCCACTGGAGTAATAAAAATCTCGACAAAAGACTACCTTCCATAATGACAAGGTTACCATCCATTGGGATAACTAAAATATACACAACAAACTACCTTCCATAATGGCAAGGCTATCATCCAATGCAATAAAAAAAGTGTCAACAATAGACTACCTTCCATAATGACAAGGATACCATCCATTGGAGTAACAAAAATCTGAACAACAGACTACCTTCCATAATGACAAGGCTACAATTCATTGGAGTAACAGAAATTTCAACGACAAACTACATTCCATAATGACAAGGCTACCATCCATTGGTGTAACAAAAATATCGAAAACAAACTACCTTGCATAATTACAAGGCTACCATCCATTGGGGTAAAAAAAATCTCGACAACAAACTACCTTCCATAATGACAAGGCTACAATCCATTGGAGTAACAAAAATCTCGACAATAGACTACCTTTCATAATGACAAGGATACCATCCAATGGAATAAGAAAAAACTCGACAACAAACTACCTTTCATAATGACAAGGCTACCATCCATTTGACTAACAGAAATCTCAACGTCAGGCTACCTTCCATAATGACAAGGCTACCATCCATTTGACTAACAGAAATCTCAACGTCAGGCTACCTTCCATAATGACAAGGCTACCATCCATTGGAGTAACAAATATCTCGATAACTTACTACCTTTTTATAATGACAATGCTACCATGCATTGGAGTAACAAAAATCTTGATAACTGACTACCTTCAATAATGACAAGGCTACCATCCATTAGAGTAACAAAGATATCGGTAGCAGAATACCTTCCCTAATGACAAGTCTACCATCCATTGGAGTAAGAAAAATCTCGACAACATACTACCTTCCATAATGACAAGGCTACCATCAATTGGAGTAATAAAAATATCAACAACAAACTATGTTCCATAATGACAAGGCTACCACCATTTGGAGTAACAAAAATGTCAACAACAGACTACCTTCCATAATGACAAGGCTACTATCCATTGGAGTAAAAAAATTCTCGACAATAGACTACCTTCCATAATGACAAGGCTACCATCCATTTGAGTAACAAAAATATGAACAGCAGACTACCTTCCATAATGATAAGGCTCCAATCCATTGGAGTAATAAAAATATCGACAAAAGCCTACCTTCCATAATGACAAGGCTACCATCCATTGGAATAACAAAAATATCGACAACAAACTACCTTCCATAATGACAAGGCTACCATCCATTGGAGTAACAAATATCTTGACAACAAACTACCTTCCAAATTGACAAGGCTACCATCCAATGCACTAAAAAAATTGTCGACAACAGACTACCTTCCATAATGACAAGGCTACCATCCATTGGAGTAACAAAAATCTGAACATTAGACTACCTTCCATAATGACAAGGCTACAATCCATTGGAGTAAATAAAATCTCAACGACAAACTACTTTCCATAATGACAAGCCTACCCTCCATTGGTGTAACAAAAATCTAGACAACAAACTACCTTCCATAATTACAAGGCTACCATCCATTGGAGTAAGAAAAAATCTCGACAACAGACTACCTTCCATAATGAAAGGGCTACCATCCATTGGAGTAACAAAAATATCAACAACAACCGATGTTCCATAATGACAAGGCTACCATCATTTGGAGTAACAAAAATATCAACAACAGACTACCTTCCATAATGACAAGGCTACCATCCATTGGAGTAAAATAATTCTTGACAATAGACTACCTTCCATAATGACAAGGCTACCATCCATTGAGTAAAAAAGATATCGACAATAGAGTACCTTACAACATGACAAGGTTACCATCCATTGGAGTAAAAACATCTCGACCATAGACTACCTTCCATAATGACAAGGCTACCATCAATTGGAGTAACAAAAATATGAACAACAGACTACCTTCCATAATGACAAGGTTACCATCCATTGGAATAACAAAAATATCGACAACAAACTACCTTCCATGATGACAAGGCTACCATCCAATGCAATAAAAAAAGTGTCGACAACAGACTACCTTCCATAATGACAAGGATACCATCCATTGGAGTAACAAAAATCGAAAGAACACACTACCTTCCAAAATGACAAGGCTACAATCCATTGGAGTAACATAAATTTCAACAAAAAACTACATTCCATAATGACAAGGCTATCATCCATTGGTGTAACCAAAATCTAGACAACAAACTACTTTCCATAATTACAAGGCTACCATCCTTTGGAGTAACAAAAATATCAACAACAGCAGATGTTCCATAATGACAAGGCTACCATCATTTGGAGTAACAAAAATATCAACAACAGACTACCTTCCATAATGACAAGGCTACCATCCATTGGAGTAAAAAAATTCTCGACAATAGACTACCTTCCATAATGACAAGGCTACCATCCATTGAGTAAAAAAGATATCGACAATAGACTACCTTACATCATGACAAGGCTACCATCCATTGAAGTAAAAACATCTCGACCACAGACTACCTTCCATAATGACAAGGCTACCATCCATTGGATTAACAAAAATATTAACAACAAACAACCTTCCATAATGACAAGGCTACCATCCATTGGTGTAACAAAAATCTCGACAACAAACTACCTTCCATAATTACAAGGCTACCATCCATTGGGGTAAAAAAAATCTCGACAACAGACTACCTTCCATAATGACAAGGCTACAATCCATTGGAGTAACAAAAATCTCGACAATAGACTACCTTCCATAATGACAAGGCTACCATCCAATGGACTAACAAAAAACTCGACAACAAACTACCTTTAATAATGACAAGGCTACCATCCATTTGACTAACTGAAATCTCAACGTCTGGCTACCTTCCATAATGACAAGGCTACCATCCATTGGAGTAACAAATATCTCGACAACTTACTACCTTTTTATAATGACAAGGCTACCATGCATTGGAGTAACAAAAATATTGACAACAGACTACCTTCCATAATGACAAGGCTACCATCCATTAGAGTAACAATGATATCGGCAGCAAACTACCTTCCATAATGACAAGGCTACCATCCATTGGAGTAAAAAAATTCTCAACAATAGAGTACCTTCCATAATGACAAGGCTACGATCCATTGAGTAAAAAAGATATCGATAATAGACTACCTTACAACATGACAAGGCTACCATCCATTAGAGTAAAAACATCTCGACCATAGACTACCTTCCATAATGACAAGGCTACCATTCATTAAAGTAACAAAATATGAACAACAGACTACCTTCCGTAATGACAAGGCTACAATCCATTGGAGTAATAAAAATCTCGACAAAGTACTACCTTCCATAATGACAAGGTTACCATCCATTAGAATAACAAAAATATCGACAACAAACTACCTTCCATAATGACAAGCTACCATGCAACGCAATAAAAAAATTGTCGACAACAGACTACCTTCCATAATGACAAGGCTACCATCCATTGGAGTAACAAAAATGTGATCAACACACTACCTTCCATAATGACAAGGCTATAATCCGTTGGAGTAACAAAAATATCAACGACAAACTACATTCCATAATGACAAGGATACCATCCATTGGTGTAACAAAAATCTCAAAAACAAACTACCTTCCATAATTACAAGGCTAACATCCATTGGGGTAAAAAAAATCTCGACAACAGACTACCTTCCATAATGACAAGGCTACAATCCGTTGGAGTAAAAAAAATCTCGACAACAGACTACCTTCCATAATGACAAGGCTACCATCCAATGGAATAACAAAAATCTCGACAACAGACTACCTTTCATAATGACAAGGCTACCATCAATTGGAGTAACAAAAATCTAATCAACAGTCTAGTTTGCATAAAGATAAGGCTATCATCCATTGAGATAACAGAGATATCGACAACATACTACCTTCAATAATGAAAAATCTACCATCCATTGGAGTAACAAAAATCTCGACAAAAGACTACCTTCCATAATAACAATGTAACCGTCCATTGGAATAACAAAAATCTCGACAACAGACTCCCTTCCATAATGACAAGGCTACAATTCATTGGAGAACGAAAATCTCAAAGACATACTACCTTCCATAATGACAAGACTACCATTCATTGGAGTAACAAAAATATCGACAACAGAATACCTTCCATAATGACAAGGCTACATCCATTGGGGTAACAAAAATCTCGACAACAGACTAGCTTCCATAATGACAAGGCTACCATCCATTGGAGTAACAAAAATCTCAACAAAAAACTACCTTCCATAATTACAAGGCTACCATCTATTGGAATAACAAAAATCTCGAAAAAAGACTACCTTCCATAATGACAAGGTTACAATCCATTGGAATAACAAATATCTCGACAACAGACTACCTTCCATAATGACAAGGATACCATCCAATGGAATAAAAAAATATCGACAAAAGACTACCTTCCATCATGACAAGGCTACAATCCATTGGAGTAACAAAAATATGAACAACAGATTACATTCCATAATGACAAGGATACAATCCATTGGAGTAACAAAAATCTCAACGATAGACTACCTTCCATAATGAAAAGGCTACCATCCATTGGAGTAACAAAAATCTCGACAACATATTACCTTCCATAATTATAAGGCTACCACCCATTGCAGTATCAAAAATATCTACAACAGACTACCTTCCATAATGACAAGCCTATCATCCATTAGAGTAACAAAAATCTGAACAACAGACTACCTTCCATAAAGACAAGGCTACCATCCATTGGAGTAACAAAAATCTCAACGACCGACTACCTTCCATAATGACAAGGCTACCATCCTTTGGAATAAAAAAAATCTCGACAATAAACTACCTTCCAAAATGACAAGGCTACCATCCATTGGAGTAACAACAATATGAACAACAGACTACTTTGCATAATGAAAAGGCTATCATCCATTGGAGTAATAGAGATATCGACAACAGACAACCTTCAATAATGACAAGGCTACCATCCATTGGAGTAACAAAAATCTCTACAAAAGACTACCTTCCATAATAACAAGGTAACCATCCATTGGAATAACAAAAATCTCGACAACGTACTCCCTTCCATAATGACAAGGCTACAATCCATTAGAGTAACAGAAATCTCAACGACAAACTACCTTCCATAATGACAAGGCTACCATTCATTAGAGTAACAAAAATATCAATAATAGACTACCTTCCATAATGACAAGGCTACATCCATTGGGGTAACAAAAATCTCGAACAATAGACTACCTTCCATAATGACAAGGCTACCATCCATTGGAGTAACAAAAATTTCGACAAAAAACTACCTTCCATAATTACAAGGCTACCATCTATTGGAATAACAAAAATCTCGACAAAAGACTACCTTCCATAATGACAAGGTTACAATCCATTGGAATAACAAATATCTCGACAACAGACTACCTTCCATAATGACAATGATACCATTCAATGGAATAAAAAATTCTCGACAAAAGACTACCTTCCATAATCAAAAGGCTACAATCCATTGGAGTAACAAAAATATGAACAAGAGACTACCTTCCATAATGAAAAGGATATAATCCATTGGAGTAACAGAAATCTCAACGACAAACTACCTTCCATAATGACAAAGCTACCATCCATTGGAGTAACAAAAATATCGACAACAGATTACCATCCATAATTACAAGGCTACCACCCATTGGAGTATCAAAAATATCTACAACAGACTACCTTCCATAATGAAAAGGCTACCATCCATTGGAGTAACAGAAATCTCAACGACCGACTACCTTCCATAATGACAAGGCTACCATCCATTGGAGTAACAAAAATCTAAACAACAGTCTACCTTGCATAATGACAAGGCTATAAACCATTGGAATAAAAGAGATATCGACAACATACTACCTTCAATAATGACAAGGCTACCATCCATTGGAGTAACAAAAATCTAGAAAAAAGACTACCTTCTATAATTACAAGGCTACCACCCCTTGGAGTATCAAAAATATCTACAACAGACTACCTTCCATAATGACAAGGCTATTATCTGTTGGAGTAACAAAAATCAGAACAACAGACTACCTTCCATAATGACAAGGCTATCATCCAATGCAATAAATAAATGTCAACAGTAGACTACCTTCCATAATGACAAGGCTACCATCCATTGGAGTAACAAAAATTTGAACAACAGACTACCTTCTATAATGACAAGGCTACAATTCGTTGGTGTAACAGAAATCTCAATGACAAACTACATTCCATAATGACAAGGCTACCATCCATTGGAGTAACAAATATCTCGACAACTTACTACCTTTTTATAATGACAAGGCTACCATCCATTAGAGTAACAATGATATCGGCAGCAAATTACCTTCCCTAATGACAAGTCTACCATCCATTGGAGTAAGAAAAATCTCGACAACAGACGACCTTCCATAATGACAAGGCTACCATCCATTGGAGTAAAAAAAATCTTGACAACAGACTACCTTCCATAATGACAAGGCTACTATCCAATGGAATAACAAAAATCTCGACAACAGACTACCTTCCATAATGACAAGGCTACCATCCTTTGGAATAAAAAAAATCTCGACAATAAACTACCTTCCATAATGACAAGGCTACCATCCATTGGAGTAAAAAAAAATCTCGACAACAAACTACCTTCCATAATGAAAAGGCTACCATCCATTGGGGTAAAAAAAATATGGACAACAGACTACCTTCCATAATTACAAGGCTACCATCCATTGGAGTAACAAAAATCTCAACAACGACTCCCTTCCATAATGACAAGGTTACCATCCATTGGAATAACAAAAATTTCGACAAGAAACTACCTTCCATAATGACAAGGCTACCATGCAATGCAATAAAAAAATTGTCGACAACAGACTACCTTCCATAATGACAAGGCTATTATCCATTGGAGTAACAAAAATATAAACAACATACTACCTTCCATAATGACAAGGCTATAATCCATTGGAGTAACAGAAATCTCATCGACAAACTACATTCCATAATGACAAGGATACCATCCATTGGTGTAACAAAAATCTCGAAAACAAACTACCTTCAATAATTACAAGGCTACCATCCATTGGGGTAAAAAAAATCTCGACAACAGACTACCTTCCATAATGACAAGGCTACCATCCATTGGAGTAAAATAATTCTTGATAATAGACTACCTTCCATAATTGCAAGGCTACCATCCATTGAGTAAAAAAGATATCGACAATAGAATACCTTACATCATGACAAGGCTACCATCCATTGGATTAAAAACATCTCGACCACAGACTACCTTCCATAATGACAAGGCTACCATCAATTGGAGTAACAAAAATATGAACAACAGACTACCTTCCATAATGACAAGGCTAAAATCCATTGGAGTAATAAAAATATCGACAAAAGACTACCTTCTATAATGACAAGGTTACCATCCATTGGAATAACAAAAATATCGACAACAAACTACCTTCCATAATGACAAGGCTACCATCCAATGCAATAAAAAAAGTGTCGACAACAGACTACCTTCCATAATGACAAGGCTACCATCCATTGGAGTAAGAAAAATCTAAACAACATACAACCTTCCATAATGACAAGGCTACAATCCATTGGAGTAATAGAAATCTCAACAAAAAACTACATTCCATAATGACAAGGCTACCATCCATTGGTGTAACCAAAATCTAGACAACAAACTACCTTCCATAATTACAAGGCTACCATCCTTTGGAGTAACAAAAATATCAACAACAACCGATGTTCCATAATGACAAGGCTACCATCATTTTGAGTAACAAAAATATCAACAACAGACTACCTTCCATAATGACAAGGCTACCATCCATTGGAGTAAAAAATTCTCGACAATAGACTACCTTCTATAATGACAAGGCTACCATCCATTGACTAAAAAAGATATCGACAATAGACTACCTTACATCATGACAAGGCTACCATCCATTGAAGTAAAAACATCTCGACCACAGACTACCTGCCATAATGATAAGGCTACCATCCATTGGAGTAACAAAAATATGAACAACAGACAACCTTCCATAATGACAAAGCTACAATCCACTGGAGTAATAAAAATCTCGACAAAAGACTACCTTCCATAATGACAAGGTTACCATCCATTGGGATAACTAAAATATCGACAACAAACTACCTTCCATAATGACAAGGCTATCATCCAATGCAATAAAAAAAGTGTCAACAATAGACTACCTTCCATAATAACAAGGCTACCATCCATTGGAGTAACAAAAATCTGAACAACATACTACCTTCCATAATGACAAGGCTACAATCCATTGGAGTAACAGAAATGTCAACAAAAAACTACATTCCATAATGACAAGGCTACCATCCATTGGTGTAACCAAAATCTAGACAACAAACTACCTTCCATAATTGCAAGGCTACCATCCTTTGGAGTAACAAAAATATCAACAACAGTAGATGTTCCATAATGACAAGGCTACCATCCATTGGAGTAACAAAAATATGAACAACAGACTACCTTCCATAATGACAAGGCTACCATCCATTGGGGTAAAAAAAATCTCGACAACAGACTACCTTCCATAATGACAAGGCTACAATCCATTGGAGTAACAGAAATCTCAACGACAAACTACCTTCCGTAATGACAAGGCTACCCTCCAATGGAATAAGAAAAAACTCGACAACAAACTACCTTTCATAATGACAAGGCTACCATCCATTGGGGTAAAAGAAATCTCGACAATAGACTACCTCAAATAATGACAAGGCTACAATCCATTGGAGTAAAAAAAATCTCAACAACAGACTACCTTCCATAATGACAAGGCTACCATCCATTAGAGTAACAAAGATATCGGCAACAGACTACCTTCCCTAATGACAAGGCTACCATCCATTGGAGTAAGAAAAATCTCGACAATAGACTACCTTCCATAATGAAAAGGCTACCATCCATTGGAGTAACAAAAATATCAGCAACAACCGATGTTCCATAATGACAAGGCAACCATCATTTGGAGTAACAAAAATATAAACAACAGACTACCTTCCATAATGACAAGGCTACCATCCATTGGAGTAAAATAATTCTTGACAATAGACTACCTTCCATAATGACAAGGCTACCATCCATTGAGTAAAAAAGATATCGACAATAGAGTACCTTACATCATGACAAGGTTAACATCCATTGGAGTAAAAACATCTCGACCACAGACTACCTTCCATAATGACAAGGCTACCATCAATTGGAGTAACAAAAATATGAACAACAGACTACCTTCCATAATGACAAATCTAAAATCCACTGGAGTAATAAAAATCTCGACAAAAGACTACCTTCCATAATGACAAGGTTACCATCCATTGGAATAACAAAAATATCGACAACAAACTACCTTCCATAATGACAAGGCTACCATCCAATGCAATAAAAAAAGTGTCGACAACAGACTACCTTCCATAATGACAAGGCTACCATCCATTGGAGTAACAAAAATCGGAAGAACACACTACCTTCCATAATGACAAGGCTACAATCCATTGGAGTAACATAAATCTCAACAAAAAACTACATTCCATAATGACAAGGCTACCATCCATTGGTGTAACCAAAATCTAGACAACAAACTATCTTCCATAATTACAAGGCTACCATCCTTTGGAGTAACAAAAATATCAACAACAGCAGATGTTCCATAATGACAAGGCTACCATCATTTGGAGTAACAAAAATATCAACAACAGACTACCTTCCATAATGACAAGGCTACCATCCATTGGAGTAAAAAAATTCTCGACAATAGACTACCTTCCATAATGACAAGGCTAAAATCCATTGGAGTAATAAAAATCTAGACAAAAGACTACCTTCCATAATGACAAGGTTACCATCCATTGGAATAACAAAAATATCGACAACAAACTACCTTGCATAATGACAAGGCTACCATCCAATGCAATAAAAAAAGAGTCGACAACAGACTACCTTCCATAATGACAAGGCTACCATCCATTGGAGTAACAAAAATTGAACAACATACTACCTTCCATAATGACAAGGCTACAATCCATTGGAGTAACAGAAATGTCAACAAAAAACTACATTCCATAATGACAAGGCTACCATCCATTGGTGTAACCAAAATCTAGACAACAAACTACCTTCCATAATTGCAAGGCTACCATCCTTTGGAGTAACAAAAATATCAACAACAGTAGATGTTCCATAATGACAAGGCTACCATCCATTGGAGTAACAAAAATATGAACAACAGACTACCTTCCATAATGACAAGGCTACCATCCATTGGGGTAAAAAAAATCTCGACAACAGACTACCTTCCATAATGACAAGGCTACAATCCATTGGAGTAACAGAAATCTCAACGACAAACTACCTTCCGTAATGACAAGGCTACCCTCCAATGGAATAAGAAAAAACTCGACAACAAACTACCTTTCATAATGACAAGGCTACCATCCATTGGGGTAAAAGAAATCTCGACAATAGACTACCTCCCATAATGACAAGGCTACAATCCATTGGAGTAAAAAAAATCTCAACAACAGACTACCTTCCATAATGACAAGGCTACCATCCATTAGAGTAACAAAGATATCGGCAACAGACTACCTTCCCTAATGACAAGGCTACCATCCATTGGAGTAAGAAAAATCTCGACAACAGACTACCTTCCATAATGAAAAGGCTACCATCCATTGGAGTAACAAAAATATCAGCAACAACCGATGTTCCATAATGACAAGGCAACCATCATTTGGAGTAACAAAAATATAAACAACAGACTACCTTCCATAATGACAAGGCTACCATCCATTGGAGTAAAATAATTCTTGACAATAGACTACCTTCCATAATGACAAGGCTACCATCCATTGAGTAAAAAAGATATCGACAATAGAGTACCTTACATCATGACAAGGTTACCATCCATTGGAGTAAAAACATCTCGACCACAGACTACCTTCCATAATGACAAGGCTACCATCAATTGGAGTAACAAAAATATGAACAACAGACTACCTTCCATAATGACAAATCTAAAATCCATTGGAGTAATAAAAATCTCGACAAAAGACTACCTTCCATAATGACAAGGTTACCATCCATTGGAATAACAAAAATATCGACAACAAACTACCTTCCATAATGACAAGGCTACCATCCAATGCAATAAAAAAAGTGTCGACAACAGACTACCTTCCATAATGACAAGGCTACCATCCATTGGAGTAACAAAAATCGGAAGAACACACTACCTTCCATAATGACAAGGCTACAATCCATTGGAGTAACATAAATCTCAACAAAAAACTACATTCCATAATGACAAGGCTACCATCCATTGGTGTAACCAAAATCTAGACAACAAACTACCTTCCATAATTACAAGGCTACCATCCTTTGGAGTAACAAAAATATCAACAACAGCAGATGTTCCATAATGACAAGGCTACCATCATTTGGAGTAACAAAAATATCAACAACAGACTACCTTCCATAATGACAAGGCTACCATCCATTGGAGTAAAAAAATTCTCGACAATAGACTACCTTCCATAATGACAAGGCTACCATCCATTGACTAAAAAAGATATCGACAATAGACTACCTTACATCATGACAAGGCTACCATCCATTGAAGTAAAAACATCTCGACCACATACTACCTTCCATAATGACAATGCTACCATCCATTGGTGTAACAAAAATCTCGACAACAAACTACCTTCCATAATTAAAAGGCTACCATCCATTGGGGTAAAAAAAATCTCGACAACAGACTACCTTCCATAATGACAAGGCTACAATCCATTGGAGTAACAAAAATCTCGACAATAGACTACCTTCCATAATGACAAGGCTACCATCCAATGGAATAACAAAAAACTCGACAACAAACTACCTTTAATAATGACAAGGCTACCATCCATTTGACTAACAGAAATCTCAACGTCAGGCTACCTTCCATAATGACAAGGCTACCATCCATTGGAGTAACAAATATCTCGACAACTTACTACCTTTTTATAATGACAAGGCTACCATGCATTGGAGTAACAAAAATATTGACAACGGACTACCTTCCATAATGACAAGGCTACCATCCATTAGAGTAACAATGATATCGGCAGCAAACTACCTTCCCTAATGACAAGTCTACCATCCATTGGAGTAAGAAAAATATCGACATTATACGACCTTCCATAATGACAAGGCTACGATGCATTGAGTAAAAAAGATATCGACAATAGACTACCTTACAACATGACAAGGCTACCATCCATTAGAGTAAAAACATCTCGACCACATACTACCTTCCATAATGACAAGGCTACCATCCATTGGAGTAACAAAAATATGAACAACAGACTACCTTCCGCAATGACAAGGCTACAATCCATTGGAGTAATAAAAATCTCGACAAAATACTACATTCCATAATGACAAGGTTACCATCCATTAGAATAACAAAAATATCGACAACAAACTACCTTCCATATTGACAAAGCTACCATGCAATGCAATAAAAAAATTGTCGACAACAGACTACCTTCCATAATGACAAGGCTACCATCCATTGGAGTAACAAAAATGTGATAAACACACTACCTTCCATAATGACAAGGCTATAATCCGTTGGAGTACCAAAAATCTCAACGACAAACTACATTCCATAATGACAAGGATACCATCCATTGGTGTAACAAAAATCTCGAAAACAAACTACCTTCCATAATTACAAGGCTAACATCCATTGGGGTAAAAAAAATCTCAACAACAGACTACCTTCCATATTGACAAGGTTACAATCCATTGGAGTAAAAAAAATCTCAACAACTGACTACCTTCCATAATGACAAGGCTACCATCCAATGGAATAACAAAAATCTCGACAACAGACTACATTTCATAATGACAAGGCTACCATCCATTGGAGTAACAAAAATCTAAACAACAGTCTACTTTGCATAAAGATAAGGCTATCATCCATTGAGATAACAGAGATATCGACAACATACTACCTTCAATAATGACAAAGCTACCATCCAATGGAATAACAAAAATCTCGACAACATACTACCTTCCATAATGACAAGGCTACCATCAATTGTAGTAACCAAAATCTGGACTACAGAATACCTTCCATAATGACAAGGTTTCCGTACATTATAGTAATAAAAATCTCGACAATAGACTACCTTCCATAATGACAATGCTACCATCCATTGGAGTAACAAAAATCTAGACGACATACTACCTTCCATAATGACAAGGCTACCATCCATTATAGTAACAAAAATCTCGACAACAGAATACTTTCCATAATGACTAGGCTACGATCCGTTGGAGTAACAATGATATCGATAATAGACTACCTTCCATAATGACAAGGATACCATCCATTGGAGTGACAAAAATCTCGACAATAGACTACCTTCCATAAGGACAAGGCTACCATCCATTGGAGTAACAAAAATCTCGAACATACTACCTTCCATAATGACAAGGCTACCATTCATTGGAGTAACAAAAATCTCGAGAACATAATGCCTTCCATAATGACAAGGCTACGATCCAATGGAATAACAAAAATCTCGAAAACAGTCTACCTTCCATAATGACAAGGCTATCATCAATTGTAATAACCAAAATCTGGACAACAGACTACCTTCCATAATGACAAGGCTGCCGTCCATTGTAGTAATAAAAATCTCGACAATAGACTACCTTCCATAATGACGATGCTACCATCCATTGGAGTAACCAAAATCTCGACGACAGACTACCTTCCATAATGACAAGGCTACCATCCATTATAGTAACAAAAATCTCGACAACAAAATACCTTAGATAATGACTAGGCTACCATCTATTTGAGTAACAAAGATATCGACAATAGACTACCTTCCATAATGACAAGGATACCATCCATTAGAGTGACAAAAATCTCGACAACAGACTACCTTCCATATGGACAAGGCTACCATCCATTGGAGTAACAAAACTCTCGAAAACAGACTACCTTCCATAATGACAAGGCTACCATCCATTGGAGTAACAAAAATCTCAAAAACATACTACCTTCCATAATGACAAGGCTAAAATCCATTAGAGTAACAAAAATCTCGACAACAGACTACATTCCATAATGATAAGGCTACCATCTATTGGAATAACAAAAATCTCGAGAACAGAATGCATTCCATAATGACAAGGCTACGATCCAATGGAATAACAAAAATCTTGAAAACAGACTACCTTCCATAATGACAAGGCTACCATCCATTGGAGTAACAAAAATATCGACAACAGACTACCTTCCATAATGAAAAGCCTACCATCCATTGGAGTAACGAAAATCTCGTCAACAAACTACCTACCATAATGACAAGGCTACCAAACATTGTAGTACCAAAAATCTCGACAACAGTCTACCTTCTATAACGACAAGGCTACCATCCATTGGGGTAACAAAAATATCGATAATAGACTACCTTCCATAATGAAAAGGCTACCTTCCATTGAAGTGACAATAATCTCGACAACAGACTACCTTCAATAAGGACAAGGCTACCATCCATTGGAGTAACAAAAATCTCGAAAATAGACTACCTTCCATAATGACAGGGCTAAAATACATTGGAGTAAAAAAATCTCGACAAAAGACTACATTCCATAATGACAAGGCTACCATCTATTGGAATAACAAAAATCTCGAGAATAGAATGCCTTCCATAATGACAAGGCTACCATCTATTAGAGTAACAAAGATATAAACAGCAGACTACCTTCTATAATGACAAGGCTACCATACATTGTAATAACCAAAATCTGGACAACAAACTACCTTCCATAATGACAAGGCTACCTTACATTGTAGTAACAAAAATATCGACAACAGACTACCTTCCATAATGACAAGGCTACCATCAATTGTAGTAACCAAAATCTGGACAACAGAATACCTTCCATAATGACAAGATTTCCGTACATTATAGTAATAAAAATCTCGACAATAGACTACCTTCCATAATGACAATGCTACCATCCATTGGAGTAACAAAAATCTAGACGACATACTACCTTCCATAATGACAAGGCTACCATCCATTATAGTAACAAAAATCTCGACAACAGAATACCTTCCATAATGACTAGGCTACGATCCGTTGGAGTAACAATGATATCGATAATAGACTACCTTCCATAATGACAAGGATACCATCCATTGGAGTGACAAAAATCTCGACAATAGACTACCTTCCATAAGGACAAGGCTACCATCCATTGGAGTAACAAAAATCTCGAACATACTACCTTCCATAATGACAAGGCTACCATTCATTGGAGTAACAAAAATCTCGAAAACAGACTACCTTCCATAATGACAAGGCTAAAATCCATTAGAGTAACAAAAATCTCGACAACAGACTACATTCCATAATGACAAGGTTACCATCTATCGGAATAACAAAAATCTCGAGAACATAATGCCTTCCATAATGACAAGGCTACGATCCAATGGAATACCAAAAATCTCGAAAACAATCTACCTTCCATAATGACAAGGCTACCATCAATTGTAATAACCAAAATCTGGACAACAGACTACCTTCCATAATGACAAGGCTGCCGTCCATTATAGTAATAAAAATCTCGACAACAGACTACCTTCCATAATGACGATGCTACCATCCATTAGAGTAACCAAAATCTCGACGACAGACTACCTTCCATAATGACAAGGCTACCATCCATTATAGTAACAAAAATCTCGACAACAAAATACCTTAGATAATGACTAGGCTACCATCTGTTGGAGTAACAAAGATATCGACAATAGACTACCTTCCATAATGACAAGGATACCATCCATTAGAGTGACAAAAATCTCGACAACAGACTACCTTCCATATGGACAAGGCTACCATCCATTGGAGTAACAAAACTCTCGAAAACAGACTACCTTCCATAATGACAAGGCTACCATCCATTGGAGTAACAAAAATCTCAAAAACAGACTACCTTCCATAATGACAAGGCTAAAATCCATTAGAGTAACAAAAATCTCGACAACAGACTACATTCCATAATGACAAGGCTACCATCTATTGGAATAACAAAAATCTCGAGAACAGAATGCCTTCCATAAAGACAAGGCTACGATCCAATGGAATAACAAAAATCTCGAAAACAGACTACCTTCCATAATGACAAGGCTACCATCCATTGGAGTAACAAAAATATCGACAACAGACTACCTTCCATAATGAAAAGCCTACCATCCATTGGAGTAACGAAAATCTCGTCAACAAACTACCTACCATAATGACAAGGCTACAAAACATTGTAGTACCAAAAATCTCGACAACAGTCTACCTTCTATAACGACAAGGCTACCATCCATTGGGGTAACAAAAATATCGATAATAGACTACCTTCCATAATGAAAAGGCTACCTTCCATTGAAGTGACAATAATCTCGACAACAGACTACCTTCAATAAGGACAAGGCTACCATCCATTGGAGTAACAAAAATCTCGAAAATAGACTACCTTCCATAATGACAGGGCTAAAATTCATTGGAGTAAAAAAATCTCGACAAAAGACTACATTCCATAATGACAAGGCTACCATCTATTGGAATAACAAAAATCTCGAGAATAGAATGCCTTCCATAATGACAAGGCTACCATCTATTAGAGTAACAAAGATATAAACAACAGACTACCTTCTATAATGACAAGGCTACCATACATTATAATAACCAAAATCTGGACAACAAACGACCTTCCATAATGACAAGGCTACCTTACATTGTAGTAACAAAAATATCGACAACAGACTACCTTCCATAATGACAAGGCTACCATCAATTGTAGTAACCAAAATCTGGACAACAGAATACCTTCCATAATGACAAGATTTCCGTACATTATAGTAATAAAAATCTCGACAATAGACTACCTTCCATAATGACAATGCTACCATCCATTGGAGTAACAAAAATCTAGACGACATACTACCTTCCATAATGACAAGGCTACCATCCATTATAGTAACAAAAATCTCGACAATAGAATACCTTCCATAATGACTAGGCTACGATCCGTTGGAGTAACAATGATATCGATAATAGACTACCTTCCATAATGACAAGGATACCATCCATTGGAGTGACAAAAATCTCGACAATAGACTACCTTCCATAAGGACAAGGCTACCATCCATTGGAGTAAGAAAAATCTCGAACATACTACCTTCCATAATGACAAGGCTACCATTCATTGGAGTAACAAAAATCTCGAAAATAGACTACCTTCCATAATGACAAGTCTAAAATCCATTAGAGTAACAAAAATCTCGACAACAGACTACATTCCATAATGACAAGGTTACCATCTATCGGAATAACAAAAATCTCGAGAACATAATGCCTTCCATAATGACAAGGCTACGATCCAATGGAATACCAAAAATCTCGAAAACAGTCTACCTTCCATAATGACAAGGCTACCATCAATTGTAATAACCAAAATCTGGACAACAGACTACCTTCCATAATGACAAGGCTGCCGTCCATTGTAGTAATAAAAATCTCGACAACAGACTACCTTCCATAATGACGATGCTACCATCCATTAGAGTAACCAAAATCTCGACGACAGACTACCTTCCATAATGACAAGGCTACCATCCATTATAGTAACAAAAATCTCGCCAACAAAATACCTTAGATAATGACTAGGCTACCATCTGTTGGAGTAACAAAGATATCGACAATAGACTACCTTCCATAATGACAAGGATACCATCCATTAGAGTGACAAAAATCTCGACAACAGACTACCTTCCATATGGACAAGGCTACCATCCATTGGAGTAACAAATCTCTCGAAAACAGACTACCTTCCATAATGACAAGGCTACCATCCATTGGAGTAACAAAAATCTCAAAAACAGACTACCTTCCATAATGACAAGGCTAAAATCCATTAGAGTAACAAAAATCTCGACAACAGACTACATTCCATAATGACAAGGCTACCATCTATTGGAATAACAAAAATCTCGAGAACAGAATGCCTTCCATAAAGACAAGGCTACGATCCAATGGAATAACAAAAATCTCGAAAAGAGACTACCTTGCATAATGACAAGGCTACCATCCATTGGAGTAACAAAAATATCGACAACAGACTACCTTCCATAATGAAAAGCCTACCATCCATTGGAGTAACGAAAATCTTGTCAACAAACTACCTACCATAATGACAAGGCTACCAAACATTGTAGTACCAAAAATCTCGACAACAGTCTACCTTCTATAACGACAAGGCTACCATCCATTGGGGTAACAAAAATATCGATAATAGACTACCTTCCATAATGAAAAGGCTACCTTCCATTGAAGTGACAATAATCTCGACAACAGACTACATTCAATAAGGACAAGGCTACCATCCATTGGAGTAACAAAAATCTCGAAAATAGATTACCTTCCATAATGACAGGGCTAAAATACATTGGAGTAACAAAAATCTCGACAAAATACTACATTCCATAATGACAAGGCTACCATCTATTGGAATAACAAAAATCTCGAGAATAGAATGCCTTCCATAATGACAAGGCTACCATCTATTAGAGTAACAAAGATATCAACAACAGACTACCTTCTATAATGACAAGGCTATCATACATTGTAATAACCAAAATCTGGACAACAAACTACCCTCCATAATGACAAGGCTACCTTACATTGTAGTAACAAAAATATCGACAACAGACTACCTTCCATAATGACAAGGCTACCATCCAATGGAATAACAAAAATCTCGACAACATACTACCTTCCATAATGACAAGGCTACCATCAATTGTAGTAACCAAAATCTGGACAACAGATTACCTTCCATAATGACAAGGTTTCCGTACATTATAGTAATAAAAATCTCGACAATAGACTACCTTCCATAATGACAATGCTACCATCCATTGGAGTAACAAAAATCTAGACGACATACTACCTTCCATAATGACAAGGCTACCATCCATTATAGTAACAAAAATCTCGATAACAGAATACCTTCCATAATGACTAGGCTACGATCCGTTGGAGTAACAATGATATCGATAATAGACTACCTTCCATAATGACAAGGATACCATCCATTGGAGTGACAAAAATCTCGACAATAGACTTCCTTCCATAAGGACAAGGCTACCATCCATTGGAGTAACAAAAATCTCGAACATACTACCTTCCATAATGACAAGGCTACCATTCATTGGAGTAACAAAAATCTCGAAAACAGACTACCTTCCATAATGACAAGGCTAAAATCCATTAGAGTAACAAAAATCTCGACAACAGACTACATTCCATAATCACAAGGCTACCATCTATTGGAATAACAAAAATCTCGAGAACATAATGCCTTCCATAATGACAAGGCTACGATCCAATGGAATACCAAAAATCTCGAAAACAGTCTACCTTCCATAATGACAAGGCTACCATCAATTGTAATAACCAAAATCTGGACAACAGACTACCTTCCATAATGACAAGGCTGCCGTCCATTGTAGTAATAAAAATCTCGACAACAGACTACCTTCCATAATGACGACGCTACCATCCATTGGAGTAACCAAAATCTCAACGACAGACTACCTTCCATAATGACAAGGCTACCATCCATTATAGTAACAAAAATCTCGACAACAAAATACCTTAGATAATGACTAGGCTACCATCTGTTGGAGTAACAAAGATATCGACAATAGACTACCTTCCATAATGACAAGGATACCATCCATTAGAGTGACAAAAATCTCGACAACAGACTACCTTCCGAATGGACAAGGCTACCATCCATTGGAGTAACAAAACTCTCGAAAACAGACTATCTTCCATAATGACAAGGCTACCATCCATTGGAGTAACAAAAATCTCAAAAACAGACTACCTTCCATAATGACAAGGCTAAAATCCATTAGAGTAACAAAAATCTCGACAACAGACTACATTCCATAAGGACAACGCTACCATCCATTGGAGTAACAAAATTCTCGACAACAGACTACATTCCATAATGACAAGGCTACCATCCATTGGAGTAACAAAAATATCGACAATAGACTACCTTCCATAATGAAAAGCCTACCATCCATTAGAGTAACGAAAATCTCGACAACAAACTACCTACCACAATGACAAGGCTACCATACATTGTAGTAACAAAAATCTCGACAACAATCTACCTTCTATAACGATAAGGCTAGCATCCATTGGGGTAACAAAAATATCGACAATAGACTAACTTCCATAATGACAAGGCTACCATCCATTGGAGTGACAATAATCTCGACAACAGACTACCTTCCATAAGGACAAGGCTACCATCCATTGGAGTAACAATAATCTCGAAAATTGACTACTTTCCATAATGACAAGGCTAAAATCCATTGGAGTAACAAAAATCTCAACAACAGACTACATTCCATAATGACAAGGCTACCATCTATTGGAATAACAAAAATCTCGAGAACAGAATGCCTTCCATAATGACAAGGCTACCATCTATTAGAATAACAAAAATCTCAAGAATAGAATGTGTTCCATAATGACAAGGCTACCATCTATTAGAGTAACAAAGATATAAACAACAGACTACCTTCTATAATGACAAGGCTACCATACATTGTAATAACCAAAATCTGGACAACAAACTACCTTCCATAATGACAAGGCTACCTTACATTGTAGTAACAAAAATATCGACAACAGACTACCTTCCATAATGACAAGGCTACCATCTATTGGAATAAAAAAAAACTCGAGAACAAAATGCCATCCATAATGAAAAGGCTACCATCCAATGGAATAACAAAAATCTCGACAACATACTACCTTCCATAATGACAAAGCTACCATCAATTGTAATAACCAAAATCTGGACAACAAAATACCTTCCATAATGACAAGGTTGTCGTACATCGTAGTAATAAAAATCTCGACAACAGACTACCTTCCTTAATGACAATGCTACCATCCATTGGAGTAACAAAAATCTCGACGACAGACTACCTTCCATATTGACAAGGCTACCATCCATTATAGTAACAAAAATCTCGACAACAGAATACCTTCCATAATGACTAGGCTACCATCCGTTGGAGTAACAAAGATATCGACAATAGACTACCTTCCATAATGACAAGGATACCATCCATTGGAGTGACTAAAATCTCGACAATAGACTACCTTCCATAAGGACAAGGCTACCATCCATTGGAGTTACCAAAATCTCGAACAGACTACCTTCCATAATGACAAGGCTACCATCCATTGGAGTAACAAAAATCTGGAAAACAGACTACCTTCCATAATGACAAGGCTACCATCCATTGGAGTAACAAAAATATCGAAAACAGACTACCTTCCATAATGACAAGGCTAAAATCCATTAGAAAAACAAAAATCTCGACAACAGACTACATTCCATAATGACAAGGCTACCATCTCTTGGAATAATAAAAATCTCGAGAACAGAATGCCTTCCATAATGACAAGGCTATGATCCAATGGAATAACAAAAATCTCGAAAACAGACTACCTTCCATAATGACAAGGCTACCATCCATTATAGTAACAAAAATATCGAAAATAGACTACCTTCAATAATGACAATGCTACCATCCATTGGATTGACAATAATCTCGACAACAGACTACCTTCTATAAGGACAAGGCTACCATCCATTGGAGTAACAAAAATCTCGAAAATAGACTACCTTCCATAATGACAAGGCTAAAATCCATTGGAGTAACAAAAATCTCGACAACAGACTACATTCCATAATTACAAGGCTACCATCTATTGGAATAACAAAAATCTCAAGAATAGAATGTCTTCCATAATGACAAGGC
Organism: Vicia faba; assembly: GCA_948472305.1. NCBI lineage: Eukaryota > Viridiplantae > Streptophyta > Magnoliopsida > Fabales > Fabaceae > Vicia > Vicia faba. The sequence goes on from OX451738.1 coordinate 765,091,464, forward strand.
TACCATCTATTAGAGTAACAAAGATATAAACAACAGACTACCTTCTATAATGACAAGGCTACCATACATTGTAATAACCAAAATCTGGACAACAAACTACCTTCCATAATGACAAGGCTACCTTACATTGTAGTAACAAAAATATCGACAACAAACTACCTTCCATAATGACAAGACTACCATCCAATGGAATAACAAAAATCTCGACAACATACTACCTTCCATAATGACAAGGCTACCATCAATTGTAGTAACCAAAATCTGGACAACAGAATACCTTCCATAATGACAAGGTTTTCGTACATTATAGTAATAAAAATCTCGACAATAGACTACCTTCCATAATGACAATGCTACCATCCATTGGAGTAACAAAAATCTAGACGACATACTACCTTCCATAATGACAAGGCTACCATCCATATAGTAACAAAAATCTCGACAACAGAATACCTTCCATAATGACTAGGCTACGATCCGTTGGAGTAACAATGATATCGATAATAGACTACCTTCCATAATGACAAGGATACCATCCATTGGAGTGACAAAAATCTCGATAATAGACTACCTTCCATAAGGACAAGGCTACCATCCATTGGAGTAACAAAAATCTCGAACATACTACCTTCCATAATGACAAGGCTACCATTCATTGGAGTAACAAAAATCTCGAAAACAGACTACCTTCCATAATGACAAGGCTAAAATCCATTAGAGTAACAAAAATCTCGACAACAGACTACATTCCATAATGACAAGGCTACCATCTATTGGAATAACAAAAATCTCGAGAACATAATGCCTTACATAATGACAAGGCTACGATCCAATGGAATAACAAAAATCTCAAAAACAGTCTACCTTCCATAATGACAAGGCTACCATCAATTGTAATAACCAAAATCTGGACAACAGACTACCTTCCATAATTACAAGGCTGCCGTCCATTGTAGTAATAAAAATCTCGACAACAGACTACCTTCCATAATGACGATGCTACCATCCATTGGAGTAACCAAAATCTCGATGACAGACTACCTTCCATAATGACAAGGCTACCATCCATTATAGTAACAAAAATCTCGACAACAAAATACCTTAGATAATGACTAGGCTACCATCTGTTGGAGTAACAAAGATATCGACAATAGACTACCTTCCATAATGACAAGGATACCATCCATTAGAGTGACAAAAATCTCGACAACAGACTACCTTCCATATTGACAAGGCTTCCATCCATTGGAGTAACAAAACTCTCGAAAACAGACTACCTTCCATAATGACAAGGCTACCATCCATTGGAGTAACAAAAATCTCAAAAACATACTACCTTCCATAACGACAAGGCTAAAATCCATTAGAGTAACAAAAATCTCGACAACAGACTACATTCCATAATGAAAAGGCTACCATCTATTGGAATAACAAAAATCTTGAGATCAGAATGCCTTCCATAATGACAAGGCTACGATCCAATGGAATACCAAAAATCTCGAAATCAGACTACCTTCCCTAATGACAAGGCTACCATCCATTGGAGTAACAAAAATATCGACAATAGACTACCTTCCATAATGAAAAGCCTACCATCCATTGGAGTAACGAAAATATCGTCAACAAACTACCTACCATAATGACAAGGCTACCAAACATTGTAGTACCAAAAATCTCGACAACAGTCTACCTTCTATAACGACAAGGCTACAATCCATTGGGGTAACAAAAATATCGATAATAGACTACCTTCCATAATGAAAAGGCTACCTTCCATTGGAGTGACAATAATCTCGACAACAGACTACCTTCAATAAGGACAAGGCTACCATCCATTGGAGTAACAAAAATCTCGAAAATAGACTACCTTCCATAATGACAGGGCTAAAATCCATTGGAGTAACAAAAATCACGACAAAAGACTACATTCCATAATGACAAGGCTACCATCTATTGGAATAACAAAAATCTCGAGAATAGAATGCCTTCCATAATGACAAGGCTACCATCTATTAGAGTAACAAAGATATCAACAACACACTACCTTCTATAATGACAAGGCTACCATACATTGTAATAACCAAAATCTGGACAACAAACTACCTTCCATAATGACAAGGCTACCTTACATTGTAGTAACAAAAATATCGACAACAGACTACCTTCCATAATGACAAGGCTACCATCTATTGGAATAAAAAAAAACTCGAGAACAAAATGCCTTTCATAATGACAAGGCTACAATCCAATGGAATAACAAAAATCTCGACAACATACTACCTTCCCTAATGACAAGGCTACCATCATTTGTAGTAACCAAAATCTGGACAACAGACTACCTTCCATAATGACAAGGCTGCCGTACATTGTAGTAATAAAAATCTCGACAACAGACTACCTTCCATAATGACAATGCTACCATCCATTGGAGTAACCAAAATCTCGACGACAGACTACCTTCCATAATGACAAGGCTACCATCCATTATAGTAACAAAAATCTCGACAACAGAATACCTTCCATAATGACTAGGCTACCATCCGTTGGAGTAACAAAGATATCGACAATAGACTACGTTCCATAATGACAAGGATACCATCCATTGGAGTGACAAAAATCTCGACAACAGACTACCTTCCATAAGGACAAGGCTACCATCCATTGGAGTAACAAAAATCTCGAAATTACGCTACCTTCCATAATGACAAGGCTACCATCCATTGGAGTAACAAAAATCTCGAAAACAGACTACCTTCCATAATGACAATGCTAAAATCCATTAGAGTAACAAAAATCTAGACAACAGACTACTTTCCATAATGACAGGGCTACCATCTATTGGAATAACCAATATCTCGAGAACAAAATGCCTTCCATAATGACAAGGCTACATTCCAATGGAATAACAAAAATCTAGAAAACAGACTACCTTCCATAATGACAAGGCTAATGTCCATTATAGTAACAAAAATATTGACAATAGACTACCTTCCATAATGACAATGCTACCATCCATTGGAGTAACAAAAGTCTCGACAACAGACTACATTCCATAATGACAAGGCTACAATCCATTAGAGTAACAAAAATATCGACAACAAACTACCTACCCTAATAACAAGGCTACCATACATTGTAGTAACAAAAATCTCGACAACAGTCTACCTTCTATAATGACAAGGCTACCATCCACTGGGGTAACAAAAATCTCGACAATAGACTACCTTCCATAATGACAAGGCTACCATCCATTGGAGTGACAATAATCTCGACAATAGACTACCTTCCATAAGGACAAGGCTACCATCCATTGGAGTAACAAAAATCTCGAAAACAGACTACCTTCCATAATGACAAGGCTAAAATCCATTGGAGTAACAAAAATCTCGACAACAGACTACATTCCATAATGACAAGGCTACCATCTATTGGAATAACAAAAATCTCGAGAATAGAATCCCTTCCATAATGACAAGGCTAAAATCCAATGGAATAACGAAAATCTCGACAACATACTACCTTCCATAATGACAAGGAAACCATCAATTGTAGTAACGAAAATCTCGAAAATAGACTACCTTCCATAATGACAAAGCTACGGTCCATTGTAGTAACAAAAATATCGACAACAGACTACCTTCCATAATGACAATGCTACCATCCATTGGAGTAACAAGAATCTCGACAACAGACTACATTCCATAATGACAAGGCTACCATCCATTTGAGTAAAAAAAATATCGACAACGGACTACCTTCCATAATGAAAAGCCTACCATCCATTGGAGTAACAAAAATCTCGACAACAGAATACCTTCCATAATGACTAGGCTACCATCCATTGGAGTAACAAAGATATCGACAACAAACTACCTTCTATAATGACAATGATACAATCCATTGGAGTAAAAAAATTCTTGACAACAGACAACCTTCCATAATGACAAGGCTACCATCCATTGTAGTAACAAAAATCTCAACAACAGACTACCTTCCATAATGACAAGGATACCATCCATTGAAGTAACATAAATCTCGACAACAGACTACCTTCCATAATGACAAGGCTACCATCTATTGGAATAACAAAAATCTCGACAACAGACTACCTTCGATAATGACAAGGCTACCATCCATTAGAGTAACAAAAATGTCAACAAAATACTACCTTCCATTATTACAAGGCAACGATCCATTAGAGTAACAAAAATCTCGGCAACAGACTACCTTCCATATTGACTAGGCTACCATTCATTAGAGTAAAAAAGATATCGACAACAGACTACCTTCCATATTGACAAGGCTACCATCCATCGGAGTAACAAAAATCTCGATAACAGACTACCTTCCATAATAACAAGGCTAAAATCCATTGGAGTAACAAATATCTCGACAATAGACTACATTCCATAATGACAAGGCTACCATCTATTGGAATAACAAAAATCTCAAGAACAGAATGCCTTCCATAATGACAAGGCTACCATCCAATGGAATAACAAAAATCTCGACAACATACTACCTTCCATAATGACAAGGCTACCATCAAATGTGATAACCAAAATCTCGAAAACACACTACCTTCCATAATAACTAGGCTACCATCCATTGGAGTAACAAAAATCTCGACAAAAGACTATCTTCCATAATGACAAGGCTACCATCCATTGGAGTAACTAAAATATCGACAACAAACTACCTACCATAATGACAAGTCTACCATACATTGTAGTAACAAAAATCTCGACAACAGTCTATCTTCAATAATGACAAGGCTACCATCCACTGGGGTAACAAATATCTCGACAATAGACTACCTTCCATAATGACAAGGCTACCATCCATTGGAGTGACAAAAATCTCGACAACAGGTTACCTTCTATAAGGACAAGGCTACCATCCACCGGAGTAACAAAAATCTCGATAACAGACTACCTTCCATAATGACAATGCTAAAATCCATTGGAGTAACAAATATCTCGACAATAGACTACATTCCATAATGACAATGCTACAATCTATTGGAATAACAAAAATCCCATAAACAGAATGCCTTCCATAATGACAAGGCTACCATCCAATGGAATAACAAAAATCTCGACAACATACTACCTTCCATAATGACAAGGCTACCATCAATTGTTATAACCAAAATCTCGAAAACACACTACCTTCCATAATGACAAGGCTACCATCCATTGTAGTAACAAAAATATCGACAACAGATTACCTTCCATAATGACAATGCTACTATCCATTGGAGTAACAAAAATCTCGACAACAGACTACATTCCATAATGACAACGCCACCATCCATTTGAGTAACAAAAATATCGACAACAGACTACCTTCCATAATGAAAAGCCTACCATCCATTGGAGTAACAAAAATCTCGACAACAGAATACCTTCCATAATGACTAGGCTACCATCCGTTGGAGTAACAAAGATATCGACAATAGACTACCTTCCATAATGACAAGGCTACAATCCATTGGAGTGACAAAAATCTCGACATCAGACTACCTTCCCTAAGGACAAGGCTACCATCCATTGGAGTAGCAAAAATCTCGAAAACAGACTACCTTCCATAATGACCAGGGTAAAATCCATTGGAGTAACAAAAATCTCGGCAACAGACTACATTCCATAATGACAAGGCTATCATCTATTGGAATAACAAAAATCTTGAGAACAGAATGCCTTCCATAATGACAAGGCTACCATTCAATGGAATAACAAAAATCTCGACAACATACTACCTTCCATAATGACAAGGCTACCATCAATTGTAGTAATCAAAATCTGGACAACAGACTACCTTCCATAATGACAAGGCTACCGTCCATTCTAGTAACCAAAATGTCGACAACAGACAACCTTCCATAATGACAATGCTACCATCCATTGGAGTAACAAAAATATCGACAACAGACTAAGTTCCATAATGACAAGGCTACCATCCATTTGAGTAACAAAAATATCGACAACAGACTACCTTCCATAATGAAAAGCCTAACATCCATTGGAGTAACATAAATCTCGACAACAGAATACCTTCCATAATGACTAGGCTACCATCTATTAGAGTAACAAAGATATCGATAATAGACTACCTTCCATAATGAAAAGGCTACCATCCATTGGAGTAACAAAAATCTCGAAAACAGACTACCTTCCATTATGACAAGGCTAAAATCCATTGGAGTAACAAAAATCTCGACAACATACTACCTTCCATAATGACAAGGCTACCATCAATTGTAGTAACCAAAATCTGGACAAGAGACTACCTTCCATAATGACAAGGCAACCGTCCATTGTAGTAACCAAAACCTCGACAAAAACTACCTTCCATAATGACAATGCTACCATCCATTAGAGTAACAAAAATCTCGACAACAAACTACATTCCATAATGACAAGGCTACCATCCATTTGAGTAACAAAAATATCGACAATAGACTACCTTCCATAATGAAAAGCCTACCATCCATTGGAGTAACAAAAATCTCGATAAAAGAATACCTTCCATAATGACTAGGCTACCATCCATTGGAGTAAAAAAGATATCGACAATAGACTACCTTCCATAATGACAAGGCTACCATCCAATTGAGTGACAAAAATCTCGACAACAAACTACCTTCCATAAGGACAAGGCTACCATCCATTGGAGTAACAAAGATATCGACAACAGACTACCTTCCATAATGACAAGGCAACCATCCATTGGAGTAACTAAAATCTCGACAACAGACTACCTTCCATAATAACTAGGCTAACATCCATTAGAGTAACAAAAATCTGGACAACAAACTACCTTCGATAATGACAAGGATACCATCCATTAGAGTGACAAAAATCTCAACAAAAGACTACCTTCCATAATGACAAGGCTACGATCCATTAGAGTTTCAAAAATCTCGATAATAGACTACCTTTCATAATGACAAGGCTACCATGCATTGGAGTAATGAAAATATAAACAAGATACTACCTTCCATAATGACAAGGCTACAATCTGTTGGAGTAACAAAAATCTCGCCAATAGTCTACCTTCCATAATGAAAACTCTACCATCCATTGGGGTGACAAAAATCTCGACAACAGACTACCTTCCATAATGACAAGGCCTACCATCTATTGGAGTCACGACAATCTCGACAACAAACTACGTACCATATTGACAAGGCTACCATACATTATAGTAACAAAAATCTCGACAACAATCTACCTTCTATAATTACAAGGCTACCATCCATTGAGGTAACAAAAATCTCGACAACAGTCTACCTTCCATAATGACAAGGCTACCATCCATTGGGGTAACAAAAATCTCGACAATAGACTACCTTCCATAATGACAAGGCTACTATCCATTGGAGTAACAAAAATCTCGACAACAAACTACCTTCCATAATGATAAGGCTACAATCCATTGGAATAACAAAAATATCGACAACAAAGTATGTTCCATAATGACAAGGCTACAATCCATTGGAGTAACAAAAATATCGACAACAAACTACCTTCCATAATGACAAGGCTACCATCCATTGGAGTGACAAAAATTTCGACAATAGACTACCTTCCATAATGACTAGCCTACCATCCATAAGAGTAACAAAGATATCGACAACAAACTACCTTCTGTAATGACAAGGCTACCATACATTGCAATAACAAAAATCTCGACAACAAACTACCTTCCATAAAGACAAGGCTACCATCCATTGGAGTAACAAAAATCTCGACAATAGACTACCTTCCATAATGACAAGGCTATCATCCATTGGAGTAACAAAAATCTCGACAACAAACTACCTTCGATAATGAAAAGGCTACCATCCATTAGAGTAACAAAAATCTCGACAACAAACTACCTTCCATATTGACAAGGCTACGATCCATTAGAGTAACAAAAATCTCGATAATAGACTACCTTCCATAATGAGAAGGCTACCATCCATTGGAGTAATGAAAATATCAACAAGAGACTACCTTCCATAATGACACGGCTACCATCCATTGGGGTAACAAAAATCTCGCCAACAATCTACCTTCCATAATGACACGGCTACCATCCATTGGAGTGACAAAAATCTCGACAACATACTACCTTCCATAATGACAAGGCTACCATCCATTGGAGTAACAAAAATCTCGACAATAGACTACCTTCCATAATGACAAGGCTACCATCCATTGGAGTAACAAAAATCGCAAAAACAAACAATCTTCCATAATGACAAGGCACCATCCATTGGAGTGACAAAAATCTCGACAATAGACTAACTTCCATAATGACAAGGCTACAATCCATTGCAGTAACAAAAATATAGACAACAGACTACCTTCTATAATGATAAGGCTACCATACATTGTAATAACAAAAATCTGGACAACAGACTACCTTCCATAAGGACAAGGCTACCATCTCTTGGAGTAACATAAATCTCGAAAACAGACTACCTTCCATAATGACAAGGCTAAAATCTATTGGAATTACAAAAATCTCAAAAACAGACTACCTTCTATAATGACAAGGCTACAATCCAATGGAACAACAAAAATCTCGACAACAGACTACCTTCCAAAATGACAAGGCTACCATTCATTAGAGTGACAAAAATCTCGACAACATACTACCTTCCATAATGACAAGTCTACCGTCCATTGTAGTAACAAAAATCTCGACAACAGACTACCTTCCATAATGACAATGCTACCATTCATTGGAGTAACAAAAATCTCGACACCAAACTACCTTCGTTAATGACAAGGCTACCATCCATTAGAGTAACAAAAATCTCAACAAAAGACTACCTTCCATAATGACAAGGCTACGATCCATTAGAGTTTCAAAAATCTCGACAACAAACTACCTTCCATAATGACAAGGCTACCATCCATTGGAGTAATGAAAATATCAATAAGAGACTACCTTTAATAATGACAAGGCTACCATGCATTCGAGTAATGAAAATATAAACAAGATACTACCTTCCATAATGACAAGGCTACAATCCATCGGAGTAACAAAAATCTCGACAATAGACTACCTTCCATCATGACAAGGCTATCATCCATTGGAGTAAAAAAAATCTCGACAACAAACTACCTTCGATAATGAAAAGGCTACCATCCATTAGAGTAACAAAAATCTCGACAACAAACTACCTTCCATATTGACAAGGCTACGATCCATTAGAGTAACAAAAATCTCGAAAATAGACTACCTTCCATAATGACAAGGCTACCATCCATTGGAGTAATGAAAATATCAACAAGAGACTACCTTCCATAATGACAAGGCTACCATCCATTGGAGTAACAAAAATCTCGCCAACAATCTACCTTCCATAATGACACGGCTACCATCCATTGGAGTGACAAAAATCTCGACAACATACTACCTTCTATAATGACAAGGCTACCATCCATTGGAGTAATGAAAATCTCGACAATAGACTACCTTCCATAATGACAAGGCTACCATCCATTGGAGTAACAAAAATCGCAAAAAGAGACAATCTTCCATAATGACAAGGCTACCATCCATTGGAGTGACAAAAATCTCGACAATAGACTAACTTCCATAATGACAAGGCTACAATCCATTGCAGTAACAAAAATATAGACAACAGACTACCTTCTATAATGATAAGGCTACCATACATTGTAATAACAAAAATCTGGACAACAGACTACCTTCCATAAGGACAAGGCTACCATCTCTTGGAGTAACATAAATCTCGAAAACAGACTACCTTCCATAATGACAAGGCTAAAATCTATTGGAATTACAAAAATCTCAAAAACAGACTACCTTCTATAATGACAAGGCTACAATCCAATGGAACAACAAAAATCTCGACAACAGACTACCTTCCAAAATGACAAGGCTACCATTCATTAGAGTGACAAAAATCTCGACAACATACTACCTTCCATAATGACAAGTCTACCGTCCATTGTAGTAACAAAAATCTCGACAACAGACTACCTTCCATAATGACAATGCTACCATTCATTGGAGTAACAAAAATCTCGACACCAAACTACCTTCGTTAATGACAAGGCTACCATCCATTAGAGTAACAAAAATCTCAACAAAAGACTACCTTCCATAATGACAAGGCTACGATCCATTAGAGTTTCAAAAATCTCGACAACAAACTACCTTCCATAATGACAAGGCTACCATCCATTGGAGTAATGAAAATATCAATAAGAGACTACCTTTAATAATGACAAGGCTACCATGCATTCGAGTAATGAAAATATAAACAAGATACTACCTTCGATAATGACAAGGCTACAATCCATCGGAGTAACAAAAATCTCGACAATAGACTACCTTCCATCATGACAAGGCTATCATCCATTGGAGTAAAAAAAATCTCGACAACAAACTACCTTCGATAATGAAAAGGCTACCATCCATTAGAGTAACAAAAATCTCGACAACAAACTACCTTCCATATTGACAAGGCTACGATCCATTAGAGTAACAAAAATCTCGAAAATAGACTACCTTCCATAATGACAAGGCTACCATCCATTGGAGTAATGAAAATATCAACAAGAGACTACCTTCCATAATGACAAGGCTACCATCCATTGGAGTAACAAAAATCTCGCCAACAATCGACCTTCCATAATGACACGGCTACCATCCATTGGAGTGACAAAAATCTCGACAACATACTACCTTCTATAATGACAAGGCTACCATCCATTGGAGTAAGGAAAATCTCGAAAATAGACTACCTTCCATAATGACAAGGCTACCATCCATTGGAGTAACAAAAATCGCAAAAAGAGACAATCTTCGATAATGACAAGGCTACCATCCATTGGAGTTACAAAAATCTTGACAATAAACTAACTTCCATAATGACAAGGCTACAATCCATTGGAGTAACAAAAATATAGACAACAGACTACCTTCTATAATGATAAGGCTACCATACATTGTAATAACAAAAATCTGGACAACAGACTACCTTCCATAAGGGCAAGGCTACCATCTATTGGAGTAACATAAATCTCGACAACAGACTACCTTCCATAATGACAAGGCTACCATCTACTGGAATAACAAAAATCTCGAAAACAGACTACCTTCCATAATGACAAGGCTACCATTCAATGGAATAACAAAAATCTCGACAATAGACTACCTTCCAAAATGACAAGGCTACCATTCATTAGAGTGACAAAAATCTCGACAACAGACTACCTTCCATAATGATAAGGCTACCGTCCATTGTAGTAACAAAAATCTCGACAATAGACTACCTTCCATAATGACAATGCTACCATTCATTGGAGTAACAAAAATCTCGACACCAAACTACCTTCGTTAATGACAAGGCTACCATCCATTAGAGTAACAAAAATCTCAACAAAAGACTACCTTCCATAATGACAAGGCTACGATCCATTAGAGTTTCAAAAATCTCGACAACAAACTACCTTCCATAATGACAAGGCTACCATCCATTGGAGTTATGAAAATATCAATAAGAGACTACCTTTAATAATGACAAGGCTACCATGCATTGGAGTAATGAAAATATAAACAAGATACTACCTTCCATAATGACAAGGCTACAATCCATTGGAGTAACAAAAATCTCGACAATAGACTACCTTCCATCATGACAAGGCTATCATCCATTGGAGTAACAAAAATCTCGACAACAAACTACCTTCGATAATGAAAAGGCTACCATCCATTAGAGTAACAAAAATCTCGACAACAAACTACCTTCCATATTGACAAGGCTACGATCCATTAGAGTAACAAAAATCTCGAAAATAGACTACCTTCCATAATGACAAGGCTACCATCCATTGGAGTAATGAAAATATCAACAAGAGACTACCTTCCATAATGACAAGGCTACCATCCATTGGAGTAACAAAAATCTCGCCAACAATCTACCTTCCATAATGACACGGCTACCATCCATTGGAGTGACAAAAATCTCGACAACATACTACCTTCTATAATGACAAGGCTACCATCCATTGGAGTAAGGAAAATCTCGAAAATAGACTACCTTCCATAATGACAAGGCTACCATCCATTGGAGTAACAAAAATCGCAAAAAGAGACAATCTTCGATAATGACAAGGCTACCATCCATTGGAGTTACAAAAATCTTGACAATAAACTAACTTCCATAATGACAAGGCTACAATCCATTGGAGTAACAAAAATATAGACAACAGACTACCTTCTATAATGATAAGGCTACCATACATTGTAATAACAAAAATCTGGACAACAGACTACCTTCCATAAGGGCAAGGCTACCATCTATTGGAGTAACATAAATCTCGACAACAGACTACCTTCCATAATGACAAGGCTACCATCTATTGGAATAACAAAAATCTCGAAAACAGACTACCTTCCATAATGACAAGGCTACCATCCAATGGAATAACAAAAATCTCGACAACAGACTACCTTCCAAAATGACAAGGCTACCATTCATTAGAGTGACAAAAATCTCGACAACAGACTACCTTCCATAATGATAAGGCTACCGTCCATTGTAGTAACAAAAATCTCGACAATAGACTACCTTCCATAATGACAATGCTACCATTCATTGGAGTAACAAAAATCTCGACACCAAACTACCTTCGTTAATGACAAGGCTACCATCCATTAGAGTAACAAAAATCTCAACAAAAGACTACCTTCCATAATGACAAGGCTACGATCCATTAGAGTTTCAAAAATCTCGACAACAAACTACCTTCCATAATGACAAGGCTACCATCCATTGGAGTGATGAAAATATCAATAAGAGACTACCTTTAATAATGACAAGGCTACCATGCATTGGAGTAATGAAAATATAAACAAGATACTACCTTCCATAATGACAAGGCTACAATCCATTGGAGTAACAAAAATCTCGCCAATAATCTACCTTCCATAATGACAACCCAACCATCCATTGGGGTGACAAAAATCTTGACAACAGACTACCTTCCATAATGACAAGGCTACCATCTATTGGAGTAACGACAATCTCGACAACAAACTACCTACCACAATGACAAGGCTACCATACATTATAGTAACAAAAACTCGACAACAATCTACCTTCTATAATGACAAGGCTACCGTCCATTGAGGTAACAAAAATCTCGACAATAGTCTACCTTCCATAATGGCAAGGCTACCATCCATTGGGGTAACAAAAATCTCGACAATAGACTACCTTCCATAATGACAAGGCTACTATCCATTGGAGTAACAAAAATCTCGACAACAAACTACCTTCCATAATGATAAGGCTACCATCCATTGGAATAACAAAAATATTGACAACAAACTATGTTCCATAATGACAAGGTTACAATCCATTGGAGTAACAAAAATATCGACAACAAACTACCTTCCATAATGACAAGGCTACCATCCATTGGAGTGACAAAAATCTCGACAGTAGACTACCTTCCATAATGACTAGTCTACCATCCATTAGAGTAACAAAGATATCCACAACAAACTACCTTCTATAATGACAAGGCTACCATACATTGGAATAATAAAAATCTCGACAACAAACTACCTTTCATAAAGACAAGGCTACCATACATTGTAGTAACAAAAAGCTCGACAACAGTCTACCTTCCATAATTACAAGGCTACCATCCATTGGAGTAACAAAAATCTCGGCAATAGACTACCTTCCATAATGACAAGGCTATCATCCATTGGAGTAACAAAAATCTCGACAACAAACTACCTTCGATAATTAAAAGGCTACCATCCATTAGAGTAACTAAAATCTCGACAACAAACTACCTTCCATATTGACATGGCTACGATCCATTAGAGTAACAAAAATCTCGATAATAGACTACCTTCCATAATGACGAGGCTACCATTCATTGGAGTAATGAAAATATCAACAAGAGACTACCTTCCATAATGACAAGGCTACCATCCATTGGAGTAACAAAAATCTCGCCAACAATCTACCCTCCATAATGACACGGCTACCATCCATTGGAGTGACAAAAATCTCGACAACATACTACCTTCCATAATGACAAGGCTACCATCCATTGGAGTAACGAAAATCTCGACAATAGACTACCTTCCATAATGACAAGGCTACCATCCATTGGAGTAACAAAAATCGCAAAAACATACAATCTTCCATAATGACAAGGCTACCATCCATTGGAGTGACAAAAATCTTGACAATAGACTAACTTCCATAATGACAAGGCTACAATCCATTGGAGTAACAAAAATATAGACAACATACTACCTTCTATAATGATAAGGCTACCATACATTGTAATAACAAAGATCTGGATAATAGACTACCTTCCATAAGGACAAGGCTACCATCTATTGGAGTAACATAAATCTCGACAACAGACTACCTTCCATAATGACAAGGCTACCATCTATTGGAATAACAAAAATCTCGAAAATAGACTACCTTCCATAATGACAAGGCTACCATCCAATGGAATAACAAAAATCTCGCCAATAGTCTACCTTCCATAATGACAACCCAACCATCCATTGGGGTGACAAAAATCTTGACAACAGACTACCTTCCATAATGACAAGGCTACCATCTATTGGAGTAACGACAATCTCGACAACAAACTACCTACCACAATGACAAGGCTACCATACATTATAGTAACAAAAACTCGACAACAATCTACCTTCTATAATGACAAGGCTACCGTCCATTGAGGTAACAAAAATCTCGACAATAGTCTACCTTCCATAATGGCAAGGCTACCATCCATTGGGGTAACAAAAATCTCGACAATAGACTACCTTCCATAATGACAAGGCTACTATCCATTGGAGTAACAAAAATCTCGACAACAAACTACCTTCCATAATGATAAGGCTACCATCCATTGGAATAACAAAAATATTGACAACAAACTATGTTCCATAATGACAAGGTTACAATCCATTGGAGTAACAAAAATATCGACAACAAACTACCTTCCATAATGACAAGGCTACCATCCATTGGAGTGACAAAAATCTCGACAGTAGACTACCTTCCATAATGACTAGTCTACCATCCATTAGAGTAACAAAGATATCCACAACAAACTACCTTCTATAATGACAAGGCTACCATACATTGGAATAATAAAAATCTCGACAACAAACTACCTTCCATAAAGACAAGGCTACCATACATTGTAGTAACAAAAAGCTCGACAACAGTCTACCTTCCATAATTACAAGGCTACCATCCATTGGAGTAACAAAAATCTCGGCAATAGACTACCTTCCATAATGACAAGGCTATCATCCATTGGAGTAACAAAAATCTCGACAACAAACTACCTTCGATAATTAAAAGGCTACCATCCATTAGAGTAACTAAAATCTCGACAACAAACTACCTTCCATATTGACATGGCTACGATCCATTAGAGTAACAAAAATCTCGATAATAGACTACCTTCCATAATGACGAGGCTACCATTCATTGGAGTAATGAAAATATCAACAAGAGACTACCTTCCATAATGACAAGGCTACCATCCATTGGAGTAACAAAAATCTCGCCAACAATCTACCCTCCATAATGACACGGCTACCATCCATTGGAGTGACAAAAATCTCGACAACATACTACCTTCCATAATGACAAGGCTACCATCCATTGGAGTAACGAAAATCTCGACAATAGACTACCTTCCATAATGACAAGGCTACCATCCATTGGAGTAACAAAAATCGCAAAAACATACAATCTTCCATAATGACAAGGCTACCATCCATTGGAGTGACAAAAATCTTGACAATAGACTAACTTCCATAATGACAAGGCTACAATCCATTGGAGTAACAAAAATATAGACAACATACTACCTTCTATAATGATAAGGCTACCATACATTGTAATAACAAAGATCTGGATAATAGACTACCTTCCATAAGGACAAGGCTACCATCTATTGGAGTAACATAAATCTCGACAACAGACTACCTTCCATAATGACAAGGCTACCATCTATTGGAATAACAAAAATCTCGAAAATAGACTACCTTCCATAATGACAAGGCTACCATCCAATGGAATAACAAAAATCTCGCCAATAGTCTACCTTCCATAATGACAACCCAACCATCCATTGGGGTGACAAAAATCTTGACAACAGACTACCTTCCATAATGACAAGGCTACCATCTATTGGAGTAACGACAATCTCGACAACAAACTACCTACCACAATGACAAGGCTACCATACATTATAGTAACAAAAACTCGACAACAATCTACCTTCTATAATGACAAGGCTACCATCCATTGAGGTAACAAAAATCTCGACAATAGTCTACCTTCCATAATGGCAAGGCTACCATCCATTGGGGTAACAAAAATCTCGACAATAGACTACCTTCCATAATGACAAGGCTACTATCCATTGGAGTAACAAAAATCTCGACAACAAACTACCTTCCATAATGATAAGGCTACCATCCATTGGAATTACAAAAATATTGACAACAAACTATGTTCCATAATGACAAGGTTACAATCCATTGGAGTAACAAAAATATCGACAACAAACTACCTTCCATAATGACAAGGCTACCATCCATTGGAGTGACAAAAATCTCGACAGTAGACTACCTTCCATAATGACTAGTCTACCATCCATTAGAGTAACAAAGATATCCACAACAAACTACCTTCTATAATGACAAGGGTACCATACATTGGAATAATAAAAATCTCGACAACAAACTACCTTCCATAAAGACAAGGCTACCATACATTGTAGTAACAAAAAGCTCGACAACAGTCTACTTTCCATAATTACAAGGCTACCATCCATTGGAGTAACAAAAATCTCGGCAATAGACTACCTTCCATAATGACAAGGCTATCATCCATTGGAGTAACAAAAATCTCGACAACAAACTACCTTCGATAATTAAAAGGCTACCATCCATTAGAGTAACTAAAATCTCGACAACAAACTACCTTCCATATTGACATGGCTACGATCCATTAGAGTAACAAAAATCTCGATAATAGACTACCTTCCATAATGACAAGGCTACCATTCATTGGAGTAATGAAAATATCAACAAGAGACTACCTTCCATAATGACAAGGCTACCATCCATTGGAGTAACAAAAATCTCGCCAACAATCTACCCTCCATAATGACACGGCTACCATCCATTGGAGTGACAAAAATCTCGACAACATACTACCTTCCATAATGACAAGGCTACCATCCATTGGAGTAACGAAAATCTCGACAATAGACTACCTTCCATAATGACAAGGCTACCATCCATTGGAGTAACAAAAATCGCAAAAACATACAATCTTCCATAATGACAAGGCTACCATCCATTGGAGTGACAAAAATCTTGACAATAGACTAACTTCCATAATGACAAGGCTACAATCCATTGGAGTAACAAAAATATAGACAACATACTACCTTCTATAATGATAAGGCTACCATACATTGTAATAACAAAGATCTGGATAATAGACTACCTTCCATAAGGACAAGGCTACCATCTATTGGAGTAACATAAATCTCGACAACAGACTACCTTCCATAATGACAAGGCTACCATCTATTGGAATAACAAAAATCTCGAAAATAGACTACCTTCCATAATGACAAGGCTACCATACAATGGAATAACAAAAATCTCGACAACAGACTACCTTCTAAAATGACAAGGCTACCATCCATTAGAGTGATAAAAATCTTGACAACAGACTACCTTCCATAATGACAAGGCTACCGTCCATTGTAGTAACAAAAATCTCGAGAACAGACTACCTTCCATAATGACAATGCTACCATTCATTGGAGTAACAAAAATATCGACACCAAACTACCTTCGTTAATGACAAGGCTACCATCCATTATAGTAACAAAAATCTCAACAAAAGACTACCTTCCATAATGACAAGGCTACGATCCATTAGTGTTTCACAAATCTCGACAACAAACTACCTTCCATAATGACAAGGCTACCATCCATTGGAGTAATGAAAATATTAATAAGAGACTACCTTTCATAATGACAAGGCTACCATGCATTGGAGTAATGAAAATATAAACAAGATACTACCTTCCATAGTGACAAGACTACAATCCATTGGAGTAACAAAAATCTCGCCAATAGTCTACCTTCCATAATGACAACGCTACCATCCATTGGGGTGACAAAAATCTCGACAACAGACTACCTTCCATAATGACAAGGCTACCATCTATTGGGGTAACGACAATCTCGACAACAAACTACCTACCACAATGACAAGGCTACCATACATTATAGTAACAAAAATCTCGACAACAATCTACCTTCTATAATGACAAGGCTACCATCCATTGAGGTAACAAAAATCTCGACAACAGTCTACCTTCCATAATGACAAGGCTACCATCCATTGGGGTAACAAAAATCTCGACAATAGACTACCTTCCATAATGACAAGGCTACTATCAATTGGAGTAACAAAAATCTCGACAACAAACTACCTTCCATAATGATAAGGCTACCATCCATTGGAATAACAAAAATATCGACAACAAACTATGTTCCATAATGACAAGGCTACAATCCATTGTAGTAACAAAAATCTCGACAACATACTACCTTCCATAATGACAAGGCTACCATCCATTGGAGTAACGAAAATCTCGACAATAGACTACCTTCCATAATGACAAGGCTACCATCCATTGGAGTAACAACAATCGCAAAAACAGACTACCTTCCATAATGACAAGGCTACCATCCATTGGAGTGACAAAAATCTCGACAACAGACTAACTTCCATAATGAGAAGGCTACAATCCATTGGAGTAACAAAAATATAGACAACAGACTACCTTCTATAATGATAAGGCTACCATACATTGTAATAACAACGATCTGAACAACAGACTACCTTCCATAAGGACAAGACTACCATCTATTGGAGTAACATAAATCTCGACAACAGACTACCTTCCATAATGACAAGGCTACCATCTATTGGAATAACAAAAATCTCGAAAATAGACTACCTTCCATAATGACAAGGCTACCATCCAATGGAATAACAAAAATCTCGACAACAGACTACCTTCAAAAATGACAAGGCTACCATCCAATATAGTGACAAAAATCTCGACAACAGACTACCTTCCATAATGACAAGGCTACCGTCCATTGTAGTAACAAAAATCTCGACAACAGACTACCTTCCATAATGACAATGCTACCATTCATTGGAGTAACAAAAATCTCGACACCAAACTACCTTCGTTAATGACAAGGCTACCATCCATTAGAGTAACAAAAATCTCAACAAAAGACTACCTTCCATAATGACAAGGCTATGATCCATTAGAGTTTCAAAAATCTCGACAACAAACTACCTTCCATAATGACAAGGCTACCATCCATTGGAGTAATGAAAATATCAATAAGAGACTACCTTTCATAATGACAAGGCTACCATGCATTGGAGTAATGAAAATATAAACAAGATACTACCTTCCATAATGACAAGGCTACAATCCATTGGAGTAACAAAAATCTCGCCAATAATCCACCTTCCATAATGACAACGCTACCATCCATTGGGGTGACAAAAATCTCGACAACAAACTACCTTCCATAATGACAAGGCTACCATCTATTGGAGTAACGACAATCTCGACAACAAACTACCTACCACAATGACAAGGCTACCATCCATTATAGTAACAAAAATCTCGATAACAATCTACCTTCTATAATGACAAGGCTACCATCCATTGAGGTAACAAAAATCTCGACAACAGTCTACCTTCCATAATGACAAGGCTACCATCCATTGGGGTAACAAAAATCTCGACAATAGACTACCTTCCATAATGACAAGGCTACTATCAATTGGAGTAACAAAAATCTCGACACCAAACTACCTTCCATAATGATAAGGCTACCATCCATTGGAATAACAAAAATATCGACAACAAACTATGTTCCATAATGACAAGGCTACAATCCATTGTAGTAACAAAAATCTCGACAACATACTACCTTCCATAATGACAAGGCTACCATCCATTGGAGTAACGAAAATCTCGACAATAGACTACCTTCCATAATGATAAGGCTACCATCCATTGGAATAACAAAAATATCGACAACAAACTATGTTCCATAATGACAAGGCTACTATCAATTGGAGTAACAAAAATCTCGACAACAAACTACCTTCCATAATGATAAGGCTACCATCCATTGGAATAACAAAAATATCGACAACAAACTATGTTCCATAATGACAAGGCTACAATCCATTGTAGTAACAAAAATCTCGACAACATACTACCTTCCATAATGACAAGGCTACCATCCATTGGAGTAACGAAAATCTCGACAATAGACTACCTTCCATAATGACAAGGCTACCATCCATTGGAGTAACAAAAATTGCAAAAACAGACAATCTTCCATAATGACAAGGCTACCATCCATTGGAGTGACAAAAATCTTGACAATAGACTAACTTCCATAATGACAAGGCTACAATCCATTGGAGTAACAAAAATATAGACAACAGACTACCTTCTATAATGATAAGGCTACCATACATTGTAATAACAAAGATCTGAACAACAGACTACCTTCCATAAGGACAAGACTACCATCTATTGGAGTAACATAAATCTCGACAACAGACTACCTTCCATAATGACAAGGCTACCATCTATTGGAATAACAAAAATCTCGAAAATAGACTACCTTCCATAATGACAAGGCTACCATCCAATGGAATAACAAAAATCTCGACAACAGACTACCTTCCAAAATGACAAGGCTACCATCCAATATAGTGACATAAATCTCGACAACAGACTACCTTCCATAATGACAAGGCTACCATCTATTGGAATAACAAAAATCTCGAAAATAGACTACCTTCCATAATGACAAGGCTACCATCCAATGGAATAACAAAAATCTCGACAACAGACTACCTTCCAAAATCACAAGGCTACCATCCAATATAGTGACAAAAATCTCGGCAACAGACTACCTTCCATAGTGACAAGGCTACAATCCATTGGAGTAACAAAAATCTCGCCAATAGTCTACCTTCCATAATGACAACGCTACCATCCATTGGGGTGACAAAAATCTCGACAACAGACTACCTTCCATAATGACAAGGCTACCATCTATTGGGGTAACGACAATCTCGACAACAAACTACCTACCACAATGACAAGGCTACCATACATTATAGTAACAAAAATCTCGACAACAATCTACCTTCTATAATGACAAGGCTACCATCCATTGAGGTAACAAAAATCTCGACAACAGTCTACCTTCCATAATGACAAGGCTACCATCCATTGGGGTAACAAAAATCTCGACAATAGACTACCTTCCATAATGACAAGGCTACTATCAATTGGAGTAACAAAAATCTCGACAACAAACTACCTTCCATAATGATAAGGCTACCATCCATTGGAATAACAAAAATATCGACAACAAACTATGTTCCATAATGACAAGGCTACAATCCATTGTAGTAACAAAAATCTCGACAACATACTACCTTCCATAATGACAAGGCTACCATCCATTGGAGTAACGAAAATCTCGACAATAGACTACCTTCCATAATGACAAGGCTACCATCCATTGGAGTAACAACAATCGCAAAAACAAACAATCTTCCATAATGACAAGGCTACCATCCATTGGAGTGACAAAAATCTCGACAATAGACTAACTTCCATAATGACAAGGCTACAATCCATTGGAGTAACAAAAATATAGACAACAGACTACCTTCTATAATGATAAGGCTACCATACATTGTAATAACAACGATCTGAACAACAGACTACCTTCCATAAGGACAAGACTACCATCTATTGGAGTAACATAAATCTCGACAATAGACTACCTTCCATAATGACAAGGCTACCATCTATTGGAATAACAAAAATCTCGAAAATAGACTACCTTCCATAATGACAAGGCTACCATCCAATGGAATAACAAAAATCTCGACAACAGACTACCTTCCAAAATGACAAGGCTACCATCCAATATAGTGACAAAAATATCGACAACAGACTACCTTCCATAATGACAAGGCTACCGTCCATTGTAGTAACAAAAATCTCGACAACAAACTACCTTCCATAATGACAATGCTACCATTCATTGGAGTAACAAAAATCTCGACACCAAACTACCTTCGTTAATGACAAGGCTACCATCCATTAGAGTAACAAAAATCTCAACAAAAGACTACCTTCCATAATGACAAGGGTACGATCCATTAGAGTTTCAAAAATCTCGACAACAAACTACCTTCCATAATGACAAGGCTACCATCAATTGGAGTAATGAAAATATCAATAAGAGACTACCTTTCATAATGACAAGGCTACCATCCATTGGAGTAACAAAAATCTCGCCAATAGTCCACCTTCCATAATGACAACGCTACCATCCATTGGGGTGACAAAAATCTCGACAACAAACTACCTTCCATAATGACAAGGCTACCATCTATTGGAGTAACGACAATCTCGACAACAAACTACCTACCACAATGACAAGGCTACCATCCATTATAGTAACAAAAATCTCGACAACAATCTACCTTCTATAATGACAAGGCTACCATCCATTGAGGTAACAAAAACCTCGACAACATACTACCTTCCATAATGACAAGGCTACCATCCATTGGAGTAACAAAAATCGCGGAAACAGACTACCTTT
Source organism: Vicia faba (assembly GCA_948472305.1). Taxonomy (NCBI): domain Eukaryota; kingdom Viridiplantae; phylum Streptophyta; class Magnoliopsida; order Fabales; family Fabaceae; genus Vicia; species Vicia faba. The sequence goes on from OX451738.1 coordinate 765,114,276, forward strand.
CATAATGACAAGGCTACCATCTATTGGAGTGACAAAAATCTCGACAATAGACTACCTTCCATCATGACTAGGATACCATCCATTAGAGTAACAAAGATATCAACATCAGACTACCTTCCATAATGACAAGGCTACAATCCATTGGAGTAACAAAATCTCGACAAAAAACTACCTTCCATAATGACAAGGCTACCATCCATTAGAGTAACTAAAATCTCGACAACAGACTACCTTCCATAATGACAAGGCTACAATCCATTGGAGTAATGAAAATATCAACAAAAGACTACCTTCCATAATGACAAGGCTACCATCCATTGGAGTAACAAAAATCTCGCCAACAGACTCCACTTCCATAATCACAAGGCTACCATCCATTGGAGTGACAAAAATCTCCACAATAGACTACCTTCCATAATGACAATGCTACCATCCGTTGGAGTAACAAAATCTCGACAACAAACTACCTTCCATAATGACAAGAATACCATCCATTGGAGTAACAAAAATCTCGACAAGAAACTACCTTCCATAATGACAAGGCTACCATCCATCAGAGTGACAAAAATATCGACAATAGACTACCTTCCATAATGACAAGGCTACCATCCATTGGAGTAACAAAAATATCGATAACAGACTACCTTCCATAATGACAAGGCTACCATCCATCGGAGTAACAAAAATATCAACAATAGACTACCTTCCATAATGAAAAGTCTACCATCCATTGGAGTAACAAAAATCTCGACAACAGACTACCTTCCATAATGACAAGGCTACCATCCATTGGAGTAACAAAAATTGCCGAAACAGACTACCTTCTATAATGACAAGGCTACCATCCATTGGAGTAACGAAAATCTCGACAACAGACTACCTTCCATAATGACAAGGCTACCATCCATTAGAGTATAAAAAATTGCGGAAACAGGCTACCTTCCATAATGACAAGGCTACAATCCATTAGAGTGACAAAAATCTTGACAATAGACTACCCTCCATAATGACTAGGCTACCATGCATTGGAGTAACAAAAATATAGACAACAGACTACCTTCTATAATGATAAGGCTACCATACATTGTAATAACAAAGATCTGAACAACAGACTACCTTCCATAAGGACAAGACTACCATCTATTGGAGTAACATAAATCTCGACAACAGACTACCTTCCATAATGACAAGGCTACCATCTATTGGAATAACAAAAATCTCGAAAATAGACTACCTTCCATAATGACAAGGCTACCATCCAATGGAATAACAAAAATCTCGACAACAGACTACCTTCCAAAATGACAAGGCTACCATCCAATATAGTGACATAAATCTCGACAACAGACTACCTTCCATAATGACAAGGCTACCATCTATTGGAATAACAAAAATCTCGAAAATAGACTACCTTCCATAATGACAAGGCTACCATCCAATGGAATAACAAAAATCTCGACAACAGACTACCTTCCAAAATCACAAGGCTACCATCCAATATAGTGACAAAAATCTCGGCAACAGACTACCTTCCATAGTGACAAGGCTACAATCCATTGGAGTAACAAAAATCTCGCCAATAGTCTACCTTCCATAATGACAACGCTACCATCCATTGGGGTGACAAAAATCTCGACAACAGACTACCTTCCATAATGACAAGGCTACCATCTATTGGGGTAACGACAATCTCGACAACAAACTACCTACCACAATGACAAGGCTACCATACATTATAGTAACAAAAATCTCGACAACAATCTACCTTCTATAATGACAAGGCTACCATCCATTGAGGTAACAAAAATCTCGACAACAGTCTACCTTCCATAATGACAAGGCTACCATCCATTGGGGTAACAAAAATCTCGACAATAGACTACCTTCCATAATGACAAGGCTACTATCAATTGGAGTAACAAAAATCTCGACAACAAACTACCTTCCATAATGATAAGGCTACCATCCATTGGAATAACAAAAATATCGACAACAAACTATGTTCCATAATGACAAGGCTACAATCCATTGTAGTAACAAAAATCTCGACAACATACTACCTTCCATAATGACAAGGCTACCATCCATTGGAGTAACGAAAATCTCGACAATAGACTACCTTCCATAATGACAAGGCTACCATCCATTGGAGTAACAACAATCGCAAAAACAAACAATCTTCCATAATGACAAGGCTACCATCCATTGGAGTGACAAAAATCTCGACAATAGACTAACTTCCATAATGACAAGGCTACAATCCATTGGAGTAACAAAAATATAGACAACAGACTACCTTCTATAATGATAAGGCTACCATACATTGTAATAACAACGATCTGAACAACAGACTACCTTCCATAAGGACAAGACTACCATCTATTGGAGTAACATAAATCTCGACAATAGACTACCTTCCATAATGACAAGGCTACCATCTATTGGAATAACAAAAATCTCGAAAATAGACTACCTTCCATAATGACAAGGCTACCATCCAATGGAATAACAAAAATCTCGACAACAGACTACCTTCCAAAATGACAAGGCTACCATCCAATATAGTGACAAAAATATCGACAACAGACTACCTTCCATAATGACAAGGCTACCGTCCATTGTAGTAACAAAAATCTCGACAACAAACTACCTTCCATAATGACAATGCTACCATTCATTGGAGTAACAAAAATCTCGACACCAAACTACCTTCGTTAATGACAAGGCTACCATCCATTAGAGTAACAAAAATCTCAACAAAAGACTACCTTCCATAATGACAAGGGTACGATCCATTAGAGTTTCAAAAATCTCGACAACAAACTACCTTCCATAATGACAAGGCTACCATCCATTGGAGTAATGAAAATATCAATAAGAGACTACCTTTCATAATGACAAGGCTACCATCCATTGGAGTAACAAAAATCTCGCCAATAGTCCACCTTCCATAATGACAACGCTACCATCCATTGGGGTGACAAAAATCTCGACAACAAACTACCTTCCATAATGACAAGGCTACCATCTATTGGAGTAACGACAATCTCGACAACAAACTACCTACCACAATGACAAGGCTACCATCCATTATAGTAACAAAAATCTCGACAACAATCTACCTTCTATAATGACAAGGCTACCATCCATTGAGGTAACAAAAACCTCGACAACATACTACCTTCCATAATGACAAGGCTACCATCCATTGGAGTAACAAAAATCGCGGAAACAGACTACCTTTCATAATGACAAGGCTACCATCTATTGGAGTGACAAAAATCTCGACAATAGACTACCTTCCATCATGACTAGGATACCATCCATTAGAGTAACAAAGATATCAACATCAGACTACCTTCCATAATGACAAGGCTACAATCCATTGGAGTAACAAAATCTCGACAAAAAACTACCTTCCATAATGACAAGGCTACCATCCATTAGAGTAACTAAAATCTCGACAACAGACTACCTTCCATAATGACAAGGCTACAATCCATTGGAGTAATGAAAATATCAACAAAAGACTACCTTCCATAATGACAAGGCTACCATCCATTGGAGTAACAAAAATCTCGCCAACAGACTCCACTTCCATAATCACAAGGCTACCATCCATTGGAGTGACAAAAATCTCCACAATAGACTACCTTCCATAATGACAATGCTACCATCCGTTGGAGTAACAAAATCTCGACAACAAACTACCTTCCATAATGACAAGAATACCATCCATTGGAGTAACAAAAATCTCGACAAGAAACTACCTTCCATAATGACAAGGCTACCATCCATCAGAGTGACAAAAATATCGACAATAGACTACCTTCCATAATGACAAGGCTACCATCCATTGGAGTAACAAAAATATCGATAACAGACTACCTTCCATAATGACAAGGCTACCATCCATCGGAGTAACAAAAATATCAACAATAGACTACCTTCCATAATGAAAAGTCTACCATCCATTGGAGTAACAAAAATCTCGACAACAGACTACCTTCCATAATGACAAGGCTACCATCCATTGGAGTAACAAAAATTGCCGAAACAGACTACCTTCTATAATGACAAGGCTACCATCCATTGGAGTAACGAAAATCTCGACAACAGACTACCTTCCATAATGACAAGGCTACCATCCATTAGAGTATCAAAAATTGCGGAAACAGGCTACCTTCCATAATGACAAGGCTACAATCCATTGGAGTGACAAAAATCTTGACAATAGACTACCCTCCATAATGACTAGGCTACCATGCATTAGAGTAACAAAGATATCAATAACAGACTACCTTCCATAATGACAAGGCTACGATCCATTGGAGTGACAAAAATCTCCACAATAGAGTACCTTCCATAATGACAAGGCTACCATCCGTTGGAGTAACAAAATCTTCACAACAAACTACCTTCCATAATGACCAGGCTACCATCCATTAGAGTAACGAAAATCTCAACAACATACTACCTTCCATAATGACAAGGCTACCATCCATTGGAGTAACAAAAATCGCGGAAACAGACTACCTTTCATAATGACAAGGCTACCATCTATTGGAGTGACAAAAATCTCGACAATAGACTACCTTCCATCATGACTAGGATACCATCCATTAGAGTAACAAAGATATCAACATCAGACTACCTTCCATAATGACAAGGCTACAATCCATTGGAGTAACAAAATCTCGACAAAAAACTACCTTCCATAATGACAAGGCTACCATCCATTAGAGTAACTAAAATCTCGACAACAGACTACCTTCCATAATGACAAGGCTACAATCCATTGGAGTAATGAAAATATCAACAAAAGACTACCTTCCATAATGACAAGGCTACCATCCATTGGAGTAACAAAAATCTCGCCAACAGACTCCACTTCCATAATCACAAGGCTACCATCCATTGGAGTGACAAAAATCTCCACAATAGACTACCTTCCATAATGACAATGCTACCATCCGTTGGAGTAACAAAATCTCGACAACAAACTACCTTCCATAATGACAAGAATACCATCCATTGGAGTAACAAAAATCTCGACAAGAAACTACCTTCCATAATGACAAGGCTACCATCCATCAGAGTGACAAAAATATCGACAATAGACTACCTTCCATAATGACAAGGCTACCATCCATTGGAGTAACAAAAATATCGATAACAGACTACCTTCCATAATGACAAGGCTACCATCCATCGGAGTAACAAAAATATCAACAATAGACTACCTTCCATAATGAAAAGTCTACCATCCATTGGAGTAACAAAAATCTCGACAACAGACTACCTTCCATAATGACAAGGCTACCATCCATTGGAGTAACAAAAATTGCCGAAACAGACTACCTTCTATAATGACAAGGCTACCATCCATTGGAGTAACGAAAATCTCGACAACAGACTACCTTCCATAATGACAAGGCTACCATCCATTAGAGTATCAAAAATTGCGGAAACAGGCTACCTTCCATAATGACAAGGCTACAATCCATTGGAGTGACAAAAATCTTGACAATAGACTACCCTCCATAATGACTAGGCTACCATGCATTAGAGTAACAAAGATATCAATAACAGACTACCTTCCATAATGACAAGGCTACGATCCATTGGAGTGACAAAAATCTCCACAATAGAGTACCTTCCATAATGACAAGGCTACCATCCGTTGGAGTAACAAAATCTTCACAACAAACTACCTTCCATAATGACCAGGCTACCATCCATTAGAGTAACGAAAATCTCAACAACATACTACCTTCCATAATGACAAGGCTACCATCCATTGGAGTAACAAAAATCTCGGAAACAGACTACCTTTCATAATGACAAGGCTACCATCCATTGGAGTGACAAAAATCTCGACAATAGACTACCTTCCATAATGACTAGGATACCATCCATTAGAGTAACAAAGATATCAACATCAGACTACCTTCAATAATGACAAGGCTACCATCCATTGGAGTAACAAAATCTCGACAACAAACTACCTTCCATAATGACAAGGCTACCATCCATTAGAGTAACGAAAATCTCAATAACATACTACCTTCCATAATGACAAGGCTACCATACATTGGAGTAACAAAAATCGCGGAAACATACTACCTTTCATAATGACAAGGATACCATCCATTGGAGTGACAAAAATCTCGACAATAGACTACCTTCCATAATGACTAGGATACCATCCATTAGAGTAACAAAGATATCAACATCAGACTACCTACCGTAATGACAAGGCTACCATCCATTGGAGTAACAAAATCTCGACAACAAACAACCTTCCATAATGACAAGGCTACCATCCATTAGAGTAACAAAAATCTCGACAACAGACTACCCTCCATAATGACAAGGCTATAATCCATTGGAGTATTGAAAATATCAACAAAAGACTACCTTCCATAATGAAAAGGTTACCATCCATTGGAGTAACAAAAATCTCGCCAACAGACTCCACTTCCATAATAACAAGGCTACCATCCATTGGAGTGACAAAAATCTCCACAATAGACTACCTTCCATAATGACAATGCTACCATCCGTTGGAGTAACAAAATCTCGAAAACAAACTACCTTCCATAATGACAAGGATACCATCCATTGGAGTAACAAAAATCTCGACAACAAACTACCTTCCATAATGACAAGGCTATTATCCATCAGAGTGACAAAAATATCGACAATAGACTACCTTCCATAATGACAAGGCTACCATCCATTGGAGTAACAAAAATATCGATAACAAACTACCTTCCATAATGACAAGGCTACCATCCATCGGAGTAACAAAAATATTAACAATAAACTACCTTCCATAATGAAAAGTCTACCATCCATTGGAGTAACAAAAATCTCGACAACAGACTACCTTCCATAATGACAAGGCTACCATCCATTGGAGTAACAAAAATTGCGGAAATAGACTACCTTCTATAATGACAAGGCTACCATCCATTGGAGTAACGAAAATCTCGACAACAGACTACCTTCCAAAATGACAAGGCTACCATCCAGTAGAGTATCAAAAATTGCGGAAAGAGACTACCTTCCATAATGACAAGGCTACAATCCATTGGAGTGACAAAAATCTTGACAATAGACTACCCTCTATAATGACTAGGCTACCATGCATTAGAGTAACAAAGATATCAATAACAGACTACCTTCCATTATGACAAGGCTACCATCCATTGGAGTGACAAAAATCTCCACAATAGAGTACCTTCCATAATGACAAGGCTACCATCCGTTGGAGTAACAAAATCTCCAGAACAAACTACCTTCCATAATGACCAGGCTACCATCCATTAGAGTAACAAAAATCTCGACAACAAACTACCTTCAATATTGACAAGGCTACAATCCATTGGAGTAATGAAAATATCAACAAGAGACTACCTTCCATAATGACAAGGCTACCATCCATTGGAGTAACAAAAATCTCGCTAACAGTCTACCTTCCATAGTGACATGGCTACCATCCATTGGAGTGACAAAAACCTCGACAACAGACTACTCTCCATAATGACAAGGCTACCATCCATTGGAGTAACAAAAATCGCGGAAACAGACTACCTTCGATAATGACAAGGCTACCATCCATTAGAGTAACGAAAATCTCGACAACAGACTACCTTCCAAATGACAAGGCTACCATCCATTGGAGTAACAAAAATCGCGGAAACAGACTACCTTTCATAATGACAAGGCTACCATCCATTGCAGTGACAAAAATCTCGACAATAGACTACCTTCCATAATGACTAGGATACCATCCATTAGAGTAACAAAGATATCAACATCAGACTACCTACCATAATGACAAGGCGACCATCCATTGGAGTAACAAAATCACGACAACAAACTACCTTCCATAATGACAAGGCTACCATCCATTAGAGTAACAAAAATCTCGACAACAGACTACCTTCCATAATGACAAGGCTACAATCCATTGGAGTAATGAAAATATCAACAAAAGACTACCTTCCATAATGACAAGGCTACCATCCATTGGAGTAACAAAAATCTCGCCAACAGACTACACTTCCATAATGACAAGGCAACCATATATTGGAGTGACAAAAATCTCCATAATAGACTACCTTCCATAATGACAAGGCTACCATTCGTATGAGTAACAAAATCTCGACAACAAACTACCTTCCATAATGACAAGGCTACCATCCATTGGAGTAACAAAAATCTCGAAAACAAACTACCTTCCATAATGACAAGGCTACCATCCATTAGAGTATCAAAAATTGCGGAAACAGACTACCTTCCATAATGACAAGGCTACAATCCATTGGAGTGACAAAAATCTCGACAAAAGACTACCCTCCATAATGACTAGGCTACCATGCATTAGAGTAACAAAGATATCAATAACAGACTACCTTCCATAATGACAAGGCTACCATCCATTGGGGTAAAAAAAAATCTCCACAATAAACTACCTTGCATAATGACAAGGCTACCATCCATTGGAGTAACAAAATCTCCACAACAAACTACATTCCTTAATGACAAGGCTACCATCCATTAGAGTAATAAAAACTCGACAACAGACTACCTTACATAATGACAAGGCTACAATCCATTGGAGTAATGAAAATATCAACAAGAGACTACCTTCCATAATGACAAGGCAACCATCCACTGGAGTAACAAAAATCTCGCCAACATACTACACTTCCATAATGACAAGGCTAGCATCCATTTGAGTGACAAAAATCTCCACAATAGACTACCTTATATAATGACAAGGCTACCATCAATTGGAGTAACAAAATCTCGACAAAAAAGTACCTTCCATAATGACAAGGCTACCATCCATTAGAGTAACAAAAATCTCGACAACAAACTACCTTCCATAATGACAAGGCTACAATCCATTAGAGTGACAAAAATATCGACAAGAGACTACCTTCCATAATGACAAGGCTACCATCCATTGGAGTAACAAAAATATCGACAAGAGACTACCTTCCATAATGACATGGCTACCATCCATCGGAGTAACAAAAATATCAACAATAGACTACCTTCCATAATGAGTAGGCTACCGTCCATTGGAGTAACAAAGATATTGACAACAAACTACCTTATATATGCTACAATCCTTTGGAGTAAAAAAATCACGACAACAAACAACCTTCCATAATGACAAGGCTACCATCCATTGAGGTAACAAAAATCTCAACAACAGAATACCTTCCATAATGACAAGGCTACCATCCATTGGTGTAACAAAAATCTCGCCGACAATCTACCTTCCATAATGACATGGCTACCAGTCATTGGAATGACAAAAACCTCGACAACAGACTACCTTCCATAATGACAAGGCTACCATCCATTGGAGTAACGAACATCTCGACAATAGACTACCTTCCATAATGACAAGGCTACCATCCATTGGAGTAACAAAAATCGCGGAAATAGACTACCTTCCGTAATGACAAGGCTACCATCCATTGGAGTAACGAAAATCTCGACAACAGACTACCTTCCATAATGACAAGGCTACGATCCATTGGAGTAACAAAAATTGCGGAAATAGACTACCTTTCATAATGACAAGGCTACCATCCATTAGAGTGACAAAAATCTCGACAATAGACTACCTTCCATAATGACTAGGCTACCCTCCATTAGAGTAACAAAGATATCAACAACAGACTACCTTGCATAATGACAAGGCTACCATCCATTGGAGTAACAAAATCTCGACAACAAACTACCTTCCATAATGACAAGGCTACCATCCATTAGAGTAACAAAAACTCGACAACAGACTACCTTCCATAATGAGAAGGCTACAATCCATTAGAGTAACAAAAATATTAACAAGAGACTACCTTCCATAATGACAAGGCTACCATCCATTGAAGTAACAAAAATCTCGCCAACAGACTACACTTCGATAATGACAAGGCTATCATCCATTGGAGTGACAAAAATCTCCACAATAGACTACCTTATATAATGACAAGGCTACCATCAATTGGAGTAACAAAATCTCGACAACAAACTACCTTCCATAATGACAAGGCTACCATCCATTGGAATAAAAAAAATCTCGACAACAAACTACCTTCCATAATGACAAGGCTACCATCCATTAGAGTGACAAAAATATCGACAATAGACTACCTTCCATAATGACAAGTCTACCATCCATTAGAGTAACAAAAATATTGACAACAGACTACCTTCCATAATGTCAAGGCTACCATCCATCGGAGTAACAAAAATCGCGGAAACAGACTACCTTCTATAATGACAAGCCTACCATCCATTGGAGTAACGAAAATCTCGACAACAGACTACCTTTCATAATGACATGGCTACCATCCATTGGAGTAACAATAATCGCGGAAACAGACTACCTTCTATAATGACAAGGCTACCATCCATTAGAGTAACGAAAATCTCGACAACAGACTACCTTCCATAATGACAAGACTACCATCCATTAGAGTAACAAAAATCGCGGAAACAGACTACATTCCATAATGAGAAGGCTAGAATCCATTGGAGTTACAAAAATCTCGACAATAGACTACCCTCCATAATGACTAGGCTACCATCCATTAGAGTAACAAAGATATCAACAACAAACTACCTTCCATAATGACAAGGCTACCATCCATTGGAGTGACAAAAATATCCACAATAGACTACCTTCCATAATGACAAGGCTACCAGCCGTTGGAGTAACAAAAATCTCGACAACAAACTACCTTCCATAATGACAAGGCTACCATCCATTAGAGTGACAAAAATATCGACAATAGACTACCTTCCATAATGACAAGGCTACCATCCATTGGAGTAACGAAAATCTCGACAACAGACTACCTTCCATAATTACAAGGCTACCATCCATTAGAGTAACAAAAATCGCGGAAACGGACTACCTTCCATAATGACAAGGCTAGAATCCATTGGAGTTACAAAAATCTCGACAATAGACTACCCTCCATAATGACTAGGCTACCATCCATTAGAGTAACAAAGATATCAACAACAGACTACCTTCCATAATGACAAGGCTACCATCCATTGGAGTGACAAATATATCCATAATAGACTACCTTCCATAATGACAAGGCTACCAGCCGTTGGAGTAACAAAAATCTCGACAACAAACTACCTTCCATAATGACAAGGCTACCATCCATTAGAGTGACAAAAATATCGACAATAGACTACCTTCCATAATGACAAGGCTACCATCCATTGGAGTAACAAAAATATCGACAACAAGCTACCTTCTATAATGAAAATGCTACAATCCTTTGGAGTAAAAAAATCTCGACAACAGACAACCTTCCATAATGACAAGGCTACCATCCATTGTAGTAACAAAAATCTCAACAACAGACTACCTTTCATAATGACAAGGCTACCATCCATAGGAGTAACAAAAATCTCGCCAACAATTTACCTTCCATAATGACATGGCTACCATCCATTGGAGTGACAAAAACCTCGACAACAGACTACCTTCCATAATGACAAGGCTACCATCCATTGGAGTAACGAACATCTTGACAACGGACTACCTTCCATAATGACAAGGCTACCATCCATTGGAGTAACAAAAATCGCGGAAACAGACTACCTTCCGTAATGACAAGGCTACCATCCATTGGAGTAACGAAAATCTCGACAACAGACTACCTTCCATAATGACAAGGCTACAATCCATTGGAGTAACAAAAATTGCGGAAACAGTCTACCTTTCATAATGACAAGGCTACCATCCATTGGAGTGACAAAAATCTCGACAATAGACTACCTTCCATAATGACTAGGCTACCCTCCATTAGAGTAACCAAGATATCAACAACAAACTACCTTGCATAATGACAAGACTACCATCCATTGGAGTAACAAAATCTCGACAACAAACTACCTTCCATAATGACAAGGCTACCATCCATTAGAGTAACAAAAACTCGACAATAGACTACCTTCCATAATGACAAGGCTAGAATCCATTGTAGTGATGAAAATATCAACAAGAGACTACCTTCCATAATGACATGGCTACAAACCATTGGAGTAACAAAAATCTCGCCAACAGACTACACTTCCATAATGACAAGGCTATCATCCAATGGAGTGACAAAAATCTCCACAATAGATTACCTTATATAATGACAAGGCTACCATCAATTGGAGTAACAAAAATCTCGACAACAAACTACCTTCCATAATGACAAGGCTACCATCCATTAGAGTGACAAAAATATCGCAAATAGACTACCTTCCATAATGACAAGGCTACCATCCATTGGAGTAACAAAAATATTGACAACAAACTACCTTCCATAATGACAAGGCTACCATCCATCGGAGTAACAAAAATATCAACAATACACTACCTTCCATAATGAAAAGCCTACCATCCATTGGAGTAACGAAAATCTCGACAACAGACTACCTTCCATAATGGCAAGGCTACCATCCATTGGATTAACGAAAATCTCGACAACAGACTACCTTCCATAATGACAAGGCTACCATCCATTAGAGTAACAAAAATCGCGGAAACAGACTACCTTCCTTAATGACAAGGCTAAAATCCATTGGAGTGACAAAAATCTCGACAATAGACTACCCTCCATAATGACTAGGCTACCATCCATTAGAGTAACAAAGATATCAACAACAGACTACCTTCCATAATGACAAGGCTACCATCCATTGGAGTGACAAAATCTTGACAACAAACTACCTTCCATAATGACAAGGCTACCATCCGTTGGAGTAACAAAATCTTGACAACAAACTACCTTCCATAATGACAAGGCTACCATCCATTAGAGTAACAAAAATCTCGAAAACAGACTACCTTCCATTTTGACAAGGCTACAATCCATTGGAGTAATGAAAATATCAACAAGAGACTACCTTCCATAATGACAAGGCTACCATCCATTGGAGTAACAAAAATCTCGCCAACAGACTACACTTCCATAATGACAAGGCTACCATCAATTGGAGTAACAAAATCTCGACAACAAACTACCTTCCATAATGACAAGGCTACCATCCATTGGAGTAACAAAAATATCAACAACAAACTACCTTCCATAATGACAAGGCTACCATCCATTAGAGTGACAAAAATATCGACAATAGACTACCTTCCATAATGACAAGGCTACCATTCATCGGAGTAACAAAAATATCAACAATAGACTACCTTCCATAATGAGTAGGCTACCATCCATTGGAATAACAAAGATATCGACAACAAACAACCTTCTATAATGACAATGCTACAATCCATTGGAATAGAAAAAATCTCGACAACAAACTACCTTCCATAATGACAAGGCTACCATCCATTGGAGTAACATAAATCTCGACAATAGTCTACCTTCCATAATGACAAGGCTACCACCATTGGGGTAAGAAAAATCTCGACAATAGACTACGTTCCATAATGACAAGGCTACTATCCACTGGAGTAACAAAAATCTCGACAACAAACTACCTTCCATAATGATAAGGCTACCATCCATTGGAATAACAAAAATATCGACAACAAACTATGTTCCATAATGACAAGGCTACAATCCATTGGAGTAACAAAAATATCAACAACAGACTACCTTCCATAATGACAAGGCTACCATCCATTGGAGTAAAAAAAATCTCGAAATCAGACTACCTTCCATAATGACAAGTCTACCATCCATTGGAGAGACAAAAATCTCGACAATAGACTACCTTCCATAATGACTAGGCTACCATCCATTAGAGTAACAAAGATATCGACAACAGACTACCTTCTATAATGACAAGGCTACCATACATTACAATAACAAATATCTCGACAACAAACTACCTTCCATAATGACAAGGCTACCAAACAATGTAGTAACAAAAATCTTGACAACAGTGTACCTTCCATAATGACAAGGCTACCATCCATTGGAGTAAGAAAAATCTTGACAATAGACTACCTTCCATAATGATAAGGCTATCATCCATTGGAGTAACAAAAATTTCGACAACAAACTACCTTCGATAATGACAAGGCTACCATTCATTGGAGTAATAAAAATCTCGCCAACAATCTACATTCCATAATGACACGTCTACCATCCATTGGAGTGACAAAAATCTCGACAACATACTACCTTCCATAATGACAAGGCTACCATCCATTGGAGTAACGAAAATATCGACAACAGACTACCTTCCATAATGACAGGGATACCATCCATTGGAGTAACAAAAATCGCAAAAACAGACTGTCTTCCATAATGACATAGCTACCATCCATTGGAGTGACAAAAATCTCGACAATAGACTACCTTCCATAATGACAAGGCTATAATCCATTGGAGTAACAAAAATATCGACAACAGACTACCTTATATAATGACAAGGCTACCATTCATTGTAATAACAAATATCTGGACAACAAACTACCTTCCATAATGACAAGGCTACCTTACATTGTAGTAACAAAAATCTCGACAACAGTCTACATTCCATAATGCCAAGGCTACCATCCATTGGAGTAACAAAAATCCCGACAATAGACTACCTTCCATAATGACAAGGCTACCATCCATTGGAGTAACAAAAATCTCGACACCAAACTACCTTCGATAATGACAAGGCTACCATCCATTAGAGTATGAAAAATCTCGACAACAGACTACCTTCCATAATGACAACGCTACAATCCATTAGACTAACAAAAATCTCGACAGCAGACTACCTTTCATAATGAAAAGGCTACAATCCATTGGAGTAATGAAAATATCATCAAGAGACTACCTTCCATAATGACAAGGATACCATGCATTGGAGTGACAAAAATCTCGACAATAGACCACCTTCCAAAATGACAAGGCTACCATCCATTGGAGTAACAAAATCTAGACAACAAACTACCTTCCATAATGACAAGGCTACCATCCATTGGAGTAACAAAAATCTCGACAACAAACTACCTTCCATAATGACAAGGCTACAATCCATTAGAGTTACAAAAATATCTACAATATACTACCTTCCATAATGACAAGGCTACCATCCATTGGAGTAACAAAAATATCGACAACAGACTACCTTCCATAATGACAAGGCTACAATCAATTGGAGTAACAAAAATATCGACAACAGACTACCATCCATAATGACAAGGCTACCATCCATTGGAGTACCAAAAATCTCGAAAATAGACTACCTTCCATAACGACAAGGCTACCATCCATTGGAGTTACAAAAATCTCGACAATAGACTACCTTCCATAATGACTAGGCTATCATCCATTAGAGTAACAAAGATATCGATAACAAACTACCTTCTATAATGGCAAGGCTACCATGCATTGGAGAAATGAAAATATCAATAAGAGACTAGCTTCCATAATGACAAGGCTACCATCCATTCGAGTAACAAAAATCTCGCCGACAGACTACCTTCCATAATGACAAGGCTACCATCCATTAGAGTGACAAAAATCACGACAATAGACAACCTTCCATAATGATAAGGCTACCATCCATTGGAGTAACAAAATCTTGACAACAAACTACCTTCCATAATTACAAGGCTACCATCCATTGGAGTAACAAAAATCTCGACAACAAACTACCTTCCATAATGACAAGGCTACCATCCATTAGAGTGACAAAAATATCTACAATAGACTACCTTCCATAATTACAAGGCTACCATCCATTGGAGTAACAAAAATCTCGACAACAGACTACCTTCCATAATGACAAGGCTACCATCCATTGGAGTATGGAAAATCTCGACAACAAACTACCTTCCATAATGATAAGGCTATCATCCATTAGAGCAACAAAAAATTTGACAACAAACTACCTTCGATAATGACAAGGCTACCATCCATTAGAGTAACAAAAATCCCGACAACAAACTACCTTCCATATTGACAAGGCTACCATCCATTGGAGTAATGAAAATATCAACAAGAGACTACCTTCCATAATGACAAGGCTACCATCCATTGGAGTAACAAAAATCTCGCCAACAATCTACCTTCCATAATGACACGGCTACCATCCATTGGAGTGACAAAAATCTCGACAACAAACTACCTTCCATAATGACAAGGCTACCATCCATTGGAGTAACGAAAATATCGACAACAGACTACCTTCCATAATGATAAGGCTACCATCCATTGGAGTAACAAAAATCGCAAAAACAGACTATCTTCCATAATGACAAGGCTACCATCCATTGGAGTGACAAAAATCTCGACAATAGACTACCTTCCATAATGACCAGGCTACAATCCATTGGAGTAACAAAAATCTCGACAACAGTCTACCTTCCATAATGCCAAGGCTACCATCCATTGGAGTAACAAAAATCTCGACAATAGACTACCTTCCATAATGACAAGGCTACCATCCATTGGAGTAACAAAAATCTCGACAACAAACTACCTTCGATAATGACAAGGCTACCATCCATTAGAGTATGAAAAATCTCAACAACAGACTACCTTCCATAATGACAAGGCTACAATCCATTACACTAACAAAAATCTCGACAATAGACTACCTTCCATAATGAAAAGGCTACAATCTATTGGAGTAATGAAAATATCATCAAGAGACTACCTTCCATAATGACAAGGATACCATGCATTGGAGTAATGAAAATATCAACAAGAGACTACCTTCCATAATGACAAGGCTACCATCCATTCGAGTAACAAAAATCTCGCCAACAGACTACCTTCCATAATGACAAGGCTACCATCCATTGGAGTGACAAAAATCTCGACAATAGACTACCTTCCATAATGACAAGGCTACCATCCATTGGAGTAATAAAATCTCGACAACAAACTACCTTCCATAATGACAAGGCTTCCATCCATTGGAGTAACAAAAATCTCGACAACAAACTACCTTCCATAATGACAAGGCTACAATCCATTAGAGTAACAAAAATATCTACAATAGACTACCTTCCATAATGACAAGGCTACCATCCATTGGAGTAACAAAAATATCGACAACAGACTACCTTCCATAATGACAAGGCTACCATCCATTGGAGTACCAAAAATCTCGAAAACAGACTACCTTCCATAATGACAAGGCTACCATCCATTGGAGTGACAAAAATCTCGATAATAGACTACCTTCCATAATGACTAGGCAACCATCCATTATAGTAACAAAGATATCGACAACAGATTACCTTCTATAATGACAAGGATACCATACATTTCAATAACAAAAATCTCGACAACAAACTACCTTCCATAATTACAAGGCTACCATCCATTGGAGTGACAAAAATCTCGACAATAGACTACCTTCCATAATGACTAGGCTATCATCCATTAGAGTAACAAAGATATCGATAACAAACTACCTTCTATAATGACAAGGCTACCATGCATTGGAGTAATGAAAATATCAACAAGAGACTACCTTCCATAATGACAAGGCTACCATCCATTCGAGTAACAAAAATCTCGCCGACAGACTACCTTCCATAATGACAAGGTTACCATCCATTGGAGTAACAAAAATCCCGACAACAAACTACCTTCCATAATGACAAGGCTACCATCCATTAGAGTGACAAAAATATCTACAATAGACTACCTTCCATAATTACAAAGCTACCATCCATTAGAGTAACAAAAATCTCGACAACAGACTACCTTCCATAATGACAAGGCTACCATGCATTAGAGTACGGGTAATCTCGACAACAAACTACCTACCATAATGACAAGGCTACCATCCATTAGAGTGACAAAAATATCTACAATAGACTACCTTCCATAATGACAAAGCTACTATCCATTAGAGTAACAAAAATCTCGACAACAAACTACCTTTCATAATGATAAGGCTACCATCCATTGGAGTAACAAAAATATCGACAACAGACTACCTTCTATAATGACAAGGCTACCATTCATTGTAATAACAAATATCTGGACAACAAACTACCTTCCATAATGACAAGGCTACCTTACATTGTAGTAACAAAAATCTCGACAATAGACTACCTTCCATAATGACAAGGCTATAATCCATTGGAGTAACAAAAATATCGACAACAGACTACCTTCTATAATGACAAGGCTACCATTCATTGTAATAACAAATATCTGGACAACAAACTACCTTCCATAATGACAAGGCTACCTTACATTGTAGTAACAAAAATCTCGACAACAGTCTACATTCCATAATGCCAAGGCTACCATCCATTGGAGTAACAAAAATCCCGACAATAGACTACCTTCCATAATGACAAGGCTACCATCCATTGGAGTAACAAAAATCTCGACAACAAACTACCTTCGATAATGACAAGGCTACCATCCATTAGAGTATGAAAAATCTCGACAACAGACTACCTTCCATAATGACAACGCTACAATCCATTAGACTAACAAAAATCTCGACAGCAGACTACCTTTCATAATGAAAAGGCTACAATCCATTGGAGTAATGAAAATATCATCAAGAGACTACCTTCCATAATGACAAGGATACCATGCATTGGAGTGACAAAAATCTCGACAATAGACCACCTTCCAAAATGACAAGGCTACCATCCATTGGAGTAACAAAATCTAGACAACAAACTACCTTCCATAATGACAAGGCTACCATCCATTGGAGTAACAAAAATCTCGACAACAAACTACCTTCCATAATGACAAGGCTACAATCCATTAGAGTTACAAAAATATCTACAATATACTACCTTCCATAATGACAAGGCTACCATCCATTGGAGTAACAAAAATATCGACAACAGACTACCTTCCATAATGACAAGGCTACAATCAATTGGAGTAACAAAAATATCGACAACAAACTACCATCCATAATGACAAGGCTACCATCCATTGGAGTACCAAAAATCTCGAAAATAGACTACCTTCCATAACGACAAGGCTACCATCCATTGGAGTTACAAAAATCTCGACAATAGACTACCTTCCATAATGACTAGGCTATCATCCATTAGAGTAACAAAGATATCGATAACAAACTACCTTCTATAATGGCAAGGCTACCATGCATTGGAGAAATGAAAATATCAATAAGAGACTAGCTTCCATAATGACAAGGCTACCATCCATTCGAGTAACAAAAATCTCGCCGACAGACTACCTTCCATAATGACAAGGCTACCATCCATTAGAGTGACAAAAATCACGACAATAGACAACCTTCCATAATGATAAGGCTACCATCCATTGGAGTAACAAAATCTTGACAACAAACTACCTTCCATAATTACAAGGCTACCATCCATTGGAGTAACAAAAATCTCGACAACAAACTACCTTCCATAATGACAAGGCTACCATCCATTAGAGTGACAAAAATATCTACAATAGACTACCTTCCATAATTACAAGGCTACCATCCATTGGAGTAACAAAAATCTCGACAACAGACTACCTTCCATAATGACAAGGCTACCATCCATTGCAGTATGGAAAATCTCGACAACAAACTACCTTCCATAATGATAAGGCTATCATCCATTAGAGCAACAAAAAATTTGACAACAAACTACCTTCGATAATGACAAGGCTACCATCCATTAGAGTAACAAAAATCTCGACAACAAACTACCTTCCATATTGACAAGGCTACCATCCATTGGAGTAATGAAAATATCAACAAGAGACTACCTTCCATAATGACAAGGCTACCATCCATTGGAGTAACAAAAATCTCGCCAACAATCTACCTTCCATAATGACACGGCTACCATCCATTGGAGTGACAAAAATCTCGACAACAAACTACCTTCCATAATGACAAGGCTACCATCCATTGGAGTAACGAAAATATCGACAACAGACTACCTTCCATAATGATAAGGCTACCATCCATTGGAGTAACAAAAATCGCAAAAACAGACTATCTTCCATAATGACAAGGCTACCATCCATTGGAGTGACAAAAATCTCGACAATAGACTACCTTCCATAATGCCAAGGCTACCATCCATTGGAGTAACAAAAATCTCGACAATAGACTACCTTCCATAATGACAAGGCTACCATCCATTGGAGTAACAAAAATCTCGACAACAAACTACCTTCGATAATGACAAGGCTACCATCCATTAGAGTATGAAAAATCTCAACAACAGACTACCTTCCATAATGACAAGGCTACAATCCATTAGACTAACAAAAATCTCGACAATAGACTACCTTTCATAATGAAAAGGCTACAATCCATTGGAGTAATGAAAATATCATCAAGAGACTACCTTCCATAATGACAAGGATACCATGCATTGGAGTGACAAAAATCTCGACAATAGACCACCTTCCAAAATGACAAGGCTACCATCCATTGGAGTAACAAAATCTAGACAACAAACTACCTTCCATAATGACAAGGCTACCATCCATTGGAGTAACAAAAATCTCGACAACAAACTACCTTCCATAATGACAAGGCTACAATCCATTAGAGTTACAAAAATATCTACAATATACTACCTTCCATAATGACAAGGCTACCATCCATTGGAGTAACAAAAATATCGACAACAGACTACCTTCCATAATGACAAGGCTACAATCAATTGGAGTAACAAAAATATCGACAACAAACTACCATCCATAATGACAAGGCTACCATCCATTGGAGTACCAAAAATCTCGAAAATAGACTACCTTCCATAACGACAAGGCTACCATCCATTGGAGTTACAAAAATCTCGACAATAGACTACCTTCCATAATGACTAGGCTATCATCCATTAGAGTAACAAAGATATCGATAACAAACTACCTTCTATAATGGCAAGGCTACCATGCATTGGAGAAATGAAAATATCAATAAGAGACTAGCTTCCATAATGACAAGGCTACCATCCATTCGAGTAACAAAAATCTCGCCGACAGACTACCTTCCATAATGACAAGGCTACCATCCATTAGAGTGACAAAAATCACGACAATAGACAACCTTCCATAATGATAAGGCTACCATCCATTGGAGTAACAAAATCTTGACAACAAACTACCTTCCATAATTACAAGGCTACCATCCATTGGAGTAACAAAAATCTCGACAACAAACTACCTTCCATAATGACAAGGCTACCATCCATTAGAGTGACAAAAATATCTACAATAGACTACCTTCCATAATTACAAGGCTACCATCCATTGGAGTAACAAAAATCTCGACAACAGACTACCTTCCATAATGACAAGGCTACCATCCATTGCAGTATGGAAAATCTCGACAACAAACTACCTTCCATAATGATAAGGCTATCATCCATTAGAGCAACAAAAAATTTGACAACAAACTACCTTCGATAATGACAAGGCTACCATCCATTAGAGTAACAAAAATCTCGACAACAAACTACCTTCCATATTGACAAGGCTACCATCCATTGGAGTAATGAAAATATCAACAAGAGACTACCTTCCATAATGACAAGGCTACCATCCATTGGAGTAACAAAAATCTCGCCAACAATCTACCTTCCATAATGACACGGCTACCATCCATTGGAGTGACAAAAATCTCGACAACAAACTACCTTCCATAATGACAAGGCTACCATCCATTGGAGTAACGAAAATATCGACAACAGACTACCTTCCATAATGATAAGGCTACCATCCATTGGAGTAACAAAAATCGCAAAAACAGACTATCTTCCATAATGACAAGGCTACCATCCATTGGAGTGACAAAAATCTCGACAATAGACTACCTTCCATAATGCCAAGGCTACCATCCATTGGAGTAACAAAAATCTCGACAATAGACTACCTTCCATAATGACAAGGCTACCATCCATTGGAGTAACAAAAATCTCGACAACAAACTACCTTCGATAATGACAAGGCTACCATCCATTAGAGTATGAAAAATCTCAACAACAGACTACCTTCCATAATGACAAGGCTA
This sequence comes from Vicia faba, assembly GCA_948472305.1. Taxonomy (NCBI): domain Eukaryota; kingdom Viridiplantae; phylum Streptophyta; class Magnoliopsida; order Fabales; family Fabaceae; genus Vicia; species Vicia faba. The sequence goes on from OX451738.1 coordinate 765,136,266, forward strand.
CAATCCATTAGACTAACAAAAATCTCGACAATAGACTACCTTCCATAATGAAAAGGCTACAATCTATTGGAGTAATGAAAATATCATCAAGAGACTACCTTCCATAATGACAAGGATACCATGCATTGGAGTAATGAAAATATCAACAAGAGACTACCTTCCATAATGACAAGGCTACCATCCATTCGAGTAACAAAAATCTCGCCAACAGACTACCTTCCATAATGACAAGGCTACCATCCATTGGAGTGACAAAAATCTCGACAATAGACTACCTTCCATAATGACAAGGCTACCATCCATTGGAGTAATAAAATCTCGACAACAAACTACCTTCCATAATGACAAGGCTTCCATCCATTGGAGTAACAAAAATCTCGACAACAAACTACCTTCCATAATGACAAGGCTACAATCCATTAGAGTAACAAAAATATCTACAATAGACTACCTTCCATAATGACAAGGCTACCATCCATTGGAGTAACAAAAATATCGACAACAGACTACCTTCCATAATGACAAGGCTACCATCCATTGGAGTACCAAAAATCTCGAAAACAGACTACCTTCCATAATGACAAGGCTACCATCCATTGGAGTGACAAAAATCTCGATAATAGACTACCTTCCATAATGACTAGGCAACCATCCATTATAGTAACAAAGATATCGACAACAGATTACCTTCTATAATGACAAGGATACCATACATTTCAATAACAAAAATCTCGACAACAAACTACCTTCCATAATTACAAGGCTACCATCCATTGGAGTGAGAAAAATCTCGACAATAGACTACCTTCCATAATGACTAGGCTATCATCCATTAGAGTAACAAAGATATCGATAACAAACTACCTTCTATAATGACAAGGCTACCATGCATTGGAGTAATGAAAATATCAACAAGAGACTACCTTCCATAATGACAAGGCTACCATCCATTCGAGTAACAAAAATCTCGCCGACAGACTACCTTCCATAATGACAAGGTTACCATCCATTGGAGTAACAAAAATCCCGACAACAAACTACCTTCCATAATGACAAGGCTACCATCCATTAGAGTGACAAAAATATCTACAATAGACTACCTTCCATAATTACAAGGCTACCATCCATTAGAGTAACAAAAATCTCGACAACAGACTACCTTCCATAATGACAAGGCTACCATCCATTAGAGTACGGGTAATCTCGACAACAAACTACCTACCATAATGACAAGGCTACCATCCATTAGAGTGACAAAAATATCTACAATAGACTACCTTCCATAATGACAAAGCTACTATCCATTAGAGTAACAAAAATCTCGACAACAAACTACCTTTCATAATGATAAGGCTACCATCCATTGGAGTGACAAAAATATCGGCAACAAACTATGTTCCATAATGACAAGGCTACAATCCATTGGAGTAACAAAAATCTTGACAACAGACTACCTTCCATAATGACAAGGCTACCATCCATTAGAGTAACAAAAATCTCGAAAACAGACTACCTTCCATTTTGACAAGGCTACAATCCATTGGAGTAATGAAAATATAAACAAGAGACTACCTTCTATAATTACAAGGCTACCATCCTTTGGAGTAACAAAAATCTCGCCAACAGACTACACTTCCATAATGACAAGGCTACCATCCATTGAAGTGACAAAAATCTCCACAATAGACTACCTTATATAATGACAAGGCTACCATCAATTGGAGTAACAAAATCTCGACAACAAACTACCTTCCTTAATGACAAGGCTACCATCCATTGGAGTAACAAAAATATCGACAACAAACTACCTTCCATAATGACAAGGCTACCATCCATTAGAGTGACAAAAATATCGACAATAGACTACCTTCCATAATGACAAGGCTACCATTCATCGGAGTAACAAAAATATCAACAATCGACTACCTTCCATAATGAGTAGGCTACCATCCATTGGAGTAACAAAGATATCGACAACAAACAACCTTCTATAATGACAATGCTACAATCCATTGGAATAGAAAAAATCTCGACAACAAACTACCTTCCATAATGACAAGGCTACCTTCCATTGGAGTAACATAAATCTCGACAACATACTACCTTCCATAATGACAAGGCTACCATCTATTGGAATAACAAAAATCTCGAGAACAGACTACCTTCCAAAATGACAAGGCTACCATCCATTAGAGTGACAAAAATCTCGACAACAGACTACCTTCCATATTTACAAGGCTACCATCCATTATAGTAACAAAAATCTCGACAATAGACTACCTTCCATAATGACAATGCTACCATTCATTGGAGTATCAAAAATATCGACAACAAACTACCTTCGATAATGACAAGACTACCATCCATTAGAGTAAAAAAAATCTCAACAAAAGACTACCTTCCATAATGAAAAGGCTACGATCCATTAGAGTAACAAAAATCTCGACAACAGACTACCTTCCATAATGACAAGGCTACCATCCATTGGAGTAATGAAAACTTCAACAAGAGACTACCTTCCATAATGACAAGGCTACCATGCATTGGAGTAATGAAAATATCAACAAGAGACTACCTTCCATAATGACAAGGCTACAATCCATTGGTGTAACAAAAATCTCGCCAACAGTCTACCTTCCATAATGATAAGGCTACCATCCATTGGAGTGACAAAAATATCGACAATAGACTACCTTCCATAATGACATGGCTACCATCCATTGGAGTGACAAAAATCTCGACCACATACTACCTTCCATAATAACAAGGCTAACATCCATTGGAGTAACGAAAATCTCGACAACAGTCTTCCTTATATAATGACAAGGCTACTATCCATTGGAGTAAAAAAAATCTCGACAACAAACTACCTTCCATAATGATAAGGCTACCATCCATTGGAATAACAAAAATATAGACAACAAACTATGTTCCATAATGACAAGGCTACAACCCGTTGGAGTAACAAAAATATCGACAACAAACTACCTTCGATAATGACAAGGCTACCATCCAATAGAGTAACAAAAATCTCGACAACAAACTACCTTCCATATTGACAAGGCTACGATCCATTAGAGTAACAAAAATCTCGACAATAGACTACCTTCCATAATGACAAGGCTACAATCCATTCGAGTAATGAAAATATCAACAAGAGACTACCTTCCATAATGACAAGGCTACCATCCATTGAAGTAACAAAAATCTCGCCAACAATCTACCTTCCATAATGACACGGCTACCATTCATTGGAGTGACAAAAATCTCGACAACATACTACCTTCCATAATGACAAGGCTACCATCCATTGGAGTAATGAAAATCTCAACAACAGACTACCTTCCATAATGACAAGGCTACCATCCATTGGAGTTACAAAAATCGCAAAAACAGACTATCTTCCATAATGACAAGGCTACCATCCATTGGAGTGATGAAAATCTCGACAATAGACTACCTTACATAATGACAAGGCTACCATCCATTGGAATAACAAAAATCTCGACAACAAACTACCTTCGATAATGACAAGGCTACCATCCATTAGAGTATGAAAAATCTCGACAACATACAACCTTCCATAATGACAAGGCTACGATCCATTAGACTAAAAAAAATCTCGACAACGGAGTACCTTCCATAATGACAAGGCTACAATCCATTGGAGTAATGAAAACATCAACAAGAGACTACCATCCATAATGACAAGGCTACCATGCATTGGAGTAATGAAAATATCAACAAGAGACTACCTTCCATATTGACAAGGCTACCATCCATTCGAGTAACAAAAATCTCGCCAACAAACTACCTTCCATAATCACAAGGCTACAATCCATTAGAGTGACAAAAATCTCGACAATAGACTACCTTCCATAATGACAAGGATACCATCCATTGGAGTAACAAAAATATCGACAACAAACTACCTTCCATAATGACAAGGCTACCATCCATTAGAGTGACAAAAATATCTACAATAGACTACCTTCCATAATGACAACGCTACCATCCATTAGAGTAACAAAAATCTCGACAACAGACTACCTTCCATAATGACAAGGCTACCATCCATTGGAGTACCGAAAATATCAACAACAAACTACCTACCACAATGACAAGGCTACCATACATTGTAGTAACAAAAATCTCGACAATAGTCTACCTTCCATAATGACAAGGCTACCATCCATTGGGGTAAGAAAAATCTCGACAATAGACTACCTTCCATAATGACAAGGCTACTATCCACTGGAGTAACAAAAATCTCGACAACCAAGTACCTTCCATAATGATAAGGCTACCATCCATTGGAATAACAAAAATATCGACAACAAACTATGTTCCATAATGACAAGGCTACAATCCATTGGAGTAACAAAAATATCAACAATAGACTACCTTCCATAATGACAAGGCTACCATCCATTGGAGTAACAAAAATCTCTAAAACAGACTACCTTCCATAATGACAAGGCTACCATCCATTGGAGTGACAAAAATCTCGACAATAGACTACCTTCCATAATGACTAGGATAACATCCATGAGAGTAACAAAGATATCGACAACAGACTACCTTCTATAATGACAAGGCTACCATACATTGCAATAACAAAAAGCTCGACAACAAACTACCTTCAATAATGACAAGGCTACCATACATTGTAGTAACAAAAATCTCGACAACAGTCTACCTTCCATAATGACAAGGCTACCATCCATTGGACTAACAAAAATCTCGACAATAGAGTACCTTCCATATTGACAAGGCCATGATCCATTAGAGTAACAAAAATCTCGATAATAGACTACCTTCCATAATGACAAGGCTACCATGTATTGGAGTAATGAAAATATCAACAAGAGACTACCTTCCATAATGAGAAGGCTACCATCCATTGGAGTAACAAAAATCTCGCAAACAATCTACCTTCCATAATGACAAGGCTACCATCCATTGGAGTAACGAAAATCTCGACAACATACTACCTTCCATAATGACAAGGCTACCATCCATTGGAGTAATGAAAATCTCAACAACAGACTACCTTCCATAATGACAAGGCTACCATCCATTGGAGTTACAAAAATCGCAAAAACAGACTATCTTCCATAATGACAAGGCTACCATCCATTGGAGTGATGAAAATCTCGACAATAGACTACCTTACATAATGACAAGGCTACCATCCATTGGAATAACAAAAATCTCGACAACAAACTACCTTCGATAATGACAAGGCTACCATCCATTAGAGTATGAAAAATCTCGACAACATACTAGCTTCCATAATGACAAGGCTACGATCCATTAGACTAAAAAAAATCTCGACAACGGAGTACCTTCCATAATGACAAGGCTACAATCCATTGGAGTAATGAAAACATCAACCAGAGACTACCTTCCATAATGACAAGGCTACCATGCATTGGAGTAATGAAAATATCAACAAGAGACTACCTTCCATATTGACAAGGCTACCATCCATTCGAGTAACAAAAATCTCGCCAACAGACTACCTTCCATAATCACAAGGCTACAATCCATTAGAGTGACAAAAATCTCGACAATAGACTACCTTCCATAATGACAAGGATACCATCCATTGGAGTAACAAAAATATCGACAACAAACTACCTTCCATAATGACAAGGCTACCATCCATTAGAGTGCCAAAAATATCTACAATAGACTACCTTCCATAATGACAAGGCTACCATCCATTAGAGTAACAAAAATCTCGACAACAGACTACCTTCCATAATGACAAGGCTACCATCCATTGGAGTACCGAAAATATCAACAACAAACTACCTACCACAATGACAAGGCTACCATACATTGTAGTAACAAAAATCTCGACAATAGTCTACCTTCCATAATGACAAGGCTACCATCCATTGGGGTAACAAAAATCTCGACAATAGACTACCTTCCATAATGACAAGGCTACTATCCACTGGAGTAACAAAAATCTCGACAACCAAGTACCTTCCATAATGATAAGGCTACCATCCATTGGAATAACAAAAATATCGACAACAAACTATGTTCCATAATGACAAGGCTACAATCCATTGGAGTAACAAAAATATCAACAATAGACTACCTTCCATAATGACAAGGCTACCATCCATTGGAGTAACAAAAATCTCTAAAACAGACTACCTTCCATAATGACAAGGCTACCATCCATTGGAGTGACAAAAATCTCGACAATAGACTACCTTCCATAATGACTAGGATACCATCCATGAGAGTAACAAAGATATCGACAACAGACTACCTTCTATAATGACAAGGCTACCATACATTGCAATAACAAAAAGCTCGACAACAAACTACCTTCAATAATGACAAGGCTACCATACATTGTAGTAACAAAAATCTCGACAACAGTCTACCTTCCATAATGACAAGGCTACCATCCATTGGACTAACAAAAATCTTGACAATAGAGTACCTTCCATATTGACAAGGCCATGATCCATTAGAGTAACAAAAATCTCGATAATAGACTACCTTCCATAATGACAAGGCTACCATGTATTGGAGTAATGAAAATATCAACAAGAGACTACCTTCCATAATGAGAAGGCTACCATCCATTGGAGTAACAAAAATCTCGCAAACAATCTACCTTCCATAATGACAAGGCTACCATCCATTGGAGTAACGAAAATCTCGACAACAGAATACCATCCATAATGACAAGGCTACCATCCATTGGAGTAACAAAAATCGCAAAAATAGACTATATTCCATAATGATAAGGCTACCATCCATTGGAGTGACAAAAATCTCGACAATAGACTACAATCCATAGTTACAAGGCTACTATCCATTGGAGTAACAAAAATCTCGACAACAAACTACCTTCGATAATGACAAGGCTACCATCCATTAGAGTATGAAAAATCTCGACAACATACTACCTTCCATAATGACAAGGCTACGATCCATTAGACTAAAAAAAATCTCGACAACGGAGTACCTTCCATAATGACAAGGCTACAATCCATTGGAGTAATGAAAACATCAACAAGAGACTACCTTCCATAATGACAAGGCTATCATGCATTGGAGTAATGAAAATATCAACAAGAGACTACCTTCCATATTGACAAGGCTACCATCCATTCGAGTAACAAAAATCTCGCCAACAGACTACCTTCCATAATCACAAGGCTACAATCCATTAGAGTGGCAAAAATCTCGACAATAGACTACCTTCCATAATGACAAGGCTACCATTCATTGGAGTAACAAAAATATCGACAACAAACTACCTTCCATAATGACAAGGCTACCATCCATTAGAGTGACAAAAATATCTACAATAGACTACCTTCCATAATGACAAGGCTACCATCCATTAGAGTAACAAAAATCTCGACAACAGACTACCTTCCATAATGACAAGGCTACCATCCATTGGCGTACCGAAAATATCAACAACAAACTACCTACCACAATGACAAGGCTACCATACATTGTAGTAACAAAAATCTCGACAATAGTCTACCTTCCATAATGACAAGTCTACCATCCATTGGGGTAAGAAAAATCTCGACAATAGACTACCTTCCATAATGACAAGGCTACTATCCATTGGAGTAACAAAAATCTCGACAACAAACTACCTTCCATAATGATAAGGCTACCATCCATTGGAATAACAAAAATATCGACAACAAACTATGTTCCATAATGACAAGGCTACAATCCATTGGAGTAACAAAAATATCAACAACAGACTACCTTCCATAATGACAAGGCTACCATCCGTTGGAGTAAAAAAAATCTCGAAATCAGACTACCTTCCATAATGACAAGTCTACAATCCATTGGAGTGACAAAAATCTCGACAATAGACTACCTTCCATAATGACTAGGCTACCATCCATTAGAGTAACAAAGATATCGACAACAGACTACCTTCTATAATGACAAGGCTACCATACATTACAATAACAAATATCTCGACAACAAACTACCTTCCATAATGACAAGGCTACCATACATTGTAGTAACAAAAATCTCGACAATAGTCTACCTTCCATAATGACAAGGCTACCATCCATTGGGGTAAGAAAAATCTCGACAATAGACTACCTTCCATAATGATAAGGCTATCATCCATTGGAGTAACAAAAATTTCGACAACAAACTACCTTCGATAAAGACAAGGCTACCATCCATTGAAGTAATAAAAATCTCGCCAACAATCTACATTCCATAATGACACGGCTACCATCCATTGGAGTGACAAAAATCTCGACAACATACTACCTTCCATAATGACAAGGCTACCATCCATTGGAGTAACGAAAATATCGACAACAGACTACCTTCCATAATGACAGGGATACCATCCATTGGAGTAACAAAAATCGCAAAAACAGACTGTCTTCCATAATGACATAGCTACCATCCATTGGAGTGACAAAAATCTCGACAATACTACCTTCCATAATGACAAGTCTACAATCCATTGGAGTAACAAAAATATCGACAACAGACTACCTTCTATAATGACAAGGCTACCATTCATTGTAATAACAAATATCTGGACAACAAACTACCTTCCATAATGACAAGGCTACCTTACATTGTAGTAACAAAAATCTCGACAACAGTCTACATTCCATAATGCCAAGGCTACCATCCATTGGAGTAACAAAAATCCCGACAATAGACTACCTTCCATAATGACAAGGCTAACATCCATTGGAGTAACGAAAATCTCGAGAACAAACTACCTTCGATAATGACAAGGATACCATCCATTAGAGTATGAAAAATATCGACAACAGACTACCTTCCATAATGACAACGCTACAATCCATTAGACTAACAAAAATCTCGACACCAGACTACCTTTCATAATGAATAGGCTAAAATCCATTGGAGTAATGAAAATATCATCAAGAGACTACCTTCCATAATGACAAGGATACCATGCATTGGAGTGACAAAAATCTCGAGAATAGACCACCTTCCATAATGACAAGGCTACCATCCATTGGAGTAACAAAATCTAGACAACAAACTACCTTTCATAATGACAAGGCTACCATCCATTGGAGTAACAAAAATCTCGACAACAAACTACCTTCGATAATGACAAGGCTACCATCCATTAGAGTATGAAAAATCTCGACAACAGACTACCTTCCATAATGACAAGGCTACAATCCATTAGACTTACAAAAATCCCGACAATAGACTACCTTCCATAATGACAAGGATACCATGCATTGGAGTAATTAAAATATGAACAAGAGACTAACTTCCATAATGACAAGGCTACCATCCATTGGAGTACCAAAAATCTCGAAAACAGACTACCTTCCATAATGACAAGGCTATCATCCATTGGAGTAACAAAGATATCAATAACAAACTACCTTCTATAATGACAAGGCTACCATGCATTGGAGTAATGAAAATATCAACAAGAGACTACCTTCCATAATGACAAGGCTACCATCCATTCGAGTAACAAAAATCTCGCCGACAGACTACCTTCCATAATGACAAGTCTACCATCCATTGGAGTGACAAAAATCACGACAATAGACAACCTTCCATAATGATAAGGCTACCATCCATTGGAGTAACAAAATCTTGACAACAAACTACCTTCCATAATGACAAGGCTACCATCCATTGGAGTAACAAAAATCTCGACAACAAACTACCTTCCATAATGACAAGGATACCATCCATTTGAGTGACAAAAATATCTACAATAGACTACCTTCCATAATTACAAGGCTACCATCCATTGGAGTAACAAAAATCTCGACAACAGACTACCTTCCATAATGACAAGGCTACCATCCATTGGAGTATGGAAAATCTCGACAACAAACTACCTTCCATAATGATAAGGCTATCATCCATTAGAGCAACAAAAAATTTGACAACAAACTACCTTCGATAATGACAAGGCTACCATCCATTAGAGTAACAAAAATCTCGACAACAAACTACCTTCCATATTGACAAGGCTACGATCCATTAGAGTAACAAAAATCTCGATAATAGACTACCTTCCATAATGACAAGGACACCATCCATTGGAGTAATGAAAATATCAACAAAAGACTACCTTCCATAATGACAAGGCTCCCATCCATTGGAGTAACAAAAATCTCGCCAACAATCTACCTTCCATAATGACACGGCTACCATCCATTGGAGTGACAAAAATCTCGACAACAAACTACCTTCCATAATGACAAGGCTACCATCCATTGGAGTAACGAAAATATCGACAACAGACTACCTTCCATAATGACAAGGCTACCATCCATTGGAGTAACAAAAATCGCAAAAACAGACTATATTTCATAATGACAAGGCTACCGTCCATTGGAGTGAAAAAAATCTTGACAATAGACTACCTTCCATAATTACAAGGCTACAATCCATTGGAGTAACAAAAATCTCGACAACAGACTACCTTCCATAATGACAAGGCTACAATCCATTAGACTAACAAAAATCCCGACAATAGACTACCTTCCATAATGACAAGGATACCATGCATTGGAGTAATGAAAATATCAACAAGAGACTACCTTCCATAATGACAAGGCTACCATCCATTCGAGTAACAAAAATCTCGCCAACAGACTACCTTCCATAATGACAAGGCTACCATCCATTGGAGTGACAAAAATCTCGACAATAGACTACCTTCCATAATGACAAGGCTACCATCCATTGGAGTAATAAAATCTCGACAACAAACTACCTTCCATAATGACAAGGCTTCTATCCATTGGAGTAACAAAAATCTCGACAACAAACTACCTTCCATAATGACAAGGCTACAATCCATTAGAGTGAAAAAATATCTACAATAGACTACCTTCCATAACGACAAGGCTACCATCCATTGGAGTAACAAAAATATCGACAACAGACTACCTTCCATAATGACAAGGCTACCATCCATTGGAGTACCAAAAATCTCGAAAACAGACTACCTTCCATAATGACAAGGCTACCATCCATTGGAGTGACAAAAATCTCGACAATAGACTACCTTCCATAATGACTAGGCTACCATCCATTATAGTAACAAAGATTTCGACAACAGATTACCTTCTATAATGACAAGGATACCATACATTGCAATAACAAAAATCTCGACAACAAACTACCTTCCATAATTACAAGGCTACCATCCATTGGAGTGACAAAAATCTCGACAATAGACTACCTTCCATAATGACTAGGCTATCATCCATTAGAGTAACAAAGATATCGATAACAAACTACCTTCTATAATGACAAGGCTACCATGCATTGGAGTAATGAAAATATCAACAAGAGACTACCTTCCATAATGACAAGGCTACCATCCATTCGAGTAACAAAAATCTCGCCGAGAGACTACCTTCCATAATGACAAGGTTACCATCCATTGGAGTAACAAAAATCTCTACAACAAACTACCTTCCATAATGACAAGGCTACCATCCATTAGAGTGACAAAAATATCTACAATAGACTACCTTCCATAAATACAAGGCTACCATCCATTAGAGTAACAAAAATCTCGACAACAGACTACCTTCCATAATGACAAGGCTACCATCCATTGGAGTACGGGTAATCTCGACAACAAACTACCTACCATAATGAAAAGGCTACCATCCATTAGAGTGACAAAAATATCTACAATAGACTACCTTCCATAATTACAAGGCTACTATCCATTAGAGTAACAAAAATCTCGACAACAAACTACCTTTCATAATGATAAGGCTACCATCCATTGGAATAACAAAAATATCGGCAACAAACTATGTTCCATAATGACAAGGCTACAATCCATTGGAGTAACAAAAATATCGACAACAGACTGCCTTCCATAATGACAAGGCTACCATCCATTGGAGTAACAAAAATCTCGAAAACAGACTGCCTTCCATAATGACAAGGCTACCATCCATTGGAGTGACAAAAATCTCGACAATAGACTACCTTCCATAATGACTAGGCTACCATCCATTATAGTAACAAAGACATCGACATAAGACTACCTTCTATAATGACAAGGCTACCATACATTGCAATAACAAAAATCTCGACAACAAACTACCTTCCATAATTACAAGGCTACCATCCATTGGAGTGACAAAAATCTCGACAACAGTCTACCTTCCATAATGACAAGGCTACAATCCATTAGACTAACAAAAATCTCGATAATAGACTATCTTCCATAATGACAAGGCTACAATCCTTTGGAGTAATGAAAATATCATCAAGAGACTACCTTCCATAATGACAAGGCTACCATGCATTGGAGTAATGAAAATATCAACAAGAGACTACCTTCCATAATGACAAGGCTACCATCCATTTGAGTAACAAAAATATCGCCAACAGACTACCTACCAAAATGACAAGGCTACCATCCATTGGAGTGGCAAAAATCTCGACAATAGACTACCTTCCATAATGACAAGGCTACCATCCATTGGAGTAACAAATTCTCGACAACAAACTACCTTCCTTAATGACAAGGCTACCATCCATTGGAGTAACAAAAATCTCGACAACAAACTACCTTCCATAATGACAAGGCTACCATCCATTAGAGTGACAAAAATATCTACAATAGACTACCTTCCATAATGACAAGGCTACCATCCATTAGAGTAACAAAAATCTCGACAATAGACAACCTTCCATAATGACAAGGCTACCATCCATTGGAGTAACAAAAATCTCAAAAATAGACTACCTTCCATAATGACAAGGCTACCATCCATTGGAGTGACAAAAATCTCGACAATAGACTACCTTCCATAATGACTAGGCTACCATCCATTATAGCAACAAAGTCATCGACAAAAGACTACCTTCTATAATGACAAGGCTACCATCCATTGCAATAACAAAAATCTCGACAACAAACTACCTTCCATAATTACAAGGCTACCATCCATTGGAGTGACAAAAATCTCGATAATAGACTACCTTCCATAATGACAAGGCTACAATCCTTTGGAGTAATGAAAATATCATCAAGAGACTACCTTCCATAATGACAAGGCTACCTTGCATTGGAGTAACGAAAATATCAACAAGAGACTACCTTCCATAATGACAAGGCTACCATCCATTCGAGTAACAAAAATCTCGCCGACAGACTACCTTCCATAATGACAAGCTTACCATCCATTGGAGTAACAAAAATCTCGACAACAAACTACCTTCCATAATGACAAGGCTACCATCCATTAGAGTGACAAAAATATCTACAATAGACTATCTTCCATAATTACAAGGCTACCATCCATTAAAGTAACAAAAATCTCGACAACAGACTACCTTCCATAATGACAAGGCTACCATCCATTAGAGTACGGGTAATCTCGACAACAAACTACCTACCATAATGACAAGGCTACCATCCATTAGAGTGACAAAAATATCTACAATAGACTACCTTCCATAATGACAAAGCTACTATCCATTGGAGTAACAAAAATCTCGACAACAAACTAGCTTTCATACTGATAAGGCTACCATCCATTGGAATAAAAAAAATATCGGCAACAAACTATGTTCCATAATTACAAGGCTACAATCCATTGGAGTAACAAAAATATCGACAACAGACTACCTTCCATAATGACAAGGCTACCATCCATTGGAGTACCAAAAATCTCGAAAACAGACTACCTTCCATAATGACAAGGCTACCATCCATTGGAGTGACAAAAATCTCGACAATAGACTACCTTCCATAATGACTAGGCTACCATCCATTATAGTAACAAAGATATCGACAACAGATTACCTTCTATAATGACAAGGATACCATACATTGCAATAACAAAAATCTCGACAACAAACTACCTTCCATAATTACAAGGCTACCATCCATTGGAGTGACAAAAATCTCGACAACAGTCAACCTTCCATAATGACAAGTCTACAATCCATTAGACTAACAAAAATCTCGATAATAGACTACCTTTCATAATGACAAGGCTACAATCCTTTGGAGTAATGAAAATATCATCAAGAGACTACCTTCCATAATGACAAGGCTACCATGCATTGGAGTAATGAAAATATCAACAAGAGACTACCTTCCATAATGACAAGGCTACCATCCATTGGAGTAACGAAAATATCGACAACAGACTACCTTCCATAATGACAAGGCTACCATCCATTGGAGTAACAAAAATCGCAAAAACAGACTATATTTCATAATGACAAGGCTACCGTCCATTGGAGTGAAAAAAATCTTGACAATAGACTACCTTCCATAATTACAAGGCTACAATCCATTGGAGTAACAAAAATCTCGACAACAGACTACCTTCCATAATGACAAGGCTACAATCCATTAGACTAACAAAAATCCCGACAATAGACTACCTTCCATAATGACAAGGATACCATGCATTGGAGTAATGAAAATATCAACAAGAGACTACCTTCCATAATGACAAGGCTACCATCCATTCGAGTAACAAAAATCTCGCCAACAGACTACCTTCCATAATGACAAGGCTACCATCCATTGGAGTGACAAAAATCTCGACAATAGACTACCTTCCATAATGACAAGGCTACCATCCATTGGAGTAATAAAATCTCGACAACAAACTACCTTCCATAATGACAAGGCTTCTATCCATTGGAGTAACAAAAATCTCGACAACAAACTACCTTCCATAATGACAAGGCTACAATCCATTAGAGTGAAAAAATATCTACAATAGACTACCTTCCATAACGACAAGGCTACCATCCATTGGAGTAACAAAAATATCGACAACAGACTACCTTCCATAATGACAAGGCTACCATCCATTGGAGTACCAAAAATCTCGAAAACAGACTACCTTCCATAATGACAAGGCTACCATCCATTGGAGTGACAAAAATCTCGACAATAGACTACCTTCCATAATGACTAGGCTACCATCCATTATAGTAACAAAGATTTCGACAACAGATTACCTTCTATAATGACAAGGATACCATACATTGCAATAACAAAAATCTCGACAACAAACTACCTTCCATAATTACAAGGCTACCATCCATTGGAGTGACAAAAATCTCGACAATAGACTACCTTCCATAATGACTAGGCTATCATCCATTAGAGTAACAAAGATATCGATAACAAACTACCTTCTATAATGACAAGGCTACCATGCATTGGAGTAATGAAAATATCAACAAGAGACTACCTTCCATAATGACAAGGCTACCATCCATTCGAGTAACAAAAATCTCGCCGAGAGACTACCTTCCATAATGACAAGGTTACCATCCATTGGAGTAACAAAAATCTCTACAACAAACTACCTTCCATAATGACAAGGCTACCATCCATTAGAGTGACAAAAATATCTACAATAGACTACCTTCCATAAATACAAGGCTACCATCCATTAGAGTAACAAAAATCTCGACAACAGACTACCTTCCATAATGACAAGGCTACCATCCATTAGAGTACGGGTAATCTCGACAACAAACTACCTACCATAATGAAAAGGCTACCATCCATTAGAGTGACAAAAATATCTACAATAGACTACCTTCCATAATTACAAGGCTACTATCCATTAGAGTAACAAAAATCTCGACAACAAACTACCTTTCATAATGATAAGGCTACCATCCATTGGAATAACAAAAATATCGGCAACAAACTATGTTCCATAATGACAAGGCTACAATCCATTGGAGTAACAAAAATATCGACAACAGACTGCCTTCCATAATGACAAGGCTACCATCCATTGGAGTAACAAAAATCTCGAAAACAGACTGCCTTCCATAATGACAAGGCTACCATCCATTGGAGTGACAAAAATCTCGACAATAGACTACCTTCCATAATGACTAGGCTACCATCCATTATAGTAACAAAGACATCGACATAAGACTACCTTCTATAATGACAAGGCTACCATACATTGCAATAACAAAAATCTCGACAACAAACTACCTTCCATAATTACAAGGCTACCATCCATTGGAGTGACAAAAATCTCGACAACAGTCTACCTTCCATAATGACAAGGCTACAATCCATTAGACTAACAAAAATCTCGATAATAGACTATCTTCCATAATGACAAGGCTACAATCCTTTGGAGTAATGAAAATATCATCAAGAGACTACCTTCCATAATGACAAGGCTACCATGCATTGGAGTAATGAAAATATCAACAAGAGACTACCTTCCATAATGACAAGGCTACCATCCATTTGAGTAACAAAAATATCGCCAACAGACTACCTACCAAAATGACAAGGCTACCATCCATTGGAGTGGCAAAAATCTCGACAATAGACTACCTTCCATAATGACAAGGCTACCATCCATTGGAGTAACAAATTCTCGACAACAAACTACCTTCCTTAATGACAAGGCTACCATCCATTGGAGTAACAAAAATCTCGACAACAAACTACCTTCCATAATGACAAGGCTACCATCCATTAGAGTGACAAAAATATCTACAATAGACTACCTTCCATAATGACAAGGCTACCATCCATTAGAGTAACAAAAATCTCGACAATAGACAACCTTCCATAATGACAAGGCTACCATCCATTGGAGTAACAAAAATCTCAAAAATAGACTACCTTCCATAATGACAAGGCTACCATCCATTGGAGTGACAAAAATCTCGACAATAGACTACCTTCCATAATGACTAGGCTACCATCCATTATAGCAACAAAGTCATCGACAAAAGACTACCTTCTATAATGACAAGGCTACCATCCATTGCAATAACAAAAATCTCGACAACAAACTACCTTCCATAATTACAAGGCTACCATCCATTGGAGTGACAAAAATCTCGATAATAGACTACCTTCCATAATGACAAGGCTACAATCCTTTGGAGTAATGAAAATATCATCAAGAGACTACCTTCCATAATGACAAGGCTACCTTGCATTGGAGTAACGAAAATATCAACAAGAGACTACCTTCCATAATGACAAGGCTACCATCCATTCGAGTAACAAAAATCTCGCCGACAGACTACCTTCCATAATGACAAGCTTACCATCCATTGGAGTAACAAAAATCTCGACAACAAACTACCTTCCATAATGACAAGGCTACCATCCATTAGAGTGACAAAAATATCTACAATAGACTATCTTCCATAATTACAAGGCTACCATCCATTAAAGTAACAAAAATCTCGACAACAGACTACCTTCCATAATGACAAGGCTACCATCCATTAGAGTACGGGTAATCTCGACAACAAACTACCTACCATAATGACAAGGCTACCATCCATTAGAGTGACAAAAATATCTACAATAGACTACCTTCCATAATGACAAAGCTACTATCCATTGGAGTAACAAAAATCTCGACAACAAACTAGCTTTCATACTGATAAGGCTACCATCCATTGGAATAAAAAAAATATCGGCAACAAACTATGTTCCATAATTACAAGGCTACAATCCATTGGAGTAACAAAAATATCGACAACAGACTACCTTCCATAATGACAAGGCTACCATCCATTGGAGTACCAAAAATCTCGAAAACAGACTACCTTCCATAATGACAAGGCTACCATCCATTGGAGTGACAAAAATCTCGACAATAGACTACCTTCCATAATGACTAGGCTACCATCCATTATAGTAACAAAGATATCGACAACAGATTACCTTCTATAATGACAAGGATACCATACATTGCAATAACAAAAATCTCGACAACAAACTACCTTCCATAATTACAAGGCTACCATCCATTGGAGTGACAAAAATCTCGACAACAGTCAACCTTCCATAATGACAAGTCTACAATCCATTAGACTAACAAAAATCTCGATAATAGACTACCTTTCATAATGACAAGGCTACAATCCTTTGGAGTAATGAAAATATCATCAAGAGACTACCTTCCATAATGACAAGGCTACCATGCATTGGAGTAATGAAAATATCAACAAGAGACTACCTTCCATAATGACAAGGCTACCATCCATTGGAGTGGCAAAAATCTCGACAATAGACTACCTTCCATAATGACAAGGCTACCATCCATTGGAGTAACAAATTCTCGACAACAAACTACCTTCCTTAATGACAAGGCTACCATCCATTGGAGTAACAAAAATCTCGACAACAAACTACCTTCCATAATAACAAGGCTACCATCCATTAGAGTGACAAAAATATCTACAATAGACTACCTTCCATAATGACAAGGCTACCATCAATTAGAGTAACAAAAATCTCGACAACAGACAACCTTCCATAATGACAAGGCTACCATCCATTGGAGTAATGAAAATCTCAACAACAAACTACCTACCGCAATGACAAGGCTACCATACATTGTAGTAACAAAAATCTCGACAACAGTCTACCTTCCATAATGACAAGGCTACCATCCATTGGGGTAACAAAAATCTCCACAATAGACTACCTTTCATAATGAAAAGGCTACTATCCATTGGAGTAACAAAAATCTCGACAAAAAACTACCTTCCATAATGACAAGGCTACCATCCATTGGAGTAACAAAAATATCGACAACAAACTATGTTCCATAATGACAAGGCTACAATCCATTGGAGTAACAAAAATATCGACAACAGACTACCTTCCATAATGACAAGGCTACCATCCATCGGAGTAACAAAAATCTCGAAAACAGACTACCTTCCATAATGACAAGGCTACCATCCATTGGAGTAACAAAAATCTCGACAATAGACTACCTTCCATAATGATTAGGCTACCATCCATTAGAGTAACAAAGATATCGACAACATACTACCTTCTATAATGACAAGGCTACCATACATTGCAATAACAAAAATCTCGACAACAAACTACCTTCCATAATGACAAGGCTACCATCCATTAGAGTAACAAAAATCTTGACAACAGACAACCTTCCATAATGACAAGGCTACCATCCATTGGAGTAATGAAAATCTCAACAACAAACTACCTACCACAATGAAAAGGCTACCATACATTGTAGTAACAAAAATCTCGACAACAGTCTACCTTCCATAATGACAAGGCTACCATCCATTAGAGTAACAAAAATCTCGAAAACTTACTACCTTCCATAATGACAAGGCTACCATCCATTGGAGTGACAAAAATCTCGAGAATAGACTACCTTCCATAACGACTAGGCTACCATCCATTATAGTAACAAAGACATTGATAGAAGACTACCTTATATAATGAAAAGGCTACCATACATTGCAATAACAAAAATCTCGACAACAAACTACCTTCCATAATTACAAGGCTACCATCCATTAGAGTGACAAAAATCTCGCCAACAGACTACCTTCCATAATGACAAGGCTACCATCCATTTGAGTAACAAAAATATCGCCAACAGACTACCTACCAAAATGACAAGGCTACCATCCATTGGAGTGGCAAAAATCTCGACAATAGACTACCTTCCATAATGACAAGGCTACCATCCATTGGAGTAACAAATTCTCGACAACAAACTACCTTCCTTAATGACAAGGCTACCATCCATTGGAGTAACAAAAATCTCGACAACAAACTACCTTCCATAATGACAAGGCTACCATCCATTAGAGTGACAAAAATATCTACAATAGACTACCTTCCGTAATGACAAGGCTACCATCCATTAGAGTAACAAAAATCTCGACAACAGACAACCTTCCATAATGACAAGGCTACCATCCATTGGAGTAACAAAAATCTCCAAAATAGACTACCTTCCATAATGACAAGGCTACCATCCATTGGAGTGACAAAAATCTCGACAATAGACTACCTTCCATAATGACTAGGCTACCATCCATTATAGCAACAAAGTCATCGACAAAAGACTACCTTCTATAATGACAAGGCTACCATACATTGCAATAACAAAAATCTCGACAACAAACTACCTTCCATAATTACAAGGCTACCATCCATTGGAGTGACAAAAATCTCGACAACAGTCTACCTTCCATAATGACAAGGCTACAATCCATTAGACTAACAAAAATCTCGATAATAGACTACCTTCCATAATGACAAGGCTACAATCCTTTGGAGTAATGAAAATATCATCAAGAGACTACCTTCCATAATGACAAGGCTACCATGCATTGGAGTAACGAAAATATCAACAAGAGACTACCTTCCATAATGACAAGGCTACCATCCATTCGAGTAACAAAAATCTCGCCGACAGACTACCTTCCATAATGACAAGCTTACCATCCATTGGAGTAACAAAAATCTCGACAACAAACTACCTTCCATAATGACAAGGCTACCATCCATTAGAGTGACAAAAATATCTACAATAGACTATCTTCCATAATTACAAGGCTACCATCCATTAAAGTAACAAAAATCTCGACAACAGACTACCTTCCATAATGACAAGGCTACCATCCATTAGAGTACGGGTAATCTCGACAACAAACTACCTACCATAATGACAAGGCTACCATCCATTAGAGTGACAAAAATATCTACAATAGACTACCTTCCATAATGACAAAGCTACTATCCATTGGAGTAACAAAAATCTCGACAACAAACTAGCTTTCATACTGATAAGGCTACCATCCATTGGAATAAAAAAAATATCGGCAACAAACTATGTTCCATAATTACAAGGCTACAATCCATTGGAGTAACAAAAATATCGACAACAGACTACCTTCCATAATGACAAGGCTACCATCCATTGGAGTAACAAAAATCTCGAAAACAGACTACCTTCCATAATGACAAGGCTACCATCCATTGGAGTGACAAAAATCTCGACAATAGACTACCTTCCATAATGACTAGGCTACCATCCATTATAGTAACAAAGACATCGACAGAAGACTACCTTCTATAATGACAAGGCTACCATACATTGCAATAACAAAAATCTCGACAATAAACTACCTTCCATAATTACAAGGCTACCATCCATTGGAGTGGCAAAAATCTCGACAACAGTCAACCTTCCATAATGACAAGGCTACAATCCATTAGACTAACAAAAATCTCGATAATAGACTACCTTTCATAATGACAAGGCTACAATCCTTTGGAGTAATGAAAATATCATCAAGAGACTACCTTCCATAATGACAAGGCTACCATGCATTGGAGTAATGAAAATATCAACAAGAGACTACCTTCCATAATGACAAGGCTACCATCCATTGGAGTGGCAAAAATCTCGACAATAGACTACCTTCCATAATGACAAGGCTACCATCCATTGGAGTAACAAATTCTCGACAACAAACTACCTTCCTTAATGACAAGGCTACCATCCATTGGAGTAACAAAAATCTCGACAACAAACTACCTTCCATAATAACAAGGCTACCATCCATTAGAGTGACAAAAATATCTACAATAGACTACCTTCCATAATGACAAGGCTACCATCCATTGGAGTAATGAAAATCTCAACAACAAACTACCTACCGCAATGACAAGGCTACCATACATTGTAGTAACAAAAATCTCGACAACAGTCTACCTTCCATAATGACAAGGCTACCATCCATTGGGGTAACAAAAATCTCCACAATAGACTACCTTTCATAATGAAAAGGCTACTATCCATTGGAGTAACAAAAATCTCGACAAAAAACTACCTTCCATAATGACAAGGCTACCATCCATTGGAGTAACAAAAATATCGACAACAAACTATGTTCCATAATGACAAGGCTACAATCCATTGGAGTAACAAAAATATCGACAACAGACTACCTTCCATAATGACAAGGCTACCATCCATCGGAGTAACAAAAATCTCGAAAACAGACTACCTTCCATAATGACAAGGCTACCATCCATTGGAGTAACAAAAATCTCGACAATAGACTACCTTCCATAATGATTAGGCTACCATCCATTAGAGTAACAAAGATATCGACAACATACTACCTTCTATAATGACAAGGCTACCATACATTGCAATAACAAAAATCTCGACAACAAACTACCTTCCATAATGACAAGGCTACCATCCATTAGAGTAACAAAAATCTTGACAACAGACAACCTTCCATAATGACAAGGCTACCATCCATTGGAGTAATGAAAATCTCAACAACAAACTACCTACCACAATGAAAAGGCTACCATACATTGTAGTAACAAAAATCTCGACAACAGTCTACCTTCCATAATGACAAGGCTACCATCCATTAGAGTAACAAAAATCTCGAAAACTTACTACCTTCCATAA
The DNA here is from genome assembly GCA_948472305.1 of Vicia faba. Classification (NCBI taxonomy): domain Eukaryota; kingdom Viridiplantae; phylum Streptophyta; class Magnoliopsida; order Fabales; family Fabaceae; genus Vicia; species Vicia faba. The sequence continues at coordinate 765,158,543 of OX451738.1, forward strand.
TGACATGGCTACCATCCATTGGAGTGACAAAAATCTCGAGAATAGACTACCTTCCATAACGACTAGGCTACCATCCATTATAGTAACAAAGACATTGATAGAAGACTACCTTATATAATGAAAAGGCTACCATACATTGCAATAACAAAAATCTCGACAACAAACTACCTTCCATAATGACAAGGCTACCATCCATTGGAGTGACAAAAATCTCGACAATAGACTACCTTCCATAATGACAAGGCTACCATCCATTGGAGTAATAAAATCTCGACAACAAACTACCTTCCATAATGACAAGGCTTCCATCCATTGGAGTAACAAAAATCTCGACAACAAACTACCTTCCATAATGACAAGGCTACAATCCATTAGAGTGACAAAAATATCTACAATAGACTACCTTCCATAATGACAAGGCTACCATCCATTGGAGTACCAAAAATCTCGAAAACAGACTACCTTCCATAATGACAAGGCTACCATCCATTAGAGTGACAAAAATCTCGACAACAGACTACCTTCCATAATGACTAGGCTATCATCCATTATAGTAACAAAGATATCGACAACAAATTACCTTCTATAATGACAAGGATACCATACATTGCAATAACAAAAATCTCGACAACAAACTACCCTCCATAATTACAAGGCTACCATCCATTGGAGTGACAAAAATCTCGACAATAGACTACCTTCCATAATGACTAGGCTATCATCCATTAGAGTAACAAAGATATCAATAAAAAACTACCTTCTATAATGACAAGGCTACCATGCATTGGAGTAATGAAAATATCAACAAGAGACTACCTTCCATAATGACAAGGCTACCATCCATTCGAGTAACAAAAATCTCGCCGACAGACTACCTTCCATAATGACAAGGTTACCATCCATTGGAGTAACAAAAATCTCGACAACAAACTACCTTCCATAATGACAAGGCTACCATCCATTAGAGTGACAAAAATATTTCCAATAGACTACCTTCCATAATTACAAGGCTACCATCCATTAGAGTAACAAAAATCTCGACAATAGACTACCTTCCATAATGACAAGGCTACCATCCATTAGAGTACGGGTAATCTCGACAACAAACTACCTACCATAATGACAAGGCTACCATACATTAGAGTGACAAAAATATCTACAATAGACTACCTTCCATAATGACAAGGCTACTATCGATTGGAGTAACAAAAATATCGACAACAAACTACCTTTCATAATGATAAGGCTACCATCCATTGGAATAACAAAAATATCGGCAACAAACTATGTTCCATAATGACAAGGCTACAATCTATTGGAGTAACAAAAATATCGACAACAGACTACCTTCCATAATGACAAGGCTACCATCCATTGGAGTAACAAAAATCTCGAAAATAGACTACCTTCCATAATGACAAGGCTACCATCCATTGGAGTGACAAAAATCTCGACAATAGACTACCTTCCATAATGACAAGGCTACCATCCATTATAGCAACAAAGACATCGACAGAAGACTACCTTCTATAATGACAAGGCTACCATACATTGTAATAACAAAAATCTCGACAACAAACTACCTTCCATAATTACAAGGCTACCATCCATTGGAGTGACAAAAATCTCGACAACAGTCTACCTTCCATAATGACAAGACTACAATCCATTAGACTAACAAAAATCTCGATAATAGACTACCTTCCATAATGACAAGGCTACAATCCTTTGGAGTAATGAAAATATCATCAAGAGACTACCTTCCATAATGACAAGGCTACCATGCATTGGAGTAACGAAAATATCAACAAGAGACTACCTTCCATAATGACAAGGCTACCATCCATTCGAGTAACAAAAATCTCGCCGACAGACTACCTTCCATAATGACAAGCTTACCATCCATTGTAGTAACAAAAATCTCGACAACAAACTACCTTCCATAATGACAAGGCTACCATCCATTAGAGTGACAAAAATATCTACAATAGACTACCTTCAATAATTACAAGGCTACCATCCATTAAAGTAACAAAAATCTCGACAACAGACTACCTTCCATAATGACAAGGCTACCATCCATTAGAGTACGGGTAATCTCGACAACAAACTACCTACCATAATGACAAGGCTACCATCCATTAGAGTGACAAAAATATCTACAATAGACTACCTTCCATAATGACAAAGCTATTATCCATTGGAGTAACAAAAATCTCGACAACAAACTAGCTTTCATACTGATAAGGCTACCATCCATTGGAATAAAAAAAATATCGGCAACAAACTATGTTCCATAATTACAAGGCTACAATCCATTGGAGTAACAAAAATATCGACAACAGACTACCTTCCATAATGACAAGGCTACCATCCATTGGAGTAACAAAAATCTCGAAAACAGACTACCTTCCATAATGACAAGGCTACCATCCATTGGAGTGACAAAAATCTCGACAATAGACTACCTTCCATAATGACTAGGCTACCATCCATTATAGTAACAAAGACATCGACAGAAGACTACCTTCTATAATGACAAGGCTACCATACATTGCAATAACAAAAATCTCGACAATAAACTACCTTTCATAATTACAAGGCTACCATCCATTGGAGTGGCAAAAATCTCGACAACAGTCTACCTTCCATAATGACAAGGCTACAATCCATTAGACTAACAAAAATCTCGATAATAGACTACCTTTCATAATGACAAGGCTACAATCCTTTGGAGTAATGAAAATATCATCAAGAGACTACCTTCCATAATGACAAGGCTACCATGCATTGGAGTAATGAAAATATCAACAAGAGACTACCTTCCATAATGACAAGGCTACCATCCATTGGAGTGGCAAAAATCTCGACAATAGACTACCTTCCATAATGACAAGGCTACCATCCATTGGAGTAACAAATTCTCGACAACAAACTACCTTCCTTAATGACAAGGCTACCATCCATTGGAGTAACAAAAATCTCGACAACAAACTACCTTCCATAATAACAAGGCTACCATCCATTAGAGTGACAAAAATATGTACAATAGACTACCTTCCATAATGACAAGGCTACCATCCATTAGAGTAACAAAAATCTCGACAACAGACAACCTTCCATAATGACAAGGCTACCATCCATTGGAGTAATGAAAATCTCAACAACAAACTACCTACCACAATGACAAGGCTACCATACATTGTAGTAACAAAAATCTCGACAACAGTCTACCTTCCATAATGACAAGGCTACCATCCATTGGGGTAACAAAAATCTCAACAATAGACTACCTTCCATAATGAAAAGGCTACTATCCATTGGAGTAACAAAAATCTCGACAAAAAACTACCTTCCATAATGACAAGGCTACCATCCATTGGAGTAACAAAAATATCGACAACAAACTATGTTCCATAATGACAAGGCTACAATCCATTGAAGTAACAAAAATATCGACAACAGACTACCTTCCCTAATGACAAGGCTACCATCCATCGGAGTAACAAAAATCTCGAAAACAGACTACCTTCCATAATGACAAGGCTACCATCCATTGGAGTAACAAAAATCTCGACAGTAGACTACCTTCCATAATGATTAGGCTACCATCCATTAGAGTAACAAAGATATCGACAACATACTACCTTCTATAATGACAAGGCTACCATACATTGCAATAACAAAAATCTCGACAACAAACTACCTTCCATAATGATAAGGCTACCATCCATTAGAGTAACAAAAATCTTGACAACAGACAACCTTCCATAATGACAAGGCTACCATCCATTGGAGTAATGAAAATCTCAACAAAAAACTACCTACCACAATGAAAAGGCTACCATACATTGTAGTAACAAAAATCTCGACAACAGTCTACCTTCCATAATGACAAGGCTACCATCCGTTAGAGTAACAAAAATCTCGAAAACTGACTACCTTCCATAATGAGAAGGCTACCATCCATTGGAGTGACAAAAATCTCGAGAATAGACTACCTTCCATAATGACTAGGCTACCATCCATTATAGTAACAAAGACATTGATAGAAGACTACCTTATATAATGAAAAGGCTACCATACATTGCAATAACAAAAATCTCGACAACAAACTACCTTCCATAATTACAAGGCTACCATCCATTAGAGTGACAAAAATCTCGCCAACAGACTACCTTCCATAATGACAAGGCTACCATCCATTGGAGTGACAAAAATCTCGACAATAGACTACCTTCCATAATGACAAGGCTACCATCCATTGGAGTAATAAAATCTCGACAACAAACTACCTTCCATAATGACAAGGCTTCCATCCATTGGAGTAACAAAAATCTCGACAACAAACTACCTTCCATAATGACAAGGCTACAATCCATTAGAGTGACAAAAATATCTACAATAGACTACCTTCCATAATGACAAGGCTACCATCCATTGGAGTACCAAAAATCTCGAAAACAGACTACCTTCCATAATGACAAGGCTACCATCCATTGGAGTGACAAAAATCTCGACAATAGACTACCTTCCATAATGCCTAGGCTATCATCCATTATAGTAACAAAGATATCGACAACAAATTACCTTCTATAATGACAAGGATACCATACATTGCAATAACAAAAATCTCGACAACAAACTACCCTCCATTATTACAAGGCTACCATCCATTGGAGTGACAAAAATCTCGACAATAGACTACCTTCCATAATGACTAGGCTATCATCCATTAGAGTAACAAAGATATCGATAACAAACTACCTTCTATAATGACAAGGCTACCATGCATTGGAGTAATGAAAATATCAACAAGAGACTACCTTCCATAATTACAAGGCTACCATCCATTCGAGTAACAAAAATCTCGCCGACAGACTACCTTCCATAATGACAAGGTTACCATCCATTGGAGTAACAAAAATCTCGACAACAAACTACCTTCCATAATGACAAGGCTACCATCCATTAGAGTGACAAAAATATTTACAATAGACTACCTTCCATAATTACAAGGCTACCATCCATTAGAGTAACAAAAATCTCGACAACAGACTACCTTCCATAATGACAAGGCTACCATCCATTAGAGTACGGGTAATCTCGACAACAAACTACCTACCATAATGACAAGGCTACCATACATTAGAGTGACAAAAATATCTACAATAGACTACCTTCCATAATGACAAGGCTACTATCCATTGGAGTAACAAAAATATCGACAACAAACTACCTTTCATAATGATAAGGCTACCATCCATTGGAATAACAAAAATATCGGCAACAAACTATGTTCCATAATGACAAGGCTACAATCTATTGGAGTAACAAAAATATCGACAACAGACTACCTTCCATAATGACAAGGCTACCATCCATTGGAGTGACAAAAATCTCGACAATAGACTACCTTCCATAATGACAAGGCTACCATCCATTATAGCAACAAAGACATCGACAGAAGACTACCTTCTATAATGACAAGGCTACCATACATTGCAATAACAAAAATCTCGACAACAAACTACCTTCCATAATTACAAGGCTACCATCCATTGGAGTGACAAAAATCTCGACAACAGTCTACCTTCCATAATGACAAGACTACAATCCATTAGACTAACAAAAATATCGATAATAGACTACCTTCCATAATGACAAGGCTACAATCCTTTGGAGTAATGAAAATATCATCAAGAGACTACCTTCCATAATGACAAGGCTACCATGCATTGGAGTAACGAAAATATCAACAAGAGACTACCTTCCATAATGACAAGGCTACCATCCATTCGAGTAACAAAAATCTCGCCGACAGACTACCTTCCATAATGACAAGCTTACTATCCATTGGAGTAACAAAAATCTCGACAACAAACTACCTTCCATAATGACAAGGCTACCATCCATTGGAGTAACAACAATCTCGACAACAAACTACCTTCCATAATAACAAGGCTACCATCCATTAGAGTAAAAAAAATCTCGACAACAGACTACCTTCCATAATGACAAGGCTACCATCCATTAGAGTAACAAAAATCTCGACAACAGACAACATTCCATAATGACAAGGCTACCATCCATTGGAGTAATGAAAATCTCAACAACAAACGACCTACCATAATGACAAGGCTACCATACATTGTAGTAACAAAAATCTCGACAACAGTCTACCTTCCATAATGACAAGGCTACCATCCATTGGGGTAACAAAAATCTCCACAATAGACTACCTTCCATAATGAAAAGGCTACTATCCATTGGAGTAACAAAAATCTCGACAAAAAACTACCTTCCATAATGACAAGGCTACCATCCATTGGAGTAACAAAAATATCGACAACAAACTATGTTCCATAATGACAAGGCTACAATCCATTGGAGTAACAAAAATATCGACAACAGACTACCTTCCATAATGACAAGGCTACCATCCATCGGAGTAACAAAAATCTCGAAAACAGACTACCTTCCATAATGACAAGGCTACCATCCATTGGAGTAACAAAAATCTCGACAATAGACTACCTTCCATAATGATTAGGCTACCATCCATTAGAGTAACAAAGATATCGACAACATACTACCTTCTATAATGACAAGGCTACCATACATTGCAATAACAAAAATCTCGACAACAAACTACCTTCCATAATGACAAGGCTACCATCCATTAGAGTAACAAAAATCTTGACAACAGACAACCTTCCATAATGACAAGGCTACCATCCATTGGAGTAATGAAAATCTCAACAACAAACTACCTACCACAATGACAAGGCTACCATACATTGTAGTAACAAAAATCTCGACAACAGTCTACCTTCCATAATGACAAGGCTACCATCCATTAGAGTAACAAAAATCTCGAAAACTGACTACCTTCCATAATGACTAGGCTACCATCCATTGGAGTGACAAAAATCTCGAGAATAGACTACCTTCCATAATGACTAGGCTACCATCCATTATAGTAACAAAGACATTGATAGAAGACTACCTTCTATAATGAAAAGGCTACCATACATTGCAATAACAAAAATCTCGACAACAAACTACCTTCCATAATTACAAGGCTACCATCCATTAGAGTGACAAAAATCTCGCCAACAGACTACCTTCCATAATGACAAGGCTACCATCCATTGGAGAGACAAAAATCTCGACAATAGACTACCTTCCATAATGACAAGGCTACCATCCATTGGAGTAATAAAATCTCGACAACAAACTACCTTCCATAATGACAAGGCTTCCATCCATTGGAGTAACAAAAATCTCGACAACAAACTACCTTCCATAATGACAAGGCTACAATCCATTAGAGTGACAAAAATATCTACAATAGACTACCTTCCATAATGACAAGGCTACCATCCATTGGAGTACCAAAAATCTCGAAAACAGACTACCTTCCATAATGACAAGGCTACCATCCAATGGAGTAACAAAGATATCGGCAACAGATTACCTTCTATAATGACAAGGATACCATACATTGCAATAACAAAAATCTCGACAACAAACTACCCTCCATAATTACAAGGCTACCATCCATTGGAGTGACAAAAATCTCGACAATAGACTACCTTCCATAATGACTAGGCTATCATCCATTAGAGTAACAAAGATATCGATAACAAACTACCTTCTATAATGACAAGGCTACCATGCATTGGAGTAATGAAAATATCAACAAGAGACTACCTTCCATAATGACAAGGCTACCATCCATTCGAGTAACAAAAATCTCGCCGACAGACTACCTTCCATAATGACAAGGTTACCATCCATTGGAGTAACAAAAATCTCGACAACAAACTACCTTCCATAATGACAAGGCTACCATCCATTAGAGTGACAAAAATATCTACAATAGACTACCTTCCATAATTACAAGGCTACCATCCATTAGAGTAACAAAAATCTCGACAACAGACTACCTTCCATAATGACAAGGCTACCATCCATTAGAGTACGGGTAATCTCGACAACAAACTACCTACCATAATGACAAGGCTACCATACATTAGAGTGACAAAAATATCTACAATAGACTACCTTCCATAATGACAAGGCTACTATCCATTGGAGTAACAAAAATATCGACAACAAACTACCTTTCATAATGATAAGGCTACCATCCATTGGAATAACAAAAATATCGGCAACAAACTATGTTCCATAATTACAAGGCTACAATCTATTGGAGTAACAAAAATATCGACAACAGACTACCTTCCATAATGACAAGGCTACCATCCATTGGAGTAACAAAAATCTCGAAAATAGACTACCTTCCATAATGACAAGGCTACCATCCATTGGAGTGACAAAAATCTCGACAATAGACTACCTTCCATAATGACAAGGCTACCATCCATTATAGCAATAAAGACATCGACAGAAGACTACCTTCTATAATGACAAGGCTACCATACATTGCAATAACAAAAATCTCGACAACAAACTACCTTCCATAATTACAAGGCTACCATCCATTGGAGTGACAAAAATCTCGACAACAATCTACCTTCCATAATGACAAGACTACAATCCATTAGACTAACAAAAATCTCGATAATAGACTACCTTCCATAATGACAAGGCCAAAATCCTTTGGAGTAACGAAAATATCAACAAGAGACTACCTTCCATAATGACAAGTCTACCATCCATTCGAGTAACAAAAATCTCGCCGACAGACTACCTTCCATAATGACAAGGTTACCATCCATTGGAGTAACAAAAATCTCGACAACAAACTACCTTCCATGATGACAAGGCTACCATCCATTAGAGTGACAAAAATATCTACAATAGACTACCTTCCATAATTACAAGGCTACCATCCATTAAAGTAACAAAAATCTCGACAACAGACTACCTTCCATAATGACAAGGCTACCATCCATTAGAGTACGGGTAATCTCGACAACAAACTACCTACCATAATGACAAGGCTACCATCCATTAGAGTGACAAAAATATCTACAATAGACTACCTTCCATAATGACAAGGCTACTATACATTGGAGTAACAAAAATCTCGACAACAAACTAGCTTTCATAATGATAAGGCTACCATCCATTGGAATAAAAAAAATATCGGCAACAAACTATGTTCCATAATTACAAGGCTACAATCCATTGGAGTAACAAAAATATCGACAACAGACTACCTTCCATAATGACAAGGCTACCATCCATTGGAGTAACAAAAATCTCGAAAACAGACTACCTTCCATAGTGACAAGGCTACCATCCATTGGAGTGACAAAAATCTCGACAATAGACTACCTTCCATAATGACTAGGCTACCATCCATTATAGTAACAAAGATATCGATAACAAACTACCTTCTATAATGACAAGGCTACCATGCATTGGAGTAACGAAAATATCAACAAGAGACTACCTTCCATAATGACAAGTCTACCATCCATTCGAGTAACAAAAATCTCGCCGACAGACTACCTTCCATAATGACAAGGTTACCATCCATTGGAGTAACAAAAATCTCGACAACAAACTACCTTCCATAATGACAAGGCTACCATCCATTAGAGTGACAAAAATATCTACAATAGACTACCTTCCATAATTACAAGGCTACCATCCATTAGAGTAACAAAAATCTCGACAACAGACTACCTTCCATAATGACAAGGCTACCATCCATTAGAGTACGGGTAATCTCGACAACAAACTACCTACCATAATGACAAGGCTACCATCCATTAGAGTGACAAAAATATCTACAATAGACTACCTTCCATAATGACAAGGCTACTATCCATTGGAGTAACAAAAATCTCGACAACAAACTAGCTTTCATAATGATAAGGCTACCATCCATTGGAATAAAAAAAATATCGGCAACAAACTATGTTCCATAATGACAAGGCTACAATCTATTGGAGTAACAAAAATATCGACAACAGACTACCTTCCATAATGACAAGGCTACCATCCATTGGAGTAACAAAAATCTCGAAAACAGACTACCTTCCATAGTGACAAGGCTACCATCCATTGGAGTGACAAAAATCTCGACAATAGACTACCTTCCATAATGACTAGGCTACCATCCATTATAGTAACAAAGATATCGATAACAAACTACCTTCTATAATGACAAGGTTACCATGCATTGGAGTAATGAAAATATCAACAAGAGACTACCTTCCATAATGACAAGGCTACCATCCATTCGAGTAACAAAAATCTCGCCGACAGACTACCTTCCATAATGACAAGGTTACCATCCATTGGAGTAACAAAAATCTCGACAACAAACTACCTTCCATAATGACAAGGCTACCATCCATTAGAGTGACAAAAATATCTACAATAGACTACCTTCCATAATTACAAGGCTACCATCCATTAGAGTAACAAAAATCTCGACAACAGACTACCTTCCATAATGACAAGGCTACCATCCATTAGAGTACGGGTAATCTCGACAACAAACTACCTACCATAATGACAAGGCTACCATCCATTAGAGTGACAAAAATATCTACAATAGACTACCTTCCATAATGACAAGGCTACTATCCATTGGAGTAACAAAAATCTCGACAACAAACTACCTTTCATAATGATAAGGCTACCATCCATTGGAATAACAAAAATATCGGCAACAAACTATGTTCCATAATGACAAGGCTACAATCTATTGGAGTAACAAAAATACCGACAACAGACTACCTTCATAATGACAAGGCTACCATCCATTGGAGTAACAAAAATCTCGAAAATAGACTACCTTCCATAATGACAAGGCTACCATCCATTGGAGTGACAAAAATCTCGACAATAGACTACCTTCCATAATGACTAGGCTACCATCCATTATAGCAACAAAGACATCGACAGAAGACTACCTTCTATATTGACAAGGCTACCATACATTGCAATAACAAAAATCTCGACAACAAACTACCTTCCATAATTACAAGGCTACCATCCATTGGAGTGACAAAAATCTCGACAACAGTCTACCTTCCATAATGACAAGGCTACAATCCATTAGACTAACAAAAATCTCGATAATAGACTACCTTCCATAATGACAAGGCTACAATCCTTTGGAGTAATGAAAATATCATCAAGAGACTACCTTCCATAATGACAAGGCTACCATGCATTGGAGTAACGAAAATATCAACAAGAGACTACCTTCCATAATGACAAGGCTACCATCCATTCGAGTAACAAAAATCTCGCCGACAGACTACCTTCCATAATGACAAGCTTACCATCCATTGGAGTAACAAAAATCTCGACAACAAACTACCTTCCATAATGACAAGGCTACCATCCATTAGAGTGACAAAAATATCTACAATAGACTACCTTCCATAATTACAAGGCTACCATCCATTAAAGTAACAAAAATCTCGACAACAGACTACCTTCCATAATGACAAGGCTACCATCCATTAGAGTACGGGTAATCTCGACAACAAACTACCTACCATAATGACAAGGCTACCATCCATTAGAGTGACAAAAATATCTACAATAGACTACCTTCCATAATGACAAGGCTACTATCCATTGGAGTAACAAAAATCTCGACAACAAACTAGCTTTCATAATGATAAGGCTACCATCCATTGGAATAAAAAAAATATCGGCAACAAACTATGTTCCATAATTACAAGGCTACAATCCATTGGAGTAACAAAAATATCGACAACAGACTACCTTCCATAATGACAAGGCTACCATCCATTGGAGTAACAAAAATCTCGAAAACAGACTACCTTCCATAATGACAAGGCTACCATCCATTGGAGTGATAAAAATCTCGACAATAGACTACCTTCCATAATGACTAGGCTACCATCCATTATAGTAACAAAGACATCGACAGAAGACTACCTTCCATAATGACAAGGCTACCATCCATTGGGGTAACAAAAATCTCCACAATAGACTACCTTCCATAATGAAAAGGCTACTATCAATTGGAGTAACAAAAATCACGACAAAAAACTACCTTCTATAATGACAAGGCTACCATCCATTGGAGTAACAAAAATATCGACAACAAACTATGTTCCATAATGACAAGGCTACAATCCATTGGAGTAACAAAAATATCGACAACAGACTACCTTCCATAATGACAAGGCTACCATCCATCGGAGTAACAAAAATCTCGAAAATAGACTACCTTCCATAATGACAAGGCTACCATCCATTGGAGTAACAAAAATCTCGACAATAGACTACCTTCCATAATGATTAGGCTATCATCCATTAGAGTAACAAAGATATCGACAACATACTACCTTCTATAATGACAAGGCTACCATACATTGCAATAACAAAAATCTCGACAACAAACTACCTTCCATAATGACAAGGCTACCATCGATTAGAGTAACAAAAATCTTGACAACAGACAACCTTCCATAATGACAAGGCTACCATCCATTGAAGTAATGAAAATCTCAACAACAAACTACCTACCACAATGACAAGGCTACCATACATTGTAGTAACAAAAATCTCGACAACAGTCTACCTTCCATAATGACAAGGCTACCATCCATTAGAGTAACAAAAATCTCGAAAACTGACTACCTTCCATAATGACAAGGCTACCATCCATTGGAGTGACAAAAATCTCGAGAATAGACTACCTTTCATAATGACTAGGCTATCATCCATTATAGTAACAAAGATATCGACAACAAATTACCTTTTATAATGACAAGGATACCATACATTGCAATAACAAAAATCTCGACAACAAACTACCCTCCATAATTACAAGGCTACCATCCATTGGAGTGACAAAAATCTCGACAATAGACTACCTTCCATAATGACTAGGCTATCATCCATTAGAGTAACAAAGATATCGATAACAAACTACCTTTCATAATGACTAGGCTACCATCCATTATAGTAACAAAGACATTGATAGAAGACTACCTTCTATAATGAAAAGGCTACCATACATTGCAATAACAAAAATCTCGACAACAAACTACCTTCCATAATTACAAGGCTACAATCCATTAGAGTGACAAAAATCTCGCCAACAGACTACCTTCCATAATGACAAGGCTACCATCCATTGGAGTGACAAAAATCTCGACAATAGACTACCTTCCATAATGACAAGGCTACCATCCATTGGAGTAATAAAATCTCGACAACAAACTACCTTCCATAATGACAAGGCTTCCATCCATTGGAGTAACAAAAATCTCGACAACAAACTACCTTCCATAATGACAAGGCTACAATCCATTAGAGTGACAAAAATATCTACAATAGACTACCTTCCATAATGACAAGGCTACCATCCATTGGAGTACCAAAAATCTCGAAAACAGACTACCTTCCATAATGACAAGGCAACCATCCCTTGGAGTGACAAAAATCTCGACAATAGACTACCTTTCATAATGACTAGGCTATCATCCATTATAGTAACAAAGATATCGACAACAAATTACCTTTTATAATGACAAGGATACCATACATTGCAATAACAAAAATCTCGACAACAAACTACCCTCCATAATTACAAGGCTACCATCCATTGGAGTGACAAAAATCTCGACAATAGACTACCTTCCATAATGACTAGGCTATCATTCATTAGAGTAACAAAGATATCGATAACAAACTACCTTCTATAATGACAAGGCTACCATGCATTGGAGTAATGAAAATATCAACAAGAGACTACCTTCCATAATGACAAGTCTACCATCCATTCGAGTAACAAAAATCTCACCGACAGACTACCTTCCATAATGACAAGGTTACCATCCATTAGAGTAACAAAAATCTCGACAACAAACTACCTTCCATAATGACAAGGCTACCATCCATTAGAGTGACAAAAATCTCGATAATAGACTACCTTCCATAATGACAAGGCTACAATCCTTTGGAGTAATGAAAATATCATCAAGAGACTACCTTCCATAATGACAAGGCTACCATGCATTGGAGTAATGAAAATATCAACAAGAGACTACCTTCCATAATGACAAGGCTACCATCCATTGGAGTGGCAAAAATCTCGACAATAGACTACCTTCCATAATGACAAGGCTACCATCCATTGGAGTAACAAATTCTCGACAACAAACTACCTTCCTTAATGACAAGGCTACCATCCATTGGAGTAACAAAAATCTCGACAACAAACTACCTTCCATAATAACAAGGCTACCATCCATTAGAGTGACAAAAATATCTACAATAGACTAACTTCCATAATGACAAGGCTACCATCCATTAGAGTAACAAAAATCTCGACAACAGACAACCTTCCATAATGACAAGGCTACCATCCATTGGAGTAATGAAAATCTCAACAACAAACTACCTACCACAATGACAAGGCTACTATACATTGTAGTAACAAAAATATCGACAACAGTCTACCTTCCATAATGACAAGGCTACCATCCATTGGGGTAACAAAAATCTCCACAATAGACTACCTTCCATAATGAAAAGGCTACTATCAATTGGAGTAACAAAAATCTCGACAAAAAACTACCTTCCATAATGACAAGGCTACCATCCATTGGAGTAACAAAAATATCGACAACAAACTATGTTCCATAATGACAAGGCTACAATCCATTGGAGTAACAAAAATATCGACAACAGACTACCTTCCATAATGACAAGGCTACCATCCATCGGAGTAACAAAAATCTCGAAAACAGACTACCTTCCATAATGACAAGGCTACCATCCATTGGAGTAACAAAAATCTCGACAATAGACTACCTTCCATAATGATTAGGCTACCATCCATTAGAGTAACAAAGATATCTACAACATACTACCTTCTATAATGACAAGGCTACCATACATTGCAATAAAAAAAATCTCGACCACAAACTACCTTCCATAATGACAAGGCTACCATCGATTAGAGTAACAAAAATCTTGACAACAGACAACCTTCCATAATGACAAGGCTACCATCCATTGGAGTAATGAAAATCTCAACAACAAACTACCTACCACAATGACAAGGCTACCATACATTGTAGTAACAAAAATCTCGACAACAGTCTACCTTCCATAATGACAAGGCTACCATCCATTAGAGTAACAAAAATCTCGAAAACTGACTACCTTCCATAATGACAAGGCTACCATCCATTGGAGTGAAAAAAATCTCGAGAATAGACTACCTTCCATAATGACTAGGCTACCATCCATTATAGTAACAAAGACATTGATAGAAGACTACCTTCTATAATGAAAAGGCTACCATACATTGCAATAACAAAAATCTCGACAACAAACTACCTTCCATAATTACAAGGCTACAATCCATTAGAGTGACAAAAATCTCGCCAACAGACTACCTTCCATAATGACAAGGCTACCATCCATTGGAGTGACAAAAATCTCGACAATAGACTACCTTCCATAATGACAAGGCTACCATCCATTGGAGTAATAAAATCTCGACAACAAACTACATTCCATAATGTCAAGGCTTCCATCCATTGGAGTAACAAAAATCTCGACAACAAACTACCTTCCATAATGACAAGGCTACAATCCATTAGAGTGACAAAAATATCTACAATAGACTACCTTCCATAATGACAAGGCTACCATCCATTGGAGTACCAAAAATCTCGAAAACAGACTACCTTCCATAATGACAAGGCTACCATCCATTGGAGTGACAAAAATCTCGACAATAGACTACCTTTCATAATGACTAGGCTATCATCCATTATAGTAACAAAGATATCGACAACAAATTACCTTTTATAATGACAAGGATACCATACATTGCAATAACAAAAATCTCGACAACAAACTACCCTCCATAATTACAAGGCTACCATCCATTGGAGTGACAAAAATCTCGACAATACTCTACCTTCCATAATGACAAGGCTATCATCCATTAGAGTAACAAAGATATCGATAACAAACTACCTTCTATAATGACAAGGCTACCATGCATTGGAGTAATGAAAATATCAACAAGAGACTACCTTCCATAATGACAAGGCTACCATCCATTCGAGTAACAAAAATCTCGCCGACAGACTACCTTCCATAATGACAAGGTTACCATTCATTGGAGTAACAAAAATCTCGACAACAAACTACCTTCCATAATGACAAGGCTACCATCCATTAGAGTGACAAAAATATCTACAATAGACTAACTTCCATAATTACAAGGCTACCATCCATTAGAGTAACAAAAATCTCGACAACAGACTACCTTCCATAATGACAAGGCTACCATCCATTAGAGTACGGGTAATCTCGACAACAAACTACCTACCATAATGACAAGGCTACCATACATTAGAGTGACAAAAATATCTACAATAGACTACCTTCCATAATGACAAGGCTACTATCCATTGGAGTAACAAAAATATCGACAACAAACTACCTTTCATAATGATAAGGCTACCATCCATTGGAATAACAAAAATATCGGCAACAAACTATGTTCCATAATGACAAGGCTACAATCTATTGGAGTAACAAAAATATCGACAACAGACTACCTTCCATAATGACAAGGCTACCATCCATTGGAGTAACAAAAATCTCGAAAATAGACTACCTTCAATAATGACAAGGCTACCATCCATTGGAGTGACAAAAATCTCGACAATAGACTACCTTCCATAATGACAAGGCTCCCATCCATTATAGCAACAAAGACATCGACAAAAGACTACCTTCTATAATGACAAGGCTACCATACATTGCAATAACAAAAATCTCGACAACAAACTACCTTCCATAATTACAAGGCTACCATCCATTGGAGTGACAAAAATCTCGACAACAGTCTACCTTCTATAATGACAAGGCTACAATCCGTTAGACTAAGAAAAATCTCGATAATAGACTACCTTCCATAATGACAAGGCTACAATCCTTTGGAGTAATGAAATATCATCAAGAGACTACCTTCCATAATGACAAGGCTACCATGCATTGGAGTAACGAAAATATCAACAAGAGACTACCTTCCATAATGTCAAGGCTACCATCCATTCGAGTTACAAAAATCTCGCCGACAGACTACCTTCCATAATGACAAGCTTACCATCCATTGGAGTAACAAAAATCTCGACAACAAACTACCTTCCATAATGACAAGGCTACCATCCATTAGAGTGACAAAAATATCTACAATAGACTACCTTCCATAATTACAAGGCTACCATCCATTAAAGTAACAAAAATCTCGACAACAGACTACCTTCCATAATGACAAGGCTACCATCCATTAGAGTACGGGTAATCTCGACAACAAACTACCTACCATAATGACAAGGCTACCATCCATTAGAGTGACAAAAATATCTACAATAGACTACCTTCCATAATGACAAGGCTACTATCCATTGGAGTAACAAAAATCTCGACAACAAACTAGCTTCCATAATGATAAGGCTACCATCCATTGGAATAAAAAAAATATCGGCAACAAACTATGTTCCATAATTACAAGGCTACAATCCATTGGAGTAACAAAAATATCGACAACAGACTACCTTCCATAATGACAAGGCTACCATCCATTGGAGTAACAAAAATCTCGAAAACAGACTACCTTCCATAATGACAAGGCTACCATCCATTGGAGTGACAAAAATCTCGACAATAGACTACCTTCCATAATGACTAGGCTACCATCCATTATAGTAACAAAGACATCGACAGAAGACTACCTTCTATAATGACAAGGCTACCATACATTGCAATAACAAAAATCTCGACAATAAACTACCTTCCATAATTACAAGGCTACCATCCATTGGAGTGGCAAAAATCTCGACAACAGTCTACCTTCCATAATGACAAGGCTACAATCCATTAGACTAACAAAAATCTCGATAATAGACTACCTTCCATAATGACAAGGCTACAATCCTTTGGAGTAATGAAAATATCATCAAGAGACTACCTTCCATTATGACAAGGCTACCATGCATTGGAGTAATGAAAATATCAACAAGAGACTACCTTCCATAATGACAAGGCTACCATCCATTGGAGTGGCAAAAATCTCGACAATAGACTACCTTCCATAATGACAAGGCTACCATCCATTGGAGTAACAAATTCTCGACAACAAACTACCTTCCTTAATGACAAGGCTACCATCCATTGGAGTAACAAAAATCTCGACAACAAACTACCTTCCATAATAACAACGCTACCATCCATTAGAGTGACAAAAATATCTACAATAGACTAACTTCCATAATGACAAGGCTACCATCCATTAGAGTAACAAAAATCTCGACAACAGACAACCTTCCATAATGACAAGGCTACCATCCATTGGAGTAATGAAAATCTCAACAACAAACTACCTACCACAATGACAAGGCTACTATACATTGTAGTAACAAAAATCTCGACAACAGTCTACCTTCCATAATGACAAGGCTACCATCCATTGGGGTAACAAAAATCTCCACAATAGACTACCTTCCATAATGAAAAGGCTACTATCAATTGGAGTAACAAAAATCTCGACAAAAAACTACCTTCCATAATGACAAGGCTACCATCCATTGGAGTAACAAAAATATCGACAACAAACTATGTTCCATAATGACAAGGCTACAATCCATTGGAGTAACAAAAATATCGACAACAGACTACCTTCCATAATGACAAGGCTACCATCCATCGGAGTAACAAAAATCTCGAAAACAGACTACCTTCCATAATGACAAGGCTACCATCCATTGGAGTAACAAAAATCTCGACAATAGACTACCTTCCATAATGATTAGGCTACCATCCATTAGAGTAACAAAGATATCTACAACATACTACCTTCTATAATGACAAGGCTACCATACATTGCAATAAAAAAAATCTCGACCACAAACTACCTTCCATAATGACAAGGCTACCATCGATTAGAGTAACAAAAATCTTGACAACAGACAACCTTCCATAATGACAAGGCTACCATCCATTGGAGTAATGAAAATCTCAACAACAAACTACCTACCACAATGACAAGGCTACCATACATTGTAGTAACAAAAATCTCGACAACAGTCTACCTTCCATAATGACAAGGCTACCATCCATTAGAGTAACAAAAATCTCGAAAACTGACTACCTTCCATAATGACAAGGCTACCATCCATTGGAGTGACAAAAATCTCGAGAATAGACTACCTTCCATAATGACTAGGCTACCATCCATTATAGTAACAAAGACATTGATAGAAGACTACCTTCTATAATGAAAAGGCTACCATACATTGCAATAACAAAAATCTCGACAACAAACTACCTTCCATAATTACAAGGCTACAATCCATTAGAGTTACAAAAATCTCGCCAACAGACTACCTTCCATAATGACAAGGCTACCATCCATTGGAGTGACAAAAATCTCGACAATAGACTACCTTCCATAATGACAAGGCTACCATCCATTGGAGTAATAAAATCTCGACAACAAACTACCTTCCATAATGTCAAGGCTTCCATCCATTGGAGTAACAAAAATCTCGACAACAAACTACCTTCCATAATGACAAGGCTACAATCCATTAGAGTGACAAAAATATCTACAATAGACTACCTTCCATAATGACAAGGCTACCATCCATTGGAGTACCAAAAATCTCGAAAACATACTACCTTCCATAATGACAAGGCTACCATCCATTGGAGTGACAAAAATCTCGACAATAGACTACCTTTCATAATGACTAGGCTATCATCCATTATAGTAACAAAGATATCGACAACAAATTACCTTTTATAATGACAAGGATACCATACATTGCAATAACAAAAATCTCGACAACAAACTACCCTCCATAATTACAAGGCTACCATCCATTGGAGTGACAAAAATCTCGACAATAGACTACCTTCCATAATGACAAGGCTATCATCCATTAGAGTAACAAAGATATCGATAACAAACTACCTTCTATAATGACAAGGCTACCATGCATTGGAGTAATGAAAATATCAACAAGAGACTACCTTCCATAATGACAAGGCTACCATCCATTCGAGTAACAAAAATCTCGCCGACAGACTACCTTCCATAATGACAAGGTTACCATTCATTGGAGTAACAAAAATCTCGACAACAAACTACCTTCCATAATGACAAGGCTACCATCCATTAGAGTGACAAAAATATCTACAATAGACTAACTTCCATAATTACAAGGCTACCATCCATTAGAGTAACAAAAATCTCGACAACAGACTACCTTCCATAATGACAAGGCTACCATCCATTAGAGTACGGGTAATCTCGACAACAAACTACCTACCATAATGACAAGGCTACCATACATTAGAGTGACAAAAATATCTACAATAGACTACCTTCAATAATGACAAGGCTACTATCCATTGGAGTAACAAAAATATCGACAACAAACTACCTTTCATAATGATAAGGCTACCATCCATTGGAATAACAAAAATATCGGCAACAGACTATGTTCCATAATGACAAGGCTACAATCTATTGGAGTAACAAAAATATCGACAACAGACTACCTTCCATAATGACAAGGCTACCATCCATTGGAATAACAAAAATCTCGAAAATAGACTACCTTCAATAATGACAAGGCTACCATCCATTGGAGTGACAAAAATCTCGACAATAGACTACCTTCCATAATGACAAGGCTCCCATCCATTATAGCAACAAAGACATCGACAGAAAACTACCTTCTATAATGACAAGGCTACCATACATTGCAATAACAAAAATCTCGACAACAAACTACCTTCCATAATTACAAGGCTACCATCCATTGGAGTGACAAAAATCTCGACAACAGTCTACCTTCCATAATGACAAGGCTACAATCCATTAGACTAACAAAAATCTCGATAATAGACTACCTTCCATAATGACAAGGCTACAATCCTTTGGAGTAATGAAAATATCATCAAGAGACTACCTTCCATAATGACAAGGCTACCATGCATTGGAGTAACGAAAATATCAACAAGAGACTACCTTCCATAATGACAAGTCTACCATCCATTCGAGTAACAAAAATCTCGCCGACAGACTACCTTCCATAATGACAAGGTTACCATCCATTGGAGTAACAAAAATCTCGACAACAAACTACCTTCCATAATGACAAGGCTACCATCCATTAGAGTGACAAAAATATCTACAATAGACTACCTTCCATAATTACAAGGCTACAATCCATTAGAGTGACAAAAATATATATAATAGACTACCTTCCATAATGACAAGGCTACCATCCATTGGAGTACGGGTAATCTCGACAACAAACTACCTACCATAATGACAAGGCTACCATCCATTAGAGTGACAAAAATATCTACAATACACTACCTTCCATAATGACAAGGCTACTATCCATTGGAGTAACAAAAATCTCGACAACAAACTACCTTTCATAATGATAAGGCTACCATCCATTGGAATAACAAAAATATCGGCAACAAACTATGTTCCATAATGACAAGGCTACAATCTATTGGAGTAACAAAAATACCGACAACAGACTACCTTCATAATGACAAGGCTACCATCCATTGGAGTAACAAAAATCTCGAAAATAGACTACCTTCCATAATGACAAGGCTACCATCCATTGGAGTGACAAAAATCTCGATAATAGACTACCTTCCATAATGACTAGGCTACCATCCATTATAGCAACAAAGACATCGACAGAAGACTACCTTCTATAATGACAAGGCTACCATACATTGCAATAACAAAAATCTCGACAACAAACTACCTGCCTTAATTACAAGGCTACCATCCATTGGAGTGACAAAAATCTCGACAACAGTCTACCTTCCATAATGACAAGGCTACAATCCATTAGACTAACAAAAATCTCGATAATAGACTACCTTCCATAATGACAAGGCTACAATCCTTTGGAGTAATGAAAATATCATCAAGAGACTACCTTCCATAATGACAAGGCTACCATGCACTGGAGTAACGAAAATATCAACAAGAGACTACCTTCCATAATGACAAGGCTACCATCCATTCGAGTAACAAAAATCTCGCCGACAGACTACCTTCCATAATGACAAGCTTACCATCCATTGGAGTAACAAAAATCTCGACAACAAACTACCTTCCATAATGACAAGGCTACCATCCATTAGAGTGACAAAAATATCTACAATAGACTACCTTCTATAATTACAAGGCTACCATCCATTAAAGTAACAAAAATCTCGACAACAGACTACCTTCCATAATGACAAGGCTACCATCCATTAGAGTACGGGTAATCTCGACAACAAACTACCTACCATAATGACAAGGCTACCATCCATTAGAGTGACAAAAATATCTACAATAGACTACCTTCCATAATGACAAGGCTACTATCCATTGGAGTAACAAAAATCTCGACAACAAACTAGCTTTCATAATGATAAGGCTACCATCCATTGGAATAAAAAAAATATCGGCAACAAACTATGTTCCATAATTACAAGGCTACAATCCATTGGAGTAACAAAAATATCGACAACAGACTACCTTCCATAATGACAAGGCTACCATCCATTGGAGTAACAAAAATCTCGAAAACAGACTACCTTCCATAATGACAAGGCTACCATCCATTGGAGTGACAAAAATCTCGACAATAGACTACCTTCCATAATGACTAGGCTACCATCCATTATAGTAACAAAGACATCGACAGAAGACTACCTTCTATAATGACAAGGCTACCATACATTGCAATAACAAAAATCTCGACAATAAACTACCTTCCATAATTACAAGGCTACCATCCATTGGAGTGGCAAAAATCTCGACAACAGTCTACCTTCCATAATGACAAGGCTACAATCCATTAGACTAACAAAAATCTCGAAAATAGACTACCTTCCATAATGACAAGGCTACCATGCATTGGAGTAATGAAAATATCAACAAGAGACTGCCTTCCATAATGACAAGGCTACCATCCATTGGAGTGGCAAAAATCTCGACAATAGACTACCTTCCATAATGACAAGGCTACCATCCATTGGAGTAACAAATTCTCGACAACAAACTACCTTCCTTAATGACAAGGCTACCATCCATTGGAGTAACAAAAATCTCGACAACAAACTACCTTCCTTAATGACAAGGCTACCATCCATTGGAGTAATGAAAATCTCAACAACAAACTACCTACCACAATGACAAGGCTACCATACATTGTAGTAACAAAAATCTCGACAACAGTCTACCTTCCATAATGACAAGGCTACCATCCATTGGGGTAACAAAAATCTCCACAATAGACTACCTTCCATAATGAAAAGGCTACTATCAATTGGAGTAACAAAAATCTCGACAAAAAACTACCTTCCATAATGACAAGGCTACCATCCATTGGGGTAACAAAAATCTCCACAATAGACTACCTTCCATAATGAAAAGGCTACTATCAATTGGAGTAACAAAAATCTCGACAAAAAACTACCTTCCATAATGACAAGGCTACCATCCATTGGAGTAACAAAAATATCGACAACAAACTATGTTCCATAATGACAAGGCTACAATCCATTGGAGTAACAAAAATATCGACAACAGACTACCTTCCATAATGACAAGGCTACCATCCATCGGAGTAACAAAAATCTCGAAAACAGACTACCTTCCATAATGACAAGGCTACCATCCATTGGAGTAACAAAAATCTCGACAATAGACTACCTTCCATAATTATTAGGCTACCATCCATTAGAGTAACAAAGATATCGACAACATACTACCTTCTATAATGACAAGGCTACCATACATTGCAATAACAAAAATCTCGACAACAAACTACCTTCCATAATGACAAGGCTACCATCGATTAGAGTAATAAAAATCTTGACAACAGACAACCTTCCATAATGACAAGGCTACCATCCATTGGAGTAATGAAAATCTCAACAACAAACTACCTACCACAATGACAAGGCTACCATACATTGTAGTAACAAAAATCTCGACAACAGTCTACCTTCCATAATGACAAGGCTACCATCCATTAGAGTAACAAAAATCTCGAAAACTGACTACCTTCCATAATGACAAGGCTACCATCCATTGGAGTGACAAAAATCTCGAGAATAGACTACCTTCCATAATGACTAGGCTACCATCCATTATAGTAACAAAGACATTGATAGAAGACTACCTTCTATAATGAAAAGGCTACCATACATTGCAATAACAAAAATCTCGACAACAAACTACCTTCCATAATTACAAGGCTACAATCCATTAGAGTGACAAAAATCTCGCCAACAGACTACCTTCCATAATGACAAGGCTACCATCCATTGGAGTGACAAAAATCTCGACAATAGACTACCTTCCATAATGACAAGGCTACCATCCATTGGAGTAATAAAATCTCGACAACAAACTACCTTCCATAATGACAAGGCTTCCATCCATTGGAGTAACAAAAATCTCGACAACAAACTACCTTCCATAATAACAAGGCTACAATCCATTAGAGTGACAAAAATATCTACAATAGACTACCTTCCATAATGACAAGGCTACCATCCATTGGAGTACCAAAAATCTCGAAAACAGACTACCTTCCATAATGACAAGGCTACCATCCATTGGAGTAACAAAAATCTCGACAATAGACTACCTTTCATAATGACTAGGCTATCATCCATTATAGTAACAAAGATATCGACAACAAATTACCTTTTATAATGACAAGGATACCATACATTGCAATAACAAAAATCTCGACAACAAACTACCCTCCATAATTACAAGGCTACCATCCATTGGAGTGACAAAAATCTCGACAATAGACTACCTTCCATAATGACTAGGCTATCATCCATTAGAGTAACAAAGATATCGATAACAAACTACCTTCTATAATGACAAGGCTACCATGCATTGGAGTAATGAAAATATCAACAAGAGACTACCTTCCATAATGACAAGGCTACCATCCATTCGAGTAACAAAAATCTCGCCGACAGACTACCTTCCATAATGACAAGGTTACCATCCATTGGAGTAACAAAAATCTCGACAACAAACTACCTTCCATAATGACAAGGCTACCATCCATTAGAGTGACAAAAAAATCTACAATAGACTAACTTCCATAATTACAAGGCTACCATCCATTAGAATAACAAAAATCTCGACAACAGACTACCTTCCATAATGACAAGGCTACCATCCATTAGAGTACGGGTAATCTCGACAACAAACTACCTACCATAATGACAAGGCTACCATACATTAGAGTGACAAAAATATCTACAATAGACTACCTTCCATAATGACAAGGCTACTATCCATTGGAGTAACAAAAATATCGACAACAAACTACCTTTAATAATGATAAGGCTACCATCCATTGGAATAACAAAAATATCAGCAACAAACTATGTTCCATAATGACAAGGCTACAATCTATTGGAGTAACAAAAATATCGACAACAAACTACCTTCCATAATGACAAGGCTACCATCCATTGGAGTAACAAAAATCTCGAAAATAGACTACCTTCAATAATGACAAGGCTACCATCCATTGGAGTGACAAAAATCTCGACAATAGACTACCTTCCATAATGACAAGGCTCCCATCCATTATAGCAACAAAGACATCGACAGAAGACTACCTTCTATAATGACAAGGCTACCATACATTGCAATAACAAAAATCTCGACAACAAACTACCTTCCATAATTACAAGGCTACCATCCATTGGAGTGACAAAAATCTCGACAACAGTCTACCTTCCATAATGACAAGGCTACAATCCGTTAGACTAACAAAAATCTCGATAATAGACTACCTTCCATAATGACAAGGCTACAATCCTTTGGAGTAATGAAAATATCATCAAGAGACTACCTTCCATAATGACAAGGCTACCATGCATTGGAGTAACGAAAATATCAACAAGAGACTACCTTCCATAATGACAAGTCTACCATCCATTCGAGTAACAAAAATCTCGCCGACAGACTACCTTCCATAATGACAAGGTTACCATCCATTGGAGTAACAAAAATCTCGACAACAAACTACCTTCCATAATGACAAGGCTACCATCCATTAGAGTGACAAAAATATCTACAATAGACTACCTTCCATAATTACAAGGCTACAATCCATTAGAGTGACAAAAATATCTATAATAGACTACCTTCCATAATGACAAGGCTACCATCCATTGGAGTACCAAAAATCTCGAAAACAGACTACCTTCCATAATGACAAGGCTACCATCCATTGGAGTGACAAAAATCTCGACAATAGACTACCTTCCATAATGACTAGGCTATCATCCATTATAGTAACAAAGATATCGACAACAGATTACCTTCTATAATGACAAGGATACCATACATTGCAATAACAAAAATCTCGACAACAAGCTACCCTCCATAATTACAAGGCTACCATCCATTGGAGTGACAAAAATCTCGACAATAGACTACCTTCCATAATGACTAGGCAATCATCCATTAGAGTAACAAAGATATCGATAACAAACTACCTTCTATAATGACAAGGCTACCATGCATTGGAGTAATGAAAATATCAACAAGAGACTACCTTCCATAATGACAAGGCTACCATACATTCGAGTAACAAAAATCTCGCCGACAGACTACCTTCCATAATGACAAGGTTACCATCCATTGGAGTAACAAAAATCTCGACAACAAACTACCTTCCATAATGACAAGGCTACCATCCATTAGAGTGACAAAAATATCTACAATAGACTACCTTCCATAATTACAAGGCTACCATTCATTAGAGTAACAAAAATCTCGACAACAGACTACCTTCCTTAATGACAAGGCTACCATCCATTAGAGTACGGGTAATCTCGACAACAAACTACCTACCATAATGACAAGGCTACCATCCATTAGACTGACAAAAATATCTACAATAGACTACCTTCCATAATGACAAGGCTACTATCCATTGGAGTAACAAAAATCTCGACAACAAACTACCTTTCATAATGATAAGGCTACCATCCATTGGAATAACAAAAATATCGGCAACAAACTATGTTCCATAATGGCAAGGCTACAATCTATTGGAGTAACCAAAATATCGACAACAGACTACCTTCCATAATGACAAGGCTACCATCCATTGGAGTAACAAAAATCTCAAAAATAGACTACCTTCCATAATGACAAGGCTACCATCCATTGGAGTGACAAAAATCTCGACAATAGACTACCTTCCATAATGACTAGGCTACCATCCATTATAGCAACAAAGACATCGACAGAAGACTACCTTCTATAATGACAAGGCTACCATACACTGCAATAACAAAAATCTCGACAACAAACTACCTTCCATAATTACAAGGCTACCATCCATTGGAGTGACAAAAATCTCGACAACAGTCTACCTTCCATAATGACAAGGCTATAATCCTTTGGAGTAATGAAAATATCATCAAGAGACTACCTTCCATAATGACAAGGCTACCATGCATTGGAGTAATGAAAATATCAACAAGAGACTACCTTCCATAATGACAAGGCTACCATCCATTGGAGTGGCAAAAATCTCGACAATAGACTACCTTCCATAATGACAAGGCTACCATCCATTGGAGTAACAAATTCTCGACAACAAACTACCTTCCTTAATGACAAGGCTACCATCCATTGGAGTAACAAAAATCTCGACAACAAACTACCTTCCATAATAACAAGGCTACCATCCATTAGAGTGACAAAAATATCTACAATAGACTAACTTCCATAATGGCAAGGCTACCATCCATTAGAGTAACAAAAATCTCAACAACAGACAATCTTCCATAATGACAAGGCTACCATCCATTGGAGTAATGAAAATCTCAACAACTAACTACCTACCACAATGACAAGGCTACCATACATTGTAGTAACAAAAATCTCGACAACAGTCTACCTTCCATAATGACAAGGCTACCATCCATTCGGGTAACAAAAATCTCCACAATAGACTACCTTCCATAATGAAAAGGCTACTATCAATTGGAGTAACAAAAATCTCGACAAAAAACTACCTTCCATAATGACAAGGCTACCATCCATTGGAGTAACAAAAATATTGACAACAAACTATGTTCCATAATGACAAGGCTACAATCCATTGGAGTAACAAAAATATCGACAACAGACTACCTTCCATAATGACAAGGCTACCATCCATCGGAGTAACAAAAATCTCGAAAACAGACTACCTTCCATAATGACAAGGCTACCATCCATTGGAGTAACAAAAATCTCGACAATAGACTACCTTCCATAATGATTAGGCTACCATCCATTAGAGTAACAAAGATATCGACAACATACTACCTTCTATAATGACAAGGATACCATACATTGCAATAACAAAAATCTCGACAACAAACTACCTTCCATAATGACAAGGCTACCATCGTTTAGAGTAACAAAAATCTTGACAACAGACAACCTTCCATAATGACAAGGCTACCATCCATTGGAGTAATGAAAATCTCAACAACAAACTACCTACCACAATGACAAGGCTACCATACATTGTAGTAACAAAAATCTCGACAACAGTCTACCTTCCATAATGACAAGGCTACCATCCATTAGAGTAACAAAAATCTCGAAAACTGACTACCTTCCATAATGACAAGGCTACCATCCATTGGGGTGACAAAAATCTCGAGAATAGACTACCTTCCATAATGACTAGGCTACCATCCATTATAGTAACAAAGACATTGATAGAAGACTACCTTCTATAATGAAAAGGCTACCATACATTGCAATAACAAAAATCTCGACAACAAACTACCTTCCATAATTACAAGGCTACAATCCATTAGAGTGACAAAAATCTCGCCAACAGACTACCTTCCATAATGACAAGGCTACCATCCATTGGAGTGACAAAAATCTCGACAATAGACTACCTTCCATAATGACAAGGCTACCATCCATTGGAGTAATAAAATCTCGACAACAAACTACCTTCCATAATGACAAGGCTTCCATCCATTGGAGTAACAAAAATCTCGACAACAAACTACCTTCCATAATGACAAGGCTACAATCCATTAGAGTGACAAAAATATCTACAATAGACTACCTTCCATAATGACAAGGCTACCATCCATTGGAGTACCAAAAATCTCGAAAACAGACTACCTTCCATAATGACAAGACTACCATCCATTGGAGTAACAAAAATCTCGACAATAGACTACCTTTCATAATGACTAGGCTATCATCCATTATAGTAACAAAGATATCGACAACAATTACCTTTTATAATGACAAGGATACCATACATTGCAATAACAAAAATCTCGACAACAAACTACCCTCCATAATTACAAGGCTACCATCCATTGGAGTGACAAAAATCTCGACAATAGACTACCTTCCATAATGACTAGGCTATCATCCATTAGAGTAACAAAGATATCGATAACAAACTACCTTCTATAATGACAAGGCTACCATGCATTGGAGTAATGAAAATATCAACAAGAGACTACCTTCCATAATGACAAGGCTACCATCCATTCGAGTAACAAAAATCTCGCCGACAGACTACCTTCCATAATGACAAGGTTACCATCCATTGGAGTAACAAAAATCTCGACAACAAACTACCTTCCATAATGACAAGGCTACCATCCATTAGAGTGACAAAAATATCTACAATAGACTAACTTCCATAATTACAAGGCTACCATCCATTAGAGTAACAAAAATCTCGACAACAGACTACCTTCCATAATGACAAGGCTACCATCCATTAGAGTACGGGTAATCTCGACAACAAACTACCTACCATAATGACAAGGCTACCATACATTAGAGTGACAAAAATATCTACAATAGACTACCTTCCATAATGACAAGGCTACTATCCATTGGAGTAACAAAAATATCGACAACAAACTACCTTTCATAATGATAAGGCTACCATCCATTGGAATAACAAAAATATCAGCAACAAACTATGTTCCATAATGACAAGGCTAAAATCTATTGGAGTAACAAAAATATCGACAACAGACTACCTTCCATAATGACAAGGCTACCATCCATTGGAGTAACAAAAATCTCGAAAATAGACTACCTTCAATAATGACAAGGCTACCATCCATTGGAGTGACAAAAATCTCGACAATAGACTACCTTCCATAATGACAAGGCTCCCATCCATTATAGCAACAAAGACATCGACAGAAGACTACCTTCTATAATGACAAGGCTACCATACATTGCAATAACAAAAATCTCGACAACAAACTACCTTCCATAATTACAAGGCTACCATCCATTGGAGTGACAAAAATCTCGACAACAGTCTACCTTCCATAATGACAAGGCTACAATCCGTTAGACTAACAAAAATCTCGATAATAGACTACCTTCCATAATGACAAGGCTACAATCCTTTGGAGTAATGAAAATATCATCAAGAGACTACCTTCCATAATGACAAGGCTACCATGCATTGGAGTAACGAAAATATCAACAAGAGACTACCTTCCATAATGACAAGTCTACCATCTACTCGAGTAACAAAAATCTCGCCGACAGACTACCTTCCATAATGACAAGGTTACCATCCATTGGAGTAACAAAAATCTCGACAACAAACTACCTTCCATAATGACAAGGCTACCATCCATTAGAGTGACAAAAATATCTACAATAGACTACCTTCCATAATTACAAGGCTACAATCCATTAGAGTGACAAAAATATCTATAATAGACTACCTTCCATAATGACAAGGCTACCATCCATTGGAGTACCAAAAATCTCGAAAACAGACTACCTTCCATAATGACAAGGCTACCATCCATTGGAGTGACAAAAATCTCGACAATAGACTACCTTCCATAATGACTAGGCTATCATCCATTATAGTAACAAAGATATCGACAACAGATTACCTTCTATAATGACAAGGATACCATACATTGCAATAACAAAAATCTCGACAACAAACTACCCTCCATAATTACAAGGCTACCATCCATTGGAGTGACAAAAATCTCGACAATAGACTACCTTCCATAATGACTAGGCTATCATCCATTAGAGTAACAAAGATATCGATAACAAACTACCTTCTATAATGACAAGGCTACCATGCATTGGAGTAATGAAAATATCAACAAGAGACTACCTTCCATAATGACAAGGCTACCATCCATTCGAGTAACAAAAATCTCGCCGACAGACTACCTTCCATAATGACAAGGTTACCATCCATTGGAGTAACAAAAATCTCGACAACAAACTACCTTCCATAATGACAAGGCTACCATCCATTAGAGTGACAAAAATATCTACAATAGACTACCTTCCATAATTACAAGGCTACCATTCATTAGAGTAACAAAAATCTCGACAACAGACTACCTTCCTTAATGACAAGGCTACCATCCATTAGAGTACGGGTAATCTCGACAACAAACTACCTACCATAATGACAAGGCTACCATCCATTAGAGTGACAAAAATATCTACAATAGACTACCTTCCATAATGACAAGGCTACTATCCATTGGAGTAACAAAAATCTCGACAACAAACTACCTTTCATAATGATAAGGCTACCATCCATTGGAATAACAAAAATATCGGCAACAAACTATGTTCCATAATGACAAGGCTACAATCTATTGGAGTAACAAAAATATCGACAACAGACTACCTTCCATAATGACAAGGCTACCATCCATTGGAGTAACAAAAATCTCGAAAATAGACTACCTTCCATAATGACAAGGCTACCATCCATTGGAGTGACAAAAATCTCGACAATAGACTACCTTCCATAATGACTAGGCTACCATCCATTATAGCAACAAAGACATCGACAGAAGACTACCTTCTATAATGACAAGGCTACCATACACTGCAATAACAAAAATCTCGACAACAAACTACCTTCCATAATTACAAGGCTACCATCCATTGGAGTGACAAAAATCTCGACAACAGTCTACCTTCCATAATGACAAGGCTACAATCCATTAGACTAACAAAAATCTCGATAATAGACTACCTTCCATAATGACAAGGCTACAATCTTTTGGAGTAATGAAAATATCATCAAGAGACTACCTTCCATAATGACAAGGCTACCATGCATTGGAGTAACGAAAATGTCAACAAGAGACTACCTTCCATAATGACAAGGCTACCATCCATTCGAGTAACAAAAATCTCGCCGACAGACTACCTTCCATAATGACAAGGTTACCATCCATTGGAGTAACAAAAATCTCGACAACAAACTACCTTCCATAATGACAAGGCTACCATCCATTAGAGTGACAAAAATATCTACAATAGACTACCTTCCATAATTACAAGGCTACCATCCATTAAAGTAACAAAAATCTCGACAACAGACTACCTTCCATAATGACAAGGCTACCATCCATTAGAGTACGGGTAATCTCGACAACAAACTACCTACCATAATGACAAGGCTACCATCCATTAGAGTGACAAAAATATCTACAATAGACTACCTTCCATAATGACAAAGCTACTATCCATTGGAGTAACAAAAATCTCGACAACAAACTAGCTTTCATAATGATAAGGCTACCATCCATTGGAATAAAAAAAATATCGGCAACAAACTATGTTCCATAATTACAAGGCTACAATCCATTGGAGTAACAAAAATATCGACAACAGACTACCTTCCATAATGACAAGGCTACCATCCATTGGAGTAACAAAAATCTCGAAAACAGACTACCTTCCATAATGACAAGGCTACCATCCATTGGAGTGACAAAAATCTCGACAACAGACTACCTTCCATAATGACTAGGCTACCATCCATTATAGTAACAAAGACATCGACAGAAGACTACCTTCTATAATGACAAGGCTACCATACATTGCAATAACAAAAATCTCGACAATAAACTACCTTCCATAATTACAAGGCTACCATCCATTGGAGTGGCAAAAATCTCGACAACAGTCTACCTTCCATAATGACAAGGCTACAATCCATTAGACTAACAAAAATCTCGATAATAGACTACCTTCCATAATGACAAGGCTACAATCCTTTGGAGTAATGAAAATATCATCAAGAGACTACCTTCCATAATGACAAGGCTACCATGCATTGGAGTAATGAAAATATCAACAAGAGACTACCTTCCATAATGACAAGGCTACCATCCATTGGAGTGGCAAAAATCTCGACAATAGACTACCTTCCATAATGACAAGGCTACCATCCATTGGAGTAACAAATTCTCGACAACAAACTGCCTTCCTTAATGACAAGGTTACCATCCATTGGAGTAACAAAAATCTCGACAACAAACTACCTTCCATAATAACAAGGCTACCATCCATTAGAGTGACAAAAATATCTACAATAGACTACCTTCCATAATGACAAGGCTACCATCCATTAGAGTAACAAAAATCTCGACAACAGACAACCTTCCATAATGACAAGGCTACCATCCATTGGAGTAATGAAAATCTCAACAACAAACTACCTACCACAATGACAAGGCTACCATACATTGTAGTAACAAAAATCTCGACAACAGTCTACCTTCCATAATGACAAGGCTACCATCCATTGGGGTAACAAAAATCTCCATAATAGACTACCTTCCATAATGACAAGGCTACTATTCATTGGAGTAACAAAAATCTCGACAAAAAACTACCTTCCATAATGACAAGGCTACCATCCATTGGAGTAACAAAAATATCGACAACAAACTATGTTCCATAATGACAAGGCTACAATCCATTGGAGTAACAAAAATATCGACAATAGACTACCTTCCATAATGACAAGGCTACCATCCATCGGAGTAACAAAAATCTAGAAAACAGACTACCTTCCATAATGACAAGGCTACCATCCATTGGAGTAACAAAAATCTCGATAATAGACTACCTTCCATAATGATTAGGCTACCATCCATTAGAGTAACAAAGATATCGACAACAGACTACCTCTATAATGACAAGGCTACCATACATTGCAATAACAAAAATCTCGACAACAAACTACCTTCCATAATGACAAGGCTACCATCCATTAGAGTAACAAAAATCTTGACAACAGACAACCTTCCATAATGACAAGCCTACCATCCATTGGAGTAATGAAAATCTCAACAACAAACTACCTACCACAATGACAAGGCTACCATACATTGTATTAACAAAAATCTCGACAACAGTCTACCTTCTATAATGACAAGGCTACCATCCATTAGAGTAACAAAAATCTCGAAAACTGACTACCTTCCATAATGACAAGGCTACCATCCATTGGAGTGACAAAAATCTCGAGAATAGACTACCTTCCATAATGACTAGGCTACCATCCATTATAGTAACAAAGACATCGATAGAAGACTACCTTCTATAATGAAAAGGCTACCATACATTGCAATAACAAAAATCTCGACAACAAACTACCTTCCATAATTACAAGGCTACCATCCATTAGAGTGACAAAAATCTCGACAACAGTCTACCTTCCATAATGACAAGGCTACAATCCATTAGACTAACAAAAATCTCGACAATAGACTACCTTCCATAATGACAAGGCTACAATCCACTGGAGTAATGAAAATATCATCAAGAGACTACCTTCCATAATGACAAGGCTACCATGCATTGGAGTAATAAAAATATCAACAAGAGACTACCTTCCATAATGACAAGGCTACCATTCATTCGAGTAACAAAAATCTCGCCAACAGACTACCTACCATAATCACAAGGCTACCATCCATTGGAGTGGCAAAAATCTCGACAATAAACTACCTTCCATAATGACAAGGCTACCATCCATTGGAGTAACAAATTCTCGACAACAAACTACTTTCCATAATGACAAGGCTACCATCCATTGGAGTAACAAAAATCTCGACAGCAAACTACCTTCCATAATGACAAGGCTACCATCCATTAGAGTGACAAAAATATCTACAATATACTACCTTCCATAATGACAAGGCTACCATCCATTAGAGTAACAAAAATCTCGACAACAGACAACCTTCCATAATGACAAGGCTACCATCCATTGGAGTAATGAAAATCTCAACAACAAACTACCTACCACAATGACAAGGCTACCATACATTGTAGTAACAAAAATCTCGACAACAGTCTACCTTCCATAATGACAAGGCTACCATCCATTGGGGTAACAAAAATCTCGACAATAGACTACCTTCCATAATGACAAGGCTACTATCCATTGGAGTAACAAAAATCTCGACAACAAACTACCTTCCATAATGATAAGGCTACCATCCATTGGAATAACAAAAATATCGACAACAAACTATGTTCCATAATGACAAGGCTACAATCCATTGGAGTAACAAAAATATCGACAACAGACTACCTTCCATAATGACAAGGCTACCATCCATCAGAGTAACAAAAATCTCGAAAACAGACTACCTTCCATAATGACAAGGCTACCATCCATTGGAGTAACAAAAATCTCGACAATAGACTACCTTCCGTAATGATTAGGCTACCATCCATTAGAGTAACAAAGATATCGACAACAGACTACCTTCCATAATGACAAGGCTACAATCCATTGGTGTAATGAAAATCTCAACAACAAACTACCTTCCATAATGACAAGTCTACCATACATTGTAGTAACAAAAATCTCGACAACAGTCTACCTTCCATAATGACAAGGCTACCATCCATTGGAGTAACAGAAATCTTTACAATAGACAACCTTCCATAATGATAAGGCTATCATCCATTGGAGTAACAAAAATTTCGACAATAAACTACCTTCGATAATTACAAGGCTACCATCCATTAATGTAACAAAAATCTCGACAACAAACTACCTTCCATATTGACAAGGTTAGGATCCATTAGAGTAACAAAAATCTCGATAATAGACTACCTTCCATAATGACATGGCTACCATCCATTGGAGTAATGAAAATATCAACAAGAGACTACCTTCCATAATGACAAGGCTACCATCCATTGGAGTAACAAAAATCTCGCCAACAATCTACCTTCCATAATGACACGGCTACCATCCATTGGAGTGACAAAAATCTTGACAACATACTACCTTCCATAATGATAAGGCTACCATCCATTGGAGTAACAAAATATCGACAACAAACTACCTTCCATAATGACAAGGCTACCATCCATTGGAGTAACAAAAATCTCGACAACAAACTACCTTCCATAATGACAAGGCTACCATCCATTAGAGTGACAAAAATATCTACAATAGACTACCTTCCATAATTATAAGGCTACCATCCATTGGAGTTACAAAAATCTCGACAACAGGCTACCTTCCGTAATGACAAGGCTACCATCCATTGGAGTATGGAAAATCTCGACAACAAACTACCTACCACAATGACAAGGCTACCATACATTGTAGTAAAAAAAATCTCGACAACAATCTACCTTCCATAATAACAAGGCTACCATCCATTGGGGTACCAAAAATCTCGACAATAGACTGCCTTCCATAATGACAAGGCTATTATCCATTGGAGTAACAAAAATCTCAACAACAAACTACATTTCATAATGATAAGGCTACCATCCATTGGAATAAAAAAAATATCGACAACAAACTATGTTCCATAATGAGAAGGCTACAATCCATTGGACTAACAAAAATATCGACAACAGACTACCTTCCATAATGACAAGTCTACCATCCATTGTAGTAACAAAAATCTCGACAACAAACTACCTTCCATAATGACAAGGCTACCATCCATTAGAGTGACAAAAATATCTACAATAGACTACCTTCCATAATTATAAGGCTACCATCCATTATAGTAACAAAGACATCGACAACATACTACCTTCTATAATGACAAGGCTACCATACATTGCAATAACAAAAATCTCGACAACAAACTACCTTCCATAATTACAAGGCTACCATCCATTAGAGTGACAAAAATCTCAACAATAGACTACCTTCCATAATGACTAGGCTACCATCCTTTAGAGTAACAAAGATATCGACAACAAACTACCTTCTATAATGACAAGGCTACCATACATTGTAATAACAAAAATATGGAAAAAAAACTACCTTCCATAATGACAAGGCTACCATCCATTGTAGTGACATAAATCTCGACAACAGTCTACCTTCCATAATAACAAGGCTACCATCCATTAGAGTATGAAAAATCTCGACAATAGACTACCTTCCATAATGACAAGGCTACCATCCATTAGAGTGACAAAAATCTCAACAACAGACTACTTTCCATAATGACAAGGCTACCATGCATTGGAGTAATGAAAATATCAACAAGAGACTACCTTCCATATTGATAAGGCTACCATCAATTCGAGTAACAAAAATCTCGCCGACAGACTACCTTCCATAATGACAAGGCTACCATCCATTGGAGTGACAAAAATCTCGACAACAAACTACCTTCCATAATGACAAGGCTACCATCCATTGGAGTAACAAAAATCTCGACAACAAACTACCTTCCATAATGACAAGGCTACCATCCATTAGAGTGACAAAAATATCTACAATAGACTACCTTCCATAATTATAAGGCTACCATCCATTAGAGTAACAAAAATCTCGACAACAGACTACCTTCCATAATGACAAGGCTACCATCCATTGGAGTACGGAAAATCTCGACAACAAACTACCTACTACAATGACAAGTCTACCATACATTTTAGTAACAAAAATCTCGACAACAGTCTACCTTCCATAATGAAAAGGCTACCATCCATTGGGGTAACAAAAATCTCGTTAATAGACTACATTCCATAATGACAAGGCTACTATCCATTGGAGTAACAAAAATCTCGACAACAAACTACCTTTCATAATGATAAGGCTACCATCAATTGGAATAACAAAAATATCGACAACAAACTATGTTCCACAATGAGACGGCTACAAACCATTGGAGTAACAAAAATATCGACAACAGACTACCTTCCATAATGACAAGGCTACCATCCATTTGAGTAACAAAAATCTCGAAAACAGACTACCTTCCATAATGACAAGGCTACCATCCATTGGAGTGACAAAAATCTCGACAATAGACTACCTTCCATAATGACTAGGCTACCATCCATTATAGTAACAAAGACATCAACAACAGACTGCCTTCTATAATGACAAGGCTACCATACATTGCAATAACAAAAATCTCGACAACAAACTACCTTCCAAAATTACAAGGCTACCATCCATTGGAGTGACAAAAATCTCGACAATAGACTACCTTCCATAATGACTAGGCTACCATCCTTTAGAGTAACAAAGATATCGACAACAAACTACCTTCTATAATGACAAGGCTACCATAAATTGTAATAACAAAAATATGGAAAACAAACTACCTTCCATAATGACAAGGCTACCATCCATTGGAGTGACCAAAATCTCGACAACAGTCATCCTTCCATAATGAGAAGGCTACCATCCATTAGAGTATGAAAAATCTCGACAATAGACTACCTTCCGTAAGGACAAGGCTACCATCCATTGGAGTGACAAAAATCTCGACAACAGACTACCTTCCATAATGACAAGGCTACAATCCATTTGAGTAATGAGAATATCAACAAGAGACTACCTTCCATAATGACAAGGCTACCATCCATTGGAGTGACAAAAATCTCGACTATAGACTACCTTCCATAACGACAAGGCTACCATCCATTGGAGTAACAAAATCTCGACAACAAACTACCTTCCATAATGACAAGGCCACCATCCATTGGAGTAAAAAAATTCTCGACAACAAACTACCTTCCATAATGACAAGGCTACCATCCATTAGAGTGACAAAAATATCGACAACAGACTACCTTCCATAATGGCAAGGCTACCATCCATTGGAGTAACAAAAATATCGACAATAGACTACCTTCCATAATGAAAAGCCTACCATCCATTGGAGTAACAAAAATCTGGACAACAGAATACCTTCCATAATGACTAAGCTATTATCCATTGGAGTAACAAAGATATCAACAACAGACTACCTTCCATAATGACAATGCTACCATCCATTGGAGTAACAAAAATCTCGACAACAGACAACCTTGCATAATGACAAGGCTATCATCCATTGGAGTAACAAAATTTTCGAAAACAGACTACCTTCCATAATGACAAGGCTAAAATCCTTGGAGTAACAAAAATCTCGACAACGGACTACCTTTCATAATGATAAGGCTACCATCTATTGGAATAACAAAAATCTTGAGAACAGACTACCTTCCATAATGACAAGGCTACCATCCAATGGAATAACAAAAATTTCGACAACATACTACCTTCCATAATGACAAGGTTACCATCATTTGTAGTAACCAAAATCTCGACAACAAAATACCTTCCATAATGACAAGGCTACCATCCATTGTAGTAACAAAAATCTCGACAACAGACTACTTTCCATAATGAAAAGCCTACCATCCATTGGAGTAACAAAAATATGGACAACAGAATACCTTCCATAATGACTACGCTACTATCCATTGGAGTAACAAAGATATCGACAACTGACTACCTTCCATAATGACAATGCTACCATCCATTGGAGTGGCAAAAATCTCGACAACAGACACTCTTCCATAATGAAAAGGCTACCATCCATTGGATTAACAAAAATTTCGAAAATAGACTACCTTCCATAATGACAAGGCTAAAATCCATTGGAGTAACAAAAATCTTGACAACATACTACCTTTCATAATGACAGGGTTACCATATATTGGAATAACAAAAATCTAGAGAACAAACTTCCTTCCATAATGACAAGGCTACCATCCAATGGAATAACAAAAATCTCGACAACATACTACCTTCCATAATGACAAGGCTACCATCAATTGTAGTAACCAAAATCTCGACAAAATAATACCTTCCATAATGACAAGGCTACCATCCATTGTAGTAACAAAAATCTCGACAACAGTCTACCTTCCATAATGACAATGCTACCATCCATTTGAGTATCAAAAATCTCGACAACAAACTACCTTCCATAATGACAAGGCTACAATCCATTGTAGTAACAAAAATCTAGACCACAGACTACCTTCCGTAATGACAAGGCTACCATCCATGGGACTAACGAAAATCTCGATAACAGACTACCTTCCATAATGACAAGGCTACAATCCATTGGAGTAACAAAAATCTCGACAACAAACTATGTTCCATAATGAATAGGCTACCATCCATTGGATTAACAAAAATTTCGAAAACAGACTACCTTCCATAATGACAGGGCTACCATATATTGGAATAACAAAAATCTAGAGAACAGACTTCCTTCCATAATGACAAGGCTACCATCCATTGGACTAACGAAAATCTCGACAACAGACTACCTTCCATAATGACAAGGCTACAATCCATTGGAGTAACAAAAATATCGACAACAAACTACGTTCCATAATGAATAGGCTACCATCCATTGGAGTAAGAAAAATATCAACAATAGACTACCTTCCATAATGACAAGGCTACCATCCATTAGACTATGAAAAATCTCGACAATAGACTACCTTCCATAATGACAAGGCTACAATCCATTGGAGTAATGAGAATATCAACAAGAGACTACCTTTCATAATAACAAGGCTACCATGCATTGGAGTAATGAAAATATCAACAAGAGACTACCTTCAACAATGACAAGGCTACCATCCATTGGAGTAACAAAAATCTCGCCAACAGACTACTTTCCATAATGACAAGGCTACCATCCATTGGAGTAACAAAATCTCGACATCAAACTACCTTCCATAATGAAAAGGCTACCATCCATTAGAGTAAGAAAAATCTCGACAACAAACTACCTACCAAAATGACAAGGCTACCATCCATTAGATTGACCAAAATATCGACAACAGACTACCTTCCATAATGAAAAGCCTACCATCCATTGGAGTAACAAAAATCTGGACAACATAATACCTTCCATAATGACTAGGCTACTATCCATTGGAGTAACAAAGATATCGACAACAGACTACCTTCCATAATGAAAATGCTACCATCCATTGGAGTAACAAAAATCTCGACAATAGACAACCTTCCATAATGACAAGGCTACCATCCATTGGAGTAACAATAATCACGACAACAGACAACCTTCCATAATGAAAAGGCTACCATCCATTGGAGTAACAAAAATTTCGAAAACAGACTACCTTCCATAATGACAAGGCTAAAATCCATTGGAGTAACAAAAATCTTGAAAACATACTACCTTTCATAATGATAAGGCTACCATCTATTGGAATAACAAAAATCTAGAGAACAGGCTGACTTCCATAATGACAAGGCTACCATCCAATGGAATAACAAAAATCTCGACAACATACTACCTTCCATAATGACAAGGCTACCATCAATTGTAGTAACCAAAATCTCGACAACAGAATACCTTCAATAAAGACAAGGCTACCATCCATTGTAGTAACAAAAATCTCGACAACAGTATACCTTCCATAATGACAATGCTACCATCCATTTGAGTATCAAAAATCTCGAAAACAGACTACCTTCCATAATGACAAGGCTACCATCCATTGTAGTAACAAAAATCTAGAACACAAACTACCTTCCATAATGACAAGGGTACCATCCATTGGACTAACGAAAATCTCGACAACAGACTACCTTCCATAACGAAAAGCCTACCATCCATTGGAGTAACAAATATCTGGACAACAGAATACATTCCATAATGACTAGGTTACTATCCATTGGAGTAACAAAGATATCGACAACAGACTACCTTCCATAATGACAATGCTACCATCCACTGGAGTAACAAAAATCTCGACAACAGGCAACCTTCCATAATGACAAGGCTACCATCCATTGGAGTAACAAAAATTTCGAAAACAGATTACCTTCCATAATGACATGGCTAAAAACCATTGGAGTAAAAAAAATCTTGAGAACATGCTTCCTTTCATAATGAAAGGGCTATTATCTATTGGAATAACAAAAATCTAGAGAACAGACTGCCTTCCATAATGACAAGGCTACCATCCAATGGAATAACAAAAATCTCGACAACAAACTACCTTCCATAATGACATGGTTACCATCAATTGTAGTAACCAAAATCTCGACAACAGAATACCTTCCATAATGACAAGGCTACCATCCATTGTAGTAACAAAAATCTCGACAACAGTCTACCTTCCATAATGAAAATGCTACCATCCATTTGAGTATCAAAAATCTCGAAAACAAACTACCTTCCATAATGAAAATGCTACCATCCATTTGAGTATCAAAAATCTCGAAAATAGACTACCTTCCATAATGACAAGGCTACCATCCATCGTAGTAACAAAAATCTAGACCACAGACTACCTTCCATAATTACAACGCTACCATCCATTGGACTAACGAAAATCTCGACAACAGACTACCTTCCGTAATGACAAGGCTACAATCCATCGGAGTAACAAAAATCTCGACAACAAACTACGTTCCATAATGAATAGGCTACCATCCATTGGAGTAAGAAAAATATCAACAATAGACTACCTTCCATAATGACAAGGCTACCATCCATTAGAGTATGAAAAATCTCGACAATAGACTACCTTCCATAATGACAAGGCGACCATCCATTGGAGTGACAAAAATCTCGACAACAAACTACCTTCCATAATGACAATGCTACAATCCATTGGAGTAATGAGAATATCAACAAGAGACTACCTTTCAAAATGACAAGGCTACCATGCATTGGAGTAATGAAAATATCAACAAGAGACTACCTTCAACAATGACAATGCTACCATCCATTGGAGTAACAAATATCTCGCCAACAAACTACTTTTCATAATGACAAGGCTACCATCCATTGGAGTAACAAAATCTCGACATCAAACTACCTTCCATAATGACAATTCTACCATCCATTTGAGTAACAAAAATCTCGACAACAGACTACCTTCCATAATGACAAGGCTACCGTCCACTATAGTAACAAAAATCTAGACCACAGACTACCTTCCGTAATGACAAGTCTACCATCCATTGGACTAACGAAAATCTCGACAACAGACTACCTTCCATAATGACAAGGCTACAACCCATTGGAGTAACAAAAATCTTGACAACAAACTACGTTCCATAATGAATAGGCTACCATCCAT
The DNA here is from genome assembly GCA_948472305.1 of Vicia faba. Classification (NCBI taxonomy): domain Eukaryota; kingdom Viridiplantae; phylum Streptophyta; class Magnoliopsida; order Fabales; family Fabaceae; genus Vicia; species Vicia faba. The sequence continues at coordinate 765,201,843 of OX451738.1, forward strand.
TGGATTAACAAAAATTTCGAAAGCAGACTACCTTCTATAATGACAAGGCTATAATCCATTGGAGTAACAAAAATCTTGACAACATACTACCTTTTTATAATGACAGGGCTACCATATATTGGAATAACAAAAATCTAGAGAACATACTTCCTTCCATAATGACAAGGCTAGCATCCATTGGACTAACGAAAATCTCGACAACAGACTACCTTCCATAATGACAAGGCTACAATCCATTAGAGTAACAAAAATCTCGACAACAAACTACATTCCATAATGAATAGGCTACCATCCATTGGAGTAAGAAAAATATCAATAATAGACTACCTTCCATAATGACATGGCTACCATCCATTAGAGTATGAAAAATCTCGACAATAGACTACCTTCCATAATGACAAGGCTACCATCCATTGGAGTGACAAAAATCTCGACAACAGACTACCTTCCATAATGACAATGCGACAATCCATTGGAGTAATGAGAATATCAACAAGAGACTACCTTTCATAATGACAAGACTACCATGCATTGGACTAATGAAAATATCAACAAGAGACTACCTTTAACAATGACAAGGCTACCATCCATTGGAGTAACAAAAATCTCTCCAACAGACTACTTTCCATAATGACAAGGCTACCATCCATTGGAGTAACAAAATCTCGACATCAAACTACCTTCCATAATGACAAGGCTACCATCCATTAGAGTAACAAAAATCTCGACAACAAACTACCTACCATAATGACAAGGCTACCATCCATTAGAGTGACAAAAATATCGACAACAGACTACCTTCCATAATGAAAAGCCTACCATCCATTGGAGTAACAAAAATCTGAACAACAGAATACCTTCCATAATGACTAGGCTACTATCCATTGGAGTAACAAAGATATCGACAACAGACTACCTTCCATAATGAAAATGCTGCCATCCATTGGAGTAACAAAAATCTCGCCAATAGACAACCTTCCATAATGACAAGGCTACCATCCATTGGAGTAACAATAATCTCGACAACAGACAACCTTCCATAATGAAAAGGCTACCATCCATTGGAGTAACAAAAATTTCGAAAACAGACTACCTTCCATAATGACAAGGCTAAAATCCATTGGAGTAACAAAAATCATGAAAACATACTACCTTTCATATTGATAAGGCTACCATCTATTGGAATAACAAAAATCTAGAGAACAGACTGACTTCCATAATGACAAGGCTACCATCCAATGGAATAACAAAAATCTCGATAACATACTACCTTCCATAATGACAAGGCTACCATCAATTGTAGTAACCAAAATCTCGACAACAGAATACCTTCAATAAAGACAAGGCTACAATCCATTGTAGATACAAAAATCTCGACAACAGTTTACCTTCCATAATGACAATGCTACCATCCATTTGAGTATCAAAAATCTCGAAAATAGACTACCTTCCATAATGACAAGGCTACCATCCATTGTAGTAACAAAAATCTAGAACACAAACTACCTTCCATAATGACAAGGCTACCATCCATTGGACTAACGAAAATCTCGACAACAGACTACCTTCCATAATGACAATGCTACAATCCATTGGAGTGACAAAAATCTCGACAACAGACTACCTTCCATAATGACAATGCTACAATCCATTGGAGTAATGAGAATATCAACAAGAGACTACCTTTCATAATGACAAGGCTACCATGCATTGGAGTAATGAAAATATCAACAAGAGACTACCTTCAACAATGACAAGGCTACCATCCATTGGAGTAACAAATATCTCGCCAACAGACTACTTTCCATAATGACAAGGCTACCATCCATTGGAGTAAAAAAATCTCGACATCAAACTACCTTCCATAATGACAATGCTACCATCCATTTGAGTAACAAAAATCTCGACAACAGACTACCTTCCATAATGACAAGGCTACCATCCATTGTAGTAACAACAATCTAGACCACACACTACCTTCCGTAATGACAAGGCTACCATCCATTGGACTAATGAAAATCTCGACAACAGACTACCTTCCATAATGACAAGGCTACAATCCATTGGAGTAACAAAAATCTCAACAACAAACTGCGTTCCATAATGAATAGGCTACCATCCATTGGATTAACAAAAATTTTGAAAACAGACTACCTTCCATAATGACAAGGCTAAAATCCATTGGAGTAAAAAAAATCTTGACAACATACTACCTTTCATAATGACAGGGCTACCATATATTGGAATAACAAAAATCTAGAGAACAGACTTCCTTCCATAATGACAAGGCTACCATCCATTGGACTAACGAAAATCTCGACAACAGACTACCTTCCATAATGACAAGGCTACAATCCATTGGAGTAAATAAAATCTCGACAACAAACTACGTTCCCTAATGAATAGGCTACCATCCATTGGAGTAAGAAAAATATCAACAATAGACTACCTTCCATAATGACAAGGCTACCATCCATTAGAGTTTGAAAAATCTCGACAATAGACTACCTTCCATAATGACAAGGCTACCATCCATTGGAGTGACAAAATCTCGACAACAGACTACCTTCCATAATGACAATGCTACAATCCATTGGAGTAATGAGAATATCAACAAGAGACTACCTTTCATAATGACAAGGCTACCATGCATTGGAGTAATGAAAATATCAACAAGAGACTACCTTCAATAATGACAAGGCTACCATCCATTGGAGTAAAAAAAATCTCGCCAACTGACTACTTTCCATAATGACAAGGCTACCATCCATTGGAGTAACAAAATCTCGACATCAAACTACATTCCATAATGACAAGGCTACCATCCATTAGAGTAACAAAAATCTCGACAACAAACTACCTACCATAATGACAAAGCTACCATCCATTAGAGTGACAAAAATCTAGACCACAGACTACCTTCCATAATGACAATGATACCATCCATTGGAGTAACAAAAATCTGGACAACAAAATACCTTCCATAATGACTAGGCTACGATCGATTGGAGTGACAAAAATTTCGACAACAGACTACCTTCCATAATGACAAGGCTACCATCCATTGGAGTAACAAAAATCTCGAAAACAGAGTACCTTCCATAATGACAAGGCTAAAATCCATTGGAATAAAAAAAATCTCGACAACATACGACCTTCCATAATGACAAGACTACCATCCATTATGGTGACAAAAATATCGACAACAGACTACCTTCCATAATGAAAAGCCTACCATCCATTGGTGTAACAAAAATCTGGACAACAGAATACCTTCCATAATGACTAGGCTATTATCCATTGGAGTAACAAAGATATCGACAATAGACTACCTTCCATAATGACAATGCTACCATCCATTGGAGTAACAAAAATCTCGACAACAGACAACCTTCCATAATGACAAGGCTACCATCCATTGGAGTAACAAAAATTTCGAAAACATACTACCTTCCATAATGACAAGGCTAAAATCCATTGGAGTAACAAAAATCTCGACAACAGACTACCTTTCATAATGATAAGGCTACCATCTATTTGAATAACAAAAATCTGGACAACAAAATACCTTCCGTAATGACTAGGCTACTATCCATTGGAGTAACAAAGATATCGACAACAAACTACCTTCCATAATGACAATGCTACCATCCATTCGAGTAACAAAAATCTCGACAACAGACAACCTTCCATAATGACAAGGCTACCATCCATTGGAGTAACAAAAATTTCGAAAACAGACTACCTTCAATAATGACAAGGCTAAAATCCATTGGAGTAACAAAAATCTCGACAACAGACTACCTTTCATAATGATAAGGCTACCATCTATTGGAATAACAAAAATCTAGAGAACAAACTGCCTTCCATAATAACAAGGCTACCATCCAATGGAATAACAAAAATTTCGACAACATACTACCTTCGATAATGACAAGGCTACCTTCAATTGTAGTAACCAAAATCTCGACAACAGAATACCTTCCATAATGACTTGGCTACTACCCATTGGAGTAACAAAGATATCGACAACAGAATACCTTCCATAATGACAATGCTACCATCCATTGGAGTAACAAAAATCTCGACAACAGACAACATTCCATAATGACCAGGCTACCATCTATTGGAGTAACAAAAATTTCGAAAACAGACTACCTTCCATAATGACAAGGCTAAAATCCATTGGAATAACAAAAATCTCGACAACAGACTACCTTCCATAATGACAAGGCTACCATCCAATGGAATAACAAAAATCTCGACAACATACTACCTTCCATAATGACAAGGCTACCATCAATTGTAGTAACCAAAATCTCGACAACAGAATACCTCCCATAATGACAAGGCTACCATCCATTGTAGTAACAAAAATATCGACAATAGTCTACCTTCCATAATGATAATGCTACCATCCATTTGAGTTAAAAAATCTCGAAAACAGACTACCTTCCATAATGACAAGGCTACCATCCATTGTTGTAACAAAAATCTAGACCACGGACTACCTTCCATAATGGCAAGGCTACCATCCATTAGACTAACGAAAATGTCGACAACAGACTACCTTCCATAATGAAAAGCCTACCATCCATTGGAGTAACAAAAATCTGGACAACAGAATACCTTCCATAATGACTAGGCTACTATCCATTGGAGTAACAAAGATATCGACAACAGACTACCTTCCATAATGACAATTCTACCATCCATTGGAGTAACAAAAATCTAGACCACAGACTACCTTCTATAATGACAAGGCTACCATCCATTGGACTAACGAAAATATCGACAACAAACTACCTTCCATAATGAAAAGCCTACCATCCATTGGAGTAACAAAAATCTGGACAACAAAATACCTTCTATAATGACTAGGCTACTATCCATTAGAGTAACAAAGATATCGACAACAAACTACCTTCCATAATGACAATGCTACCATCAATTGTAGTAACCAAAATCTCGACAACAGAATACCTCCCATAATGACAAGGCTACCATCCATTGTAGTAACAAAAATCTCGACAACAGTCTACCTGCCATAATGACAATGCTACCATCCATTTGAGTAACAAAAATCTCGACAACTGTCTACCTTCCATAATGACAAGGCTACCATCCATTGTAGTAACAAAAATATAGACCATAGACTACCTTCCATAATGAAAAGGCTACCATCCATTGGACTAACGAAAATCTCGACAACAGACTACCTTCCATAATGAAAAGCCTACCATCCATTGGAGTAACAAAAATCTGGACAACATAATACCTTCTATAATGACTAGGCTACTAACCATTGGAGTAACAAAGATATCGACAACAGACAACCTTCCTTAATGAAAAGGCTACCATCCATTGGAGTAACAAAAAATTTGAAAACAGACTACCTTCCATAATGACAAGGCTAAAATCCATTGGAGTAACAAAAATCTTGACAACATACTACCTTTCATAATAACAGGGGTACTATCTATTGGAATAACAAAAATCTAGAGAACAGACTGCCTTCCATAATGACAAGGCTACCATCCATTGTAGTAACAAAAATCTAGACCAAAGACTACCTTCCATAATGACAAGGCTACCATCCATTTGACTAACGAAAATCTCGACAACAGACTACCTTCCATTGGAGTAACAAAAATCTGGACAACAGAATACCTTCCGTAATGACTAGGCTACTATCCATTAGAGTAACAAAGATATCGACAACAGACTACCTTCCATAATGACAATGCTACCATCCATTGGAGTAACAAAAATCTCGACAACAGACAACCTTCCATAATGAAAAGGCTACCATCCATTGGAGTAACAAAAATTTCGAAAACAGACTACCTTCCATAATGACAAGGCTAAAATCCATTGGAGTAACAAAAATCCTGACAACATACTACCTTTCATAATGATAGGGCTACCATCTATAGGAATAAAAAAAATCTAGAGAACAGACTGCCTTCCATAATGACAAGGCTACCATCAAATGGAATAACAAAAATCTTGACAAAATACTACCCTCCATAATGACAAGGCTACCATCAATTGTAGTAACCAAAATCTCGACAACAGAATACCTTCCATAATGACAAGGCTACCATCCATTGTAGTAACAAAAATCTCGACAACAGTCTACCTTCCATAATGACAATGCTACCATCCATTTGAGTTAAAAAATCTCGAAAACAGACTACCTTCCATAATGACAAGGCTACCATCCATTGTAGTAACAAAAATCTAGACCACTGACTACCTTCCATAATGACAAGGCTACCATCCATTGGACTAACGAAAATATCGACAACAGACTACCTTCCATAATGAAAAGCCTACCATCCATTGGAGTAACAAAAATCTGGACAACAGAATACCTTCCATAATGACTAGGCTACTATTCATTGGAGTAACAAAGATATCGACAACAGACTACCTTCCATAATGACAATGCTACCATCCATTGGAGTAACAAAAGTCTCGACAACAGACAACCTTCCATAATGAAAAGGCTACCATCCATTGAAGTAACAAAAATTTCGAAAATAGACTACCTTCTATAATGACAAGGCTAAAATCCATTGGAGTAACAAAAATGTTGACAACATACTACCTTTCATAATGACAGGGCTACCATCTATTGGAATAACAAAAATCTAGAGAACAGACTGCCTTTCATAATGACAAGGCTACCATCCAATGGAATAACAAAAATCTCGACAACATACTACCTTCCATAATGACAAGGCTACCATCAATTGTAGTAACCAAAATCTCGACAACAGAATACCTTCCATAATGACAAGGCTACCATCCATTGTAGTAACAAAAATCTCGACAACAGTCTACCATCCATAATGACAATGCTACCATCCATTTGAGTAACAAAAATCTCGACAACAGTCTACCTTCCATAATGACTAGGCTACCATCCATTGTAGTAACAAAAATCTAGACCACAGAGTACCTTCCATAATGACAAGGCTACCATCCATTGGACTAACGAAAATCTCGACAACAGACTACCTTCCATAATGAAAATCCTACCATCCATTGGAGTAACAAAAATCTGGACAACATAATACCTTCTATAATGACTAGGCTACTATCCATTGGAGTAGCAAAGATATCGACAACAGACTACCTTCCATAATGAAAAGGCTACCATCCGTTGGAGTAACAAAAATTTCGAAAACAGACTACCTTTCATAATGACAAGGCTAAAATCCATTGGAGTAACAAAAATCTTGACAACATACTACCTTTCATAATGACAGGGCTACCATCTATTGGAATAACAAAAATCTAGAGAACAGACTGCCTTCCATAATGACAAGGCTACCATCCAATGGAATAACAAAAATCTCAACAACATACTACCTTCCATAATGACAAGGCTACCATCAATTTTAGTAACCAAAATCTCGACATCAGAATACCTTCCATAATGACAAGGCTACCATCCATTGTAGCAACAAAAATCTCGACAACTGTTCACCTTCCATAATGACAATGCTACCATCCATTTGAGTATCAAAAATCTCGAAAACAGACTACCTTCCATAATGACAAGACTACGATCCATTGTATTAAAAAAAATCTAGACCACAGACTACCTTCCATAATGACAAGGCTACCATCCATTGGACTAACGAAAATCTCGACAACAGACTACTTTCCATAATGAAAAGCCTACCATCCATTGGAGTAACAAAAATTTGGACAACAGAATACCTTCCGTAATGACTAGGCTACTATCCATTGGAGTAACAAAGATATCGACAACATACTACCTTCCATAATGACAATGCTACTATCCATTGGAGTAACAAAAATCTCGACAACAGACAACCTTCCATAATGAAAAGGCTACCATCCATTAGAGTAACAAAAATTTCGAAAAAAGACTACCTTCCATAATGACAAGGCTAAAATCCATTGGAGTAACAAAAATCTTGACAACATACTACCTTTCATAATGACAGGGCTACCATCTATAGGAATAACAAAAATCTAGAGAACATACTGCCTTCCATAAAGACAAGGCTACCATCCAATGGAATAACAAAAATCTCGACAACATACTACCTACCATAATGACAAGGCTACCATCAATTGTAGTAACCAAAATCTCGACAACAGAATACCTTCCATAATGACAAGGCTACCATCCATTGTAGTAACAAAAATCTCGACAACAGTCTACCTTCCATAATGACAATGCTACCGTCCATTTGAGTTAAAAAATCTCGAAAACAGACTACCTTCCATAATGACAAGGCTACCATCCATTGTAGTAACAAAAATCTAGACCACAGACTACCTTCCATAATAACAAGGCTACCATCCATTGGACTAACGAAAAACTCGACAACAGACTACCTTCCATAATGAAAAGCCTACCATCCATTGGAGTAACAAAAATCTGGACAATAGAATACCTTCCATAATGACTAGGCTACTATCCATTGGAGTAACAAAGATATCGACAATAGACTACCTTCCATACTGACAATGCTACCATCCATTGGAGTAACAAAAGTCTCGACAACAGACAACCTTCCATAATGAAAAGGCTACCATCCATTGGAGTAACAAAAATCTCGAAAACATACTACCTTCCATAATGACAAGGCTAAAATCCATTGGAGTAACAAAAATCTTGACAACATACTACCTTTCATAATGACAGGGCTACCATCTATTGGAATAACAAAAATCTAGAGAACAGACTGCCTTCCATAATGACAAGGCTACCATCCAATGGAATAACAAAAATCTCGACAACATACTACCTTCCATAATGACAAGGCTACCATGAATTGTAGTAACCAAAATCTCGACAACATAATACCATCCAAAATGACAAGGCTACCATCCATTGTAGTAACAAAAATCTCGACAACAGTCTACCTTCCATAATGATAATGCTACCATCCATTTGAGTAACAAAAATCTCGACAACAGACTACCTTCCATAATGACAAGGCTACCATCCATTGTAGTAAAAAAAATCTAGACCACAAACTACCTTCCATAATGACAAGGCTACCATCCATTGGACTAACGAAAATCTCGACAACAGACTACCTTCCATAATGACAAGGCTACAATCCATTGGAGTAACAAAAATCTCGACAACAAACTACGTCCCATAATGAATAGGCTACCATCCATTAGTGTAACAAAAATATCGACAATAAACTACATTCCATAATGACAAGGCTACCATCCATTGGAGTAACAAAAATAACGACAACAGAATACCTTCCATTATGGCTAGGCTACCATACATTGGAGTAACAAAGATATCGACAACAGACTACCTTACATAATGACAAGGCTACCATCCATTGGAGTGACAAAAATTTCGTCAACAGACTACCTTCCATAATGACAAGGCTACCATCCATTGGAGTAACAAAAATCTCGAAAACAGAGTACCTTCCATAATGACAAGGCTAAAATCCATTGGAATAACAAAAATCTCGACAACATACTACCTTCCATAATGACAAGACTACCATCAATTGTAGTAACGAAAATCTCGACAACAGACTACCTTCCATAATGACAAGGCTGCCATCCATTGTAGTAACAAAAATCTCAACAACAGACTACCTTCCATAATGACAATGCTACCATCCATTAGAGTAACAAAAATCTCGACAACAGACTACCTTCCATAATGAAAAGGCTACCTTCCTTTAGAGTGTGAAAAATCTCGACAATAGACTACCTTCCATAATGACAAGGCTACCATCCATTGGAGTGGAAAAATTCTCGACAACAGACTACCTTCCATAATGACAATGCTACAATCCATTGGAGTAATGAGAATATCAACAAGAGACTACCTTTCATAATGACAAGGCTACCATGCATTGGAGTAATGAAAATATCAACAAGAGACTACCTTCAATAGTGACAAGGCTACCATCCATTGGAGTAACAAAAATCTCGCCAACAGACTACCTTCCATAATGACAAGGCTACCATCCATTGGAGTAACAAAATCTCGTCATCAAGCTACCTTCCATAATGACAAGGCTACCATCCATTGGAGGAACAAAAATCTCGACAACAAACTACCTTCCATAATGACAAGACTACCATCCATTAGAGTGACAAAAATATCGACAACAGACTACCTTCCATAATGAAAAGCCTACCATCCATTGGAGTAACAAAAATCTGGACAAGAGAATACCTTCCATAATGACTAGAGTATTATCCATTGGAGTAACAAAGATATCGACAACAGACTACCTTCCATAATGACAATGCTACCATCCATTGGAGTAACAAAAATCTCGACAACAGACAACGTTCCATAATGACAAGGCTACCATCCATTGGAGTAACAAAAATTTCGAAAACAGACTACCTTCCATAATGATAAGGCTAAAATCCATTGGAGTAACAAAAATCTTGACAACAGACTACCTTTCATAATGACAAGGCTACCATCTATTGGAATAACAAAAATCTAGAGAACAGACTGCCTTCCGTAATGACAAGGCTACCATCAATTGTAGTAACCAAAATCTCGACAACATACTACCTGTCATAATGACAAGGCTACCATCAATTGTAGTAACCAAAATCTCAACAACAGAATACCTTCCATAATGACAAGGCTACCATCCATTGTAGTAAAAAAAATCTAGACCACAAACTACCTTCCATAATGACAAGGCTACCATCCATTGGACTAACGAAAATCTCGACAACAGACTACCTTCCATAATGACAAGGCTACAATCCATTGGAGTAACAAAAATCTCGACAACAAACTACGTCCCATAATGAATAGGCTACCATCCATTAGTGTAACAAAAATATCGACAATAAACTACATTCCATAATGACAAGGCTACCATCCATTGGAGTAACAAAAATAACGACAACAGAATACCTTCCATTATGGCTAGGCTACCATACATTGGAGTAACAAAGATATCGACAACAGACTACCTTACATAATGACAAGGCTACCATCCATTGGAGTGACAAAAATTTCGTCAACAGACTACCTTCCATAATGACAAGGCTACCATCCATTGGAGTAACAAAAATCTCGAAAACAGAGTACCTTCCATAATGACAAGGCTAAAATCCATTGGAATAACAAAAATCTCGACAACATACTACCTTCCATAATGACAAGACTACCATCAATTGTAGTAACGAAAATCTCGACAACAGACTACCTTCCATAATGACAAGGCTGCCATCCATTGTAGTAACAAAAATCTCAACAACAGACTACCTTCCATAATGACAATGCTACCATCCATTAGAGTAACAAAAATCTCGACAACAGACTACCTTCCATAATGAAAAGGCTACCTTCCTTTAGAGTGTGAAAAATCTCGACAATAGACTACCTTCCATAATGACAAGGCTACCATCCATTGGAGTGGAAAAATTCTCGACAACAGACTACCTTCCATAATGACAATGCTACAATCCATTGGAGTAATGAGAATATCAACAAGAGACTACCTTTCATAATGACGAGGCTACCATGCATTGGAGTAATGAAAATATCAACAAGAGACTACCTTCAATAGTGACAAGGCTACCATCCATTGGAGTAACAAAAATCTCGCCAACAGACTACCTTCCATAATGACAAGGCTACCATCCATTGGAGTAACAAAATCTCGTCATCAAGCTACCTTCCATAATGACAAGGCTACCATCCATTGGAGGAACAAAAATCTCGACAACAAACTACCTTCCATAATGACAAGACTACCATCCATTAGAGTGACAAAAATATCGACAACAGACTACCTTCCATAATGAAAAGCCTACCATCCATTGGAGTAACAAAAATCTGGACAAGAGAATACCTTCCATAATGACTAGGCTATTATCCATTGGAGTAACAAAGATATCGACAACAGACTACCTTCCATAATGACAATGCTACCATCCATTGGAGTAAAAAAAATCTCGACAACAGACAACGTTCCATAATGACAAGGCTACCATCCATTGGAGTAACAAAAATTTCGAAAACAGACTACCTTCCATAATGATAAGGCTAAAATCCATTGGAGTAACAAAAATCTTGACAACATACTACCTTTCATAATGACAAGGCTACCATCTATTGGAATAACAAAAATCTAGAGAACAGACTGCCTTCCGTAATGACAAGGCTACCATCAATTGTAGTAACCAAAATCTCGACAACATACTACCTGTCATAATGACAAGGCTACCATCAATTGTAGTAACCAAAATCTCGACAACAGAATACCTTCCATAATGACAAGGCTACCATCCATTGTAGTAACAAAAATCTCGACAACAGTCTACCTTCCATAATGACAATGATACCATCCATTTGAGTAACAAAAATCTCGACAACAGTCTACCTTCCATAATGACAAGGCTACCATCCATTGTAGTAACAAAAATATAGACCATAGACTACCTTCCAAAATGAAAAGGCTACCATCCATTGGACTAATGAAAATCTCGACAACAGACTACCTTCCATAATGAAAAGCCTACCATCCATTGGAGTAACAAAAATCTGGACAACATAATACCTTCTATAATTATTAGGCTATTATCCATTGGAGTAACAAAGATATCGACAACAGACAACCTTCCATAATGAAAAGGCTATCATCCATTGGAGTAACAAAAATTTCAAAAACAGACCACCTTCCATAATGACAAGGCTAAAATCCATTGGAGTAACAAAAATCTTGACAACATACTACCTTTCATAATGACAGGGCTACCATCTATTGGAATAACAAAAATCTAGAGAACAGACTGCCTTCCATAATGACAAGGCTACCATCCATTGGAATAACAAAAATCTCGACAACATACTACCTTCCATAATGACAAGGCTACCATCAATTGTAGTAACCAAAATCTTGACAACAGAATTCCTTCAATAATGACAAGGCTACCATCCATTGTAGTAACAAAAATCTCGACAACAGTCTACCTTCCATAATGACAATGCTACCATCCATTTGAGTATAAAAAAATCTCGAAAATAGACTACCTTCCATAATGACAAGGCTACCATCCATTGTAGTAAAAAAAATCTAGACGACAGACTAACTTCCATAATGACAAGGCTACCATCCATTGGACTAACAAAAATCTCGACAACAGACTACCTTCCATCATGAAAAGCCTACAATCCATTGGAGTAACAAAAATCTGGACAATAGAATGCCTTCCATAATGACAAGGCTACTATCCATTGGAGTAACAAAGATATCGACAACAGACTACCTTCAATAATGACAATGCTACCATCCATTGGAGTAAAAAAATTCTCGACAACAGACAACCTTCCATAATGAAAAGGCTACCATCCATTGGAGTAACAAAAATTTCGAAAACAGACTACCTTCCATAATGACAAGGCTAAAATCCATTGGAGTAACAAAAATCTTGACAACATACTACCATTCATAATGACAGCGCTACCATCTATTGGAATAACAAAAATCTAGAGAACAGACTGCCTTCCATAATGACAAGGCTACCATCCAATGGAATAACAAAAATCTCGACAACATACTACCTTCCATAATGACAAGGCTACCATCAATTGTAGTAACCAAAATCTCGACAACAGAATACCTTCCATAATGACAAGGCTACCATCCATTGTAGTAACAAAAATCTCGACAACAGTCTACCTTCCATAATGACAGTGCTACCATCCATTTGAGTAAGAAAAATCTCGACAACAGACTACCTTCCATAATGACAAGGCTACCATCCATTGGACTAACGAAAATCTCGACAACAGACTACCTTCCATAATGACAAGGCTACAATCCATTGGAGTACAAAAAATCTCGACAACAAACTACGTTCCATAATGAATAGGCTACCATCCATTGGAGTAACAAAAATATCGACAATAGACTACCTTCCATAATGACAAGGCTACCATCCATTTGAGTAACAAAAATCTCGACAACAGAATACCTTCCATTATGACTAGGATATCATACATTGGAGTAACAAAGATATCGACAACAGACTACCTTACATAATGACAAGGCTACCATCCATTGGAGTGACAAAAATTTCGACAACAGACTACCTTCCATAATGACAAGGCTACCATCCATTGGAGTAACAAAAATCTCGAAAATAGAGTACCTTCCATAATGACAAGGCTAAAATCCATTGGAATAACAAAAATCTCGACAACATACTACCTTCCATAATGACAAGACTACCATCAATTGTAGTAACGAAAATCTCGACAATAGACTACCTTCCATAATCACAAGGCTGCCATCCATTGTAGTAACAAAAATCTCAACAACAGACTACCTTCCATAATGACAATGCTACCATCCATTGGAGTAACAAAAAACTCGACAACAGACTACCTTCCATAATGACAAGTCTAAAATCCATTGGAGTAACAAAAATCACGACAACAGACTACCTTTCATAATGATAAGGCTACCATCTATTGGAATAACAAAAATCTAGAGAACAAACTGCCTTCCATAATGACAAGGCTACCATCCAATGGAATAACAAAAATCTCGACAACATACTACCTTCCATAATGACAAGGCTACCATCAATTGTAGTAACCTAAATCTCGACAACAGAATACCTTCCATAATGACAAGGCTACCATCCATTGTAGTAACAAAAATCTCGACAACAGTCTACTTTCCATAATGACAATGCTACCATCCATTTGAGTAACAAAAATCTCGACAACAGTCTACCTTCCATAATGACAAGGCTACCATCCATTGTAGTAACAAAAATCTAGACCACTGACTACCTTCCATAATGACAAGGCTACCATCCATTGGACTAACGAAAATCTCGACAACAGACTACCTTCCATAATGAAAAGCCTACCATCCATTGGAGTAACAAAGATATCGACAACATACTACCTTCCATAATGACAAGGCTACCATCCATTGGAGTAATAAAAATCTCGACAACAAACAACGTTCCATAATGACAAGGCTACCATCCATTGGAGTAATAAAAATCTCGAAAATAGAGTACCTTCCATAATGATAAGGCTAAAATCCATTGGAATAACAAAAATCTCGACAACATACTACCTTCCATAATGACAAGGCTGCCATCAATTGTAGTAACAAAAATCTTAACAACAGACTACCTTCCATAATGACAAGGCTGCCATCCATTGTAGTAACAAAAATCTTAACAACAAACTACCTTCCATAATGATAAGGCTACCATCCAATGGAATAACAAAAATCTCGACAACATACTACCTTCCATAATGACAAGGCTACCATCAATTGTAGTAACCAAAATCTCGACAACAGAATTCCTTCCATTATGACTAGGATACCATACATTGGAGTAACAAAGATATCGACAACAGACTACCTTACATAATGACAAGGCTACCATCCATTGGAGTGACAAAAATTTAGACAACAGACTACCTTCCATAATGACAAGGCTACCATCCATTGGAGTAACAAAAATCTGGACAACATAATACCTTCTATAATTATTAGGCTATTATCCATTGGAGTAACAAAGATATCGACAACAGACAACCTTCCATAATGAAAAGGCTATCATCCATTGGAGTAACAAAAATTTCAAAAACAGACCACCTTCCATAATGACAAGGCTAAAATCCATTGGAGTAACAAAAATCTTGACAACATACTACCTTTCATAATGACAGGGCTACCATCTATTGGAATAACAAAAATCTAGATAACAGACTGCCTTCCATAATGACAAGGCTACCATCCATTGGAATAACAAAAATCTCGACAACATACTACCTTCCATAATGACAAGGCTACCATCAATTGTAGTAACCAAAATCTTGACAACAGAATTCCTTCAATAATGACAAGGCTACCATCCATTGTAGTAACAAAAATCTCGACAACAGTCTACCTTCCATAATGACAATGCTACCATCCATTTGAGTATAAAAAAATCTCGAAAATAGACTACCTTCCATAATGACAAGGCTACCATCCATTGTAGTAAAAAAAATCTAGACGACAGACTAACTTCCATAATGACAAGGCTACCATCCATTGGACTAACAAAAATCTCGACAACAGACTACCTTCCATCATGAAAAGCCTACAATCCATTGGAGTAACAAAAATCTGGACAATAGAATACCTTCCATAATGACAAGGCTACTATCCATTGGAGTAACAAAGATATCGACAACAGACTACCTTCAATAATGACAATGCTACCATCCATTGGAGTAAAAAAATTCTCGACAACAGACAACCTTCCATAATGAAAAGGCTACCATCCATTGGAGTAACAAAAATTTCGAAAACAGACTACCTTCCATAATGACAAGGCTAAAATCCATTGGAGTAACAAAAATCTTGACAACATACTACCATTCATAATGACAGCGCTACCATCTATTGGAATAACAAAAATCTAGAGAACAGACTGCCTTCCATAATGACAAGGCTACCATCCAATGGAATAACAAAAATCTCGACAACATACTACCTTCCATAATGACAAGGCTACCATCAATTGTAGTAACCAAAATCTCGACAACAGAATACCTTTCATAATGACAAGGCTACCATCCATTGTAGTAACAAAAATCTCGACAACAGTCTACCTTCCATAATGACAGTGCTACCATCCATTTGAGTAAGAAAAATCTCGACAACAGACTACCTTCCATAATGACAAGGCTACCATCCATTGGACTAACGAAAATCTCGACAACAGACTACCTTCCATAATGACAAGGCTACAATCCATTGGAGTACAAAAAATCTCGACAACAAACTACGTTCCATAATGAATAGGCTACCATCCATTGGAGTAACAAAAATATCGACAATAGACTACCTTCCATAATGACAAGGCTACCATCCATTTGAGTAACAAAAATCTCGACAACAGAATACCTTCCATTATGACTAGGATATCATACATTGGAGTAACAAAGATATCGACAACAGACTACCTTACATAATGACAAGGCTACCATCCATTGGAGTGACAAAAATTTCGACAACAGACTACCTTCCATAATGACAAGGCTACCATCCATTGGAGTAACAAAAATCTCGAAAATAGAGTACCTTCCATAATGACAAGGCTAAAATCCATTGGAATAACAAAAATCTCGACAACATACTACCTTCCATAATGACAAGACTACCATCAATTGTAGTAACGAAAATCTCGACAATAGACTACCTTCCATAATCACAAGGCTGCCATCCATTGTAGTAACAAAAATCTCAACAACAGACTACCTTCCATAATGACAATGCTACCATCCATTGGAGTAACAAAAAACTCGACAACAGACTACCTTCCATAATGACAAGTCTAAAATCCATTGGAGTAACAAAAATCACGACAACAGACTACCTTTCATAATGATAAGGCTACCATCTATTGGAATAACAAAAATCTAGAGAACAAACTGCCTTCCATAATGACAAGGCTACCATCCAATGGAATAACAAAAATCTCGACAACATACTACCTTCCATAATGACAAGGCTACCATCAATTGTAGTAACCTAAATCTCGACAACAGAATACCTTCCATAATGACAAGGCTACCATCCATTGTAGTAACAAAAATCTCGACAACAGTCTACTTTCCATAATGACAATGCTACCATCCATTTGAGTAACAAAAATCTCGACAACAGTCTACCTTCCATAATGACAAGGCTACCATCCATTGTAGTAACAAAAATCTAGACCACTGACTACCTTCCATAATGAAAAGGCCACCATCCATTGGACTAACGAAAATCTCGACAACAGACTACCTTCCATAATGAAAAGCCTACCATCCATTGGAGTAACAAAGATATCGACAACATACTACCTTCCATAATGACAAGGCTACCATCCATTGGAGTAACAAAAATCTCGACAACAAACAACGTTCCATAATGACAAGGCTACCATCCATTGGAGTAATAAAAATCTCGAAAATAGAGTACCTTCCATAATGATAAGGCTAAAATCCATTGGAATAACAAAAATCTCGACAACATACTACCTTCCATAATGACAAGGCTGCCATCAATTGTAGTAACAAAAATCTTAACAACAGACTACCTTCCATAATGACAAGGCTGCCATCCATTGTAGTAACAAAAATCTTAACAACAAACTACCTTCCATAATGATAAGGCTACCATCCAATGGAATAACAAAAATCTCGACAACATACTACCTTCCATAATGACAAGGCTACCATCAATTGTAGTAACCAAAATCTCGACAACAGAATTCCTTCCATTATGACTAGGATACCATACATTGGAGTAACAAAGATATCGACAACAGACTACCTTACATAATGACAAGGCTACCATCCATTGGAGTGACAAAAGTTTAGACAACAGACTACCTTCCATAATGACAAGGCTACCATCCATTGGAGTAACAAAAATCTCGAAAATAGAGTACCTTCCATAATGACAAGGCTAAAATCCATTGGAATAACAAAAATCTCGACAACATACTACCTTCCATAATGACAAGACTACCATCAATTGTAGTAACGAAAATCTCGACAACAGACTACCTTCCATAATGACAAGGCTGCCATCCATTGTAGTAACAAAAATCTCAACAATAGACTACCTTCCATAATGACAATGCTACCATCCATTGGAGTAACAAAAAACTCGACAACAAACTACCTTCCATAATGACAAGACTAAAATCCATTGGAGTAACAAAAATCTCGACAACAGACTACCTTTCATAATGATAAGGCTACCATCTATTGGAATAACAAAAATCTAGAGAACAAACTGCCTTCTATAATGACAAGGCTACCATCCAATGGAATAACAAAAATCTCGACAACATACTACCTTCCATAATGACAAGGCTACCATCAATTGTAGTAACCAAAATCTCGACAACAGAATACCTTCCATAATGACAAGGCTACCATCCATTGTAGTAACAAAAATCTCGACAACAATCTACCTTCCATAATGACAATGCTACCATCCATTTAAGTAACAAAAATCTCGACAACAGTCTACCTTCCATAATGACAAGGCTACCATCCATTGTAGTAACAAAAATCTAGACCACTGACTACCTTCCATAATGACAAGGCTACCATCCATTGGACTAACAAAAATCTCGACAACAAACAACGTTCCATAATGACAAGGCTACCATCCATTGGAGTAATAAAAATCTCGAAAATAGAGTACCTTCCATAATGACAAGGCTAAAATCCATTGGAATAACAAAAATCTCGACAACATACTACCTTCCATAATGATAAGGCTGCCATCAATTGTAGTAACAAAAATCTTAACAACAGACTACCTTCCATAATGACAAGGCTGCCATCCATTGTAGTAACAAAAATCTTAACAACACACTACCTTCCATAATGACAAGGCTACCATCCAATGGAATAACAAAAATCTCGACAACATACTACCTTCCATAATGACAAGGCTACCATCAATTGTAGTAACAAAAATCTTGACAACCGAATTCCTTCCATAATGACAAGGCTACCATCCATTGTAGTAACAAAAATCTCGACAAGAGTCTACCTTCCATAATGACAATGCTACCATCCATTTGAGTAACAAAAATCTCGACAACAGTCTACCTTCCATAATGACAAGGCTACCATCCATTGTAGTAACAAAAATCTAGACCACTGACTATTTTCCATAATGACAAGGCTACCATCCATTGGACTAACGAAAATCTCGACAACAGACTACATTCCATAATGAAAAGCCTACCATCCATTGGAGTAACAAAAATCTGGACAACAGAATACCTTCCATAATGACTAGGCTACTATCCTTTGGAGTAACAAAGATATCGACAACAAACTACCTTCCATAATGACAATGCTACCATCCATTGGAGTAACAAAAATCTCGACAACAAACAACGTTCCATAATGACAAGGCTACCATCCATTAGAGTAACAAAAATCTCGACAACAGTCTACCTTCCATAATGACAAGGCTACCATCCATTGTAGTAACAAAAATCATAACAACAGACTACCTTCCATAATGACAAGGCTAAAATCCATTGGAGTAACAAAAATCCAGAGAACAAACGTCCATCCATAATGACAAGGCTACCATCCAATGGAATAACAAAAATCTCGACAACAGAATACCTTCCATAATGTCAAGGCTACCATCCATTGTAGTAATAAAAATCTCGACAACAGTCTACCTTCCATAATGACAATGCTACCATCCATTGTAGTAACAAAAATCTCG
The DNA here is from genome assembly GCA_948472305.1 of Vicia faba. Classification (NCBI taxonomy): domain Eukaryota; kingdom Viridiplantae; phylum Streptophyta; class Magnoliopsida; order Fabales; family Fabaceae; genus Vicia; species Vicia faba. The sequence goes on from OX451738.1 coordinate 765,222,131, forward strand.
ACAACAGGCTACCTTCCATAATGACAAGGCTACCATCCATTTGAGTAACAAAAATCTCGACAACAGTCTACCTTCCATAATGACAAGGCTACCATCTATTGGACTAACGAAAATCTCGACAACAGACTACCTTCCATAATGAAAAGCCTATGATCCATTGGAGTAACAAAGATATCGACAACAGACTACCTTCCATAATGACAATGCTACCATCCATTGGAGTAACAAAAATCTCGACAACAAACAACGTTCCATAATGACAAGGCTACCATCCATTGGAGTAACAAAAATTTCAAAAACAGACTACCTTCCATAATGACAAGGCTAAAATCCATTGGAGTAAAAAAGATCTTGACAACATACTACCTTTCATAATGACAGGGCTACCATCTATTGGAATAACAAAAATCTAGAGAACAAATTTCCTTCCATAATGACAAGGCTGCCATCCAATGAAATAACAAAAATCTCGACAACATACTACCTTCCATAATGACAAGGCTACCATCAATTGTAGTAACCAAAATCTCGACAACAGAATACCTTCCATAATGACAAGGCTACCATCCATTATAGTAACAAAAATCTCGACAACAGTCTACCTTCCATAATGACAATGCTACCATCCATTTGAGTAACAAAAATCTCGACAACAGTCTACCTTCCATAATGACAATGCTACCATCCATTTGAGTAACAAAAATCTCGACAACAGTCTACCTTCCATAATGACAAGGCTACCATCCATTGTAGTAACAAAAATCTAGACCACTGACTACTTTCCATAATGACAAGGCTACCATCCATTGGACTAACGAAAATCTCGACAACAGACTACCTTCCATAATGAAAAGCCTACCATCCATTGGAGTAACAAAAATCTGGACAACAGAATACCTTCCATAATGACTAGGCTACTATCCTTTGGAGTAACAAAGATATCGACAACAAACTACCTTCCATAATGACAATGCTACCATCCATTGGAGTAACAAAAATCTCGACAACAAACAACGTTCCATAATGACAAGGCTACCATCCATTAGAGTAACAAAAATCTCGACAACATTCTACCTTCCATAATGACAAGGCTACCATCCATTGTAGTAACAAAAATCATAACAACAGACTACCTTCCATAATGACAAGGCTAAAATCCATTGGAGTAACAAAAATCCAGAGAACAAACGTCCATCCATAATGACAAGGCTACCATCCAATGGAATAACAAAAATCTCGACAACAGAATACCTTCCATAATGTCAAGGCTACCATCCATTGTAGTAATAAAAATCTTGACAACAGTCTACCTTCCATAATGACAATGCTACCATCCATTGTAGTAACAAAAATCTCGACAACAGGCTACCTTCCATAATGACAAGGCTACCATCCATTTGAGTAACAAAAATCTCGACAACAGTCTACCTTCCATAATGACAAGGCTACCATCTATTGGACTAACGAAAATCTCGACAACAGACTACCTTCCATAATGAAAAGCCTATGATCCATTGGAGTAACAAAGATATCGACAACATACTACCTTCCATAATGACAATGCTACCATCCATTGGAGTAACAAAAATCTCGACAACAAACAACGTTCCATAATGACAAGGCTACCATCCATTGGAGTAACAAAAATTTCAAAAACAGACTACCTTCCATAATGACAAGGCTAAAATCCATTGGAGTAAAAAAGATCTTGACAACATACTACCTTTCATAATGACAGGGCTACCATCTATTGGAATAACAAAAATCTAGAGAACAAATTTCCTTCCATAATGACAAGGCTGCCATCCAATGGAATAACAAAAATCTCGACAACATACTACCTTCCATAATGACAAGGCTACCATCAATTGTAGTAACCAAAATCTCGACAACAGAATACCTTCCATAATGACAAGGCTACCATCCATTATAGTAACAAAAATCTCGATAACAGTCTACCTTCCATAATGACAATGCTACCATCCATTTGAGTAACAAAAATCTCGACAACAGTCTACCTTCCATAATGACAATGCTACCATCCATTTGAGTAACAAAAATCTCGACAACAGACTACCTTCCATAATGACAAGGCTACCATCCATTGGACTAACGAAAATCTCGACAACAGACTACCTTCCATAATGACAAGGCTACAATCCATTGGAGTAACAAAAATCTCGACAACAAACTATGTTCCATAATTAATAGGCTACCATCCATTGGAGTAAAAAAAATATCGATAATAGACTACCTTCCATAATGACAAGGCTACCATCCATTGGAGTAAAAAAAATATCGACAACAGAATACCTTCCATTATGACTAGGCTACCATACATTGAAGTAACAAAGATATCGACGACATACTACCTTACATAATGACAAGGCTACCATCCATTGGAGTGACAAAAATTTAGACAACAGACTACCTTCCATAATGACAAGGCTACCATCCATTGGAGTAACAAAAATCTCGAAAATAAAGTACCTTCCATAATGACAAGGCTAAAATCCATTGGAATAACAAAATCTCGACAACATACTACCTTCCATAATGACAAGGCTACCATTAATTGTAGTAACGAAAATCTCGACAACAGACTACCTTCCATAATGACAAGGCTGCCAATTATTGTAGTAACAAAAATCTCAACAATCGACTACCTTCCATAATGACAATGCTACCATCCATTAGAGTAACAAAAATCTCGACAACAGACTACCTTCCTTAATGACAAGGCTACCCTCCAATAGAGTATGAAAAATCTCGACAATAGACTACCTTACATAATGACAAGGCTACCATCCATTGGAGTGACAAAAATCTCGACAAGAGACTACCTTCCATAATGAAAATGCTACAATCCATTGGAGTAATGAGAATATCAACAAGAGACTACCTTTCATAATGACGAGGCTACCATGCATTGGAGTAATGAAAATATCAACAAGAGACTACCTTCAATAATGACAAGGCTACCATCCATTGGAGTAACAAAAATCTCGCCAACAGACTACCTTCCATAATAACAAGGCTACCATCCATAGGAGTAAAAAAATCTAGACATCAAACTACCATCCATAATGAAAAGGCTACCATCCATTGGAGTAACAAAAATCTCGACAACAAACTACCTTCCATAATGACAAGGCTACCATCCATTAGAGTGACAAAAATGTCGACAACAGACTACCTTCCATAATGAAAAGCCTACCATCCATTGGAGAAACAAAAATCTGGACAACAAAATATCTTCCATAATGACTAGGCTACTATCCATTGGAGTAACAAAGATATCGACAACAGACTACCTTCCATAATGACAATGCTACCATCCAAGGGAGTAACAAAAATCTCGACAACAGACAACCTTCCATAATGACAAGGCTACCATCCATTGGAGTAACAAATTTTTTGAAAACACACTACCTTCCATAATGACAAGGCTAAAATCCATTACAGTAACAAAAATCTCGACAACAGACTACCTTTCATAATGATAAGGCTACCATCTATTGGAATAACAAAAATCTAGAGAACAGACTGCCTTCCATAATGACAAGGCTACCATCCAATGGAATAACAAAAATCTCGACAACATACTACCTTCCATAATGACAAGGCTACCATCAATTGTAGTAACCAAAATCTCGACAACAGAATACCTTCCATAATGACAAGGCTACCATCCATTGTAGTAACAAAAATCTCGACAACAATTTACCTTCCATAATGACAATGCTACCATCCATTTGAGTATCAAAATCTCGAAAACAGACTACCTTCCATAATGACAAGGCTACCATCAATTGTAGTAACAAAACTCTAGACCACAGACTACCTTCCATAATGACAAGGCTACCATCCATTAGACTAACGAAAATCTCGACAACAGACTACCTTCCATAATGACAAGGCTACCATCCATTAGAGTATGAAAAATCTCGACAATAGACTACCTTCCATAATGACAAGGCTACCATCCATTGGAGTGACAAAAATCTCGACAACAGACTACCTTCCATAATGACAACGCTACAATCCTTTGGAGTAATGAGAATATCAACAAGAGACTACCTTTCATAATGACAAGGCTACCATGCATTGGAGTAATGAAAATATCAACAAGAGACTACCTTCAATAATGACAAGGCTACCATCCATTGGAGTAACAAAAATCTCGGCAACAGACTAACTTCCATAATGACATGGCTACCATCCATTGGAGTAACAAAATCGCGACATCAAACTACCTTCCATAATGACAAGGCTACCATCCATTGGAGTAACAAAAATCTCGACAACAAACTACCTTCCATAATGACAAGGCTACCATCCATTAGAGTGACAAAAATATCGACAACAGACTACCTTCCATAATGAAAAGTCTACCACCCATTGGAGAAAGAAAAATCTGGACAACAGAATATCTTCCATAATGACTAGGCTGCTATCCATTGGAGTAACAAAGATATCGACAACAGACTACCTTCCATAATGATAATGCTTCCATCCATGGGAGTAACAAAAATCTCGACAACAGACAACCTTCCATAATGACAAGGCTACCATCCATTAGAGTAACAAAAATTTCGAAAACAGACTACCTTCCATAATGACAAGGCTAAAATCCATTACAGTAACAAAAATCTCGACAACAGACTACCTTTCATAATGATAAGGCTACCATCTATTGGAATAACAAAAATCTAGAGAACAGACTGCCTTCCATAATGACAAGGCTACCATCTAATGGAATAACAAAAATCTCGACAACATACTACCTTCCATAATGACAAGGCTACCATCAATTGTAGTAACCAAAATCTCGACAACAGAATACCTTCCATAATGACTAGGCTACCATCCATTGTAGTAACAAAAATCTCGACAATAGTCTACCTTCCATAATGACAATGCTACCATCCATTTGAGTACCAAAAATCTCGACAACAGTCTACCTTCCATAATGACAAGTCTACCATCCATTGTAGTAACAAAAATCTAGACCACAGACTACCTTCCATAATGACAAGGCTACCATCCATTGGACTAACGAAAATCTCGACAACAGACTACCTTCCATAATGAAAAGCCTACCATCCATTGGAGTAACAAAAATCTGGACAACAAAATACCTTCCATAATGACTAGGCTACTATCCATTGGAGTAACAAAGATATCGACAACAGACTACCTTCCATAATGACAATGCTACCATCAATTGGAGTAACAAAAATCTCGACAATAGACAACGTTCTATAATGACAAGGCTACCATCCATTGGAGTAACAAAAATTTCGAAAACAGACTACCTTCCATAATGACAAGGCTAAAATCCATTCGAGTAACAAAAATCTCGACAACAGACTACCTTTCATAATGACAAGGCTACCATCTATTGGAATAACCAAAATCTAGAGAACAAACTGCCTTCCATAATGACAAGGCTACCATCCAATGGAATAAAAAAAATCTCGACAACATACTACCTTCCATAATGACAAGGCTACCATCAATTGTAGTAACCAAAATCTAGACAACAGAATACCTTCCATAATGACAAGGCTACCATCCATTGTAGTAACAAAAATCTCGACAATAGTCTACCATCCATAATGACAATGCTACCATCCATTTGAGTAACAAAAATCTCGACAACAGACTACCTTCCATAATAAAAAGCCTACCATCCATTGGAGTAACAAAAATCTGGACAACATAATACCTTCTATAATGACTAGGCTACTATCCATTGGAGTAACAAAGATATCGACAACAGACTACCTTCCATAATGACAATGCTACCATCAATTGGAGTAACAAAAATATTGACAACAGAATACCTTCCATTATGACTAGCCTACCATCCATTAGAGTAACAAAGATATTGATAATAGACTACCTTCCATAATGACAAGGCTACCATCCATTGGAGTGACAAAAATTTCGACAACAGACTACCTTCCATAATGACAAGGCTACCATCCATTGGAGTAACAAAAATCTCGAAAATAGAGTACCTTCCATAATGACAAGGCTAAAATCCATTGGAATAACAAAAATCTCGACAACGTACTACCTTCAATGAAGACAAGACTACCATCAATTGTAGTAACGAAAATCTCGACAACAGACTACCTTCCATAATGACATGGCTGCCATCCATTGTAGTAACAAAAATCTCAACAATAGACTACCTTCCATAATGACAATGCTACCATCCATTGGAGTAACAAAAATCTAGACAACATACTACCTTCCATAATGACAAGGCTACCATCCATTAGAGTATGAAAAATATCGATGTTAGACTACCTTCCATAATGACAAGGCTACCATCCATTGGAGTGACAAAAATCTCGACAACAAACTACCTTCCATAATGACAAGGCTATAATCCATTGGAGTAATGAGAATATCAACAAGAGACTGCCTTCCATAATGACAAGGCTACCATCCAATGGAATAACAAAAATCTCGACAACATTTTACCTTCCATAATGACAAGGCTACCATCAATTGTAGTAACCAAAATCTCGACAACAGAATACCTTCCATAATGACAAGGCTACCATCCATTGTAGTAACAAAAATCTCGACAACAGTCTACCTTCCATAATGACAATGCTACCATCCATTTGAGTACCAAAAATCTCGACAACATTCTACCTTCCATAATGACAAGTGTACCATCCATTGTAGTAACAAAAATCTAGACCACAGACTACCTTCCATAATGACAAGGCTACCATCCATTGGTCTAACGAAAATCTCGACAACACACTACCTTCCATAATGAAAAGCCTACCATCCATTGGAGTAACCAAAATCTGGACAACAGAATACCTTCCATAATGACTAGGCTACTATCCATTGGAGTAACTAAAATCTCGACAATATTCTACCTTCCATAATGACAATGCTACCATCCATTTGAGTAACAAAAATCTCAACAACAGACTACCTTCCATAATGAAAAGCCTACCATCCATTGGAGTAACAAAAATTTGGCCAACATAATACCTTCTATAATGACTAGGCTATTATCCATTGGAGTAACAAAGATATCGACAACAGACTACCTTCCATAATGACAATGCTACCATCAATTGGAGTAACAAAAATATCGACAATAGACTACCTTCCATAATGACAAGGATACCATCCATTGGAGTAACAAAAATATCGACAACAGAATACCTTCCATTATGACTAGCCTACCATCCATTAGAGTAATAAAGATATCGATAATAGACTACCTTCCATAATGACAAGGCTACCATCCATTGGAGTAACAAAATCGCGACATCAAACTACCTTCCATAATGACAAGGCTACCATCAATTGGAGTAACAAAAATCTCGACAACAAACTACCTTCCATAATGACAAGGCTACCATCCATTAGAGTGACAAAAATATCGACAACAGACTACCTTCCATAATGAAAAGTCTACCACCCATTGGAGAAACAAAAATCTGGACAACAGAATATCTTCCATAATGACTAGGCTGCTATCCATTGGAGTAACAAAGATATTGACAACAGACTACCTTCCATAATGATAATGCTTCCATCCATGGGAGTAACAAAAATCTCGACAACAGACAACCTTCCATAATGACAAGGCTACCATCCATTGGAGTAACAAAAATTTCGAAAACAGACTACCTTCCATAATGACAAGGCTAAAATCCATTACAGTAACAAAAATCTCGACAACAGACTACCTTTCATAATGATAAGGCTACCATCTATTGGAATAACAAAAATCTAGAGAACAGACTGCCTTCCATAATGACAAGGCTACCATCTAATGGAATAACAAAAATCTCGACAACATACTACCTTCCATAATGACAAGGCTACCATCAATTGTAGTAACCAAAATCTCGACAACAGAATACCTTCCATAATGACTAGGCTACCATCCATTGTAGTAACAAAAATCTCGACAATAGTCTACCTTCCATAATGACAATGCTACCATCCATTTGAGTACCAAAAATCTCGACAACAGTCTACCTTCCATAATGACAAGTCTACCATCCATTGTAGTAACAAAAATCTAGACCACAGACTACCTTCCATAATGACAAGGCTACCATCCATTGGACTAACGAAAATCTCGACAACAGACTACCTTCCATAATGAAAAGCCTACCATCCATTGGAGTAACAAAAATATGGACAACAAAATACCTTCCATAATGACTAGGCTACTATCCATTGGAGTAACAAAGATATCGACAACAGACTACCTTCCATAATGACAATGCTACCATCAATTGGAGTAACAAAAATCTCGACAATAGACAACGTTCTATAATGACAAGGCTACCATCCATTGGAGTAACAAAAATTTCGAAAACAGACTACCTTCCATAATGACAAGGCTAAAATCCATTCGAGTAACAAAAATCTCGACAACAGACTACCTTTCATAATGACAAGGCTACCATCTATTGGAATAACCAAAATCTAGAGAACAAACTGCCTTCCATAATGACAAGGCTACCATCCAATGGAATAAAAAAAATCTCGACAACATACTACCTTCCATAATGACAAGGCTACCATCAATTGTAGTAACCAAAATCTAGACAACAGAATACCTTCCATAATGACAAGGCTACCATCCATTGTAGTAACAAAAATCTCGACAATAGTCTACCATCCATAATGACAATGCTACCATCCATTTGAGTAACAAAAATCTCGACAACAGACTACCTTCCATAATGAAAAGCCTACCATCCATTGGAGTAACAAAAATCTGGACAACATAATACCTTCTATAATGACTAGGCTACTATCCAATGGAGTAACAAAGATATCGACAACAGACTACCTTCCATAATGACAATGCTACCATCAATTGGAGTAACAAAAATATTGACAACAGAATACCTTCCATTATGACTAGCCTACCATCCATTAGAGTAACAAAGATATTGATAATAGACTACCTTCCATAATGACAAGGCTACCATCCATTGGAGTGACAAAAATTTCGACAACAGACTACCTTCCATAATGACAAGGCTACCATCCATTAGAGTAACAAAAATCTCGAAAATAGAGTACCTTCCATAATGACAAGGCTAAAATCCATTGGAATAACAAAAATCTCGACAACATACTACCTTCAATGAAGACAAGACTAGCATCAATTGTAGTAACGAAAATCTCGACAACAGACTACCTTCCATAATGACATGGCTGCCATCCATTGTAGTAACAAAAATCTCAACAATAGACTACCTTCCATAATGACAATGCTACCATCCATTGGAGTAACAAAAATCTAGACAACAGACTACCTTCCATAATTACAAGGCTACCATCCATTAGAGTATGAAAAATATCGATGTTAGACTACCTTCCATAATGACAAGGCTACCATCCATTGGAGTGACAAAAATCTCGACAACAAACTACCTTCCATAATGACAAGGCTATAATCCATTGGAGTAATGAGAATATCAACAAGAGACTGCCTTCCATAATGACAAGGCTACCATCCAATGGAATAACAAAAATCTCGACAACATTTTACCTTCCATAATGACAAGGCTACCATCAATTATAGTAACCAAAATCTCGACAACAGAATACCTTCCATAATGACAAGGCTACCATCCATTGTAGTAACAAAAATCTCGACAACAGTCTACCTTCCATAATGACAATGCTACCATCCATTTGAGTACCAAAAATCTCGACAACAGTCTACCTTCCATAATGACAAGTGTACCATCCATTGTAGTAACAAAAATCTAGACCACAGACTACCTTCCATAATGACAAGGCTACCATCCATTGGACTAACGAAAATCTCGACAACACACTACCTTCCATAATGAAAAGCCTACCATCCATTGGAGTAACCAAAATCTGGACAACAGAATACCTTCCATAATGACTAGGCTACTATCCATTGGAGTAACAAAAATCTCGACAATATTCTACCTTCCATAATGACAATGCTACCATCCATTTGAGTAACAAAAATCTCAACAACAGACTACCTTCCATAATGAAAAGCCTACCATCCATTGGAGTAACAAAAATTTGGCCAACATAATACCTTCTATAATGACTAGGCTACTATCCATTGGAGTAACAAAGATATCGACAACAGACTACCTTCCATAATGACAATGCTACCATCAATTGGAGTAACAAAAATATCGACAATAGACTACCTTCCATAATGACAAGGATACCATCCATTGGAGTAACAAAAATATCGACAACAGAATACCTTCCATTATGACTAGCCTACCATCCATTAGAGTAATAAAGATATCGATAATAGACTACCTTCCATAATGACAAGGCTACCATCCATTGGAGTGACAAAAATTTCAACAACAGACTACCTTCCATAATGACAAGGCTACCATCCATTGGAGTAACAAAAATCTCGAAAACAGAGTACCTTCCATAATGACAAGGCTAAAATCCATTGGAATACCAAAAATATCGACAACATACTACCTTTAATAAAGACAAGACTACCATCAATTGTAGTAACGAAGATCTCGACAACAGACTACCTTCCATAATTACATGGCTGCCATCCATTGTAGTAACAAAAATCTCAACAACAGACTACCTTCCATAATGACAATGCTACCATCCATTGGAGTAACAAAAATCTAGACAACAGACTACCTTCCATAATGACAAGGCTACCATCCATTAGAGTATTAAAAATCTCGATGTTAGACTACCTTCCATAATGACATGGCTACCATCCATTAGAGTGACAAAAATCTCGACAACAGACTACCTTCCATAATGACAAGGCTACAATCCATTGGAGTAATGAGAATATCAACAAGAGACTACCTTCCATAATGACAAGGCTACCATGCATTGGAGTAATGAAAATATCAACAAGAGACTACCTTAAATAATGACAACGCTACCATCCATTGGAGTAACAAAAATCTCGCCAACAGACTACCTTCCATAATGAGAAGGTTACCATCCATTGGAGTGACAAAAATCTCGACAATAGAATACCTTTCATAACGACAAGGCTACCATCCATTCGAGTAACAAAATCTCGACAACAAACTACCTTCCATAATGACAAGGCTACCATCCATTGGAGTAACAAAAATCTCGACAAAAAACTACCTTCCATAATGAAAAGGCTACCATCCATTAGAGTAACAAAAATATCGACAATAGACTACCTTCCATAATGAAAAGCCTACTATCCATTGGAGTAACAAAAATCTGGACAACAGAATACCTTCCATAATGACTAGGCTACTATCCATTGGAGTAACAAAGATATCGACAATAGACTACCTTCCATAATGACAATGCTACCATCCATGGGAGTAACAAAAATCTCGACAACAGACAACCTTCCATAATGACAAGGCTACCATCCATTGGAGTAACAAAAATTTCGAAAACAGACTACCTTCCATAATGACAAGGCTAAAATCCATTACATTAACAAAAATCTCGACAACAGACTACCTTTCATAATGATAAGGCTACCATCTATTGGAATAACAAAAATCTAGAGAACAGACTGCCTTCCATAATGACAAGGCTACCATCCAATGGAATAAAAAAAATCTCGACAACATACTACCTCCCATAATGACATGGCTAGCATCAATTGTAGTAACCAAAATCTCGACAACAGAATACCTTCCATAATGACAAAGCTACCATCCATTGTAGTAACAAAAATCTCGACAACAGTCTACCTTCCATAATGACAATGCTACCATCCATTTGAGTACCAAAAATCTCGACAACAATCTACCTTCCATAATGACAAGTCTACCATCCATTGTAGTAACAAAAATCTAGACCACAGACTACCTGCCATAATGACAAGGCTACCATCCATTGGACTAACGAAAATCTCGACAATAGACTACCTTCCATAATGAAAAGCCTACCATCCATTGGAGTAACAAAAATCTGGACAACAGAATACCTTCAATAATGACTAGGCTACCATCCATTGGAGTAACAAAAATCTCGACAATAGACTACCTTCCATAATGAAAAGCCTACTATCCATTAGAGTAACAAAGATATCGACAACAGACTACCTTCCATATTGACAATGCTACCATCCATTGGAGTAACAAAAATCTCGACAACAGACAACGTTCCATAATGACAAGGCTACCATCAATTGGAGTAACAAAAATTTCGAAAACAGACTACCTTCCATAATGACAAGGCTAAAATCCATTGGAGTAACAAAAATCTCGACAACAGACTACCTTTCATAATGACAAGGCTACCATCCAATGGAATAACAAAAATCTCGACAACATACTACCTTCCATAATGACAAGGCTACCATCAATTGTAGTAACCAAAATCTCGTCAACATAATACCTTCCATAATGACAAGGCTACCATCCATTGTAGTAACAAAAATCTCGACAATAGTCTACCTTATATAATGACAATGCTACCATCCATTTGTGTAACAAAAATTTCGACAACAGAGTACCTTCCATAATGAAAAGCCTACCATCCATTGGAGTAACAAAAATCTGGACAACATAATACCTTCTATAATGACTAGGCTACTATCCATTGGAGTAACAAAGATATCGACAACAGACTACCTTCCATAATGACAAGGCTACAATCCATTGGAGTAATGAGAATATCAATAAGAGACTACCTTCCATAATGACAAGGCTACCATGCATTGGAGTAATGAAAATATCAACAAGAGACTACCTTCAATAATGACAAGGCTACCATCCATTGGAGTAACAAAAATTTCGCCAACAGACTACCTTCCATAATGAGAAGGTTACCATCCATTGAAGTGACAAAAATCTCGACAATAGAATACCTTCCATAACGACAAGGCTACCATCCATTCGTGTAACAAAATCTCGACAACAAACTACCTTCCATAATGACAAGGCTACCATCCATTGGAGTAACAAAAATCTCGACAACAAACTACCTTCCATAATGAAAAGGCTACCATCCATTAGAGTAACAAAAATATCGACAATAGACTACCTTCCATAATGAAAAGCCTACTATCCATTGGAGTAACAAAAATCTGGACAACAGAATACCTTCCATAATGACTAGGCTACTATCCATTGGAGTAACAAAGATATCGACAACAGACTACCTTCCATAATGACAATGCTACCATCCATTGGAGTAACAAAAATCTCGACAATAGACAACCTTCCATAATGACAAGCCTACCATCCATTGGAGTAACAAAAATTTCTAAAACAGACTATCTTCCATAATGACAAGGCAAAAATCCATTAGAGTAACATAAATCTCGACAATAGACTACCTTTCATAATGATAAGGCTACCATGTATTGGAATAACAAAAATCTAGAGAACAATCTACCTTCCATAATGACAAGGCTACCCTCCATTGTAGCAACAAAAATATAGACCATAGACTACCTTCCATAATACTAGGCTACCATAATGAAAAGCCTACCATCCATTGGAGTAACAAAAATATGGAAAACAGAATACCTTCCATAATGACTAGGCTACTATCCATTGGAGTAACAAAGATATCAACAGCAGACTACCTTCCATAATGACCAGGCTAAAATCCATTAGAATAACAAAAATCTCGACAACATACTACCTTCCATAATGACAAGACTACCATCCATTGAAGTAACAAAAATCTAGACAACACACTACCTTCCATAATGACAAGGCTACCATCCATTAGAGTATGAAAAATCTCGACATTAGACTACCTTCCATAATGACAAGGCTAAAATCCATTGGAGTAACAAAAATCTCGACAACAGACTACCTTTCATAATGACAAGGCTACCATCTATTGGAATAACAAAAATCTAGAGAACAGACTGCCTTCCATAATGACAAGCCTACCATCCAATGGAATAACAAAAATCTCGACAACAGAATACCTTCCATAATGACAAGGCTACTATCCATTGGAGTAACAAAGATATCGACAACAGACTACCTTCCATAATGACAATGCTACCATCCATTGGAGTAACAAAAATCTCGACAATAGACAACCTTCCATAATGACAAGCCTACCATCCATTGGAGTAACAAAAATTTCTAAAACAGACTACCTTCCATAATGACAAGGCAAAAATCCATTAGAGTAACAAAAATCTCGACAATAGACTACCTTTCATAATGATAAGGCTACCATGTATTGGAATAACAAAAATTTAGAGAACAATCTACCTTCCATAATGACAAGGCTACCCTCCATTGTAGCAACAAAAATATAGACCATAGACTACCTTCCATAATACTAGGCTACCATAATGAAAAGCCTACCATCCATTGGAGTAACAAAAATATGGAAAACAGAATACCTTCCATAATGACAAGGCTACCATGCATTGGAGTAATGAAAATATCAACAAGAGACTACCTTCAATAATGACAAGGCTACCATCCATTGGAGTAACAGAAATTTCGCCAACAGACTACCTTCCATAATGAGAAGGTTACCATCCATTGAAGTGACAAAAATCTCCACAATCGAATACCTACCATAACGACAAGGCTACCATCCATTCGTGTAACAAAATCTCGACAACAAACTACCTTCCATAATGACAAGGCTACCATCCATTGGAGTAACAAAAATCTCGACAACAAACTACCTTCCATAATGAAAAGGCTACCATCCATTAGAGTAACAAAAATATCGACAATAGACTACCTTCCATAATGAAAAGCCTACTATCCATTGGAGTAACAAAAATCTGGACAACAGAATACCTTCCATAATGACTAGGCTACTATCCATTGGAGTAACAAAGATATCGACAACAGACTACCTTCCATAATGACAATGCTACCATCCATTGGAGTAACAAAAATCTCGACAATAGACAACCTTCCATAATGACAAGCCTACCATCCATTGGAGTAACAAAAATTTCTAAAACAGACTACCTTCCATAATGAAAAGGCAAAAATCCATTAGAGTAACAAAAATCTCGACAATAGACTACCTTTCATAATGATAAGGCTACCATGTATTGGAATAACAAAAATCTAGAGAACAATCTACCTTCCATAATGACAAGGCTACCCTCCATTGTAGCAACAAAAATATAGACCATAGACTACCTTCCATAATACTAGGCTACCATAATGAAAAGCCTACCATCCATTGGAGTAACAAAAATATGGAAAACAGAATACCTTCCATAATGACTAGGCTACTATCCATTGGAGTAACAAAGATATCAACAGCAGACTACCTTCCATAATGACCAGGCTAAAATCCATTAGAATAACAAAAATCTCGACAACATACTACCTTCCATAATGACAAGACTACCATCCATTGGTGTAACAAAAATCTAGACAACAGACTACCTTCCATAATGACAAGGCTACCATCCATTAGAGTATGAAAAATATCTACATTAGACTACCTTCCATAATGACAAGGCTAAAATCCATTGGAGTAACAAAAATCTCGACAACAGACTACCTTTCATAATGACAAGGCTACCATCTATTGGAATAACAAAAATCTAGAGAACAGACTGCCTTCCATAATGACAAGCCTACCATCCAATGGAATACCAAAAATATCGACAACAGAATACCTTCCATAATGACAAGGCTACCATCCATTGTAGTAACCAAAATCTCGACAACAGAATACCTTCCATAATGAAAAGCCTACTATCCATTGGAGTAACAAAAATCTGGACAACAGAATACCTTCCATAATGACTAGGCTACTATCCATTGGAGTAACAAAGATATCGACAACAGACTACCTTCCATAATGACAATGCTACCATCCATTGGAGTAATAAAAATCTCGACAACAGACAACCTTCCATAATGACAAGCCTACCATCCATTGGAGTAACAAAAATTTCTAAAACAGACTACCTTCCATAATGACAAGGCTAAAATCCATTAGATTAACAAAAATCTCGACAACAGACTACCTTTCATAATGATAAGGTTTCCATTTATTGGAATAACAAAAATCTAGAGAACAATCTACCTTCCATAATGACAAGGCTACCCTCCATTGTAGTAACAAAAATATAGACCATAGACTACCTTCCATAATACTAGGCTACCATCCATTGGACTAACGAAAATCTCGACAACAGACTACCTTCCATAATGACAATGCTACCATCCATTGGAGTAACAAAAATCTAGTCAACAGACTACCTTCCATAATGAAAAGGCTACCATCCATTAGAGTATGAAAAATCTCGACATTAGACTACCTTCCATAATGACAAGGCTACCATCCATTGTAGTGACAAAAATCACGACAACAGAATACCTTCCATAATGACAAGGCTACAATCCATTAGAGTAATGAGAATATCTACAAGAGATTACCTTCCATAATGACAAAGCTACCATGCATTGGAGCAATGAAAATATCAACAAGAGACTACCTTCAATAATGACAAGGCTACCATCCATCGGAGTAACAAAAATCTCGCCAACAGACTACCTTCCATAATGACAAGGTTACCATCCATTGGAGTGACAAAAATCTCGACAATAGAATACCTTCCATAATGACAAGGCTACCATCCATTCGAGTAACAAAATCTCGACAACAAACTAGCTTCCATAATGACAAGGCTACCATCCATTGGAGTAACAAAAATCTCGACAACAAACTACCTTCCATAATGACAAGGCTACCATGCATTAGAGTGACAAAAATATTGACAACAGACTACCTTCCATAATGACAAGGCTACCATCCATTGGAGTAACAAAAATTTCGACAATAGACTACCTTCCATAATGAAAAGCCTACCATCCATTGGAGTAACAAAAATATGGACAACAAAATACCTTCCATAATGACTAGGCTACTATCCATTGGAGAAACAAAGATATTGACAGTAGAATACCTTCCATAATGACAATGCTACCATCCATTGGAGTAACAAAAATCTCGACAACAGACAACGTTCCATAATGACAAGGCTACCATCCATTGGAGTAACAAAAATTTTGAAAACAGACTACCTTCCATAATGACAAGGCTAAAATCCATTGGAGTAACAAAAATATCGACAACATACTACCTTTCATAATGACAAGGCTACCATCTATTGGAATAACAAAAATCTAGAGAACAGACTGCCTTCCATAATGACAAGGCTACCATCCAATGGAATAACAAAAATCTTGACAACATACTACCTTCCATAATGACAAGGCTACCATCAATTGTAGTAACCAAAATCTCGACAACAGAATACCTTCCATAATGACAAGGCTACCGTCCATTGTAGTAACAAAAATCTCGACAGCAGTCTGCCTTCCAAAATGACAAGGCTACAAACCATTGGAGTAATGAGAATATCAACAAGAGACTACCTTCCATAATGACAAGGCTACCATGCATTCGAGTAATGAAAATATAAACAAGAGACTCCCTTCAATAATGACAAGTCTACCATCCATTGGAGTAACAAAAATCTCGCCAACAGACTACCTTCCATAATGACAAGGTTACCATCCACTGGAGTGACAAAAATCTCGACAATAGAATACCTTCCATAACGACAAGGCTACCATCCATTTGAGCAACAAAATCTCGACAACAAACTACCTTCCATAATGACAAGGCTACCATCCATTGGAGTGACAAAAATCTCGACAACAAACTACCTTCCATAATGACAAGGCTACCATCCATTAGAGTGACAAAAATATCGACAACAGACTACCTTCCATAATGACAAGGCTAACATCCATTGGAGTAACAAAAATATAGAAAATAGACTACCTTCCATAATGAAAAGCCTACCATCCATTGGAGTAACAAAAATCTGGACAACATAATACCTTCCATAATGACTAGGCTACTATCCATTGGAGTAACAAAGATATCGACAACAGACTATCTTCCATAATGACAAGGCTAAAATCCATTGGAGTAACAAAAATTTCGACAACAGACAACCTTCCAGAATGAAAAGGCTACCATCCATTGGAATAACAAAAATCTAGAGAACAGACTGCCTTCCATAATGACAAGGCTACCATCCAATGGAATAACAAAAATCTCGATAACATACTACCTTCTATAATGACAAGGCTACCATCAATTGTAGTAACCAAAATCTCGACAACAAAATACCTTCCATAATGACAATGCTACCATCCATTGTAGTAACAAAAATCTCGACAACAGTCTACCTTCCATAATGACAATGCTACCATCCATTTGAGTAACAAAAATCTCGACAACAGACTACCTTCCATAATGACAAGGCTACCATCCATTGTAGTAACAAAAATCTAGACCACAGACTACCTTCCATAATGACAAGGCTACCATCCATTGGACTAACGAAAATCTCGATAATAGACTACCTTCAATAATGAAAAGCCTACCATCCATTGGAGTAACAAAATCTGGACAACAAAATAACTTCCATAATGACTAGGCTACTATCCATTGGAATAACAAAGATATCGACAACAGACTACCTTCCATAATGACAATGCTACCATCCATTTGAGTAATAAAAATCTCGACAATAGACAACCTTCCATAATGACAAGGCTACCATCCATTGGAGTTACAAAAATTTCGAAAACAGACTACCTTCCATAATGACAAGGCTAAAATCCATTGGAGTAACAAAAATCTCGACAACAGACTACCTTTCATAATGACAAGGTTACCATCTATTGGAATAACAAAAATCTAGAAAACAGATTGCCTTCCATAATGACAAGGCTACCATCCAATGGAATAACAAAAATCTCGACAACATACTACCTTCCATAATGACAAGGCTACCATCAATTGTAGTAACCAAAATCTCGACAACAGAATACCTTCCATAATGACAAGGCTACCGTCCATTGTAGTAACAAAAATCTCGACAGCAGTCTGCCTTCCAAAATGACAAGGCTACAAACCATTGGAGTAATGAGAATATCAACAAGAGACTACCTTCCATAATGACAAGGCTACCATGCATTGGAGTAATGAAAATATCAACAAGAGACTACCTTCAATAATGACAAGTCTACCATCCATTGGAGTAACAAAAATCTCGCCAACAGACTACCTTCCATAATGACAAGGTTACCATCCATTGGAGTGACAAAAATCTCGACAATAGAATACCTTCCATAACGACAAGGCTACCATCCATTTGAGCAACAAAATCTCGACAACAAACTACCTTCCATAATGACAAGGCTACCATCCATTTGAGCGACAAAAATCTCGACAACAAACTACCTTCCATAATGACAAGGCTACCATCCATTAGAGTGACAAAAATATCGACAACAGACTACCTTCTATAATGACAAGGCTAACATCCATTGGAGTAACAAAAATATAGAAAATAGACTACCTTCCATAATGAAAAGCCTACCATCCATTGGAGTAACAAAAATCTGGACAACATAATACCTTCCATAATAACTAGGCTACTATCCATTGGAGTAACAAAGATATCGACAACAGACTATCTTCCATAATGACAAGGCTAAAATCCATTGGAGTAACAAAAATTTCTACAACAGACAACCTTCCAGAATGAAAAGGCTACCATCCATTGGAATAACAAAAATCTAGAGAACAGACTGCCTTCCATAATGACAAGGCTACCATCCAATGGAATAACAAAAATCTCGATAACATACTACCTTCCATAATGACAAGGCTACCATCAATTGTAGTAACCAAAATCTCGACAACAAAATACCTTCCATAATGACAAGGCTACCATCCATTGTAGTAACAAAAATCTTGACAACAGTCTACATTCCATAATGACAATGCTACCATCCATTTGAGTAACAAAAATCTCGACAACAGACTACCTTCCATAATGACAAGGCTACCATCCATTGTAGTAACAAAAATCTAGACCACAGACTACCTTCCATAATGACAAGGCTACCATCCATTAGACTAAAGAAAATCTCGATAACAGACTACCTTCAATAATGAAAAGCCTACCATCCATTGGAGTGACAAAAATCTGGACAACAAAATAACTTCCATAATTACTAGGCTACTATCCATTGGAATAACAAAGATATCGACAACAGACTACCTTCCATAATGACAATGCTACCATCCATTGGAGTAATAAAAATTTCGACAATAGACAACCTTCCACAATGACAAGGCTACCATCCATTGGAGTAACAAAAATTTCGAAAACAGACTACGTTCCATAATGACAAGGCTAAAATCCATTGGAGTAACAAAAATCTCGACAACAGACTACCTTTCATAATGACAAGGTTACCATCTATTGGAATAACAAAAATCTAGAAAACAGACTGCCTTCCATAATGACAAGGTTACCATCCAATGGAATAACAAAAATCTCGACAACATACTACCTTCCATAATGACAAGGCTACCATCAATTGTAGTAACCATAATCTCAACAACAGAATACCTTCCATAATGACAAGGCTACCATCCATTGTAGTAACAAAAATCTCGACAATAGTCTACCTTCCATAATGACAATGCTACCATCCATTTGAGTAACAAAAATCTCGACAACAGACTACCTTCCATAATGAAAAGCCTACCATCCATTGGAGTAACAAAAATCTCGACAACATAATACCTTCTATAATGACTAGGCTACTATCCATTGGAGTAAGAAAGATATCGACAACAGACTACCTTCCATAATGACAATGCTACCATCAATTGGAGTAAAAAAATATCGACAACAGAATACCTTCCATTATGACTAGCCTACCATCCATTAGAGTAACAAAGATATCAATAATAGACTACCTTCCATAATGACAAGGCTACCATCCATTGGAGTGACAAAAATTTCGACAACAGACTACGTTCCATAATTGACAAGGCTACCATCCATTGGAGTAACAAAAATCTCGAAAATAGAGTACCTTCCATAATGACAAGGCTAAAATCCATTGGAATAACAAAAATCTTGACAACGTACTACCTTCAATAAAGACAAGACTACCATCAATTGTAGTAACGAAAATCTCGACAACAGACTACCTTCCATAATGACATGGCTGCCATCCATTGTAGTAACAAAAATCTCAACAACAGACTACTTTCCATAATGACAATGCTACCATCCATTGGAGTAACAAAAATCTAGACAACAGACTACCTTCCATAATAACAAGGCTACCATCCATTAGAGTATGAAAAATATCGATGTTAGACTACCTTCCATAATGACAAGGCTACCATCCATTGGAGTGACAAAAATCTCGACAACAGACTACCTTCCATAATGACAAGGCTACAATCCATTGGAGTAATGAGAATATCAACAAGAAACTACCTTCCATAATGACAAGGCTACCATGCATTGGAGTAATGAAAATATCAACAAGAGACTACCTTCAATAATGACAAGGCTACCATCCATTAGAGTAACAAAAATCTCGCCAACAGACTACCTTCCATAATGAGAAGGTTACCATCCATAAGAGTGACAAAAATCTCGACAATAGAATACCTTCCATAATGACAAGGCTACCATCCATTCGAGTAACAACATTTCGATAACAAACTACCTTCCATAATGACAAGGCTACCATCCATTGGAGTAACGAAAATCTCGACAACAAACTACCTTCATAATGAAAAGGCTACCATCCATTAGAGTAACAAAGATATCAAAAACAAACTACCTTCCATAATGACAATGCTACCATCCATGGGAGTAACAAAAATCTCGACAACAGACAACCTTCCATAATGACAAGGCTACCATCCATTGGAGTAACAAAATTTTTGAAAACAGACTACATTCCATAATGACAAGGCTAAAATCCGTTACAGTAACAAAAATCTCGACAACAAACTACCTTTCATAATGATAAGGCTACCATCTATTGGAATAACAAAAATCTAGAGAACAGACTGCCTTCCATAATGACAAGGCTACCATCCAATGGAATAACAAAAATCTCGACAACATACTACCTTCCATAATGACAAGGCTACCATCAATTGTAGTAACCAAAATCTCGACAACAGAATACCTTCCATAATGACAAGGCTACCATCCATTGTAGTAACAAAAATCTCGACAACAATCTACCTTCCATAATGACAATGCTACCATCCATTTGAGTACCAAAAATCTCGACAATAGTCTACCTTCCATAATGACAAGTCTACCATCCATTGTAGTAACAAAAATCTAGACCACATACTACCTTCCATAATGATAAGGCTACCATCCATTGGACTAACGAAAATCTCGACAACAGACTACCTTCCATAATGAAAAGCCTACCATCCATTGGAGTAACCAAAATCTGGACAACAGAATACCTTCCATAATGACTAGGCTACTATCCATTGGAGTAACAAAAATCTCGACAATATTCTACCTTCCATAATGACAATGCTACCATCCATTTGAGTAACAAAAATCTCAACAACAGACTACCTTCCATAATGAAAAGCCTACCATCCATTGGAGTAACAAAAATCTGGACAACATAATACCTTCTATAATGACTAGGCTACTATCCATTGGAGTAACAAAGATATCGACAACAGACTACCTTCCATAATGACAATGTTACCATCAATTGGAGTAACAAAAATATCGACAATAGACTACCTTCCATAATGACAAGGCTACCATCCATTGGAGTAAGAAAAATCTCGAAAACAGAGTACCTTCCATAATGACAAGGCTAAAATCCATTGGAATAACAAAAATCTCGACAACATACTACCTTTAATAAAGACAAGACTACCATCAGTTGTAGTAACGAAAATCTCGACAACAGACTACCTTCCATAATGACAAGGTTGTCGTCCATTGTAGTAACAAAAATCTCAACAACAGACTACCTTCCATAATGACAATGCTACCATCCATTGGAGTAACAAAAATCTAGACAACAGACTACCTTCCATAATGACAAGGCTACCATCCATTAGAGTATGAAAAATCTCGATGTTAGACTACCTTCCATAATGACAAGGCTACCATCCATTGGAGTGACAAAAATCTCGACAACAGACTACCTTCCATAATGACAAGGCTACAATCCATTGGAGTAATGAAAATATCAACAAGAGACTACCTTCAATAATGACAAGGCTACCATCCATTAGAGTAACAAAAATCTCGCCAACAGACTACCTTCCATAATGGGAAGGTTACCATCCATTGGAGTGACAAAAATCTCGACAATAGAATACCTTCCATAACGACAAGGCTACCATCCATTCGAGTAACAAAATCTCGACAACAAACTACCTTTCATAATGACAAGGCTACCATCCATTGGAGTAACAAAAATCTCGACAACAAACTACATTCCATAATGAAATGGCTACCATCCATTAGAGTAACAAAAATATCGACTATAGACTACCTTCCATAATGAAAAGCCTACTATCCATTGGAGTAACAAAAATTTGGACAACAGAATACCTTCCATAATGACTAGGCTACTATCCATTGGAGTAACAAAGATATCGACAACAAACTACCTTGCATAATGACAATGCTACCATCCATGGGAGTAACAAAAATCTCGAAAACAGACTACCTTCCATAATGACAAGGCTAAAATCCATTACAGTAACAAAAATCTCGACAACAGACTACCTTTCATAATTATAAGGCTACCATCTATTGGAATAACAAAAATCTAGAGACTAGACTGCCTTCCATAATGACAAGGCTACCATCCAATGGAATAACAAAAATCTCGACAACATACTACCTTCCATAATGACAAGGCTACCATCAATTGTAGTAACCAAAATCTCGACAACATAATACCTTCCATAATGACAAAGCTACCATCCATTGTAGTAACAAAAATCTCGACAACAGTCTACCTTCCATAATGACAATGCTACCATCCATTTGAGTACCAAAAATCTCAACAACAGTCTACCTTCCATAATCACAAGTCTACCATCCATTATAGTAACAAAAATCTAGACCACAGACTACCTTCCATAATGACAAGGCTACCATCCATTGGACTAACGAAAATCTCGACAACAGACTACCTTCCATAATGAAAAGCCTACGATACATTGGAGTAACAAAAATATGGACAACAGAATACCTTCCATAATGACTAGGCTACTCTCCAATGGAGTAACAAACATATCGACAACAGACTACCTTCCATAATGACAATGCTACCATCCATTGGAGTAACAAAAATCTCGACAACAGAAAACGTTCCATAATGACAAGGCTACCATCCATTGGAGTAACAAAAATTTCGAAAACAGACTACCTTCCATAATGACAAGGCTAAAATCCATTGGAGTAACAAAAATCTCGACAACAGACTACCTTTCATAATGACAAGGCTACCATCTATTGGAATAACAAAAATCTAGAGAACAAACTGCCTTCCATAATGACAAGGCTACCATCCAAAGGAATAACAAAAATCTCGACAACATACTACCTTCCATAATGACAAGGCTACCATCAATTGTAGTAACTAAAATCTCGACAACAGAATACCTTCCATAATAACAAGGCTACCATCCATTGTAGTAACAAAAATCTCTACAATAGTCTACCTTCCATAATGACAATGCTACCATCCATTTGAGTAACAAAAATCTAGACAACAGACTACCTTCCATAATAAAAAGCCTACCATCCATTGGAGTAACAAAAATCTGGAAAACATAATACCTTCTATAATTACTAGGCTACTATCCATTGGAGTAACAAAGATATCGACAACAGACTACCTTCCATAATGACAATGCTACCATCAATTGGAGTAACAAAAATCTCGACAACATACTACCTTCCATAATGACAAGGCTACCATCAATTGTAGTAACCAAAATCTCGACAACAGAATACCTTCCATAATGACAAGGCTACCATCCATTGTAGTAACAAAAATCTCGACAGCAGTCTACCTTCCATAATGACAATGCTACCATCCATTGGAGTAAAAAAAATCTAGACAACAGACCACCTTCCATAATGAGAAGGCTACCATCCATTAGAGTATGAAAAATATTGACATTAGACTACCTTCCATAATGACAAGGCTATCATACATTGGAGTGACAAAAATCTCGACAACAGACTACCTTCCATAATAACAAGGCTACAATCCATTGGAGTAATGAGAATATCAACAAGAGACTACCTTCCATAATGACAAGGCTACCATGCATTGGAGTAATGAAAATATCAACAAGAGACTACCTTCAATAATGACAAGTCTACCATCCATTGGAGTAACAAAAATCTCGCCAACAGACTACCTTCCATAATGACAAGGTTACCATCCATTGGAGTGACAAAAATCTCGACAATAGAATACCTTCCATAACGACAAGGCTACCATCCATTTGAGAAACAAAATCTCGACAACAAACTACCTTCCATAATGACAAGGCTACCATCCATTGGAGTGACAAAAATCTCGACAACAAACTACCTTCCATAATGACAAGGCTACCATCCATTAGAGTGACAAAAATATCGACAATAGACTACCTTCCATAATGACAAGGCTAACATCCATTGGAGTAACAAAAATATAGACAATAGACAACCTTCCATATTGAAAAGCCTACCATCCATTGGAGTAACAAAAATATGGACAACATAATACCTTCCATAATGACTAGGCTACTATCGATTGGAGTAACAAAGATATCGACAACAGACTACCTTCTATAATGACAATGCTACCATCCATTGGAGTAACAAAAATCTCGACAACAGACAACCTTCCATAATGAAAAGGCTACCATCCATTGGAGTAACAAAAATTTCTAAAACAGACTACCTTCCATAATGACAAGGCTAAAATCCATTGGAGTAACAAAAATCTCGACAACAGACTACCTTTCATAATGATAAGGCTACCATCTATTGGAATAACAAAAATCTAGAGAACAGACTGCCTTCCATAATGACAAGGCTACCATCCAATGGAATAACAAAAATCTCGACAACATACTACCTTCCATAATGACAAGGCTACCATCAATTGTAGTAACCAAAATCTCGACAACAAAATACCTTCAATAATGACAAGGCTACCATCCATTGTAGTAACAAAAATCTCGACAACAGTCTACCTTCCATAATGACAATGCTACCATCCATTGGAGTAAAAAAAATCTAGACAACAGACAACCTTCCATAATGAGAAGGCTACCATCCATTAGAGTATGAAAAATCTCGACATTAGACTACCTTCCATAATGACAAGGCTACCATACATTGGAGTGACAAAAATCTCGACAACAGACTACCTTCCATAATGACAAGGCTACAATCCATTGGAGTAATGAGAATATCAACAAGAGACTACCTTCCATAATGACAAGGCTAAAATCCATTGGAGTAACAAAAATCTCGACAACATACTACCTTTCATAATGACAAGGTTACCATCTATTGGAATAACAAAAATCTAGAAAACAGACTGGCTTCCATAATGACAAGGCTACCATCCAATGGAATAACAAAAATCTCGACAACATACTACCTTCCATAATGACAAGGCTACCATCAATTGTAGTAACCAAAATCTTGACAACAGAATACCTTCCATAATGACAAGGCTACCATCCATTGTAGTAACAAAAATCTCGACAGCAGTCTACCTTCCATAATGACAATGCTACCATCCATTGGAGTAACAAAAATCTAGACAACAGACTACCTTCCATAATGAGAAAGCTACCATCCATTAGAGTATGAAAAATCTCGACATTAGACTACCTTCCATAATGACAAGGCTACCATCCATTGGAGTGACAAAAATCTCGACAACAGACTACCTTCCATAATGACAAGGCTAACATCCATTGGAGTAACAAAAATATCGACAATAGACTACCTTCCATAATGAAAAGCCTACCATCCATTGGAGTAACAAAAATCTGGACAACAGACAACCTTCCATAATGAAAAGGCTACCATCCATTGGAGTAACAAAAATTTCTAAAACAGACTACCTTCCATAATGACAAGGCTAAAATCCATTGGAGTAACAAAAATATCGACAACAGACTACCTTTCATAATGATAAGGCTACCATCTATTGGAATAACAAAAATCTTGAGAACAGACTGCCTTCCATAATGACAAGGCTACCATCCAATGGAATAACAAAAATCTCGATAACATACTACCTTCCATAATGACAACGCTACCATCAATTGTAGTAACTAAAATCTCGACAACAGAATACCTTCTATAATGACAAGGCTACCACCCATTGTAGTAACAAAAATCTAGACAACAGTCTACCTTCCATAATGACAATGCTACCATCCATTGGAGTAAAAAAAATCTAGACAACAGACCACCTTCCATAATGAGAAGGCTACCATCCATTAGAGTATGAAAAATATTGACATTAGACTACCTTCCATAATGACAAGGCTACCATACATTGGAGTGACAAAAATCTCGACAACAGACTACCTTCCATAATAACAAGGCTACAATCCATTGGAGTAATGAGAATATCAACAAGAGACTACCTTCCATAATGACAAGGCTACCATGCATTGGAGTAATGAAAATATCAACAAGAGACTACCTTCAATAATGACAAGTCTACCATCCATTGGAGTAACAAAAATCTCGCCAACAGACTACCTTCCATAATGACAAGGTTACCATCCATTGGAGTGACAAAAATCTCGACAATAGAATACCTTCCATAACGACAAGGCTACCATCCATTTGAGCAACAAAATCTCGACAACAAACTACCTTCCATAATGACAAGGCTAGCATCCATTGGAGTGACAAAAATCTCGACAACAAACTACCTTCCATAATTACAAGGCTACCATCCATTAGAGTGACAAAAATATCGACAATAGACTACCTTCCATAATGACAAGGCTAACATCCATTGGAGTAACAAAAATATAGACAATAGACAACCTTCCATAATGAAAAGCCTACCATCCATTGGAGTAACAAAAATATGGACAACATAATACCTTCCATAATGACTAGGCTACTATCGATTGGAGTAACAAAGATATCGACAACAGACTACCTTCCATAATGACAATGCTACCATCCATTGGAGTAACAAAAATCTCGACAACAGACAACCTTCCATAATGAAAAGGCTACCATCCATTGGAGTAACAAAAATTTCTAAAACAGACTACCTTCCATAATGACAAGGCTAAAATCCATTGGAGTAACAAAAATCTCGACAACAGACTACCTTTCATAATGATAAGGCTACCATCTATTGGAATAACAAAAATCTAGAGAACAGACTGCCTTCCATAATGACAAGGCTACCATCCAATGGAATAACAAAAATCTCGACAACATACTACCTTCCATAATGACAAGGCTACCATCAATTGTAGTAACCAAAATCTCGACAACAAAATACCTTCAATAATGACAAGGCTACCATCCATTGTAGTAACAAAAATCTCGACAACAGTCTACCTTCCATAATGACAATGCTACCATCCATTGGAGTAAAAAAAATCTAGACAACAGACCACCTTCCATAATGAGAAGGCTACCATCCATTAGAGTATGAAAAATCTCGACATTAGACTACCTTCCATAATGACAAGGCTACCATACATTGGAGTGACAAAAATCTCGACAACAGACTACCTTCCATAATGACAAGGCTACAATCCATTAGAGTAATGAGAATATCAACAAGAGACTACCTTCCATAATGACAAGGCTAAAATCCATTGGAGTAACAAAAATCTCGACAACATACTACCTTTCATAATGACAAGGTTACCATCTATTGGAATAACAAAAATCTAGAAAACAGACTGGCTTCCATAATGACAAGGCTACCATCCAATGGAATAACAAAAATCTCGACAACATACTACCTTCCATAATGACAAGGCTACCATCAATTGTAGTAACCAAAATCTTGACAACAGAATACCTTCCATAATGACAAGGCTACCATCCATTGTAGTAACAAAAATCTCGACAGCAGTCTACCTTCCATAATGACAATGCTACCATCCATTGGAGTAACAAAAATCTAGACAACAGACTACCTTCCATAATGAGAAAGCTACCATCCATTAGAGTATGAAAAATCTCGACATTAGACTACCTTCTATAATGACAAGGCTACCATCCATTGGAGTGACAAAAATCTCGACAACAGACTACCTTCCATAATGACAAGGCTAACATCCATTGGAGTAACAAAAATATCGACAATAGACTACCTTCCATAATGAAAAGCCTACCATCCGTTGGAGTAACAAAAATCTGGACAACAGACAACCTTCCATAATGAAAAGGCTACCATCCATTGGAGTAACAAAAATTTCTAAAACAGACTACCTTCCATAATGACAAGGCTAAAATCCATTGGAGTAACAAAAATATCGACAACAGACTACCTTTCATAATGATAAGGCTACCATCTATTGGAATAACAAAAATCTTGAGAACAGACTGCCTTCCATAATGACAAGGCTACCATCCAATGGAATAACAAAAATCTCGATAACATACTACCTTCCATAATGACAACGCTACCATCAATTGTAGTAACTAAAATCTCGACAACAGAATACCTTCTATAATGACAAGACTACCACCCATTGTAGTAACAAAAATCTAGACAACAGTCTACCTTCCATAATGACAATGCTACCATCCATTGGAGTAAAAAAAATCTAGACAACAAACCACCTTCCATAATGAGAAGGCTACCATCCATTAGAGTATGAAAAATATTGACATTAGACTACCTTCCATAATGACAAGGCTACCATACATTGGAGTGACAAAAATCTCGACAACAGACTACCTTCCATAATAACAAGGCTACAATCCATTGGAGTAATGAGAATATCAACAAGAGACTACCTTCCATAATGACAAGGCTACCATGCATTGGAGTAATGAAAATATCAACAAGAGACTACCTTCAATAATGACAAGTCTACCATCCATTGGAGTAACAAAAATCTCGCCAACAGACTACCTTCCATAATGACAAGGTTACCATCCATTGGAGTGACAAAAATCTCGACAATAGAATACCTTCCATAACGACAAGGCTACCATCCATTTGAGCAACAAAATCTCGACAACAAACTACCTTCCATAATGACAAGGCTACCATCCAT
Organism: Vicia faba; assembly: GCA_948472305.1. Lineage (NCBI taxonomy): Eukaryota > Viridiplantae > Streptophyta > Magnoliopsida > Fabales > Fabaceae > Vicia > Vicia faba. Next base: position 765,252,290 of record OX451738.1, read on the forward strand.
TGGAGTGACAAAAATCTCGACAACAAACTACCTTCCATAATTACAAGGCTACCATCCATTAGAGTGACAAAAATATCGACAATAGACTACCTTCCATAATGACAAGGCTAACATCCATTGGAGTAACAAAAATATAGACAATAGACAACCTTCCATAATGAAAAGCCTACCATCCATTGGAGTAACAAAAATATGGACAACATAATACCTTCCATAATGACTAGGCTACTATCGATTGGAGTAACAAAGATATCGACAACAGACTACCTTCCATAATGACAATGCTACCATCCATTGGAGTAACAAAAATCTCGACAACAGACAACCTTCCATAATGAAAAGGCTACCATCCATTGGAGTAACAAAAATTTCTAAAACAGACTACCTTCCATAATGACAAGGCTAAAATCCATTGGAGTAACAAAAATCTCGACAACAGACTACCTTTCATAATGATAAGGCTACCATCTATTGGAATAACAAAAATCTAGAGAACAGACTGCCTTCCATAATGACAAGGCTACCATCCAATGGAATAACAAAAATCTCGACAACATACTACCTTCCATAATGACAAGGCTACCATCAATTGTAGTAACCAAAATCTCGACAACAAAATACCTTCAATAATGACAAGGCTACCATCCATTGTAGTAACAAAAATCTCGACAACAGTCTACCTTCCATAATGACAATGCTACCATCCATTGGAGTAAAAAAAATCTAGACAACAGACCACCTTCCATAATGAGAAGGCTACCATCCATTAGAGTATGAAAAATCTCGACATTAGACTACCTTCCATAATGACAAGGCTACCATACATTGGAGTGACAAAAATCTCGACAACAGACTACCTTCCATAATGACAAGGCTACAATCCATTGGAGTAATGAGAATATCAACAAGAGACTACCTTCCATAATGACAAGGCTAAAATCCATTGGAGTAACAAAAATCTCGACAACATACTACCTTTCATAATGACAAGGTTACCATCTATTGGAATAACAAAAATCTAGAAAACAGACTGGCTTCCATAATGACAAGGCTACCATCCATTGGAATAACAAAAATCTCGACAACATACTACCTTCCATAATGACAAGGCTACCATCAATTGTAGTAACCAAAATCTCGACAACAGAATACCTTCCATAATGACAAGGCTACCATCCATTGTAGGTACAAAAATCTCGACAGCAGTCTACCTTCCATAATGACAATGCTACCATCCATTGGAGTAACAAAAATCTAGACAACAGACTACCTTCCATAATGAGAAAGCTACCATCCATTAGAGTATGAAAAATTTCGACATTAGACTACCTTCCATAATGACAAGGCTACCATCCATTGGAGTGACAAAAATCTCGACAACAGACTACCTTCCATAATGACAAGGCTAACATCCATTGGAGTAACAAAAATATCGACAATAGACTACCTTCCATAATGAAAAGCCTACCATCCATTGGAGTAACAAAAATCTGGACAACAGACAACCTTCCATAATGAAAAGGCTACCATCCATTGGAGTAACAAAAATTTCTAAAACAGACTACCTTCCATAATGACAAGGCTAAAATCCATTGGAGTAACAAAAATATCGACAACAGACTACCTTTCATAATGATAAGGCTACCATCTATTGGAATAACAAAAATCTTGAGAACAGACTGCCTTCCATAATGACAAGGCTACCATCCAATGGAATAACAAAAATCTCGATAACATACTACCTTCCATAATGACAACGCTACCATCAATTGTAGTAACTAAAATCTCGACAACAGAATACCTTCTATAATGACAAGGCTACCATCCATTGTAGTAACAAAAATCTAGACAACAGTCTACCTTCCATAATGACAATGCTACCATCCATTGGAGTAAAAAAAATCTAGACAACAGACCACCTTCCATAATGAGAAGGCTACCATCCATTAGAGTATGAAAAATATTGACATTAGACTACCTTCCACAATGACAAGGCTACCATACATTGGAGTGACAAAAATCTCGACAACAGACTACCTTCCATAATAACAAGGCTACAATCCATTGGAGTAATGAGAATATCAACAAGAGACTACCTTCCATAATGACAAGGCTACCATGCATTGGAGTAATGAAAATATCAACAAGAGACTACCTTCAATAATGACAAGTCTACCATCCATTGGAGTAACAAAAATCTCGCCAACAGACTACCTTCCATAATGACAAGGTTACCATCCATTGGAGTGACAAAAATCTCGACAATAGAATACCTTCCATAACGACAAGGCTACCATCCATTTGAGCAACAAAATCTCGACAACAAACTACCTTCCATAATGACAAGGCTACCATCCATTGGAGTGACAAAAATATCGACAACAAACTACCTTCCATAATTACAAGGCTACCATCCATTAGAGTGACAAAAATATCGACAATAGACTACCTTCCATAATGACAAGGCTAACATCCATTGGAGTAACAAAAATATAGACAATAGACAACCTTCCATAATGAAAAGCCTACCATCCATTGGAGTAAAAAAAATATGGACAACATAATACCTTCCATAATGACTAGGCTACTATCGATTGGAGTAACAAAGATATCGACAACAGACTACCTTCCATAATGACAATGCTACCATCCATTGGAGTAACAAAAATCTCGACAACAGACAACCTTCCATAATGAAAAGGCTACCATCCATTGGAGTAACAAAAATTTCTAAAACAGACTACCTTCAATAATGACAAGGCTAAAATCCATTGGAGTAACAAAAATCTCGACAACAGACTACCTTTCATAATGATAAGGCTACCATCTATTGGAATAACAAAAATCTAGAGAACAGACTGCCTTCCATAATGACAAGGCTACCATCCAATGGAATAACAAAAATCTCGACAACATACTACCTTCCATAATGACAAGGCTACCATCAATTGTAGTAACCAAAATCTCGACAACAAAATACCTTCAATAATGACAAGGCTACCATCCATTGTAGTAACAAAAATCTCGACAACAGTCTACCTTCCATAATGACAATGCTACCATCCATTGGAGTAAAAAAAATCTAGACAACAGACCACCTTCCATAATGTGAAGGCTACCATCCATTAGAGTATGAAAAATCTCGACATTAGACTACCTTCCATAATGACAAGGCTACCATACATTGGAGTGACAAAAATCTCGACAACAGACTACCTTCCATAATGACAAGGCTACAATCCATTGGAGTAATGAGAATATCAACAAGAGACTACCTTCCATAATGACAAGGCTAAAATCCATTGGAGTAACAAAAATCTCGACAACATACTACCTTTCATAATGACAAGGTTACCATCAATTGGAATAACAAAAATCTAGAAAACAGACTGGCTTCCATAATGACAAGGCTACCATCCAATGGAATAACAAAAATCTCGACAACATACTACCTTCCATAATGACAAGGCTACCATCAATTGTAGTAACCAAAATCTCGACAACAGAATACCTTCCATAATGACAAGGCTACCATCCATTGTAGTAACAAAAATCTCGACAGCAGTCTACCTTCCATAATGACAATGCTACCATCCATTGGAGTAACAAAAATCTAGACAACAGACTACCTTCCATAATGAGAAAGCTACCATCCATTAGAGTATGAAAAATCTCGACATTAGACTACCTTCCATAATGACAAGGCTACCATCCATTGGAGTGACAAAAATCTCGACAACAGACTACCTTCCATAATGACAAGGCTAACATCCATTGGAGTAACAAAAATATCGACAATAGACTACCTTCCATAATGAAAAGCCTACCATCCATTGGAGTAACAAAAATCTGGACAACAGACAACCTTCCATAATGAAAAGGCTACCATCCATTGGAGTAACAAAAATTTCTAAAACAGACTACCTTCCATAATGACAAGGCTAAAATCCATTGGAGTAACAAAAATATCGACAACAGACTACCTTTCATAATGATAAGGCTACCATCTATTGGAATAACAAAAATCTTGAGGACAAACTGCCTTCCATAATGACAAGGCTACAATCCTATGGAATAACAAAAATCTCGATAACATACTACCTTCCATAATGACAACGCTACCATCAATTGTAGTAACTAAAATCTCGACAACAGAATACCTTCTATAATGACAAGGCTACCATCCACTGTAGTAACAAAAATCTAGACAACAGTCTACCTTCCATAATGACAATGCTACCATCCATTTGAGTAACAAAAATCTCGACAACAAACTACCTTCCATAATGAGAAAGCTACCATCCATTAGAGTATGAAAAATCTCGACATTAGACTACCTTCCATAATGACAAGGCTACCATCCATTGGAGTGACAAAAATCTCGACAACAGACTACCTTCCATAATGACAAGGCTACAATCCATTGGAGTAATGAGAATATCAACAAGAGACTACCTTCCATAATGACAAGGCTACCATGCATTGGAGTAATGAAAATATCAACAAGAGACTACCTTCAATAATAACAAGTCTACCATCGATTGGAGTAACAAAAATCTCGCCAACAGACTACCTTCCATAATGACAAGGTTACCATCCATTGGAGTGACAAAAATCTCGACAATATAATACCTTCCATAACGACAAGGCTACCATCCATTTGAGTAACAAAATTCCGACAACAAACTACCTTCCATAATGATAAGGCTACCATCCATTGGAGTGACAAAAATATCGACAACAAACTACCTTCCATAATGACAAGGCTACCATCCATTAGAGTGACAAAAATATCGACAACAGACTACCTTCCATAATGACAAGGCTAACATCCATTGGAGTAACAAAAATATCGACAATAGACTACCTTCCATAATGAAAAGCCTACCATCCATTGGAGTAACAAAAATATGGACAATAGAATACCTTCCATAATGACTAGGCTACTATCCATTGGAGTAACAAAGATATCGACAACAGACTACCTTCCATAATGACAATGCTACCATCCATTGGAGTAACAAAAATCTCGACAACAGACAACCTTCCATAATGAAAAGGCTACCATCCATTGGAGTAACAAAAATTTCTAAAATTGACTACCTTCCATAATGACAAGGCTAAAATCCATTGGAGTAACAAAAATCTCGACAACAAACTACCTTTCATAATGATAAGGCTACCATCTATTGGAATAACAAAAATCTAGAGAACAGACTGCCTTCCATAATGACAAGGCTACCATCCAATGGAATAACAAAAATCTCGACAACATACTACCTTCCATAATGACAAGGCTACCACCAATTGTAGTAACCAAAATCTCGACAACAGAATACCTTCCATAATGACAAGGCTACCATCCATTGTAGTAACAAAAATCTCGACAACAGTCTACCTACCATAATGACAATGCTACCATCCATTTGAGTAACAAAAATCTCGACCACATACTACCTTCCATAATGACAAGGCTACCTTCCATTGGACTACCGAAAATCTCGATAACCGACTACCTTCAAAAATGAAAAGCCTACCATCCATTGGAGTAACAAAAATCTGGACAACAAAATACCTTCCATAATGACTAGGCTACTATCCATTGGAGTAACAAAGATATCGGCAACAGACTACCTTCCATAATGACAATGCTACCATCCATTGGACTAATAAAAATCTCGACAATAGACAACCTTCCATAATGACAAGGCTACCATCCATTGGAGTAACACAAATTTCGAAAACAGACTACCTTCCGTAATGACAAGGCTAAAATCCATTGGAGTAACAAAAATCTCGACAACAGACTACCTTTCATAAGGACAAGGCTACCATCCATTGGAATAACAAAAATCTAGAGAACAAACTTCCTTCCATAATGACAAGGATACCATCCAATGAAATAACAAAAATCTCGACAACATACTACCTTCCATAATGACAATGCTACCATCAATTGTAGTAACCAAAATCTCAACAACAAAATACCTTCCATAATGAGAAGGCTACCATCCATTGTAGTAAAAAAAATCTCGACAACAGTCTACCTTCAATAATGATAATGCTACCATCCATTTGAGTAACAAAAATCTCGACAACAGGCTACCTTCCATAATGACAAAGCTACCATCCATTGGACTAACGAAAATCTCGACAACAGACTACCTTCCATAATGACAAGGCTACCATCCATTTGAGTAACGAAAATCTCGACAACAAACTACGTTCCATAATGAATAGGCTACCGTCTATTAGAGTAACAAAAATATCGATAATATACTACCTTCCATAATGACAAGGCTACCATCCATTAGAGTAACAAAAATATCGACCACATACTACCTTCCATAATGACAAGGCTACCTTCCATTGGACTATCGAAAATCTCGATAACCGACTACCTTCAAAAATGAAAAGCCTACCATCCATTGGAGTAACAAAAATCTGGACAACAAAGTACCTTCCATAATGACTAGGCTACTATCCATTGGAGTAACAAAGATATCGGCAACAGACTACCTTCCATAATGACAATGCTACCATCCATTGGACTAATAAAAATCTCGACAATAGACAACCTTCCATAATGACAAGGCTACCATCCATTGGAGTAACACAAATTTCGAAAAGAGACTACCTTCCGTAATGACAAGGCTAAAATCCATTGGAGTAACAAAAATCTCGACAACAGACTACCTTTCATAAGGACAAGGCTACCATCTATTGGAATAACAAAAATCTAGAGAACAAACTTCCTTCCATAATGACAAGGATACCATCCAATGAAATAACAAAAATCTCGACAACATACTACCTTCCATAATGACAATGCTACCATCAATTGTACTAACCAAAATCTCAACAACAAAATACCTTCCATAATGAGAAGGCTACCATCCATTGTAGTAAAAAAAATCTCGACAACAGTCTACCTTCAATAATGATAATGCTACCATCCATTTGAGTAACAAAAATCTCGACAACAGGCTACCTTCCATAATGACAAAGCTACCATCCATTGGACTAACGAAAATCTCGACAACAGACTACCTTCCATAATGACAAGGCTACCATCCATTTGAGTAACGAAAATCTCGACAACAAACTACGTTCCATAATGAATAGGCTACCGTCTATTAGAGTAACAAAAATATCGATAATATACTACCTTCCATAATGACAAGGCTACCATCCATTGGAGTAACAAAAATATCGACCACATACTACCTTCCATAATGACAAGGCTACCTTCCATTGGACTATCAAAAATCTCGATAACCGACTACCTTCAAAAATGAAAAGCCTACCATCCATTGGAGTAACAAAAATCTGGACAACAAAATACCTTCCATAATGACTAGGCTACTATCCATTGGAGTAACAAAGATATCGGCAACAGACTACCTTCCATAATGACAATGCTACCATCCATTGGACTAATAAAAATCTCGACAATAGACAACCTTCCATAATGACAAGGCTACCATCCATTGGAGTAACACAAATTTCGAAAACAGACTACCTTCCGTAATGACAAGGCTAAAATCCATTGGAGTAACAAAAATCTCGACAACAGACTACCTTTCATAAGGACAAGGCTACCATCTATTGGAATAACAAAAATCTAGAGAACAAACTTCCTTCCATAATGACAAGGATACCATCCAATGAAATAACAAAAATCTCGACAACATACTACCTTCCATAATGACAATGCTACCATCAATTGTAGTAACCAAAATCTCAACAACAAAATACCTTCCATAATGAGAAGGCTACCATCCATTGTAGTAAAAAAAATCTCGACAACAGTCTACCTTCAATAATGATAATGCTACCATCCATTTGAGTAACAAAAATCTCGACAACAGGCTACCTTCCATAATGACAAAGCTACCATCCATTGGACTAACGAAAATCTCGACAACAGACTACCTTCCATAATGACAAGGCTACCATCCATTTTAGTAACAAAAATCTCGACAACAAACTACGTTCCATAATGAATAGGCTACCGTCTATTAGAGTAACAAAAATATCGATAATATACTACCTTCCATAATGACAAGGCTACCATCCATTGGAGTAACAAAAATATCGACCACATACTACCTTCCATAATGACAAGGCTACCTTCCATTGGACTACCGAAAATCTCGATAACCGACTACCTTCAAAAATGAAAAGCCTACCATCCATTGGAGTAACAAAAATCTGGACAACAAAATACCTTCCATAATGACTAGGCTACTATCCATTGGAGTAACAAAGATATCGGCAACAGACTACCTTCCATAATGACAATGCTACCATCCATTGGACTAATAAAAATCTCGACAATAGACAACCTTCCATAATGACAAGGCTACCATCCATTGGAGTAACACAAATTTCGAAAACAGACTACCTTCCGTAATGACAAGGCTAAAATCCATTGGAGTAACAAAAATCTCGACAACAGACTACCTTTCATAAGGACAAGGCTACCATCTATTGGAATAACAAAAATCTAGAGAACAAACTTCCTTCCATAATGACAAGGATACCATCCAATGAAATAACAAAAATCTCGACAACATACTACCTTCCATAATGACAATGCTACCATCAATTGTAGTAACCAAAATCTCAACAACAAAATACCTTCCATAATGAGAAGGCTACCATCCATTGTAGTAAAAAAAATCTCGACAACAGTCTACCTTCAATAATGATAATGCTACCATCCATTTGAGTAACAAAAATCTCGACAACAGGCTACCTTCCATAATGACAAAGCTACCATCCATTGGACTAACGAAAATCTCGACAACAGACTACCTTCCATAATGACAAGGCTACCATCCATTTGAGTAACGAAAATCTCGACAACAAACTACGTTCCATAATGAATAGGCTACCGTCTATTAGAGTAACAAAAATATCGATAATATACTACCTTCCATAATGACAAGGCTACCATCCATTGGAGTAACAAAAATATCGACCACATACTACCTTCCATAATGACAAGGCTACCTTCCATTGGACTACCGAAAATCTCGATAACCGACTACCTTCAAAAATGAAAAGCCTACCATCCATTGGAGTAACAAAAATCTGGACAACAAAATACCTTCCATAATGACTAGGCTACTATCCATTGGAGTAACAAAGATATCGGCAACAGACTACCTTCCATAATGACAATGCTACCATCCATTGGACTAATAAAAATCTCGACAATAGACAACCTTCCATAATGACAAGGCTACCATCCATTGGAGTAACACAAATTTCGAAAACAGACTACCTTCCGTAATGACAAGGCTAAAATCCATTGGAGTAACAAAAATCTCGACAACAGACTACCTTTCATAAGGACAAGGCTACCATCTATTGGAATAACAAAAATCTAGAGAACAAACTTCCTTCCATAATGACAAGGATACCATCCAATGAAATAACAAAAATCTCGACAACATACTACCTTCCATAATGACAATGCTACCATCAATTGTAGTAACCAAAATCTCAACAACAAAATACCTTCCATAATGAGAAGGCTACCATCCATTGTAGTAAAAAAAATCTCGACAACAGTCTACCTTCAATAATGATAATGCTACCATCCATTTGAGTATCAAAAATCTCGACAACAGGCTACCTTCCATAATGACAAAGCTACCATCCATTGGACTAACGAAAATCTCGACAACAGACTACCTTCCATAATGACAAGGCTACCATCCATTTGAGTAACGAAAATCTCGACAACAAACTACGTTCCATAATGAATAGGCTACCGTCCATTAGAGTAACAAAAATATCGATAATATACTACCTTCCATAATAACAAGGCTACCATCCATTGGAGTAACAAAAATATCGACAACAGAATACCTTCCATTATGACTAGGCTACCATCCATTGGAGTAACAAAGATATCGACAACAGACTTCCTTCCATAATGACAAGGCTACCATCCATTGAAGTAACAAAAATCTCGATAACAAAGTACCTTCCATGATGACAAGGCTAAAATCCATTGGAATAACAAAAATCTCAATAACATACTACCTTCCATAATGAGAAGACTACCATTAATTATAGTAACGAAAATCTCAACAGACTACCTTCCATAATGACAAGGCTGCCATCCATTGTAATAATAAAAATCTCAACAACAGACTACCTTCCATAATGACAATGCTACCATCCATTGGAGTAACAAAAATCTCGACAACAGACTACCTTCCATAATGACAAGGCTACCATCCATTGTAATAACAAAAATCTCGACAACAGACTACCTTCCATAATGAAAAGGCTACCATCCATTGGAGTAACGAAAATATCAACAAAAGACTACCTTCCATAATGATAAGTCCACCATCCATTGGAATAACAAAAATATCGACAATAAACTACGTTCCATAATGAATAGGTTACCATTCATTGGAGTAACAAAAATATCAACAATAGACTACCTTCCATAATGACAAGGCTACCATCCATTGGGGTAACAAAGATATCGAAAACAGACTACCTTCCATAATGAAAAGGCTACCATCCATTGGAGTGACAAAAATCTCGACAACATACTTCCTTCCATAATGACAAGGCTACCATCCATTGGAGTAACAAAAATATCGAAAACAGACTACCTTCCATAATGACAAGGCTAAAATCCATTGGAGTAACAAAAATCTCGACAACCTACTACCTTCCATAATGATAAGGCTACCATCTATTGGAATAACAAAAATCTAGAGAACAAACTGCCTTCCATAATGACAAGGCTTCCCTCCAATGGAATAACAAAAATCTCGACAACATACTACCTTCTATAATGACAAGGCTACCATCAATTGTAGTAACCAAAATCTCGACAACATAATACCTTCCATAATGACAAGGCTACCATCCATTGGAATAACAAAAATCTCGACAACAGACAACCTTCCATAATGACAAGGCTACCATCCATTGGAGTAACAAAAATTTCTAAAACAGACTACCTTCCATAATGACAAGGCTAAAATCCATTGGAGTAACAAAAATCTCGACAATAGACTACCTTTCATAATGATAAGGCTACCATCTATTGGAATAACAAAAATCTAGACAACAAACTGCCTTCCATAATGACAAGGCTTCCTTCCAATGGAATAACAAAAATCTCGACAACATACTACCTTCCATAATGACAAGGCTACCATCAATCATAGTAACCAAAATCTCGACAACAAAATACCTTCCATAATGACAAGGCTACCATCCATTGTAGTAACAAAAATCTCGACAACAGTCTACCTTCCATAATGACAATGCTAACATCCATTTGAGTAACAAAAATCTCGACAACAGACTACCTTCCATAATGACAAGGCTACCATCCATTGTAGTAACAAAAATCTAGACCACAGACTACCTTAAAGAATGACAAGGCTACCATCCATTGGACTAACGAATATCTCGACAACAGACTACCTTCCATAATGAAAAGCCTACCATCCATTGGAGTAACAAAAATATGGACAATAGAATACCTTCATTAATGACTAGGCTACTATCCATTGGAATAACAAAGATATCGACAACAGACTACCTTCCATAATAACAATGCTACCATCCATTGGAGTAACAAAAATCTCGACAACAGACAACCTTCCATAATGACAAGGCTACCATCCATTGGAGTAACAAACATTTCGAAAATAGACTACCTTCCATAGTGACAAGGCTACCATCCATTGGAGTAACAAAAATATCAACAACAGACTACCTTCCATAATGATAAGTCCACCATCCAATGGAATAACAAAAATATCGACAATAAACTACGTTCCATAATGAATAAGCTACCATTCATTGGAGTAATAAAAATATCAACAATAGACTATGTTCCATAATGACAAGGCTACCATCAATTGTAGTAACCAATATCTCGACAACAAACTACTTTCCATAATGACAAGGCTACCATCCATTGTAGTAAAAAAAACCTCGACAACAGACTACCTTCCATAATGACAATGCTACCATCCATTAGAGTAACAAAAATCTCGACAACAGTCTACCTTCCATAATGACCATGCTACCATCCATTTGAGTAACAAAAATCTCGACAACAGACTACCTTCCATAATGACAAGGCTACCATCCATTGTAGTAACAAAAATCTAGACAACAGACTACCTTCCATAAGGACAAGGCTACCATCCATTGGACTAACGAAAATCTCGACAACAGACTACCTTCCATAATGACAATGCTACCATCCATTGGAGTAACGAAAATTTCGACAACAAACTACGTTCCATAATGACACGGCTACCATCCATTGGAGTGACAAAAATATCGACAACAGACTACCTTCCATAATGACAAGGCTACCATCCATTGGAGTAACGAAAATCTCAACAACAGACTACCTTCCATAATGACAAAGCTACCATCCATTGGAGTGACAAAAATCTATACAATAGACTACCTTCCATAATGACTAAGCTACCATCCATTAGAGTAACAAAGATATCGACAACAGACTACCTTCTATAATGACAAGGCTACCATACAATGTAATAACAAAAATTTGGACAACAAACTACCTTCCATAATGACAAGGCTACCTTACTTTGTAGTAACAAAATTCTCGACAATAGTTACCTTCCATAATGACAAGGATACCATCCATTGGAGTAACGAAAATATCAACAAGAGACTACCTTCCATAATGATAAGTCCAACATCCATTAGAATAAAAAAAATATCGACAACAAACTACGTTCCATAATTAATAGGTTACCATTCATTGGACTAACAAAAATATCAATAATAGACTACCTTCCATAATGACAAGGCTACCTTCCATTGGAATAACAAAAATATCGACATCAAACTACGTTCCATAATGAATAGGCTACCATTCATTGGAGTAACAAAAATATCAATAATAGACTACCTTCCATAATGACAAGGCTACCATCCATTGGAGTAACAAAAATATCGACAACAGACTACCTTCCATAATGACTAGGCTACCATCCATTGGAGTAACAAATATATCGACAACAGACTACATTCAATAATGACAAGGCTACCATCCATTGGAGTGACAAAAATCTCGACAACATACTACCTTCCATAATGATAAGGCTACCATCCATTAGAGTAACAAAAATCTCGAAAACAGACTACCTTCTATAATGACAAGGCTAAAATCCATTGGAGTAACAAAAATCTCGACAACAAACTACCTTCCATAATGACAAGGCTACCATCTATTGGAATAGCAAAAGTCTCGAGAACAGACTGCCTCCCATAATGACAAGGCTACAATCCAATGGAATAACAAAAATCTCGACAACATACTACCTTCCATAATGACAAGGCTACCATCAATTGTAGTAACCAAAATCTCGACAACAGACTACTTTCCATAATGACAAGGATACCATCCATTGTAGTAACAAAAAACTCGACAACAGACTACCTTCCATAATGACAATGCTACCATCCATTGGAGTAACAAAAATCTCGACAACAGACTACCTTCCATAATGACAAGGCTATCATCCATTGTAGTAACAAAAATCTTGACCACAAACTAACTTCCATAATGACAAGGCTACCATCCATTGGACTAACGAAAATATCAACAAGAGACTACCTTCCATAATGATAAGGCTACCATCCATTGGAATAACAAAAATATCGACAACAAACTACGTTCCATAATGAATAGGCCACCATCCATTGGAGTAACAAAAATATCGACAATAGACTACCTTCCATAATGACAAGGCTACCATCCATTGGAGTAACAAAAATATCGACAACAGAATACCTTCCATTATGACTAGGCTACCATCCATTGAAGTAACAAAGATATCGACAACAGACTACCTTCCATAATGACAAGGCTACCATCCATTGGAGTAACAAAAACATCGACAACAGAATACCTTCCATTATAACTAGGCTACCATCCATTGGAGTAACAAAGATATCGACAACAAACTACCTTCCATAATAACAAGGCTACCATCCATTGCAGTAATGAAAATATCAACAAGAGACTACCTTCCATAATGACAAGGCTACCATCAATTAGAGTAACAAAAATCTCGCCAACAGTATACCTTCCATAATGACACGGCTACCATCCATTGGAGTGGCAAAAATATCGACAACAGACTACCTTCCACAATGACAAGGCTACCATCCATTGGAGTAACGAAAATCTGGACAACAGACTACCTTCCATAATGACAAGGCTACCATCCATTGGAGTAACCAAAATCACGAAAATAAACTATCTTCCATAATGACAAGGCTACCATCCATTGGGGTGACATAAATCTCTACAATAGACTACCTTCCATAATGACTAAGCTACCATCCATTAGATTAACAAAGATATTGACAACAGACTACCTTCTATAATGACAAGGCTACCATACATTGTAATAACAAAAATTTGGACAACAAACTACCTTCCATAATGACAAGGCTACCTTACATTGTAGTAACAAAAATCTCGACAACAGTTACCTTCCATAGTGAGAAGGCTACCATCCATTGGAGTAACAAAAATATCAACAATAGACTACCTTCAATAATGATAAGTCCACCATCCATTGGAATAACAAAAATATCGACAACAAACTACGTTCCATAATGAATAGGCTACCATTCATTGGAGTAACAAAAATATCAACAATAGACTATGTTCCATAATGACAAGGCTACCATCAATTGTAGTAACCAATATCTCGACAACAAACTACTTTCCATAATGACAAGGCTACCTTCCATAATGACAATGCTACCATCCATTGGAATAACAAAAGTCTCGAGAACAGACTGCCTTCCATGATGACAAGGCTACCATCCAATGGAATAATAAAAGTCTCGACAACATACTACTTTCCATAATGACAAGGCTACCATCAATTGTAGTAACCAATATCTCGACAACAAACTACTTTGCATAATGACAAGGCTACCATCCATTGTAGTAAAAAAAATCTCGACAACAGACTACCTTCCATAATGACAATGCTACCATCCATTGGAGTAACAAAAATCTCGACAACATACTACCTTCCATAATGACAAGGCTATCATCCATTGTAGTAACAAAAATCTCGACCACAGACTACCTTCCATAATGACAAGGCTACCATCCATTGGACTAACGAAAATATCAACAAGAGACTACATTCCATAATGACAAGGCTACCATCAATTGGAGTAACAAAAATATCGATAATAGACTACCTTCCATAATGACAAGGCTACCATCCATTGGAGTAACAAAAATATCGACAACATAATACCTTCCATTATGACTAGGCTACCATCCATTGGAGTAAAAAAAATATCGACAACAGAATACCTTCCATTATGACTAGGCTACCATCCATTGAAGTAACAAAGATATCGACAGTAGACTACCTTCCATAATGACAAGGCTACCATCCATTGGAGTAACAAAAACATCGACATTAGAATACCTTCCATTATGACTAGGCTACAATCCATTGGAGTAACAAAGATATCGACAACAAACTACCTTCCATAATAACGAGGCTACCATCCATTGGAGTAATGAAAATATCAACAAGAGACTACCTTCCATAATGACAAGGCTACAAAAATTTGGACAACAAACTACCTTCCATAATGACACGGCTACCATCCATTGGAGTGGCAAAAATATCGACAACAGACTACCTTCCATAATGACAAGGCTACCATCCATTGGAGTAACAAAAATCGCGAAAATAAACTATCTTCCATAATGGCAAGGCTACCATCCATTGGAGTGACAAAAATCTCTATAATAGACTACCTTCCATAATGACTAAGCTACCATCCATTAGAGTAACAAAGATATTGACAACAGACTACCTTCTATAATGACAAGGCTACCATACATTGTAATAACAAAAATTTGGACAACAAACTACCTTCCATAATGACAAAGCTACCTTACATTGTAGTAACAAAAATCTCGACAACAGTTACCTTCCATAGTGACAAGGCTACCATCCATTGGAGTAACAAAAATATCAACAACAGACTACCTTCCATAATGATAAGTCCACCATCCATTGGAATAACAAAAATATCGACAACAAACTACGTTCCATAATGAATAGGCTACCATTCATTTGAGTAACAAAAATATCAACAATAGACTACGTTCCATAATGACAAGGCTACCATCAATTGTAGTAACCAATATCTCGACAACAAACTACTTTCCATAATTACAAGACTACCTTCCATAATGACAATGCTACCATCCATTGGAGTAACAAAAATCTCGACAACATAGTACCTTCCATAATTACAAGGCTACCATCAATTGTAGTAACCAATATCTCGACAACAAACTACTTTCCATAATGACAAGGCTACCATCCATTGTAGTAACAAAAATCTCGACAACAGGCTACCTTCCATAATGACAAGGTTACCATCAATTGGAGTAACAAAAATCTCGCCAACAGTCTACCTTCCATAATGACATGGCTACCATCCATTGGAGTAACGAAAATCTCGACAACAGACTACCTTCCATAATGACAAGGCTACCATCCATTGGAGTAACAAAAATCGCGAAAAAAAACTATCTTCCATAATGACAAGGCTACCATCCATTGGAGTGACAAAAATCTCTACAATAGACTACCTTCCATAATGACTAAGCTACCATCCATTAGAGTAAAAAAGAAATCGACAACAGACTACCTTCTATAATGACAAGGCTACCATACATTGTAATAACAAAAATTTGGAAAACAAACTACCTTCCATAATGACAAGGCTACCTTACATTGTAGTACCAAAAATCTCGACAACAGTTACCTTCCATAATGACAAGGCTACCATCCATTGGAGTAATGAAAATATCAACAAGACACTACCTTTCATAATGATAAGTCCACCATCCATTGGAATAACAAAAATGTCGACAACAAACTACGTTCCATAATGAATAGGCTTCCATTCATTGGAGTAAAAAAAATATCAACAATAGACTACCTTCCATAATGACAAGGCTACCATCCATTGGAGTAACAAAAATATCGACAACAAAATACCTTCCATAATGACTAGGCTACCATCCATTGGAGAAACAAAGATATCAACAACAAACTACATTCTATAATGACAAGGCTACCATCCATTGGAGTGACAAAAATCTTGACGACATACTACCTTCCATAATGACAAGGCTACCATTCATTGGAGTAACAAAAATATCGAAAACAGACTACCTTCCATAATGACAAGGCTAAAATCCATTGGAGTAACAAAAATCTTGAGAATAGACTACCTTCCATAATGACAAGGCTACCATCTATTGGAATAACAAAAGTCTCGAGAAAAGACTGCCTTCCATAATGACAAGGCTACCATCCAATGGAATAACAAAAGTCTCGACAACATACTTCCTTCCATAATCACAAGGCTACCATCAATTGTAGTAACCAATATCTCGACAAAAAACTACTTTCCATAATGATAAGGCTACCATCCATTGTAGTAAAAAAAACCTCGAAAACAGACTACCTTCAATAATGACAATGCTACCATCCATTGGAGTAACAAAAATCTCAACAACAGACTACCTTCCATAATGATAAGGCTACCATCCATTGGACTAACGAAAATATCAACAAGAGATTACCTTCCATAATGATAAGGCTACCATCCATTGGAATAACAAAAATATCAACAGCAAACTACGTTCCATAAGGAATAGGATACCATCCATTGGAGTAACAAAAATATCGATAATAGACTACCTTCCATAATGACAAGGCTACCATCCATTGGAGTAACAAAAATATCGACAATAGACTACCTTCCATAATGACAATGCTACCATCCATTGGAGTAACAAAAATCTCGCCAACAGACTACCTTCCATAATGATAAGGCTACCATCCATTGTAGTAACAAAAATCTAGACAACAGACTACCTTCCATAAGGACAAGGCTACCATCCATTGGACTAACGAAAATCTCGACAACAGACTACCTTCCATAATGACAATGCTACCATCCATTGGAGTAACGAAAATTTCGACAACAAACTACGTTCCATAATGACACGGCTACCATCCATTGGAGTGACAAAAATATCGACAACAGACTACCTTCCATAATGACAAGGCTACCATCCATTGGAGTAACGAAAATCTCAACAACAGACTACCTTCCATAATGACAAAGCTACCATCCATTGGAGTGACAAAAATCTATACAATAGACTACCTTCCATAATGACTAAGCTACCATCCATTAGAGTAACAAAGATATCGACAACAGACTACCTTCTATAATGACAAGGCTACCATACAATGTAATAACAAAAATTTGGACAACAAACTACCTTCCATAAGACAAGGCTACCTTACTTTGTAGTAACAAAATTCTCGACAATAGTTACCTTCCATAATGACAAGGATACCATCCATTGGAGTAACGAAAATATCAACAAGAGACTACCTTCCATAATGATAATTCCAACATCCATTAGAATAAAAAAAATATCGACAACAAACTACGTTCCATAATTAATAGGTTACCATTCATTGGACTAACAAAAATATCAATAATAGACTACCTTCCATAATGACAAGGCTACCATCCATTGGAATAACAAAAATATCGACAACAAACTACGTTCCATAGTGAATAGGCTACCATTCATTGGAGTAACAAAAATATCAATAATAGACTACCTTCCATAATGACAAGGCTACCATCCATTGGAGTAACAAAAATATCGACAACAGACTACCTTCCATAATGACTAGGCTACCATCCATTGGAGTAACAAATATATCGACAACAGACTACATTCAATAATGACAAGGCTACCATCCATTGGAGTGACAAAAATCTCGACAACATACTACCTTCCATAATGATAAGGCTACCATTCATTAGAGTAACAAAAATCTCGAAAACAGACTACCTTCTATAATGACAAGGCTAAAATCCATTGGAGTAACAAAAATCTCGACAACAAACTACCTTCCATAATGACAAGGCTACCATCTATTGGAATAGCAAAAGTCTCGAGAACAGACTGCCTCCCATAATGACAAGGCTACAATCCAATGGAATAACAAAAATCTCGACAACATACTACCTTCCATAATGACAAGGCTACCATCAATTGTAGTAACCAAAATCTCGACAACAGACTACTTTCCATAATGACAAGGATACCATCCATTGTAGTAACAAAAAACTCGACAACAGACTACCTTCCATAATGACAATGCTACCATCCATTGGAGTAACAAAAATCTCGACAACAGACTACCTTCCATAATGACAAGGCTATCATCCATTGTAGTAACAAAAATCCTGACCACAAACTAACTTCCATAATGACAAGGCTACCATCCATTGGACTAACGAAAATATCAACAAGAGACTACCTTCCATAATGATAAGGCTACCATCCATTGGAATAACAAAAATATCGACAACAAACTACGTTCCATAATGAATAGGCCACCATCCATTGGAGTAACAAAAATATCGACAATAGACTACCTTCCATAATGACAAGGCTACCATCCATTGGAGTAACAAAAATATCGACAACAGAATACCTTCCATTATGACTAGGCTACCATCCATTGAAGTAACAAAGATATCGACAACTGACTACCTTCCATAATGACAAGGCTACCATCCATTGGAGTAACAAAAACATCGACAACAGAATACCTTCCATTATAACTAGGCTACCATCCATTGGAGTAACAAAGATATCGACAACAAACTACCTTCCATAATAACAAGGCTACCATCCATTGCAGTAATGAAAATATCAACAAGAGACTACCTTCCATAATGACAAGGCTACCATCAATTAGAGTAACAAAAATCTCGCCAACAGTATACCTTCCATAATGACACGGCTACCATCCATTGGAGTGGCAAAAATATCGACAACAGACTACCTTCCATAATGACAAGGCTACCATCCATTGGAGTAACGAAAATCTGGACAACAGACTACCTTCCATAATGACAAGGCTACCATCCATTGGAGTAACCAAAATCACGAAAATAAACTATCTTCCATAATGACAAGGCTACCATCCATTGGGGTGACATAAATCTCTACAATAGACTACCTTCCATAATGACTAAGCTACCATCCATTAGATTAACAAAGATATTGACAACAGACTACCTTCTATAATGACAAGGCTACCATACATTGTAATAACAAAAATTTGGACAACAAACTACCTTCCATAATGACAAGGCTACCTTACATTGTAGTAACAAAAATCTCGACAACAGTTACCTTCCATAGTGAGAAGGCTACCATCCATTGGAGTAACAAAAATATCAACAATAGACTACCTTCAATAATGATAAGTCCACCATCCATTGGAATAACAAAAATATCGACAACAAACTACGTTCCATAATGAATAGGCTACCATTCATTGGAGTAACAAAAATATCAACAATAGACTATGTTCCATAATGACAAGGCTACCATCAATTGTAGTAACCAATATCTCGACAACAAACTACTTTCCATAATGACAAGGCTACCTTCCATAATGACAATGCTACCATCCATTGGAATAACAAAAGTCTCGAGAACAGACTGCCTTCCATAATGACAAGGCTACCATCCAATGGAATAATAAAAGTCTCGACAACATACTACTTTCCATAATGACAAGGCTACCATCAATTGTAGTAACCAATATCTCGACAACAAACTACTTTGCATAATGACAAGGCTACCATCCATTGTAGTAAAAAAAATCTCGACAACAGACTACCTTCCATAATGACAATGCTACCATCCATTGGAGTAACAAAAATCTCGACAACATACTACCTTCCATAATGACAAGGCTATCATCCATTGTAGTAACAAAAATCTCGACCACAGACTACCTTCCATAATGACAAGGCTACCATCCATTGGACTAATGAAAATATCAACAAGAGACTACATTCCATAATGAATAGGCTACCGTCCATTGGAGTAACAAAAATATCGATAATAGACTACCTTCCATAATGACAAGGCTACCATCCATTGGAGTAACAAAAATATCGACAACATAATACCTTCCATTATGACTAGGCTACCATCCATTGGAGTAAAAAAAATATCGACAATAGAATACCTTCCATTATGACTAGGCTACCATCCATTGAAGTAACAAAGATATCGACATCAGACTACCTTCCATAATGACAAGGCTACCATCCATTGGAGTAACAAAAACATCGACATTAGAATACCTTCCATTATGACTAGGCTACAATCCATTGGAGTAACAAAGATATCGACAACAAACTACCTTCCATAATAACGAGGCTACCATCCATTGGAGTAATGAAAATATCAACAAGAGACTACCTTCCATAATGACAAGGCTACAAAAATTTGGACAACAAACTACCTTCCATAATGACACGGCTACCATCCATTGGAGTGGTAAAAATATCGACAACAGACTACCTTCCATAATGACAAGGCTACCATCCATTGGAGTAACAAAAATCGCGAAAATAAACTATCTTCCATAATGGCAAGGCTACCATCCATTGGAGTGACAAAAATCTCTATAATAGACTACCTTCCATAATGACTAAGCTACCATCCATTAGAGTAACAAAGATATTGACAACAGACTACCTTCTATAATGACAAGGCTACCATACGTTGTAATAACAAAAATTTGGACAACAAACTACCTTCCATAATGACAAAGCTACCTTACATTGTAGTAACAAAAATCTCGACAATAGTTACCTTCCATAGTGACAAGGCTACCATCCATTGGAGTAACAAAAATATCAACAACAGACTACCTTCCATAATGATAAGTCCACCATCCATTGGAATAACAAAAATATCGACAACAAACTACGTTCCATAATGAATAGGCTACCATTCATTTGAGTAACAAAAATATCAACAATAGACTACGTTCCATAATGACAAGGCTACCATCAATTGTAGTAACCAATATCTCGACAACAAACTACTTTCCATAATTACAAGACTACCTTCCATAATGACAATGCTACCATCCATTGGAGTAACAAAAATCTCGACAACATAGTACCTTCCATAATTACAAGGCTACCATCAATTGTAGTAACCAATATCTCGACAACAAACTACTTTCCATAATGACAAGGCTACCATCCATTGTAGTAACAAAAATCTCGACAACAGGCTACCTTCCATAATGACAAGGTTACCATCAATTGGAGTAACAAAAATCTCGCCAACAGTCTACCTTCCATAATGACATGGCTACCATCCATTGGAGTAACGAAAATCTCGACAACAGACTACCTTCCATAATGACAAGGCTACCATCCATTGGAGTAACAAAAATCGCGAAAACAAACTATCTTCCATAATGACAAGACTACCATCCGTTGGAGTGACAAAAATCTCTACAATAGACTACCTTCCATAATGACCAAGCTACCATCCATTAGAGTAAAAAAGAAATCGACAACAGACTACCTTCTATAATGACAAGGCTACCATACATTGTAATAACAAAAATTTGGAAAACAAACTACCTTCCATAATGACAAGGCTACCATCCATTGGAGTAATGAAAATATCAACAAGACACTACCTTTCATAATGATAAGTCCACCATCCATTGGAATAACAAAAATGTCGACAACAAACTACGTTCCATAATGAATAGGCTTCCATTCATTGGAGTAAAAAAAATATCAACAATAGACTACCTTCCATAATGACAAGGCTACCATCCATTGGAGTAACAAAAATATCGACAACAAAATACCTTCCATAATGACTAGGCTACCATCCATTGGAGAAACAAAGATATCAACAACAAACTACATTCTATAATGACAAGGCTACCATCCATTGGAGTGACAAAAATCTTGACGACATACTACCTTCCATAATGACAAGGCTACCATTCATTGGAGTAACAAAAATATCGAAAACAGACTACCTTCCATAATGACAAGGCTAAAATCCATTGGAGTAACAAAAATCTTGACAATAGACTACCTTCCATAATGACAAGGCTACCATCTATTGGAATAACAAAAGTCTCGAGAAAAGACTGCCTTCCATAATGACAAGGCTACCATCCAATGGAATAACAAAAGTCTCGACAACATACTTCCTTCCATAATCACAAGGCTACCATCAATTGTAGTAACCAATATCTCGACAAAAAACTACTTTCCATAATGACAAGGCTACCATCCATTGTAGTAAAAAAAACCTCGAAAACAGACTACCTTCAATAATGACAATGCTACCATCCATTGGAGTAACAAAAATCTCAACAACAGACTACCTTCCATAATGATAAGGTTATCATCCATTGTAGTAACAAAAATCTCGACCACAGACTACCTTCCATAATGACAAGGCTACCATCCATTGGACTAACGAAAATATCAACAAGAGATTACCTTCCATAATGATAAGGCTACCATCCATTGGAATAACAAAAATATCAATAGCAAACTACGTTCCATAAGGAATAGGCTACCATCCATTGGAGTAACAAAAATATCGATAATAGACTACCTTCCATAATGACAAGGCTACCATCCATTGGAGTAACAAAAATATCGACAATAGACTACCTTCCATAATGACAATGCTACCATCCATTGGAGTAACAAAAATCTCGACAACAGACTACCTTCCATAATGATAAGGCTATCATCCATTGTAGTAACAAAAATCTCGACCACAGACTACCTTCCATAATGACAAGGCTACCATCCATTGGACTAACGAAAATATCAACAAGAGACTACCTTGCATAATGATAAGGCTACCATCCATTGGAATAACAAAAATATCAACAGCAAACTACGTTCCATAATGAATAGGCTACCATCCATTGGAGTAACAAAAATATCGATAATAGACTACCTTCCATAATGACAAAGCTACCATCCATTGGAGTAACAAAAATATCGATAACAAAATACCTTCCATTATGACTAGGCTACCATCCATTGGAGCAAAAAAATATCGACAACATAATATCTTCCATTATGACTAGGCTACCATCCATTGAAGTAACAAAGATATCGACAACAGACTACCTTCCATAATGACAAGGCTACCATCCATTGGAGTAACACAAATATCGACAACAGAATACCTTCCATTATGACTAGGATACTATCCATTGGAGTAACAAAGATATCGACAACAAACTACCTTCCATAATAACAAGGCTACCATCCATTGGAGTAATGAAAATATCAACAAGAGGCTACCTTCCATAATGACAAGGCTACCATCAATTGGAGTAACAAAAATATCGACAACAGTCTACCTTCCATAATGACACGGCTACCATCCATTGGAGTGGCAAAAATATCGGCAACATACTACCTTCCATAATGACAAGGCTACCATCCATTGGAGTAACGAAAATCTCGACAACATACTACCTTCCATAATGACAAGGCTACCATCCATTGGAGTAACAAAAATCGGGAAAATAAACTATCTTCCATAATGACAAGGCTACCATCCATTGGAGTGACAAAAATCTCTACAATAGACTATCTTCCATAATGACTAAGGCTACCATCCATTGGAGTAACAAAGATATCTACAACAGACTACCTTCTACAATGACAAGGCTTCCATACATTGTATTAACAAAAATTTGGACAACAAACTACCTTCCATAATGACAACGCTACCTTACATTGTAGTAACAAAAATCTCGGCAACAGTTACCTTCCATAATGACAAGGCTACCATCCATTGGAGTAACGAAAATATCATCAAGACACTACCTTTCATAATGATAAGTCCATCATCCATTGGAATAACAAAAATATCGACAACAAACTACGTTCCATAATGAATAGGCTTCCATTCATTGGAGTAACAAAAATATCAACAATAGACTACCTTCCATAATGACAAGGCTACCATCCATTGGAGTAACAAAAATATCGACAACAAAATACCTTCCATAATGACTAGGCTACCATCCATTGGAGTAACAAAGATATCGAAAACAGACTACATTCTATAAAGACAAGGCTACCATCCATTGAAGTGACAAAAATCTTGACGACATACTACCTTCCATAATGACAAGGCTACCATCCATTGGAGTAACAAAAATCTCGAAAATAGACTACCTTCCATAATGACAAGGCTAAATCCATTGAAGTAACAAAAATCTCGACAATAGACTACCTTCCATAATGACAAGGCTACCATCTATTGGAATAACAAAAGTCTCGAGAACAGACTGCCTTCCATAATGACAAGGCTACCATCCAATGCTATAACAAAAATCTCGACAACAAACAACCTTCCATAATGACAAGGCTACCATCAATTGTAGTAACCAATATCTCGACAACAAACTACTTTCCATAATAGCAAGGCTACCATCCATTTCTCGACAACAAACTACTTTCCATAATGACAAGGCTACCATATATTGTAGTAACGAAAATCTCGACAACATACTACCTTTCATAATGACAATGCTACCATCCATTGGAGTAACAAAAATCTCGACAACAGACTACCTTCCATAATGACAAGGCTACCATCCATTGGACTAACGAAAATATCAACACGAGACTACCTTCCATAATGATAAGGCTACCATCCATTGGAATAAAAAAAATATCAACAAAAAACTACGTTCCATAAACAATAGGCTACCATCCATTGGAGTAACAAAAATATCGATAATAGACTACCTTCCATAATGACAAGGCTACCATCCATTGGAGTAACAAAAATATCTATAACAGAATACCTTCCATTATGACTAGGCTACCATCCATTGAAGTAACAAAGATATCGACAACAGACTACCTTCCATAATGAAAGGCTACCATCCATTGGAGTAACAAAAATATCGACAACAGAATACCTTCCATTATGACTAGGCAACCATCCATTGGAGTAACAAAGATATCGACAACAGACTACCTTCCATAATAACAAGGCTACCATTTATTGGAGTAGTGAAAATATCAACAAGAGACTACCTTCCATAATGACAAGGCTACCATCAACTGGAGTAACAAAAATCTCGCCAACAGTCTACCTTCCATAATGACACGGCTACCGACCATTGGAGTAATGAAAATATCGACAAGAGACTACCTTCCATAATGACAAGGCTACCATCATTTGGAGTAACAAAAATCTCGCCAACAGTCTACCTTCCATAATGACACGGCTACCATCCATTGGAGTGGCAAAAATATCGACAATAGACTACCTTCCATAATGACAAGGCTACCATCCATTGGAGTAATGAAAATCTCGACAACATACTACATTCCATAATGACAAGGCTACCATCCATTGGAGTAACAAAAATCACGAAAATAAACTATCTTCTATAATGACAAGGCTACCATCCATTGGAGTGACAAAAATCTCTACAATAGACTACCTTCCATAATGACTAAGATATCGAAAACAGACTACCTTCTATAATGACAAGGCTACCATACATTGTAATATCAAAAATTTGGACAACAAACTACCTTCCATAATGACAAGGCTACCTTACATTGTAGTAACAAAAATCTCGACAACAGTTACCTTCCATAATGACAAGGCTACCATCCATTGGAGTAACAAAAATATCAACAACAAACTACCTTCCACAATGATAACTCCACCATCCATTGGAATAACAAAAATATCGACAACAAACTACCTTCCATAATGACTAGGCTACCATTGATTGGAGTAACAAAGATGTCGACAACAGACTACATTTCATAACGACAAGGCTACCATCCATTGAAGTGACAAATATTTCAACAACATACTACCTTCCATAATGACAAGGCTACCATCCATTGGAGTAACAAAAATCTCGAAAATAGACTACCTTCCATAATGACAAGGCTAAAATCCATTGGAGTAACAAAAATCTCGACAACAGACTACTTTCCATAATGACAAGGCTACCATCTATTGGAATAACAAAAGTCTCGAGAACAGACTGCCTTCCATAATGACAAGGCTACCATCCAATGGAATAACAAAAATCTCGACAACAAACTACCTTCCATAATGACAAGGCTACCATCAATTGTAGTAACCAATATCTCGACAACAAACTACTTTCCATAATGACAAGGCTACCATATATTGTAGTAACAAAACTCTCGACAACATACTACCATTCATAATGACAATGCTACCATCCATTGGAGTAACAAAAATCTCGACAACAGACTACCTTCCATAATGACAAGGCTACCATCTATTGGACTAACGAAAATATCAACAAGAGACTACCTTCCATAATGATAAGGCTACCATCCATTGGAATAACAAAAATATCAACAACAAACTACGTTCCATAATCAAGAGGCTACCATCCATTGTAGTAACAAAAATATCGATAATAGACTACCTTCCATAATGACAAGGCTACCATCCATTGGAGTAACAAAAATATCGACAACAGAATACCTTCCATTATGACTAGGCTACCATCCATTGGAGTAACAAAAATATCGACAACAGAATACCTTCCATTATGACTAGGCTACCATCCATTGAAGTAACAAAGATATCGACAACAGACTACCTTCCATAATGACAAGGCTACCATCCATTGGAGTAACAAAAATATCGACAACAGAATACCTTCCATTATGACTAGGCTACCATCCATTGGAGTAACAAAGATATCGACAACAGACTACCTTCCATAATAATAAGGCTACCATCCATTTGAGTAATGAAAATATCAACAAGAGACTACCTTCCAAAATGACAAGGCTACCATCAATTGGAGTAACAAAAATCTCGCCAACAATCTACCTTCCATAATGACACGGCTACCATCCATTGGAGTGGAAAAAATATCGACAACAGACTACCTTCCATAAAGACAAGGCTACCATCCATTGGAGTAACAAAAATCACGAAAATAAACTATCTTCTATAATGACAAGGCTACCATCCATTGGAGTGACAAAAATCTCTACAATAGACTACCTTCCATAATGACTAAGATATCGACAACAGACTACCTTCTATAATGACAAGGCAACCATACATTGTAATAACAATAATTTGGACAACAAACTACCTTCCATAATGACAAGGCTACCTTACATTGTAGTAACAAAAATCTCGACAACAATTACCTTCCATAATCACAAGGCTACCATCCATTGGAGTAACAAAAATATCAACAATAGTCTACCTTCCATAATGATAAGTCCACCATCCATTGGAATAACAAAAATATCGACAATAAAGTACGTTCCATAATGAATAGGCTACCATTCATTGGAGTAACAAAAATATCAACAATAAACTACCTTTCATAATGACAAGGCTACCATCCATTGGAGTAACAAAAATATCGACAACAAAATACCTTCCATAATGACTAGGCTACCATTGATTGGAGTAACAAAGATGTCGACAACAGACTACCTTCCATAATGACAAGGATACCATCCATTGGAGTAACAAAAATCTCGAAAATAGACTACCTTCCATAATGACAAGGCTAAAATCCGTTGGAGTAACAAAAATCTCGACAACAGACTACCTTCCATAATGACAAGGCTACCATCTATTGGAATAACAAAAGTCTCGAGAACAGACTGCCTTCCATAATGACAAGGCTACCATCCAATGGAATAACAAAAATCTCGACAACAGACTACCTTCCATAATGACAAGGCTACCATCAATTGTAGTAACCAAAATCTCGACAACAAACTACATTCAATAATGACAAGGCTACCATCCATTGTAGTAACAAAAATCTCGACAACAGACTACCTTTCATAATGAGAATGCTACCATCCATTGGAGTAACAAAAATCTCGACAACAGACTACCTTCCATAATGACAAGGCTATCATCCATTGTAGTAACAAAAATCTCGACCACAGACTACCTTCCATAATGACAAGGCTACCATCCATTGGACTAACGAAAATA
The DNA here is from genome assembly GCA_948472305.1 of Vicia faba. Taxonomy (NCBI): domain Eukaryota; kingdom Viridiplantae; phylum Streptophyta; class Magnoliopsida; order Fabales; family Fabaceae; genus Vicia; species Vicia faba. The sequence goes on from OX451738.1 coordinate 765,281,307, forward strand.
TCAACAAGAGACTACCTTCCATAATGATAAGGCTACCATCCATTGGAGTAACAAAAATATCGACAACATAATACTTTCCATTATGACTAGGATACCATCCATTGGAGTAACAAAGATATCGACAACAGACTACCTTCCATAATTACAAGGCTACCATCCATTGGAGTAATGAAAATATCAACAAGAGACTACCTACCATAATGACAAGGCTACCATCAATTGGAATAAAAAAATCTCGCCAACAGTCTACCTTACATAATGACAAGGCTACCATCCATTATAGTAACAAAAATGACTTCCATAATGACAAGGCTACCATCCAATGGAATAACAAAAATCTCGACAACATACTACCTTACACAATGACAAGGCTATCATCCATTGGAGTAACAAAAATCGCAAAAACAGACTACCTTCCATAATGACAAGGCTACCATCCATTGGAGTGACAAAAATCCCGACAATAGACTACCTTCCATAATGACAAGGCTACAATCCTTTGGAGTAACAAAAATATAGAAACACACTACCTTTTATAATTACAAGGCTACCAGACATTGTAATAACAAAAATCTGTACAACAAACTACCTTCCATAATGACAAGGTTACCATCCATTGGAGTAACAAAAATCTCGGCAATAGACTACCTTACAAAATGACTAGGCTACCATCCATTAGAGTAACAAAGATATCGACAACAAACTACCTTCTATAATGACAAAGCTACCATACATTGCAATAACAAAAATCTCGACATCAAACTACCTTCCATAATGACAAGGCTACCATACATTGTAATAACAAAAATATCGACAACAGTCTACCTTCCATAATGAGAAGGCTACCATCCATTGGAGTAACAAAAATCTCGATAATAGACTACCTTCCATAATGACAAGGCTACCATCCATCAGAGTAACAAAAATCTCGACAACAAACTACCTTCGATAATGATAAGGCTACCATCCATTAGAGTATCAAAAATCTCGACAACAGATTACCTTCCATAATGACAAAGCTACGATCCATTAGAGTAACACAAATCTCGACAACAGACTACCTTACATAATGACAAGGCTACCATCCATTGGAGTGAAAAAAATCTCGACAATAGACTACCTTCCATAATGACAAGGCTACAATCCATTGGAGTAACAAAAATATCGACAACAAACTACCTTTTATAATGACAAGGCTACCATACATTGTAATAACAAAAATCTGGACAACAAACTACCTTCCATAATGACAAGGCTACCTTACATTATAGTAAAAAAATCTCGACAACAATCTACCTTCCATAATGACAAGGCTTCCATCCATTGGACTAACAAAAATCTCGACAATAGACTACCTACCATAATGAGAAGGCTACCATCAATTGGAATAAAAAAATCTCGCCAACAGTCTACCTTCCATAATGACAAGGCTACCATCCATTATAGTAAAAAAAATGACTTCCATAACGACAAGGCTACCATCCAATGGAATAACAAAAATCTCGACAACATACTACCTTACATAATGACAAGGCTATCATCCATTGGAGTAACAAAAATCGCAAAAACAGACTACCTTCCATAATGACAAGGCTACCATCCATTGGAGTGACAAAAATCCCGACAATAGACTACCTTCCATAATGACAAGACTACAATCCTTTGGAGTAACAAAAATATAGACAACAGACTACCTTCTATAATTACAAGGCTACCATACGTTGTAATAACAAAAATCTGTACAACATACTACCTTCCATAATGACAAGGCTACCATCCATTGGAGTAACAAAAATCTCGACAATTGACTACCTTCCATAATGACAAGGCTACAATCCATTGGAGTAACAAAAATATCGACAACAAACTACCTTCGATAAGGACAAGGCTACCATCCATTAGAGTATGAAAAATCTCGACAACATACTACCTTCCATAATGACAAGGCTACGATCCATTAGAGTGACAAAAATCTCGACAATAGACTACCTTCCAAAATGACTAGGCTACCATCCATTAGAGTAACAAAGATATCGACAACAAACTACCTTCTATAATGACAAGGCTACCATACATTGCAATAACAAAAATCTCGACAACAAACTACCTTCCATAATGACAAGGCTACCATACATTGTAATAACAAAAATCTCGACAACAGTCTACCTTCCATAATCAGAAGGATACCATCCATTGGAGTAACAAAAATCTCGATAATAGACTACCTTCCATAATGACAAGGCTACCATCCATCGGAGTAACAAAAATCTCGACAACAAACTACCTTCGATAATGATAAGGCTACCGTCCATTAGAGTATCAAAAATCTCGACAACAGATTACCTTCCATAATGACAAAGCTACGATCCATTAGAGTAACACAAATCTCGACAATAGACTACCTTACATAATGACAAGGCTACCATCCATTGGAGTGAAAAAAATCTCGATAATAGACTACCTTCCATAATGACAAGGCTACAATCCATTGGAGTGACAAAAATATCGACAACAAACTACCTTTTATAATGACAAGGCTACCATACATTGTAATAACAAAAATATGGACAACAAACTACCTTCTATAATGACAAGGCTACCTTACATTATAGTAAAAAAATCTCGACAACAATCTACCTTCCATAATGAGAAGGCTTCCCTCCATTGGACTAACAAAAATCTCGACAATAGACTACCTTCCATAATGACAAGGCTACCATCCATTGGAGTAACAAAAATCTCGACAACAAACTAACTTCGATAATGACAAGGCTACCATCCATTAGAGTATGAAAAATCTCGACAACAGACTACCTTCCATAATGACAAGGCTACGATCCATTAGACTAACAAAAATCTCGACAACAGACTACCTTCCATAATGACAAGACTACAATCCATTGGAGTAATGAAAATATCATAAAGAGACTACTTTCCATAATGCCAAGGCTACCATGCATTGGAGTAATGAAAATATCAACAAGAGACTACCTTCCAAAATTACAAGGCTACCATCCATTCGAGTAACAAAAATCTCGCCAACAGACAACCTTCCATAATCACAAGGCTACCATCCATTGGAGTGACAAAAATCTCGACAACAGTCTACCTTCCATAATGACAATGCTACCATCGATTTGAGTAACAACAATCTCGACAACAGACTACCTTTCATAATGACAAGGCTACCATATATTGGAATAACAAAAATCTAGAGAACATACTGCCTTCCAAAATGACAAGGCTACCATCCAATGGAATAACAAAAATCTCGACAACACACTACCTTCCATAATGACAAGGCTACCATCAATTGTAGTAACCAAAATCTCGACAATAGAATACCTTCCATAATGACAAGGCTACCATCCATTGTAGTAACAAAAATCTCGACAACAGTCTACCTTCCATAATGAAAAGCCTACCATCCATTGGAGTAACAAAAATCTGAACAACAGAATACCTTCCATAATGACTAGGCTACTATCCATTGGAGTAACAAAGATATCGACAACAAACTACCTTCCATAATGTCAATGCTCCCATCCATTGGAGTAACAAAAATTTCGACAACAGACTTCCTTCCATAATGACAAGGCTACCATCCATTAGAGTAACAAAAATTTCGAAAATAGACTACCTTCCATAATGACAAGGCTAAAATCCATTGGAGAAACAAAACTCTCGACAACAGACTACCTTTCATAATGACAAGGCTATCATCTATTGGAATAACAAAAATATAGAGAACAGACTGCCTTCCATAATTATAAGGCTACCATCAATTGGAGTAACAAAAATCTCGACAACAAACTACGTTCCATAATGAATAGGCTACCATCCATTGGAGTAACAAAAATATCGACAATAAACTACCTTCTATAATGACAAGGATACCATACATTATAATAACCAAAATTTGGACAACAAACTACCTTCCATAATGAGAAGGCTACCTTACATTGTAGTAACAAAAATCTCGTCAATAGACTACTTCCATAATGACAAGGTTACCATCCATTGGAGTAACAAAAATCTCGACAATAGACTACCTTCCATAATGACAAGGCTACCATCCATTGGAGTGACAAAAATCTCGACAATAAACTACCTTCGAAAATGACAAGGCTACCATCCATTCGAGTATGAAAAATCTCGACAATAGACTACCTTCCATAATGACAAGGCTACGATCCATTAGACTAACAAAAATCTCGACAACAGACTACCTTCCATAATGACAAGGCTACAATCCATTGGAGTAATGAGAATATCAACAAGAGACTACCTTCCATTAGGACAAGGCTACCATGCATTAGAGTAATGAAAATATCAACAAGAGACTACCATCCATAAGGACAAGGCTACCATCCATTGGAGTAACAAAAATCTCGCCAGCATACTACCTTCCATAATGACAAGGCTACCATCCATTGGAGTGAAAAAAATCTCGACAACAAACTACCTTCCATAATGACAAGGCTACCATCCATTGGAGTGACAAAAATCTCGTCAATAGACTACCTTCCTTAATGACAAGGCTACCATCCATTAGAGTGACAAAAATATCGACAACAGACTACCTTTCATAATGACAATGCTACCATCCAATGGAGTAACAAAAATATCGACAATAGACTACCTTCCATAATGAAAAGCCTACCATCCATTGGAGTAACAAAAATATGGACAACAGAATACCTTCCATAATGACGAGGCTACTATCCATTGGAGTAACAAAGATATCGACAACAGACTACCTTCCATAATAACAAGGCTACCATCCGTTGGAGTAACAAAAATTTCGAAAACAGACTACCTTTCATAATGACAAGGCTACCATATATTGGAATAACAAAAATCTAGAGAATAGACTGCCTTCCAAAATGAAAAGGCTACCATCCAATGGAATAACAAAAATCTCGACAACACACTACCTTCCATAATGACAAGGCTACCATCAATTGTAGTAACCAAAATCTCAACAATAGAATACCTTCCATAATGACAAGGCTACCATCCATTGTAGTAACAAAAATCTCGACAATAGTCTACCTTCCATAATGACAATGCTACCATCCATTTGAGTAACAAAAATCTCGACAACAGACTACCTTCCATCATGACAAGGCTACCATCCATTGTAGTAACAAAAATGTAGACCACCTACTACCTTCCATAATGACAAGGCTACCATCCATTGGACTAACGAAAATCTCGACAATAGATTACCTTCCATAATGAAAAGCCTACCATCCATTGGAGTAACAAAAATCTGGACAACAGAATACCTTCCATAATGACTAGGCTACTATCCATTGGAGTAACAAAGATATCGACAACAAACTACCTTCCATAATGTCAATGCTACCATCCACTGGAGTAACAAAAATCTCGATAACAGACAACCTTCCATAATGACAAGGCTACCATCCATTAGAGTAACAAAAATTTCGAAAATAGACTACCTTCCATAATGACAAGGCTAAAATCCATTGGAGTAACAAAAATCTCGATAACAAACTACCTTTCATATTGACAAGGCTACCATCTATTGGAATAACAAAAATATAGAGAACAAATTGCCTTACATAATGACAAGGCTTCCATCCAATGGAATAACAAAAATCTCGACAATAGATTACCTTCCATAATGAATAGGCTACCATCCGTTGGAGTTACAAAAATATCGACAATAGACTACCTTCCATAATGACAAGGCTACCATCCATTGGAGTAACAAAAATATCGACAACAGACTACCTTTCATAATGACAAAGGCTAACATCCATTGGAGTAACAAAGATATCGACAACAGACTACCTTCCATAATGACAAAGGCTACCATCCATTGTAGTGATAAAAATCTCGACAATAGACTACGTTCCATAATGAATAGGCTACCATCCATTGAGTAACAAAAATATCGACAATAGACTACCTTCCATAATGACAAGGCTACCATTCATTAGAGTAACAAAAATATCGACAACTAAATACCTTCCATTATGACTAGGCTACCATCCATTGAAGTAACAAAGATATCGACAACAGACTACCTTCCATAATGACAAGGCTACCATCTATAAGAATAAAATAAATCTCGAGAACAGACTACCTTCCATAATGACAGGGCTACCATCCAATGGAATAACAAAAATCTCGATAACATACTACCTTCCATAATGACAAGACTACCATCAATTGTAGTAACAAAATCTCGACAACAGACTACCTTCCATAATGACAAGGCTGCCATCCATTGTAGTAACAAAAATATCGACAACAAACTACCTTCCCTAATGACAATGCTACCATCCATTGGAGTAACAAAAATCTCGACAACATATTACCTTCCATAATGACAAGGATACCATCAATTGTAATAACCAAAATCTCAACAATAGAATACCTTCCGTAATGACAAGGCTACCATCCAATGGACTAACAAAAATATCAACAAGAGACTACCTTCCATAATGATACGGCTACCATCAATTGGAGTAACAAAAATCTCGACAACAGACTACCTTCCATAATGACAAGTCTACCATCCATTGTAGTAACAAAAATCTCGACAACAGAGTACCTTCCATAATGACAAGGCTACCATCCAATGGAGTAACCAAAATCTCGATAACAGACTACCTTCCATAATGAAAAGGATACCATCTATTGGAATAACAAAAATCTCGAGATAAGACTACCTTCCATAATGACAAGGATACCATCCAATGGAATAATAAAAATCTCGATAACATACTACCTTCCATAATGACAAGACTACCATCCATTAAAGTGACAAAAATCTCGACAATAGACTAACTTCCATAATGACTAGGCTACAATCAATTAGAGTAACAAAGATTTGGACAACAAACTACCTTCTATAATGACAAGGCTACCATACATTGTAATAACAAAAATCTCGACAACAAACTGCTATCCATAATTGCAAGGCTACCATACATTGTAGTAATAAAAATCTCGACAATAGTCTACCTTCCATAATGACAAGGCTACCATCCATTGGAGTAACAAAAATCTCGCCAACAGACTACCTTCCATAATGACAAGGCTACCATCCATTGGAGTGACAAAAATCTCGACAATAAAATACCTTCCATAATGACAAGGCTACCATGCATTGGAGTAACAAAATCTCGACAACAAACTACCTTCCATAATGACAAGGCTACCATATATTGGAATAACAAAAATAAAGAGAACAAACTGCCTTCCATAATGACAAGGCTACCATCCAATGGAATAACAAAAATCTCGACAATAGATTACCTTCCATAATGAATAGGCTACCATCCGTTGGAGTTACAAAAATATCGACAATAGACTACCTTCCATAATGACAAGGCTACCATCCATTGGAGTAACAAAAATACCGACAACAGGCTACCTTCCATAATGACAATGGCTACCATCCATTGGAGTAACAAAGATATCGACAACAGACTACCTTCCATAATGACAAAGGCTACCATCCATTGGAGTGACAAAAATCTCGACAATAGACTACGTTCCATAATGAATAGGCTACCATCCATTGGAGTAACAAAATATCAACAATAGACTAACTTCCATAATGACAAGGCTACCATTCATTAGAGTAACAAAAATATCGACAACAAAATACCTTCCATTATGACTAGGCTACCATCCATTGAAGTAACAAAGATATCGACAACAGACTACCTTCCGTAATGACAAGGCTACCATCTATAGGAATAAAATAATTCTCGAGAACAGACTGCCTTCCATAATGACAAGGCTACCATCCAATGGAATAACAAAAATCTCGACAACATACTACCTTCCATAATGACAAGACTACCATCAATTGTAGTAACAAAATCTCGACAACAGACTACCTTCCATAATGACAAGGCTGCCATCCATTGTAGTAACAAAAATATCGACAACAAACTACCTTCAATAATGACAATGCTACCATCCATTGGAGTAACAAAAATCTCGACAACATATTACCTTCCATAATGACAAGGATACCATCAATTGTAGTAACCAAAATCTCGACAATAGAATACCTTCCGTAATGACAAGGCTACCATCCAATGGACTAACGAAAATATCAACAAGAGACTACCTTCCATAATGATAAGGCTACCATCAATTGGAGTAACAAAAATCTCGACAACAAACTACCTTCCATAATGACAAGTCTACCATCCATTGTAGTAACAAAAATCTCGACAACAGACTACCTTCCATAATGACAAGGCTACCATCCATTGGAGTAACCAAAATCTCGATAACAGACTACCTTCTATAATGACAAGAATACCATCTATTGGAATAACAAAAATCTCGAGATAAGACTGCCTTCCATAATGACAAGGCTACCATCCAATGGAATAATAAAAATCTCGACAACATACTACCTTCCATAATGACAAGTCTACCATCCATTAAAGTGACAAAAATTTCGACAATAAACTACCTACCATAATGACTAGGTTACCATCCATTAGAGTAACAAAGATATCGAAAACAGACTACCTTTTATAATGACAAGGCTACCATACATTGTAATAACAAAAATCTCGACAACAAACTACCTTCCACGATGGTAAGGCTACCATCCATTCGAATCACAAAAATATCGACATCAAACTACGTTCCATAATGACAGGGCTGCCATCCATTGGAGTAACAAAAATCTCGACAACAGACTACCAGCCATAATGACAAGGCTACCATCCAATGGAATAACAAAAATCTCGACAACATACTATCTTCCATAATGACAAGGCTACCATCAATTGTAGTAACCAAAATCTCGACAACAGACTACCTTCCATAATGACAAGACTGCCATCCATTGTAGTAACAAAAATCTCGACAACAGACTACCTTCCATAATGACAATGCTACCATCCATTACAGTAACAAAAATATCGACAACAGACTACCTTCCATAATGACAAGGCTACCATCCATTGTAGTAACAAAAATCTCGACAACAGACTACCTTCCATAATGACAAGGCTACCATCCATTGGAGTAACCAAAATCTCGATAACAGACTACCTTCCATAATGAAAAGGCTACCATCAATTGGAATAAAAAAAATCTCGAGAACAGATTACCGTCCATAATGACAAGTCTACCGTCTAATGGAATAACAAAAATCTCGACAACATACTACATTGCATAATGACAAGGCTACCATCCATTAGAGTTACAAAAATCACGACAATAGACTACTTTCTGTAATGACTAGGCTACCATCTATTAGAGTAACAAAGATATCGACAACAGACTACCTTCTATAATGACATGGCTACCATACATTGTAATAACAAAAATCTCGACAAAAAATTACCTTCCATAATGACAAGGCTACCATACATTGTAGTAACAAAACTCTCGACAACAGTGTACCTTCCATAATGACAAGGCTACCATCCATTGTAGTAACAAAAATATTGACAATAGACTACTTTCCATAATGACAAGGCTACCATCCATTGGAGTAACAAAAATATCGACAACAAAATACCTTCCATAATGACAAGGCTACGATCCATTAGAGTAACAAATATTTCGACAACAGACTACCTTCCATAATGACAAGGCTACCATCCATTGGAGTAATGAAAATATCAACGAGAGACTACCTTCCATAATGACAAGGCTACCATGCATCGGAGTAATGAAAATATTAATAAGATAATACCTTCCATAATGACAAGGCTACCATCCATAGTAGTGACAAAAAGCTCGCCAGCAGACTACCTTCGATAATGACAAGGCTACTATCTATTGGAGTGACAAAAATCTCGACAATAGAATACCTTCCATAATGACAAGCATACCATCAATTTGAGTAATGAAATCTCGACAACAGACTACCTTTGATTATGACATGGCTACTATCAATTGGAGTAACAAAAATCTTGACAACAAACTACCTTCCAAAATGATAAGGCTACCATCCATTGGAATAACAAATATATCGACAACAAACTACGTTCTATAATGACAAGGCTGCGATCCATTAGAGCAACAAAAATATCGACAACAGACTACCTTCCATAATTACAAGGCTACCATCCATTAGAGTAACAAAAATCTCGACAACAGACTACCTTCCATAATGACACGGCTACGATCCATTAGAGTAACAAATATTTCGACAACACACTATCTTCCTTAATGAAATGGCTACCATCCATTGGAGTAATGAAAATATCAACAAGAGACTACTCTCCATAATTACAAGGCTACCATCCATTGGAGTAGTGAAAATATTAACAAGAGACTACCTTCCATAATGACAAGGCTACCATCAATTGGAGTAACAAAATCTCGACAACAGACTACCTTTGATTATGACATGGCTACTTTCCATTGGAGTAACAAAAATCTCGACAACAAACTACCTTCCAAAATGATAAGGCTACCCTCCTTTGGAATAACAAAAATATCGACAACAAACTACGTTCCATAATGAAAAGGCTACCATCCATAGGGGTAACAAAAATCTCGACAACAGACTACCTTCCATAATAACAAGGCTACCATCCATTGGAGTGACATAAATCACAACGACAGACTACCTTCCATAATGACACCGCTACGATCCATTAGAGTAACAAATATTTCGACAACAGACTATCTTCCATAATTACAAGGCTACCATCCATTGGAGTAATGAAAATATTAACAAGAGACTACCTTCCATAATGACAAGGCTACCATCCATAGTAGTAACAAAAAGCTCGCCAACAGACTACCTTCGATAATGACAAGGCTTCTATCTATTAGAGTGACAAAAATCTCGACAATAGACTACCTTTCCATAATGACAAGGCTACCATCAATTGGAGTAACAAAATCTCGATAACAAACTACCTTTAATTATGACATGGCTACTATCCATTGGAGAAACAAAAATCTCGACAACAAACTACCTTCCAAAATGATAAGGCTACCATCCATTGGAATACCAAAAATATCCACAACAAACTACGTGCTATAATGACAAGGCTACGAGCCATTAGAGTAACAAAAATATCGACAACAAACTACTTTCCATAATGACAAGGCTACCATCCATTATAGTAAAAAAAATCTAGACAATAGACTACCTTCCATAATGACAAGGCTACCATCCATTGGAGTAACCAAAATCTCGATAACAGACTACCTTCCATAATGAAAAGGCTTCCATCTACTGGAATAACAAAAATCTTGAGAACAGACTACCGTCCATAATGACAAGGCTACCATCCAATGGAATAACAAAAATCTCGAAAACATACTACATTCCATAATGACAAGGCTACCATCCATTAGAATTGTAAAAATCACGACAATAGACTACTATCCGTAATGACTATGCTACCATCCATTAGAGTAACAAAGATATCGACAACAAACTAACTTCTATAATGACAAGGCTACCATACATTGTAATAACAAAAATCTCGACAACAAACTACCTTCCACAATGACAAGGCTACCATTTAAATGTAGTAACAAAAATCTCGACAACAATAGACTACCTTCAATAATGACAAGGCTACCATCCATTAGAGTAACAAAAATCACGACAATAGACTACTTTTTGTAATGACTAGGCTACCATCTATTAGAGTAACAAAGATATCGACAACATACTACCTTCCATAATGACAAGGCTACCATCCATAGTAGTAACAAAAAGCTCGCCAACAGACTACCTTCGATAACGACAAGGCTACTATATATTGGAGTGACAAAAATCTCGACAATAGACTACCTTCCATAATGACAAGGCTACCATCAATTGGAGTAACAAAAATCTCGACAACAAACTACCTTCCAAAATGATAAGGCTACCATCCATTGGAATAACAAAAATCTCGACAACAAACTACATTATATAATGACAAGGCTACGATCCATTAGAGTAACAAAAAATTCGACAACAGACTACCTTCCATAATGACAAGGCTACCATCCATTGGAGTAATGAAAATATCAACAAGAGACTACCTTCCATAATGACAAGGCTACCATGCATTGGAGTAATGAAAATATTAACAACAGATTACCTTCCATAATGACAAGGCTACCATCCATAGAAGTAACAAAATGCTCGCCAGCAGACTACCTTCAATAATGACAAGGCTACTATCTATTGGAGTGATAAAAATCTCGACAATAGACTACCTTCCATAATGAGAAGGCAACCATCAATTGGAGTAACAAAATCTCGACAACAGAGTACCTTTGATTACGACATGGCTACTATCCATTGGAGTAACAAAAATCTCGTCAACACACTACCTTCCAAAATGATAAGGCTACCATCCATTGGAATAAAAAAATATCGACAACAAACTAAGTTCCATAATGACAAGGCTACCATCCATTGGGGTAACAAAAATCTCGACAACAAACTACCTTCCATAATGACAAGGCTACCATCCATTAAAGTAACAAAAATCTCGACATCAGACTACCTTCCATAATGACAAGGCTACGATCCATTGGAGTAACAAAAATATCAACAAGAGACTACTTTCCATAATGACAAGGCTACCATCCATTAGAGAAACAAAAATCTCGACAACAGACTACCTTCCATAATGACAAGGCTACCATCCATTGGAGTAATGAAAATATCAACAAGAGACTACCTTCCCTAATGACAATGCTACATTGCATTGGAGTAATCAAAATATCAACAAGAGACTACCTTTAATAATGACAAGGCTACCATCCATTAGAGTATCAAAAAGCTCGCCAACAGACTACCTTCCATAATGACAAGGCTGCCATCCAACATACTACCTTTCATTATGACATGGCTACTATCCATTGGATTGACAAAAGCCTTGACAACAAACTACCTACCAAAATGGTAAGGCTACCATCCATTCGAATCACAAAAATATCGACATCAAACTACGTTCCATAATGACAGGGCTACCATCCATTGGAGTAACAAAAATATAAGACAACAGACTACCAGCCATAATGACAAGGCTACCATCCAATGGAATAACAAAAATCTCGACAACATACTATCTTCCATAATGACAAGGCTACCATCAATTGTAGTAACCAAAATCTCGACAACAGACTACCTTCCATAATGACAAGACTGCCATCCATTGTAGTAACAAAAATCTCGACAACAGACTACCTTCCATAATGACAATGCTACCATCCATTACAGTAACAAAAATATCGACAACAGACTACCTTCCATAATGACAAGGCTACCATCCATTGTAGTAACAAAAATCTCGACAACAGACTACCTTCCATAATGACAAGGCTACCATCCATTACAGTAACAAAAATATCGACAACAGACTACCTTCCATAATGACAAGGCTACCATCCATTGTAGTAACAAAAATATCGACAACAGACTACCTTCCATAATGACAAGGCTACCATCCATTGTAGTAACAAAAATCTCGACAACAGACTACCTTCCATAATGAAAAGGCTACCATCTATTGGAATAACAAAAATCTCGAGAACAGACTACCGTCCATAATGACAAGTCTACCGTCTAATGGAATAACAAAAATTTCGACAACATACTACATTCCATAATGACAAGGCTACCATCCATTAGAGTTACAAAAATCACGACAATAGACTACTTTCTATAATGACTAGGCTACCATCTATTAGAGTAACAAAGATATCGACAATAGACTACCTTCTATAATGACAAGGCTACCATACATTGTAATAACAAAAATCTCGACAAAAAACTACCTTCCACAATAACAAGGCTACCATACATTGTAGTAACAAAAATCTCGACAACAGTGTACCTTCCATAATGACAAGGCTACCATCCATTGTAGTAACAAAAATCTTGACAATAGACTACTTTCCATAATGACAAGGCTACCATCCATTGGAGTAACAAAAATCTCGACAACAAAATACCTTCCATAATGACAAGGCTACGATCCATTAGAGTAACAAATATTTCGACAACAGACTACCTTCCATAATGACAAGGCTACCATCCATTGGAGTAATGAAAATATCAACGAGAGACTACCTTCCATAATGACAAGGCAACCATGCATTGGAGTAATGAAAATATTAATAAGATACTACCTTCCATAATGACAAGGCAACCATCCATAGTAGTGATAAAAAGCTCGCCAACAGACTACCTTCGATAATGACAAGGCTACTATCTATTGGAGTGACAAAAATCTCGAGAATAGAATACCTTCCATAATGACAAGCATACAATAAATTGGAGTAATGAAATCTCGACAACAGACTACCTTTGATTATGACATGGCTACTATCAATTGGAGTAACAAAAATCTGGACAACAAACTACCTTCCAAAATGATAAGGCTACCATCCATTGGAATAACAAATATATCGACAACAAACTACGTTCTATAATGACAAGGCTATGATCCATTAGAGTAACAAAAATATCGACAACAGACTACCTTCCATAATGACAAGGCTACCATCCATTAGAGTAACAAAAATCTCGACAACAGACTACCTTCCATAATGACACGGCTACGATCCATTAGAGTAACAAATATTTCGACAACACACTATCTTCCATAATGACATGGCTACCATCCATTGGAGTAATGAAAATATCAACAAGAGACTACCTTCCATAATTACAAGGCTACCATCCATTGGAGTAATGAAAATATTAACAAGGGACTACCTTCCATAATGACAAGGCTACCATCAATTGGAGTAACAAAATCTCGACAACAGACTACCTTTGATTATGACATGGCTACTATCCATTGGAGTAACAAAAATCTCGACAACAAACTACCTTCCAAAATGATAAGGCTACCATCCTTTGGAATAACAAAAATATCGACAACAAACTACGTTCCATAATGACAAGGCTACCATCCATAGTAGTAACAAAAAGCTCGCCAACAGACTACCTTCCATAATGACAAGGCTACCATCAATTGGAGTAACAAAATCTCGATAATAGACGACCTTTAATTATGACATGGCTACTATCCATTGGAGAAACAAAAATCTCGACAACAAACTACCTTCCAAAATGATAAGGCTACCATCCATTGGAATACCAAAAATATCGACAACAAACTACGTGCTATAATGACAAGGCTACGATCCATTAGAGTAACAAAAATATCGACAACAAACTACCTTCCATAATGACAAGGCTACCATCCATTATAGGAACAAAAATCTAGACAACAGACTACCTTCCATAATGACAAGGCTACCATCCATTGGAGTTATCAAAATCTCGATAACAGACTACCTTCCATAATGAAAAGGCTTCCATCTACTGGAATAACAAAAATCTTGAGAACAGGCTACCGTCCATAATGACAAGGCTACCATCCAATGGAATAACAAAAATCTCGAAAAAATACTACATTCCATAATGACAAGGCTACCATCCATTAGAGTTGCAAAAATCACGACAACAAACTACCTTCTATAATGACAAGGCTACCATACATTGTAATAACAAAAATCTCGACAACAAACTACCTTCCACAATGACAAGGCTACTATACCATGTAGTAACGAAAATCTTGACAACAATAGACTACCATCAATAATGACAAGGCTACCATCCATTAGAGTAACAAAAGATATCGACAACAGACTACCTTCCATAATGACAAGGCTACCATCCATAGTAGTAACAAAAAGCTCGCCAATAGACTACCTTCGATAATGACAAGGCTACTATCTATTGGAGTGACAAAAATCTCGGCAATAGACTACCTTCCATAATGACAAGGCTACCATCAATTGGAGTAACAAAATCTCGACAACAAACTACCTTTGATTATGACATGGCTACTATCCATTGGAGTAACAAAAATCTCGACAACAAACTACCTTCCAAAATGATAAGGCTACCATCCATTGGAATAACAAAAATATCGACAACAAACTACATTCTATAATGACAAGGCTACGATCCATTAGAGTAACAAAAATTTCGACAACATACTACCTTCCATAATGACAAGGTTACCATCCATTGGAGTAATGAAAATATCAACAAGAGACTACCTTCCATAATGACAAGGCTACCATGCATTGGAGTAATGAAAATATTAACAACAGATTACCTTCCATAATGACAAGGCTACCATCCATAGAATTAACAAAATGCTCGCCAGCAGACTACCTTCGATAATGACAAGGCTACTATCTATTGGAGTGACAAAAATCTCGATAATAGACTACCTTCCATAATGACAAGGCTACCATCAATTGGAGTAACAAAATCTCGACAACAGAGTACCTTTGGTTATGACATGGCTACTATCCATTGGAGTAACAAAAATCTCGTCAACAAACTACCTTCCAAAATGATAAGGCTACCATCCATTGGAATAAAAAAATATCGACAACAAACTAAGTTCCATAATGACAAGGCTACCATCCATTGGGGTAACAAAAATATCGACAACAGACTACCTTCCATAATGACAAGGCTACCATCCATTAGAGTAACAAAAATCTCGACATCAGACTACCTTCCATAATGACAAGGCTACGATCCATTAGAGTAGCAAATATTTCGACAACAGACTATCTTCCATAATGAAAACGTTACCATCCATTGGAGTAATGAAAATATCAAAAAGAGACTAGCTTCCATAATTACAAGGCTACCATCCATTGGAGTAATGAAAATATTAACAAGAGACTACCTTACATAATGACAAGGCTACCATCCATAGTAGTAACAAAAAGCTCGCCAACAGACTACCTTCGATAATGACAAGGCTACTATCTATTGGAGTGACAAAAATCTCGACAATAGACTACCTTCCATAATGACAAGGCTACCATCAATTGGAGTAAAAAAATATCGACAACAGACTACCTTTGATTATGACATGGCTACTATCCATTGGAGTAACGAAAATATCGATAACAAACTACCTTCCAAAATGATAAGGCTACCATCCATTGGAATAACAAAAATATCGACAACAGACTACGTTCTATAATGACAAGGCTACGATCCATTAGAGTAACAAAAATTTCGACAACAGACTACCTTCCATAATGACAAGGCTACCATCCATTGGAGTAATGAAAATATCAACAAGAGACTACCTTCCATAATGACAAGGCTACCATGCATTGGAGTAATGAAAATATTAACAACAGATTACCTTCCATAATGACAAGGATACCATCCATAGTAGTAACAAAATGCTCGCCAGCAGACTACCTTCGATAATGACAAGGCTACTATCTATTGGAATGACAAAAATCTCGACAATAGACTACCTTCCATAATGACAAAGCTACCATCAATTTGAGTAACAAAATCTCTCAAATAGAGTACCTTTGATTATGACATGGCTACTATCCATTGGAGTAACAAAAATGTCGACAACAAACTACCTTCCAAAATGATAAGGCTACCATCCATTGGAATAACAAAGATATCGACAACAAACTACGTTCCATAATGACAAGGCTACCATCCATTGGGGTAACAAAAATCTCGACAACCGACTACCTTCCATAATGACAAGGCTACCATCCATTAGAGTAACAAAAATCTCGACAACAAACTACCTTCCATAATGACACGGCTATGATCCATTAGAGTAACAAATATTTCGACAACAGACTATCTTCCATAATGACAAGGCTACCATCCATTGGAGTAATGAAAATATAAACAAGAGACTACCTTCCATAATTACAAGGCTACCATCCATTGGAGTAATGAAAATATTTACAAGAGACTACCTTCCATAATGACAAGGCTACCATCCATAGTAGTAACAAAAATCTCGCCAACAGACTACCTTCGATAATGACAAGGCTACTATCTATTGGAGTGACAAAAATCTCAACAATATACTACCTTCCATAATGACAAGGCTACCATCAATTGGAGTAACAAAATTTCAACAACAGACTACCTTTGATTATGACATGGCTACTATCCATTGGAGTAACGAAAATATCGACAACAAACTACCTTCCAAAATGATAAGGCTACCATCCATTGGAATAACAAAAATATCGATAACAAACTACATTCTATAATGACAAGACTACCTTCCATAATGACAAGTCTACCATCCATTGTAGTAACAAAAATCTCGACAACAGAGTACCTTCCATAATGACAAGGCTACCATCCAATGGAGTAACCAAAATCTCGATAACAGACTACCTTCCATAATGACAAGGATACCATCTATTGGAATAACAAAAATCTCGAGATAAGACTACCTTCCATAATGACAAGGATACCATCCAATGGAATAATAAAAATCTCGATAACATACTACCTTCCATAATGACAAGACTACCATCCATTAAAGTGACAAAAATCTCGACAATAGACTAACTTCCATAATGACTAGGCTACAATCAATTAGAGTAACAAAGATTTGGACAACAAACTACCTTCTATAATGACAAGGCTACCATACATTGTAATAACAAAAATCTCGACAACAAACTGCTATCCATAATTGCAAGGCTACCATACATTGTAGTAATAAAAATCTCGACAATAGTCTACCTTCCATAATGACAAGGCTACCATCCATTGGAGTAACAAAAATCTCGCCAACAGACTACCTTCCATAATGACAAGGCTACCATCCATTGGAGTGACAAAAATCTCGACAATAAAATACCTTCCATAATGACAAGGCTACCATGCATTGGAGTAACAAAATCTCGACAACAAACTACCTTCCATAATGACAAGGCTACCATATATTGGAATAACAAAAATAAAGAGAACAAACTGCCTTCCATAATGACAAGGCTACCATCCAATGGAATAACAAAAATCTCGACAATAGATTACCTTCCATAATGAATAGGCTACCATCCGTTGGAGTTACAAAAATATCGACAATAGACTACCTTCCATAATGACAAGGCTACCATCCATTGGAGTAACAAAAATACCGATAACAGGCTACCTTCCATAATGTCAATGGCTACCATCCATTGGAGTAACAAAGATATCGACAACAGACTACCTTCCATAATGACAAAGGCTACCATCCATTGGAGTGACAAAAATCTCGACAATAGACTACGTTCCATAATGAATAGGCTACCATCCATTGGAGTAACAAAATATCAACAATAGACTAACTTCCATAATGACAAGGCTACCATTCATTAGAGTAACAAAAATATCGACAACAAAATACCTTCCATTATGACTAGGCTACCATCCATTGAAGTAACAAAGATATCGACAACAGACTACCTTCCGTAATGACAAGGCTACCATCTATAGGAATAAAATAATTCTCGAGAACAGACTGCCTTCCATAATGACAAGGCTACCATCCAATGGAATAACAAAAATCTCGACAACATACTACCTTCCATAATGACAAGACTACCATCAATTGTAGTAACAAAATCTCGACAACAGACTACCTTCCATAATGACAAGGCTGCCATCCATTGTAGTAACAAAAATATCGACAACAAACTACCTTCAATAATGACAATGCTACCATCCATTGGAGTAACAAAAATCTCGACAACATATTACCTTCCATAATGACAAGGATACCATCAATTGTAGTAACCAAAATCTCGACAATAGAATACCTTCCGTAATGACAAGGCTACCATCCAATGGACTAACGAAAATATCAACAAGAGACTACCTTCCATAATGATAAGGCTACCATCAATTGGAGTAACAAAAATCTCGACAACAAACTACCTTCCATAATGACAAGTCTACCATCCATTGTAGTAACAAAAATCTCGACAACAGACTACCTTCCATAATGACAAGGCTACCATCCATTGGAGTAACCAAAATCTCGATAACAGACTACCTTCTATAATGACAAGAATACCATCTATTGGAATAACAAAAATCTCGAGATAAGACTGCCTTCCATAATGACAAGGCTACCATCCAATGGAATAATAAAAATCTCGACAACATACTACCTTCCATAATGACAAGTCTACCATCCATTAAAGTGACAAAAATTTCGACAATAAACTACCTACCATAATGACTAGGTTACCATCCATTAGAGTAACAAAGATATCGAAAACAGACTACCTTTTATAATGACAAGGCTACCATACATTGTAATAACAAAAATCTCGACAACAAACTACCTTCCACGATGGTAAGGCTACCATCCATTCGAATCACAAAAATATCGACATCAAACTACGTTCCATAATGACAGGGCTGCCATCCATTGGAGTAACAAAAATCTCGACAACAGACTACCAGCCATAATGACAAGGCTACCATCCAATGGAATAACAAAAATCTCGACAACATACTATCTTCCATAATGACAAGGCTACCATCAATTGTAGTAACCAAAATCTCGACAACAGACTACCTTCCATAATGACAAGACTGCCATCCATTGTAGTAACAAAAATCTCGACAACAGACTACCTTCCATAATGACAATGCTACCATCCATTACAGTAACAAAAATATCGACAACAGACTACCTTCCATAATGACAAGGCTACCATCCATTGTAGTAACAAAAATCTCGACAACAGACTACCTTCCATAATGACAAGGCTACCATCCATTGGAGTAACCAAAATCTCGATAACAGACTACCTTCCATAATGAAAAGGCTACCATCAATTGGAATAAAAAAAATCTCGAGAACAGATTACCGTCCATAATGACAAGTCTACCGTCTAATGGAATAACAAAAATCTCGACAACATACTACATTGCATAATGACAAGGCTACCATCCATTAGAGTTACAAAAATCACGACAATAGACTACTTTCTGTAATGACTAGGCTACCATCTATTAGAGTAACAAAGATATCGACAACAGACTACCTTCTATAATGACATGGCTACCATACATTGTAATAACAAAAATCTCGACAAAAAATTACCTTCCATAATGACAAGGCTACCATACATTGTAGTAACAAAACTCTCGACAACAGTGTACCTTCCATAATGACAAGGCTACCATCCATTGTAGTAACAAAAATATTGACAATAGACTACTTTCCATAATGACAAGGCTACCATCCATTGGAGTAACAAAAATATCGACAACAAAATACCTTCCATAATGACAAGGCTACGATACATTAGAGTAACAAATATTTCGACAACAGACTACCTTCCATAATGACAAGGCTACCATCCATTGGAGTAATGAAAATATCAACGAGAGACTACCTTCCATAATGACAAGGCTACCATGCATCGGAGTAATGAAAATATTAATAAGATAATACCTTCCATAATGACAAGGCTACCATCCATAGTAGTGACAAAAAGCTCGCCAGCAGACTACCTTCGATAATGACAAGGCTACTATCTATTGGAGTGACAAAAATCTCGACAATAGAATACCTTCCATAATGACAAGCATACCATCAATTGGAGTAATGAAATCTCGACAACAGACTACCTTTGATTATGACATGGCTACTATCAATTGGAGTAACAAAAATCTTGACAACAAACTACCTTCCAAAATGATAAGGCTACCATCCATTGGAATAACAAATATATCGACAACAAACTACGTTCTATAATGACAAGGCTGCGATCCATTAGAGCAACAAAAATATCGACAACAGACTACCTTCCATAATGACAAGGCTACCATCCATTAGAGTAACAAAAATCTCGACAACAGACTACCTTCCATAATGACACGGCTACGATCCATTAGAGTAACAAATATTTCGACAACACACTATCTTCCTTAATGAAATGGCTACCATCCATTGGAGTAATGAAAATATCAACAAGAGACTACTCTCCATAATTACAAGGCTACCATCCATTGGAGTAGTGAAAATATTAACAAGAGACTACCTTCCATAATGACAAGGCTACCATCAATTGGAGTAACAAAATCTCGACAACAGACTACCTTTGATTATGACATGGCTACTTTCCATTGGAGTAACAAAAATCTCGACAACAAACTACCTTCCAAAATGATAAGGCTACCCTCCTTTGGAATAACAAAAATATCGACAACAAACTACGTTCCATAATGAAAAGGCTACCATCCATAGGGGTAACAAAAATCTCGACAACAGACTACCTTCCATAATAACAAGGCTACCATCCATTGGAGTGACATAAATCACAACGACAGACTACCTTCCATAATGACACCGCTACGATCCATTAGAGTAACAAATATTTCGACAACAGACTATCTTCCATAATTACAAGGCTACCATCCATTGGAGTAATGAAAATATTAACAAGAGACTACCTTCCATAATGACAAGGCTACCATCCATAGTAGTAACAAAAAGCTCGCCAACAGACTACCTTCGATAATGACAAGGCTTCTATCTATTAGAGTGACAAAAATCTCGACAATAGACTACCTTTCCATAATGACAAGGCTACCATCAATTGGAGTAACAAAATCTCGATAACAAACTACCTTTAATTATGACATGGCTACTATCCATTGGAGAAACAAAAATCTCGACAACAAACTACCTTCCAAAATGATAAGGCTACCATCCATTGGAATACCAAAAATATCCACAACAAACTACGTGCTATAATGACAAGGCTACGAGCCATTAGAGTAACAAAAATATCGACAACAAACTACTTTCCATAATGACAAGGCTACCATCCATTATAGTAAAAAAAATCTAGACAATAGACTACCTTCCATAATGACAAGGCTACCATCCATTGGAGTAACCAAAATCTCGATAACAGACTACCTTCCATAATGAAAAGGCTTCCATCTACTGGAATAACAAAAATCTTGAGAACAGACTACCGTCCATAATGACAAGGCTACCATCCAATGGAATAACAAAAATCTCGAAAACATACTACATTCCATAATGACAAGGCTACCATCCATTAGAATTGTAAAAATCACGACAATAGACTACTATCCGTAATGACTATGCTACCATCCATTAGAGTAACAAAGATATCGACAACAAACTAACTTCTATAATGACAAGGCTACCATACATTGTAATAACAAAAATCTCGACAACAAACTACCTTCCACAATGACAAGGCTACCATTTAAATGTAGTAACAAAAATCTCGACAACAATAGACTACCTTCAATAATGACAAGGCTACCATCCATTAGAGTAACAAAAATCACGACAATAGACTACTTTTTGTAATGACTAGGCTACCATCTATTAGAGTAACAAAGATATCGACAACATACTACCTTCCATAATGACAAGGCTACCATCCATAGTAGTAACAAAAAGCTCGCCAACAGACTACCTTCGATAACGACAAGGCTACTATATATTGGAGTGACAAAAATCTCGACAATAGACTACCTTCCATAATGACAAGGCTACCATCAATTGGAGTAACAAAAATCTCGACAACAAACTACCTTCCAAAATGATAAGGCTACCATCCATTGGAATAACAAAAATCTCGACAACAAACTACATTATATAATGACAAGGCTACGATCCATTAGAGTAACAAAAAATTCGACAACAGACTACCTTCCATAATGACAAGGCTACCATCCATTGGAGTAATGAAAATATCAACAAGAGACTACCTTCCATAATGACAAGGCTACCATGCATTGGAGTAATGAAAATATTAACAACAGATTACCTTCCATAATGACAAGGCTACCATCCATAGAAGTAACAAAATGCTCGCCAGCAGACTACCTTCAATAATGACAAGGCTACTATCTATTGGAGTGATAAAAATCTCGACAATAGACTACCTTCCATAATGAGAAGGCAACCATCAATTGGAGTAACAAAATCTCGACAACAGAGTACCTTTGATTACGACATGGCTACTATCCATTGGAGTAACAAAAATCTCGTCAACAAACTACCTTCCAAAATGATAAGGCTACCATCCATTGGAATAAAAAAATATCGACAACAAACTAAGTTCCATAATGACAAGGCTACCATCCATTGGGGTAACAAAAATCTCGACAACAAACTACCTTCCATAATGACAAGGCTACCATCCATTAAAGTAACAAAAATCTCGACATCAGACTACCTTCCATAATGACAAGGCTACGATCCATTGGAGTAACAAAAATATCAACAAGAGACTACTTTCCATAATGACAAGGCTACCATCCATTAGAGAAACAAAAATCTCGACAACAGACTACCTTCCATAATGACAAGGCTACCATCCATTGGAGTAATGAAAATATCAACAAGAGACTACCTTCCCTAATGACAATGCTACATTGCATTGGAGTAATCAAAATATCAACAAGAGACTACCTTTAATAATGACAAGGCTACCATCCATTAGAGTATCAAAAAGCTCGCCAACAGACTACCTTCCATAATGACAAGGCTGCCATCCAACATACTACCTTTCATTATGACATGGCTACTATCCATTGGATTGACAAAAGCCTTGACAACAAACTACCTACCAAAATGGTAAGGCTACCATCCATTCGAATCACAAAAATATCGACATCAAACTACGTTCCATAATGACAGGGCTACCATCCATTGGAGTAACAAAAATATAAGACAACAGACTACCAGCCATAATGACAAGGCTACCATCCAATGGAATAACAAAAATCTCGACAACATACTATCTTCCATAATGACAAGGCTACCATCAATTGTAGTAACCAAAATCTCGACAACAGACTACCTTCCATAATGACAAGACTGCCATCCATTGTAGTAACAAAAATCTCGACAACAGACTACCTTCCATAATGACAATGCTACCATCCATTACAGTAACAAAAATATCGACAACAGACTACCTTCCATAATGACAAGGCTACCATCCATTGTAGTAACAAAAATCTCGACAACAGACTACCTTCCATAATGACAAGGCTACCATCCATTACAGTAACAAAAATATCGACAACAGACTACCTTCCATAATGACAAGGCTACCATCCATTGTAGTAACAAAAATATCGACAACAGACTACCTTCCATAATGACAAGGCTACCATCCATTGTAGTAACAAAAATCTCGACAACAGACTACCTTCCATAATGAAAAGGCTACCATCTATTGGAATAACAAAAATCTCGAGAACAGACTACCGTCCATAATGACAAGTCTACCGTCTAATGGAATAACAAAAATTTCGACAACATACTACATTCCATAATGACAAGGCTACCATCCATTAGAGTTACAAAAATCACGACAATAGACTACTTTCTATAATGACTAGGCTACCATCTATTAGAGTAACAAAGATATCGACAATAGACTACCTTCTATAATGACAAGGCTACCATACATTGTAATAACAAAAATCTCGACAAAAAACTACCTTCCACAATAACAAGGCTACCATACATTGTAGTAACAAAAATCTCGACAATAGTGTACCTTCCATAATGACAAGGCTACCATCCATTGTAGTAACAAAAATCTTGACAATAGACTACTTTCCATAATGACAAGGCTACCATCCATTGGAGTAACAAAAATCTCGACAACAAAATACCTTCCATAATGACAAGGCTACGATCCATTAGAGTAACAAATATTTCGACAACAGACTACCTTCCATAATGACAAGGCTACCATCCATTGGAGTAATGAAAATATCAACGAGAGACTACCTTCCATAATGACAAGGCAACCATGCATTGGAGTAATGAAAATATTAATAAGATACTACCTTCCATAATGACAAGGCAACCATCCATAGTAGTGATAAAAAGCTCGCCAACAGACTACCTTCGATAATGACAAGGCTACTATCTATTGGAGTGACAAAAATCTCGAGAATAGAATACCTTCCATAATGACAAGCATACAATAAATTGGAGTAATGAAATCTCGACAACAGACTACCTTTGATTATGACATGGCTACTATCAATTGGAGTAACAAAAATCTGGACAACAAACTACCTTCCAAAATGATAAGGCTACCATCCATTGGAATAACAAATATATCGACAACAAACTACGTTCTATAATGACAAGGCTATGATCCATTAGAGTAACAAAAATATCGACAACAGACTACCTTCCATAATGACAAGGCTACCATCCATTAGAGTAACAAAAATCTCGACAACAGACTACCTTCCATAATGACACGGCTACGATCCATTAGAGTAACAAATATTTCGACAACACACTATCTTCCATAATGACATGGCTACCATCCATTGGAGAAATGAAAATATCAACAAGAGACTACCTTCCATAATTACAAGGCTACCATCCATTGGAGTAATGAAAATATTAACAAGGGACTACCTTCCATAATGACAAGGCTACCATCAATTGGAGTAACAAAATCTCGACAACAGACTACCTTTGATTATGACATGGCTACTATCCATTGGAGTAACAAAAATCTCGACAACAAACTACCTTCCAAAATGATAAGGCTACCATCCTTTGGAATAACAAAAATATCGACAACAAACTACGTTCCATAATGACAAGGCTACCATCCATAGTAGTAACAAAAAGCTCGCCAACAGACTACCTTCCATAATGACAAGGCTACCATCAATTGGAGTAACAAAATCTCGATAATAGACGACCTTTAATTATGACATGGCTACTATCCATTGGAGAAACAAAAATCTCGACAACAAACTACCTTCCAAAATGATAAGGCTACCATCCATTGGAATACCAAAAATATCGACAACAAACTACGTGCTATAATGACAAGGCTACGATCCATTAGAGTAACAAAAATATCGACAACAAACTACCTTCCATAATGACAAGGCTACCATCCATTATAGGAACAAAAATCTAGACAACAGACTACCTTCCATAATGACAAGGCTACCATCCATTGGAGTTATCAAAATCTCGATAACAGACTACCTTCCATAATGAAAAGGCTTCCATCTACTGGAATAACAAAAATCTTGAGAACAGGCTACCGTCCATAATGACAAGGCTACCATCCAATGGAATAACAAAAATCTCGAAAAAATACTACATTCCATAATGACAAGGCTACCATCCATTAGAGTTGCAAAAATCACGACAACAAACTACCTTCTATAATGACAAGGCTACCATACATTGTAATAACAAAAATCTCGACAACAAACTACCTTCCACAATGACAAGGCTACTATACCATGTAGTAACGAAAATCTTGACAACAATAGACTACCATCAATAATGACAAGGCTACCATCCATTAGAGTAACAAAAGATATCGACAACAGACTACCTTCCATAATGACAAGGCTACCATCCATAGTAGTAACAAAAAGCTCGCCAATAGACTACCTTCGATAATGACAAGGCTACTATCTATTGGAGTGACAAAAATCTCGGCAATAGACTACCTTCCATAATGACAAGGCTACCATCAATTGGAGTAACAAAATCTCGACAACAAACTACCTTTGATTATGACATGGCTACTATCCATTGGAGTAACAAAAATCTCGACAACAAACTACCTTCCAAAATGATAAGGCTACCATCCATTGGAATAACAAAAATATCGACAACAAACTACATTCTATAATGACAAGGCTACGATCCATTAGAGTAACAAAAATTTCGACAACATACTACCTTCCATAATGACAAGGTTACCATCCATTGGAGTAATGAAAATATCAACAAGAGACTACCTTCCATAATGACAAGGCTACCATGCATTGGAGTAATGAAAATATTAACAACAGATTACCTTCCATAATGACAAGGCTACCATCCATAGAATTAACAAAATGCTCGCCAGCAGACTACCTTCGATAATGACAAGGCTACTATCTATTGGAGTGACAAAAATCTCGATAATAGACTACCTTCCATAATGACAAGGCTACCATCAATTGGAGTAACAAAATCTCGACAACAGAGTACCTTTGGTTATGACATGGCTACTATCCATTGGAGTAACAAAAATCTCGTCAACAAACTACCTTCCAAAATGATAAGGCTACCATCCATTGGAATAAAAAAATATCGACAACAAACTAAGTTCCATAATGACAAGGCTACCATCCATTGGGGTAACAAAAATATCGACAACAGACTACCTTCCATAATGACAAGGCTACCATCCATTAGAGTAACAAAAATCTCGACATCAGACTACCTTCCATAATGACAAGGCTACGATCCATTAGAGTAGCAAATATTTCGACAACAGACTATCTTCCATAATGAAAACGTTACCATCCATTGGAGTAATGAAAATATCAAAAAGAGACTAGCTTCCATAATTACAAGGCTACCATCCATTGGAGTAATGAAAATATTAACAAGAGACTACCTTACATAATGACAAGGCTACCATCCATAGTAGTAACAAAAAGCTCGCCAACAGACTACCTTCGATAATGACAAGGCTACTATCTATTGGAGTGACAAAAATCTCGACAATAGACTACCTTCCATAATGACAAGGCTACCATCAATTGGAGTAAAAAAATATCGACAACAGACTACCTTTGATTATGACATGGCTACTATCCATTGGAGTAACGAAAATATCGATAACAAACTACCTTCCAAAATGATAAGGCTACCATCCATTGGAATAACAAAAATATCGACAACAGACTACGTTCTATAATGACAAGGCTACGATCCATTAGAGTAACAAAAATTTCGACAACAGACTACCTTCCATAATGACAAGGCTACCATCCATTGGAGTAATGAAAATATCAACAAGAGACTACCTTCCATAATGACAAGGCTACCATGCATTGGAGTAATGAAAATATTAACAACAGATTACCTTCCATAATGACAAGGATACCATCCATAGTAGTAACAAAATGCTCGCCAGCAGACTACCTTCGATAATGACAAGGCTACTATCTATTGGAATGACAAAAATCTCGACAATAGACTACCTTCCATAATGACAAAGCTACCATCAATTTGAGTAACAAAATCTCTCAAATAGAGTACCTTTGATTATGACATGGCTACTATCCATTGGAGTAACAAAAATGTCGACAACAAACTACCTTCCAAAATGATAAGGCTACCATCCATTGGAATAACAAAGATATCGACAACAAACTACGTTCCATAATGACAAGGCTACCATCCATTGGGGTAACAAAAATCTCGACAACCGACTACCTTCCATAATGACAAGGCTACCATCCATTAGAGTAACAAAAATCTCGACAACAAACTACCTTCCATAATGACACGGCTATGATCCATTAGAGTAACAAATATTTCGACAACAGACTATCTTCCATAATGACAAGGCTACCATCCATTGGAGTAATGAAAATATAAACAAGAGACTACCTTCCATAATTACAAGGCTACCATCCATTGGAGTAATGAAAATATTTACAAGAGACTACCTTCCATAATGACAAGGCTACCATCCATAGTAGTAACAAAAATCTCGCCAACAGACTACCTTCGATAATGACAAGGCTACTATCTATTGGAGTGACAAAAATCTCAACAATATACTACCTTCCATAATGACAAGGCTACCATCAATTGGAGTAACAAAATTTCAACAACAGACTACCTTTGATTATGACATGGCTACTATCCATTGGAGTAACGAAAATATCGACAACAAACTACCTTCCAAAATGATAAGGCTACCATCCATTGGAATAACAAAAATATCGATAACAAACTACATTCTATAATGACAAGGCTACGATCCATTAGAGTTGCAAAAATTTCGACAACAGACTACCTTCCATAATGACAAGGCTACCATCCATTGGAGTAATGAAAATATCAACAAGAGACTACCTTCCATAATGACAAGTCTACCATGCATTGGAGTAATAAAAATATTAACAACAGAGTACCTTCCATAATGACAAGGCTACCATCCATAGTAGTAACAAAATGCTCGCCAGCAGACTACCTTCGATAATGACAAGGCTACTATCTATTGGAGTGACAAAAATCTCGATAATAGACTACCTTCCATAATGACAAGGCTACCATCAATTGGAGTAACAAAATCTCGACAACAAACTACCTTTGATTATGACATGGCTACTATCCATTGGAGTAACGAAAATATCGACAACAAACTACCTTCCAAAATGGTAAGGCTACCATCCATTCGAATCACAAAAATATCGACATCAAACTACGTTCCATAATGACAGGGCTACCATCCATTGGAGTAACAAAAATATAAGACAACAGACTACCAACCATAATGACAAGGCTACCATCCAATGGAATAACAAAAATCTCGACAACATACTATCTTCCATAATGACAAGGCTACCATCAATTATAGTAACCAAAATCTCGACAACAGACTACCTTCCATAATGACAAGACTGCCATCCATTGGAGTAACAAAAATCTTGACAATAGACTACGTTCCATAATGACAAGGCTACCATCCATTAGAGTGACAAAAATCACGACAATAGACTACTTTCTGTACTGACTAGGCTACCATCTATTAGAGTAACAAAGATATCGACAACAAACTACCTTCCATAATGAGAAGGCTACCATCCATAGTAGTAACAAAAACCTTGCCAACAGACTACCTTCGATAATGACAAGGCTACTATCTATTGGAGTGACAAAAATCTAGACAATAGACTACCTTCCATAATGACAAGGCTACCATCAATTGGAGTAACAAAATCTCGACAACAAACTACCTTTGATTATGACATGGCTACTATCCATTGGAGTAACAAAAATCTCAACAACAAACTACCTTCCAAAATGATAAGGCTACCATCCATTGGAATAACAAAAATATCGACAACAAACTACATTCTATAATGACAAGGCTACGATCCATTAGAGTAATAAAAATTTCGACAACAGACTACCTTCCATAATGACAAGGATACCATCCATTGGAGTAATGAAAATATCAACAAGAGACTACCTTCCATAATGACAAGGCTACCATGCATTGGAGTAATGAAAATATTAACAACAAATTACATTCCATAATGACAAGGATACCATCCATAGAAGTAACAAAATGCTCGCCAGCAGACTACCTTCGATAATGACAAGGCTACTATCTATTGGAGTGACAAAAATCTCGACAATAGACTACCTTCCATAATGACAAGGCTACCATCAATTGGAGTAACAAAATCTCGACAACAGAGTACCTTTGATTATGACATGGCTACTGTCCATTGGAGTAACAAAAATCTCGTCAACAGACTACCTTCCAAAATGATAAGGCTACCATCCATTGGAATAAAAAAATATCGACAACAAACTAAGTTCCATAATGACAAGGCTACCATCCATTAGGGTAACAAAAATCTCGAAAATAGACTACCTTCCATAATGAAAAGGCTACCATCCATTAGAGTAACAAAAATCTCGACATCAGACTACCTTCCATAATGACAAGGATACCATCCATTAGAGTAACAAATATTTCGACAATAGACTACCTTCCATAATGAAAACGATACCATCCATTGGAGTAATGAAAATATCAAAAAGAGACTAGCTTCCATAATTACAAGGCTACCATCCATTGGAGTAATGAAAATATTAACAAGAGACTACCTTCCATAATGATAAGGCTACCATCCATAGTAGTAACAAAAAGCTCGCCAACAGACTACCTTCGATAATGACAAGGCTACTATCTATTGGAGTGACAAAAATCTCGACAATAGACTACCTTCCATAATGACAAGGATACCATCAATTGGAGTAAAAAAATCTCGACAACAGACTACCTTTGATTATGACATGGCTACTATCCATTGGAGTAACGAAAATATCGACAACAAACTACCTTCCAAAATGATAAGGCTACCATCCATTGGAATAACAAAAATATTGACAACAAACTACGTTCTATAATGACAAGGCTACCATCCATTGGAGTAATGAAAATATCAACAAGAGACTACCTTCAATAATGACAAGGCTACCATGCATTGGAGTAATTAAAATATTAACAACAGATTACCTTCCATAATGACAAGGCTAACATCCATAGTAGTAACAAAATGCTCGCCAGCAGACTACCTTCGATAATGACAAGGCTACTATCTATTGGAGTGACAAAAATCTCGACAATAGACTACCTTCCATAATGACAAGGCTACCATCAATTTGAGTAACAAAATCTCTACAACAGAGTACCTTTGATTATGACATGGCTACTATCCATTGGAGTAACAAAAATGTCGACAACAAACTACCTTCCAAAATGATAAGGCTACCATCCATTGGAATAACAAAAATATCGACAACAAACTACGTTCCATAATGACAAGGCTAAGATCCATTGGGGTAACAAAAATCTTGACAACCGACTACCTTCCATAATGACAAGGCTACCATCCATTGGAGTAATGAAAATATCAACAAGAGACTACCTTCCATAATGACAAGGCTACTATGCATTGGAGTAATGAAAATATTAACAAAAGATTACCTTCCATAATGACAAGACTACCATCCATAGTAGTAACAAAATGCTCGCCAGCAGACTACCTTTGATAATGACAAGGCTACTATCTATTGGAGTGACAAAAATCTCGACAATAGACTACCTTCCATAATGACAAGGCTACCATCAATTGGAGTAACAAAATCTCGAAAACAGAGTACCTTTGATTATGACATGGCTACTATCCATTGGAGTAACAAAAATCTCGACAACAAACTACCTTCCAAAATGATAAGGCTACCATCCGTTGGAATAAAAAAACTATCGACATCAAACTAAGTTCCATAATGACAAGGCTACCATCCATTGGGGTAACAAAAATCTCGACAACAGACTACTTTCTGTAATGACTAGGCTACCATATATTAGAGTAACAAAGATATCGACAACAGACTACCTTCCATAATGACAAAGCTACCATCCATAGTAGTAACAAAAAGCTCGCCAACAGACTACCTTCGATAATGACAAGGCTACTATCTATTGGAGTGACAAAAATCTCGACAATAGACTACCTTCCATAATGACAAGGCTACCATCAATTGGAGTAACAAAATCTCGACAACAAACTACCTTTGATTATGACATGGCTACTATCCATTGGAGTAACAAAAATCTCGACAACAAACTACCTTCCAAAATGATAAGGCTACCATCCATTGGAATAACAAAAATTTCGACAACAAACTACATTCTATAATGACAATGCTACGATCCATTAGAGTAACAAAAATTTCGACAACAGACTACCTTCCATAATGACAAGGCTACCATCCATTGGAGTAATGAAAATATCAACAAGAGACTACCTTCCATAATGACAAGGCTACCATGCATTGGAGTAATGAAAATATTAACAACAGATTACCTTCCATAATGACAAGGCTACCATCCATAGAAGTAACAAAATGCTCGCCAGCAGACTACCTTCGATAATGACAAGGCTACTATCTATTGGAGTGACAAAAATCTCGACAATAGACTACCTTCCATAATGACAAGGCTACCATCAATTGGAGTAACAAAATCTCGAAAACAGAGTACCTTTGATTATGACATGGCTACTATCCATTGGAGTAACAAAAATCTCGACAACAAACTACCTTCCAAAATGATAAGGCTACCATCCGTTGGAATAAAAAAACTATCGACATCAAACTAAGTTCCATAATGACAAGGCTACCATCCATTGGGGTAACAAAAATCTCGACAACAGACTACTTTCTGTAATGACTAGGCTACCATATATTAGAGTAACAAAGATATCGACAACAGACTACCTTCCATAATGACAAAGCTACCATCCATAGTAGTAACAAAAAGCTCGCCAACAGACTACCTTCGATAATGACAAGGCTACTATCTATTGGAGTGACAAAAATCTCGACAATAGACTACCTTCCATAATGACAAGGCTACCATCAATTGGAGTAACAAAATCTCGACAACAGAGTACCTTTGATTTTGACATGGCTACTATCCATTGGAGTAACAAAAATCTCGACAACAAACTACCTTCCAAAATGATAAGGCTACCATCCATTGGAATAAAAAAATATCGACAACATACTAAGTTCCATAATGAAAAGGCTACCATCCATTAGAGTAACAAAAATCTCGACTTCAGACTACCTTCCATAATGACAAGGCTATGATCCATTAGAGTAACAAATATTTCGACAACAGACTACCTTCCATAATGAAAACGCTACCATCCATTGGAGTAATGAAAATATCAAAAAGAGACTAGCTTCCATAATTACAAGGCTACCATCCATTGGAGTAATGAAAATATTAACAAGAGACTACCTTCCAAAATGACAAGGCTACCATCCATAGTAGTAACAAAAAGCTCGCCAACAGACTACCTTTGATAATGACAATGCTACTATCTATTGGAGTGACAAAAATCTCGATAATAGACTACCTTCCATAATGACAAGGCTACCATCAATTGGAGTAAAAAAATCTCGACAACAGACTACCTTTGATTATGACATGGCTACTATCCATTGGAGTAACGAAAATATCGACAACAAACTACCTTCCAAAATGATAAGGCTACCATCCATTGGAATAACAAAAATATCGACAACAAACTACGTTCTATAATTACAAGGCTACGATCCATTAGAGTAACAAATATTTCGACAACAGACTACCTTCCATAATGACAAGGCTAACATCCATTGGAGTAATGAAAATATTAACAAGAGACTACCTTCCATAATGACAAGGCTACCATGCATTGGAGTAATGAAAATATTAACATTAGATTACCTTCCATAATGACAAGGCTACCATCCATAGTAGTAACAAAATGCTCGCCAGCAGACTACCTTCGATAATGACAAGGCTACTATCTATTGGAGTGACAAAAATCTCGACAATAGACTACCTTCCATAATGACAAGGCTACCATCAATTTGAGTAACAAAATCTCTACAACAGAGTACCTTTGATTATGACATGGCTACTATCCATTGGAGTAATAAAAATGTCGACAACAAACTACCTTCCAAAATGATAAGGCTACCATCCATTGTAATAACAAAAATATCGACAACAAACTACGTTCCATAATGACAAGGCTACCATCAAATGGGGTAACAAAAATCTCGACAACCGACTACCTTCCATAATGACAAGGCTACCATCCATTGGAGTAATGAAAATATCAACAAGAGACTACCTTCCATAATGACAAGGCTACTATCCATTGGAGTAATGAAAATATTAACAACAGATTACCTTCCATAATGACAAGACTACCATCCATAGTAGTAGCAAAATGCTCGCCAGCAGACTACCTTCGATAATGACAAGGCTACTATCTATTGGAGTGACAAAAATCCCGACAATAGACTACCTTCCATAATGACAAGGCTACCATCAATTGGAGTAACAAAATCTCGACAACAGAGTACCTTTGATTATGACATGGCTACTATCCCTTGGAGTAACAAAAATCTCAACAACAAACTACCTTCCAAAATGATAAGGCTACCATCCATTTGAATAAAAAAAATATCGACATCAAAGTAAGTTCCATAATGACAAGACTACCATCCATTGGGGTAACAAAAATCTCGACAACAGACTACTTTCTGTAATGACTAGGCTACCATCTATTAGAGTAACAAAGATATCGACAACAGACTACCTTCCATAATGACAAGACTACCATCCATAGTAGTAACAAAAAGCTCGCCAACAGACTACCTTCGATAATGACAAGGCTACTATCTATTGGAGTGACAAAAATCTCGACAATAGACTACCTTCCATAATGACAAGGCTACCATCAATTGGAGTAACAAAATCTCGACAACAAACTACCTTTGATTATGACAAGGCT
Organism: Vicia faba; assembly: GCA_948472305.1. NCBI lineage: Eukaryota > Viridiplantae > Streptophyta > Magnoliopsida > Fabales > Fabaceae > Vicia > Vicia faba. Next base: position 765,317,071 of record OX451738.1, read on the forward strand.
ATGATCCATTAGAGTAACAAAAATTTCGACAATAGACTACCTTCCAAAATGATAAGGCTACCATCCATTGGAGTAATGAAAATATCAACAAGAGACTACCTTCCATAATGACAAGGCTACCATGCATTGGAGTAATGAAAATATTAACAACAAATTACCTTCCATAATGACAAGGCTACCATCCATAGAAGTAACAAAATGCTCGCCAGCAGACTACCTTCGATAATGACAAGGCTACTATCTATTGGAGTGACAAAAATCTCGACAATAGACTACCTTCCATAATGACAAGGCTACCATCAATTGGAGTAACAAAATCTCGACAACAGAGTACCTTTGATCATGACATGGCTACTATCCATTGGAGTAACAAAAATCTCGACAACAAACTACCTTCCAAAATGATAAGGCTACCATTCATTGGAATAAAAAAATATCGACAGCAAACTAAGTTCCATAATGACAAGGCTACCATCCATTGGGGTAACAAAAATCTCGACAACAGACTACCTTCCATAATGACAAGGCTACCATCCATTAGAGTAACAAAAATCTCGACATCAGACTACCTTCCATAATGACAAGGCTACGATCCATTAGAGTAACAAATATTTCGACAATAGACTACCTTCCATAATGAAAATGCTACCATCCATTTGAGTAATGAAAATATGAAAAAGAGACTAGCTTCGATAATTATAAGGCTACCATCCATTGGAGTAATGAAAATATTAACAAGAGACTACCTTCCATAATGACAAGGCTACCATCCATAGTAGTAACAAAAAGCTCGCCAACAGACTACCTTCGATAATGACAAGGCTACTATCTATTGGAGTGACAAAAATCTCGACAATAGACTACCTTCCATAATGACAAGGCTACCATCAATTGGAGTAACAAAATCTCGACAACAAACTACCTTTGATTATGACATGGCTACTATCCATTGGAGTAACAAAAATCTCGACAACAAACTACCTTCCAAAATGATAAGGCTACCATCCATTGGAATAACAAAAATATCGACAACAAACTACATTCTATAATGACAAGGCTACGATCCATTAGAGTAACAAAAATTTCGACAACAGACTACCTTCCATAATGACAAGGCTACCATCCATTGGAGTAATGAAAATATCAACAAGAGACTACCTTCCATAATGACAAGGATACCATGCATTGGAGTAATGAAAATATTAACAACAAATTACCTTCCATAATGACAAGGCTACCATCCATAGAAGTAACAAAATGCTCGCCAGCAGACTACCTTCGATAATGACAAGGCTATTATCTATTGGAGTGACAAAAATCTCGACAATAGACTACCTTCCATAATGACAAGGCTACCATCAATTGGAGTAACAAAATCTCGACAACAGAGTACCTTTGATCATGACATGGCTACTATCCATTGGAGTAACAAAAATCTCGACAACAAACTACCTTCCAAAATGATAAGGCTACCATTCATTGGAGTAAAAAAATATCGACAGCAAACTAAGTTCCATAATGACAAGGCTACCATCCATTGGGGTAACAAAAATCTCGACAACAGACTACCTTCCATAATGACAAGGCTACCATCCATTAGAGTAACAAAAATCTCGACATCAAACTACCTTCCATAATGACAAGGCTACGATTCATTAGAGTAACAAATATTTCGACAACAGACTACCTTCCATAATGAAAATGCTACCATCCATTGGAGTAATGAAAATATCAAAAAGAGACTAGCTTCCATAATTATAAGGCTACCATCCATTGGAGTAATGAAAATATTAACAAGAGACTACCTTCCATAATGACAAGGCTACCATCCATAGTAGTAACAAAAAGCTCGCCAACAGACTACCTTCGATAATGACAAGGCTACTATCTATTGGAGTGACAAAAATCTCGACAATAGACTACCTTCCATAATGACAAGGCTACCATCAATTTGAGTAATAAAATCTCTACAACAGAGTACCTTTGATTATGACATGGCTACTATCCATTGGAGTAACAAAAATGTCGACAACAAACTACCTTCCAAAATGATAAGGCTACCATCCATTGGAATAACAAAAATATCGACAACAAACTACATTCTATAATGACAAGGCTATGATCCATTAGAGTAACAAAAATTTCGACAATAGACTACCTTCCATAATGACAAGGCTACCATCCATTGGAGTAATAAAAATATCAACAAGAGACTACCTTCCATAATGACAAGGCTACCATGCATTGGAGTAATGAAAATATTAACAACAAATTACCTTCCATAATGACAAGGCTACCATCCATAGAAGTAACAAAATGCTCGCCAGCAGACTACCTTCGATAATGACAAGGCTACTATCTATTGGAGTGACAAAAATCTCGACAATAGACTACCTTCCATAATGACAAGGCTACCATCAATTGGAGTAACAAAATCTCGACAACAGAGTACCTTTGATCATGACATGGCTACTATCCATTGGAGTAACAAAAATATCGACAACAAACTACCTTCCAAAATGATAAGGCTACCATTCATTGGAATAAAAAAATATCGACAGCAAACTAAGTTCCATAATGACAAGGCTACCATCCATTGGGGTAACAAAAATCTCGACAACAGACTACCTTCCATAATGACAAGGCTACCATCCATTAGAGTAACAAAAATCTCGACATCAGACTACCTTCCATAATGACAAGGCTACGATCCATTAGAGTAACAAATATTTCGACAATAGACTACCTTCCATAATGAAAATGCTACCATCCATTGGAGTAATGAAAATATGAAAAAGAGACTAGCTTCCATAATTATAAGGCTACCATCCATTGGAGTAATGAAAATATTAACAAGAGACTACCTTCCATAATGACAAGGCTACCATCCATAGTAGTAACAAAAAGCTCGCCAACAGACTACCTTTGATAATGACAAGGCTACTATCTATTGGAGTGACAAAAATCTCGACAATAGACTACCTTCCATAATGACAAGGCTACCATCAATTGGAGTAACAAAATCTCGACAACAAACTACCTTTGATTATGACATGGCTACTATCCATTGGAGTAACAAAAATCTCGACAACAAACTACCTTCCAAAATGATAAGGCTACCATCCATTGGAATAACAAAAATATCGACAACAAACTACATTCTATAATGACAAGGCTACGATCCATTAGAGTAACAAAAATTTCGACAACAGACTACCTTCCATAATGACAAGGCTACCATCCATTGGAGTAATGAAAATATCAACAAGAGACTACCTTCCATAATGACAAGGCTACCATGCATTGGAGTAATGAAAATATTAACAACAAATTACCTTCCATAATGACAAGGCTACCATCCATAGAAGTAACAAAATGCTCGCCAGCAGACTACCTTCGATAATGACAAGGCTACTATCTATTGGAGTGACAAAAATCTCGACAATAGACTACCTTCCATAATGACAAGGCTACCATCAATTGGAGTAACAAAATCTCGACAACAGAGTACCTTTGATCATGACATGGCTACTATCCATTGGAGTAACAAAAATCTCGACAACAAACTACCTTCCAAAATGATAAGGCTACCATTCATTGGAATAAAAAAATATCGACAGCAAACTAAGTTCCATAATGACAAGGCTACCATCCATTGGGGTAACAAAAATCTCGACAACAGACTACCTTCCATAATGACAAGGCTACCATCCATTAGAGTAACAAAAATCTCGACATCAGACTACCTTCCATAATGACAAGGCTACGATCCATTAGAGTAACAAATATTTCGACAATAGACTACCTTCCATAATGAAAATGCTACCATCCATTTGAGTAATGAAAATATGAAAAAGAGACTAGCTTCCATAATTATAAGGCTACCATCCATTGGAGTAATGAATATATTAACAAGAGACTACCTTCCATAATGACAAGGCTACCATCCATAGTAGTAACAAAAAGCTCGCCAACAGACTAACTTCGATAATGACAAGGCTACTATCTATTGGAGTGACAAAAATCTCGACAATAGACTACCTTCCATAATGACAAGGCTACCATCAATTGGAGTAACAAAATCTCGACAACAAACTACCTTTGATTATGACATGGCTACTATCCATTGGAGTAACAAAAATCTTGACAACAAACTACCTTCCAAAATGATAAGGCTACCATCCATTGGAATAACAAAAATATCGACAACAAACTACATTCTATAATGACAAGGCTACGATCCATTAGAGTAACAAAAATTTCGACAACAGACTACCTTCCATAATGACAAGGCTACCATCCATTGGAGTAATGAAAATATCAACAAGAGACTACCTTCCATAATGACAAGGCTACCATGCATTGGAGTAATGAAAATATTAACAACAAATTACCTTCCATAATGACAAGGCTACCATCCATAGAAGTAACAAAATGCTCGCCAGCAGACTACCTTCGATAATGACAAGGCTACTATCTATTGGAGTGACAAAAATCTCGACAATAGACTACCTTCCATAATGACAAGGCTACCATCAATTGGAGTAACAAAATCTCGACAACAGAGTACCTTTGATCATGACATGGCTACTATCCATTGGAGTAACAAAAATCTCGACAACAAACTACCTTCCAAAATGATAAGGCTACCATTCATTGGAATAAAAAAATATCGACAGCAAACTAAGTTCCATAATGACAAGGCTACCATCCATTGGGGTAACAAAAATCTCGACAACAGACTACCTTCCATAATGACAAGGCTACCATCCATTAGAGTAACAAAAATCTCGACATCAGACTACCTTCCATAATGACAAGGCTACGATCCATTAGAGTAACAAATATTTCGACAATAGACTACCTTCCATAATGAAAATGCTACCATCCATTTGAGTAATGAAAATATGAAAAAGAGACTAGCTTCCATAATTATAAGGCTACCATCCATTGGAGTAATGAATATATTAACAAGAGACTACCTTCCATAATGACAAGGCTACCATCCATAGTAGTAACAAAAAGCTCGCCAACAGACTAACTTCGATAATGACAAGGCTACTATCTATTGGAGTGACAAAAATCTCGACAATAGACTACCTTCCATAATGACAAGGCTACCATCAATTGGAGTAACAAAATCTCTACAACAGAGTACCTTTGATTATGACATGGCTACTATCCATTGGAGTAACAAAAATCTCGACAACAAACTACCTTCCAAAATGATAAGGCTACCATCCATTGGAATAACAAAAATATCGACAACAAACTACATTCTATAATGACAAGGCTACGATCCATTAGAGTAACAAAAATTTCGACAACAGACTACCTTCCATAATGACAAGGCTACCATCCATTGGAGTAATGAAAATATCAACAAGAGACTACCTTCCATAATGACAAGGCTACCATGCATTGGAGTAATGAAATATTAACAACAAATTACCTTCCATAATGACAAGGCTACCATCCATAGAAGTAACAAAATGCTCGCCAGCAGACTACCTTCGATAATGACAAGGCTACTATCTATTGGAGTGACAAAAATCTCGACAATAGACTACCTTCCATAATGACAAGGCTACCATCAATTGGAGTAACAAAATCTCGACAACAGAGTACCTTTGATCATGACATGGCTACTATCCATTGGAGTAACAAAAATCTCGACAACAAACTACCTTCCAAAATGATAAGGCTACCATTCATTGGAATAAAAAAATATCGACAGCAAACTAAGTTCCATAATGACAAGGCTACCATCCATTGGGGTAACAAAAATCTCGACAACAGACTACCTTCCATAATGACAAGGCTACCATCCATTAGAGTAACAAAAATCTCGACATCAAACTACCTTCCATAATGACAAGGCTACGATTCATTAGAGTAACAAATATTTCGACAACAGACTACCTTCCATAATGAAAATGCTACCATCCATTGGAGTAATGAAAATATCAAAAAGAGACTAGCTTCCATAATTATAAGGCTACCATCCATTGGAGTAATGAAAATATTAACAAGAGACTACCTTCCATAATGACAAGGCTACCATCCATAGTAGTAACAAAAAGCTCGCCAACAGACTACCTTCGATAATGACAAGGCTACTATCTATTGGAGTGACAAAAATCTCGACAATAGACTACCTTCCATAATGACAAGGCTACCATCAATTTGAGTAACAAAATCTCTACAACAGAGTACCTTTGATTATGACATGGCTACTATCCATTGGAGTAACAAAAATGTCGACAACAAACTACCTTCCAAAATGATAAGGCTACCATCCATTGGAATAACAAAAATATCGACAACAAACTACATTCTATAATGACAAGGCTATGATCCATTAGAGTAACAAAAATTTCGACAACAGACTACCTTCCATAATGACAAGGCTACCATCCATTGGAGTAATAAAAATATCAACAAGAGACTACCTTCCATAATGACAAGGCTACCATGCATTGGAGTAATGAAAATATTAACAACAAATTACCTTCCATAATGACAAGGCTACCATCCATAGAAGTAACAAAATGCTCGCCAGCAGACTACCTTCGATAATGACAAGGCTACTATCTATTGGAGTGACAAAAATCTCGACAATAGACTACCTTCCATAATGATAAGGCTACCATCAATTGGAGTAACAAAATCTCGACAACAGAGTACCTTTGATCATGACATGGCTACTATCCATTGGAGTAACAAAAATATCGACAACAAACTACCTTCCAAAATGATAAGGCTACCATTCATTGGAATAAAAAAATATCGACAGCAAACTAAGTTCCATAATGACAAGGCTACCATCCATTGGGGTAACAAAAATCTCGACAACAGACTACCTTCCATAATGACAAGGCTACCATCCATTAGAGTAACAAAAATCTCGACATCAGACTACCTTCCATAATGACAAGGCTACGATCCATTAGAGTAACAAATATTTCGACAATAGACTACCTTCCATAATGAAAATGCTACCATCCATTGGAGTAATGAAAATATGAAAAAGAGACTAGCTTCCATAATTATAAGGCTACCATCCATTGGAGTAATGAAAATATTAACAAGAGACTACCTTCCATAATGACATGGCTACCATCCATAGTAGTAACAAAAAGCTCGCCAACAGACTACCTTTGATAATGACAAGGCTACTATCTATTGGAGTGACAAAAATCTCGACAATAGACTACCTTCCATAATGACAAGGCTACCATCAATTGGAGTAACAAAATCTCGACAACAAACTACCTTTGATTATGACATGGCTACTATCCATTGGAGTAACAAAAATCTCGACAACAAACTACCTTCCAAAATGATAAGGCTACCATCCATTGGAATAACAAAAATATCGACAACAAACTACATTCTATAATGACAAGGCTACGATCCATTAGAGTAACAAAAATTTCGACAACAGACTACCTTCCATAATGACAAGGCTACCATCCATTGGAGTAATGAAAATATCAACAAGAGACTACCTTCCATAATGACAAGGCTACCATGCATTGGAGTAATGAAAATATTAACAACAAATTACCTTCCATAATGACAAGGCTACCATCCATAGAAGTAACAAAATGCTCGCCAGCAGACTACCTTCGATAATGACAAGGCTACTATCTATTGGAGTGACAAAAATCTCGACAATAGACTACCTTCCATAATGACAAGGTTACCATCAATTGGAGTAACAAAATCTCGACAACAGAGTACCTTTGATCATGACATGGCTACTATCCATTGGAGTAACAAAAATCTCGACAACAAACTACCTTCCAAAATGATAAGGCTACCATTCATTGGAATAAAAAAATATCGACAGCAAACTAAGTTCCATAATGACAAGGCTACCATCCATTGGGGTAACAAAAATCTCGACAACAGACTACCTTCCATAATGACAAGGCTACCATCCATTAGAGTAACAAAAATCTCGACATCAAACTACCTTCCATAATGACAAGGCTACGATTCATTAGAGTAACAAATATTTCGACAACAGACTACCTTCCATAATGAAAATGCTACCATCCATTGGAGTAATGAAAATATCAAAAAGAGACTAGCTTCCATAATTATAAGGCTACCATCCATTGGAGTAATGAAAATATTAACAAGAGACTACCTTCCATAATGACAAGGCTACCATCCATAGTAGTAACAAAAAGCTCGCCAACAGACTACCTTCGATAATGACAAGGCTACTATCTATTGGAGTGACAAAAATCTCGACAATAGACTACCTTCCATAATGACAAGGCTACCATCAATTTGAGTAACAAAATCTCTACAACAGAGTACCTTTGATTATGACATGGCTACTATCCATTGGAGAAACAAAAAAGTCGACAACAAACTACCTTCCAAAATGATAAGGCTACCATCCATTGGAATAACAAAAATATCGACAACAAACTACATTCTATAATGACAAGGCTATGATCCATTAGAGTAACAAAAATTTCGACAACAGACTACCTTCCATAATGACAAGGCTACCATCCATTGGAGTAATAAAAATATCAACAAGAGACTACCTTCCATAATGACAAGGCTACCATGCATTGGAGTAATGAAAATATTAACAACAAATTACCTTCCATAATGACAAGGCTACCATCCATAGAAGTAACAAAATGCTCGCCAGCAGACTACCTTCGATAATGACAAGGCTACTATCTATTGGAGTGACAAAAATCTCGACAATAGACTACCTTCCATAATGACAAGGCAACCATCAATTGGAGTAACAAAATCTCGACAACAGAGTACCTTTGATCATGACATGGCTACTATCCATTGGAGTAACAAAAATATCGACAACAAACTACCTTCCAAAATGATAAGGCTACCATTCATTGGAATAAAAAAATATCGACAGCAAACTAAGTTCCATAATGACAAGGCTACCATCCATTGGGGTAACAAAAATCTCGACAACAGACTACCTTCCATAATGACAAGGCTACCATCCATTAGAGTAACAAAAATCTCGACATCAGACTACCTTCCATAATGACAAGGCTACGATCCATTAGAGTAACAAATATTTCGACAATAGACTACCTTCCATAATGAAAATGCTATCATCCATTGGAGTAATGAAAATATGAAAAAGAGACTAGCTTCCATAATTATAAGGCTACCATCCATTAGAGTAATGAAAATATTAACAAGAGACTACCTTCCATAATGACAAGGCTACCATCCATAGTAGTAACAAAAAGCTCGCCAACAGACTACCTTCGATAATGACAAGGCTACTATCTATTGGAGTGACAAAAATCTCGACAATAGACTACCTTCCATAATGACAAGGCTACCATCAATTGGAGTAACAAAATCTCGACAACAAACTACCTTTGATTATGACATGGCTACTATCCATTGGAGTAACAAAAATATCGACAACAAACTACCTTCCAAAATGATAAGGCTACCATCCATTGGAATAACAAAAATATCGACAACAAACTACATTCTATAATGACAAGGCTACGATCCATTAGAGTAACAAAAATTTCGACAACAGACTACCTTCCATAATGACAAGGCTACCATCCATTGGAGTAATGAAAATATCAACAAGAGACTACCTTCCATAATGACAAGGCTACCATGCATTGGAGTAATGAAAATATTAACAACAAATTACCTTCCATAATGACAAGGCTACCATCCATAGAAGTAACAAAATGCTCGCCAGCAGACTACCTTCGATAATGACAAGGCTACTATCTATTGGAGTGACAAAAATCTCGACAATAGACTACCTTCCATAATGACAAGGCTACCATCAATTGTAGTAACAAAATCTCGACAACAGAGTACCTTTCATCATGACATGGCTACTATCCATTGGAGTAACAAAAATCTCGACAACAAACTACCTTCCAAAATGATAAGGCTACCATTCATTGGAATAAAAAAATATCGACAGCAAACTAAGTTCCATAATGACAAGGCTACCATCCATTGGGGTAACAAAAATCTCGACAACAGACTACCTTCCATAATGACAAGGCTACCATCCATTAGAGTAACAAAAATCTCGACATCAAACTACCTTCCATAATGACAAGGCTACGATTCATTAGAGTAACAAATATTTCGACAACAGACTACCTTCCATAATGAAAATGCTACCATCCATTGGAGTAATGAAAATATCAAAAAGAGACTAGCTTCCATAATTATAAGGCTACCATCCATTGGAGTAATGAAAATATTAACAAGAGACTACCTTCCATAATGACAAGGCTACCATCCATAGTAGTAACAAAAAGCTCGCCAACAGACTACCTTCGATAATGACAAGGCTACTATCTATTGGAGTGACAAAAATCTCGACAATAGACTACCTTCCATAATGACAAGGCTACCATCAATTTGAGTAACAAAATCTCTACAACAGAGTACCTTTGATTATGACATGGCTACTATCCATTGGAGTAACAAAAATGTCGACAACAAACTACCTTCCAAAATGATAAGGCTACCATCCATTGGAATAACAAAAATATCGACAACAAACTACATTCCATAATGACAAGGCTACCATCCATTGGGGTAACAAAAATCTCGACAACCGACTACCTTCCATAATGTCAAGGCTACCATCCATTGGAGTAATGAAAATATCAACAAGAGACTACCTTCCATAATGACAAGGCTACTATCCATTGGAGTAATGAAAATATTAACAACAGATTACCTTCCATAATGATAAGGCTACCATCCATAGTAGTAACAAAATGCTCGCCATCAGACTACCTTCGATAATGACAAGGCTACTATCTATTGGAGTGACAAAAATCTAGACAATAGACTACCTTCCATAATGACAAGGCTACCATCAATTTGAGTAACAAAATCTCTACAACAGAGCACCTACGATTATGACATGGCTACTATCCATTGGAGTAACAAAAATCTCAACAACAAACTACCTTCCAAAATAATAAGGCTACCATCCATTGGAATAAAAAAAATATCGACATCAAACTAAGTTCCATAATGACAAGACTACCATCCATTGGGGTAACAAAAATCTCGACAACAAACTACTTTCTGTAATGACTAGGCTACCATCTATTAGAGTAACAAAGATATCGACAACAGACTACCTTCCATAATGACAAGGCTACCATCCATAGTAGTAACAAAAAGCTCGCCAACAGACTACCTTCGATAATGACAAGGCTACTATCTATTGGAGTGACAAAAATATCGACAATAGACTACCTTCCATAATGACAAGGCTACCATCAATTGGAGTAATAAAATCTCGACAATAGACTACCTTTGATTATGACATGGCTACTATCGATTGGAGTAACGAAAATATCGACAACAAACAACCTTCCAAAATGATAAGGCTACCATCCATTGGAATAACAAAAATATCGACAACAAACTACGTTCTATAATGACAAGGCAGCGATCCATTAGAGTAACAAATATTTCGACAACAGACTACCTTCCATAATGACAAGGCTACCATCCATTGGAGTAATGAAAATATCAACAAGAGACTACCTTCCATAATGACAAGGCTACTATGCATTGGAGTAATAAAAATATTAACAACATATTACCTTCCATAATGACAAGACTACCATCCATAGTAGTAACAAAATTCTCGCCAGCAGACTACCTTTGATAATGACAAGGCCACTATCTATTGGAGTGAAAAAAATCTCGACAATAGACTACCTTCCATAATGACAAGGCTACCATCAATTGGAGTAACAAAATCTCGACAACAGAGTACCTTTGATTATGACATGGCTACTATCCATTGGAGTAACAAAAATCTCGACAACAAACTACCTTCCAAAATGATAAGGCTACCATCCATTGGAATAAAAAAAATATCGACAACAAACTAAGTTCCATAATGACAAGGCTACCATCCATTGGGGTAACAAAAATATCAGCAACAGACTACCTTCCATAATGACAAGGCTACCATCCATTAGAGTAACAAAAATCTCGACATCAGACTACCTTCCTTAATGACAAGGCTACGATCCATTAGAGTAACAAATTTTTTGACAACAGACTACCTTCCATAATGACAAAGCTACCATCCATTGGAGTAATGAAAATATCAAAAAGAGACTAGCTTCCATAATTACAAGGCTACCATCCATTGGAGTAATGAAAATATTAACAAGAGACTACCTTCCATAATGACAAGGCTACCATCCATAGTAGTAACAAAAAGCTCGCCAACAGGCTACCTTCGATAATGACAAGGCTAATATCTATTAGAGTGACAAAAATCTTGACAATAGACTACCTTCCATAATGACAAGGCTACCATCAATTGGAGTAACGAAATCTCGACAATAGACTACCTTTGATTATGACATGGCTACTATCCATTGGAGTAATAAAAATCTCGACAACAAACTACCTTCCAAAATGATAAGGCTACAATCCATTGGAATAACAAAAACATCGACAACAAACTATGTTCTATAATGACAAGGCAACGATCCATTAGAGTAACAAAAATTTCGACAACAAACTACCTTCCATAATGACAAGGCTACCATCCATTGGAGTAATGAAAATATCAAGAAGAGACTACCTTCCATAATGACAAGGCTACTATGCATTGGAGTAATGAAAATATTAACAACAGATTACATTCCATAATGACAAGACTACCATCCATAGTAGTAACAAAATGCTCGCAAGCAGACTACCTTCAATAATTACAAGGCTACTATCTATTGGAGTGACAAAAATCTCGACAATAGACTACCTTCCATAATGACAAGGCTACCATCAGTTGGAGTAATAAAATCTCGACAACAGAGTACCTTTGATTATGACATGGCTGCTATCCATTGGAGTAATAAAAATCTCGACAACAATCTACCTTCCAAAATGATAAGGCTATCATCCATTGGAATAACAAAAATATCGACAACAAACTACGTTCTATAATGATAAGGCAACGATCCATTAGAGTAACAAAAATTTTGACAACAAACTACCTTCCATAATGACAAGGCTACCATCCATTGGAGTAATGAAAATATCAACAAGAGACTACCTTCCATAATGACAAGGCTACTATGCATTGGAGTAATGAAAATATTAACAACAGATTACCTTGCATAATGACAAGACTACCATCCATAGTAGTAACAAAATGCTCGCCAGCAGACTACCTTCGATAATGACAAGGCTACTATCTATTGGAGTGACAAAAATCTCGACAATAGACTACCTTCCATAATGACAAGGCTACCATCAATTGGAGTAACAAAATCTTGACAACAGAGTACCTTTGATTATGACAAGGCTACGATCCATTAGAGTAACAAATATTTCGACAACAGACTACCATCCATAATGACAACGCTACCATCCATTGGAGTAATGAAAATATCAAAAAGAGACTAGCTTCCATAATTACAAGGCTACCATCCATTGGAGTAATGAAAATATTAACAAGAGACTACCTTCCATAATGACAAGGCTACCATCCATAGTAGTAAGAAAAAGCTCGACAACAGACTACCTTCGATAATGACAATGCTACTATCTATTGGAGTGACAAAAATCTCGACAATAGACTACCTTCCATAATGACAAGGCTACCATCATTTGGAGTAACAAAATCTCGACAACAGACTACCTTTGATTATGACTTGGCTATTATCCATTGGAGTAACGAAAATATCGACAACAAACTACCTTCCAAAATGATAAGGCTACGATCCATTAGAGTAACAAAAATTTCGACAACAAACTACCTTCCATAATGACAAGGTTACCATCCATTGGAGTAATGAAAATATCAACAAGAGACTACCTTCCATAATGACAAGGCTACGATGCATTAGAGAAACAAATATTTCGACAACAGACTATCTTCCATAATGACAAGGCTACCATCCATTGGAGTAATGAAAATATCAACAAGAGACTACCTTCCATAATTACAAGGCTACCATGCATTGGAGTAATGAAAATATTAACAAGAGACTACCTTCCATAATGACAAGGCTACCATCCTTAGTAATAACAAAAAGCTCGCCAACAGACTACCTTCGATAATGACAAGGCTACTATCTATTGGAGTGACAAAAATCTCGACAATAGTCTACCTTCCATAATGACAAGGCTACCATCAATTGGAGTAACAAAATCTCGACAACTGACTACCTTTGATTATGACATTGGCTACTATCCATTGGAGTAATAAAAATCTCGACAACAAACTACCTTCCAAAATGATAAGGCTACCATCCATTGGAATAAAAAAAATATCGACAACAAACTACGTTCTATAATGACAAGACAACGATACATTAGAGTAGCAAAAATTTCGACAACAGACTACCTTCCATAATGACAAGGCTACCATCCATTGGAGTAATGAAAATATCAACAAGAGACTACCTTCCATAATGACAAGGCTACTATGCATTGGAGTAATGAAAATATTAACAACAGATTACCTTCCATAATGACAAGACTACCATCCATAGTAGTAACAAAATGCTCGCCAGCAGACTAATTTCGATAATGACAAGGCTACTATCTATTGGAGTGACAAAAATCTCGATAATAGACTACCTTTGATTATGACATGGCTACTATCCATTGGAATAACAAAAATATCGACATTAAACTACGTTCCATAATGACAAGGCTACCATCCATTGGGGTAACAAAAATCTCGACAACAGACTACCTTCCATAATGACATGGCTACCATCCATTAGAGTAACAAAAATCTCGACATCAGACTACCTTCCGTAATGACAAGGCTACGATCCATTAGAGTAACAAATATTTCAACAACAGACTACCTTCCATAATGACAACGCTACCATCCATTGGAGTAATGAAAATATCAAAAAGAGACTACCTTCCATAATTACAAGGCTACCATCCATTAGAGTAATGAAAATATTAACAAGAGACTACCTTCCATAATGACAAGGCTACCATCCATAGTAGTAACAAAAAGCTCGCCTACAGACTACCTTCGATAATGACAAGGCTAATATCTATTGGAGTCACAAAAATCTCGACAATAGACTACCTTCCATAATGACAAGGATACCATCAATTGGAATAACAAAATCTCGACAACAGACTACCTTTGATTATGACATGGCTACTATCCATTGGAGTAACGAAAATATCTACAACAAACTACCTTCCAAAATGATAAGGCTACCATCCATTGGAATAACAAAAATATCGACAACAAACTACGTTCTATAATGACAAGGCTACGATCCATTAGAGTAACAAAAATTTCGACAACACACTACCTTCCATAATGACAAAGCTACCATCCATTGGAGTAATGAAAATATCAACAAGAGACTACCTTCCATAATGACAAGGCTACCATGCATTGGAGTAATGAAAATATTAACAACAGATTACCTTCCATAATGAAAAGGCTACCATCAATAGTAGTAACAAAATGCTCGCCAGCAGACTACCTTTGATAATGACAAGGCTACTATCTATTGGAGTGACAAAAATCTCGACAATAGACTACCTTCCATAATGACAAGGCTACCATCAATTGGAGAAACAAAATCTCGACAATAGACTACCTTTGATTATGACATTGGCTACTATCCATTAGAGTAATAAAAATCTCGACAACAAACTACCTTCCAAAATGATAAGGCTACCATCCATTGGAATAACAAAAATATCGACAACAAACTATGTTCCATAATGACAAGGCAATGATCCATTAGAGTAACAAAAATTTCGACAACAAACTACCTTCCATAATGACAAGGCTACCATCCATTGGAGTAATGAAAATATCAACAAGAGACTACCTTCCATAATGACAAGGCTACGATCCATTAGAGTAACCAATATTTCGACAACAGACTATCTTCCATAATGACAAGGCTACCATCCATTGGAGTAATGAAAATATCAACAAGAGACTACCTTCCATAATTACAAGGCTACCATGCATTGGAGTAATGAAAATATTAACAAGAGACTACCGTCCATAATGACAAGGCTACCATCCTTAGTAGTAACAAAATGCTCGCCAACAGACTACCTTCGATAATGACAAGGCTAATATCTATTGGAGTGACAAAAATATCGACAATAGACTACCTTTTATAATGACAAGGCTACCATCAATTGTAGTAACAAAATCTCGACAACAGACTACCTTTGATTATGACATTGGCTACTATCCATTGGAGTAATAAAAATCTCGACAACAAACTACCTTCCAAAATGATAAGGCTACCATCCATTGGAATAACAAAAATATCGACAACAAACTACGTTCTATAATGACAAGACAACGATCCATTAGAGTAACAAAAATTTCGACAACAAACTACCTTCCATAATGACAAGGCTTCCATCCATTGGAGTAATGAAAATATCAACAAGAGACTAGCTTCTATAATGACAAGGCTACTATGCATTGGAGTAATGAAAATATTAACAACAGATTACCTTCCATAATGACAAGACTACCATCCATAGTAGTAACAAAATGCTCTCCAGCAGACTACCTTCGATAATGACAAGACTACTATCTATTGGAGTGACAAAAATCTCGACAATAGACTACCTTCCATAATGACAAGGCTACCATCAATTGGAGTAACAAAATCTCGACAACAGACTACCTTTGATTATGACATGGCTACTATCCATTGGAATAACAAAAATATCGACATTAAACTATGTTCCATAATGACAAGGCTACCATCCATTGGGGTAACAAAAATCTCGAAAACAGACTACCTTCCATAATGACATGGCTACCATCCATTAGAGTAACAAAAATCTCGACATCAGACTACCTTCCATGATGACAAGGCTACGATCCATTAGAGTAACAAATATTTCAACAACAGACTACCTTCCATAATGACAACGCTACCATCCATTGGAGTAATGAAAATATCAAAAAGAGACTACCTTCCATAATTACAAGGCTACCATCCATTGGAGTAATGAAAATATTAACAAGAGACTACCTTCCATAATGACAAGGCTACCATCCATAGTAGTAACAAAAATCTCGCCAACAGACTACCTTCGATAATGACAAGGCTACTATCTATTGGAGTGACAAAAATCTCGACATTAGACTACCTTCCATAATGACAAGGCTACCATCAATTGGAGTAACAAAATCTCGACAACATAATACCTTTGATTATGACATTGGCTACTATCCATTGTAGTAATAAAAATCTCGATAACAAACTACCTTCCAAAATGATAAGGCTACCATCCATTGGAATAACAAAAATATCGACAACAAGCTACGTTCTATAATAATAAGACAACGATCCATTAGAGTAACAAAAATTTCGACAACAGACTACCTTCCATAATGACAAGGCTACCATCCATTGGAGTAATGAAAATATCAACAAGAGACTACCTTCCATAATTACAAGGCTACCATGCATTGGAGTAATGAAAATATTAACAAGAGACTACCGTCCATAATGACAAGGCTACCATCCTTAGTAGTAACAAAACGCTCGCCAACAGACTACCTTCGATAATGACAAGGCTAATATCTATTGGAGTGACAAAAATATCGACAATAGACTACCTTTTATAATGACAAGGCTACCATCAATTGGAGAAACAAAATCTCGACAACAGACTACCTTTGATTATGACATTGGCTACTATCCATTGGAGTAATAAAAATCTCGACAACAAACTACCTTCCAAAATGATAAGGCTACCATCCATTGGAATAACAAAAATATCGACAACAAACTACGTTCTATAATGACAAGACAACGATCCATTAGAGTAACAAAAATTTCGACAACAGACTACCTTCCATAATGACAAGGCTTCCATCCATTGGAGTAATGAAAATATCAACAAGAGACTAGCTTCTATAATGACAAGGCTACTATGCATTGGAGTAATGAAAATATTAACAACAGATTACCTTCCATAATGACAAGACTACCATCCATAGTAGTAACAAAATGCTCTCCAGCAGACTACCTTCGATAATGACAAGACTACTATCTATTGGAGTGACAAAAATCTCGACAATAGACTACCTTTGATTATGACATGGCTACTATCCATTGGAAAAACAAAAATATCGACATTAAACTACGTTCCATAATGACAAGGCTACCATCCATTGGGGTAACAAAAATCTCGACAACAGACTACCTTCCATAATGACATGGCTACCATCCATTAGAGTAACAAAAATCTCGACATCAGACTACCTTCCATAATGACAAGGCTACGATCCATTAGAGTAACAAATATTTCAACAACAGACTACCTTCCATAATGACAACGCTACCATCCATTGGAGTAATGAAAATATCAAAAAGAGACTACCTTCCATAATTACAAGGCTACCATCCATTAGAGTAATGAAAATATTAACAAGAGACTACCTTCCATAATGACAAGGCTACCATCCATAGTAGTAACAAAAAGCTCGCCTACAGACTACCTTCGATAATGACAAGGCTAATATCTATTGGAGTCACAAAAATCTCGACAATAGACTACCTTCCATAATGACAAGGCTACCATCAATTGGAATAACAAAATCTCGACAACAGACTACCTTTGATTATGACATGGCTACTATCCATTGGAGTAACGAAAATATCTACAACAAACTACCTTCCAAAATGATAAGGCTACCATCCATTGGAATAACAAAAATATCGACAACAAACTACGTTCTATAATGACAAGGCTACGATCCATTAGAGTAACAAAAATTTCGACAACAGACTACCTTCCATAATGACAAAGCTACCATCCATTGGAGTAATGAAAATATCAACAAGAGACTACCTTCCATAATGACAAGGCTACCATGCATTGGAGTAATGAAAATATTAACAACAGATTACCTTCCATAATGAAAAGGCTACCATCCATAGTAGTAACAAAATGCTCGCCAGCAGACTACCTTCGATAATGACAAGGCTACTATCTATTGGAGTGACAAAAATCTCGACAATAGTCTACCTTCCATAATGACAAGGCTACCATCAATTGGAGAAACAAAATCTCGACAATAGACTACCTTTGATTATGACATTGGCTACTATCCATTGGAGTAATAAAAATCTCGACAACAAACTACCTTCCAAAATGATAAGGCTACCATCCATTGGAATAACAAAAATATCGACAACAAACTATGTTCCATAATGACAAGGCAATGATCCATTAGAGTAACAAAAATTTCGACAACAAACTACCTTCCATAATGACAAGGCTACCATCCATTGGAGTAATGAAAATATCAACAAGAGACTACCTTCCAAAATGACAAGGCTACGATCCATTAGAGTAACCAATATTTCGACAACAGACTATCTTCCATAATGACAAGGCTACCATCCATTGGAGTAATGAAAATATCAACAAGAGACTACCTTCCATAATTACAAGGCTACCATGCATTGGAGTAATGAAAATATTAACAAGAGACTACCGTCCATAATGACAAGGCTACCATCCTTAGTAGTAACAAAATGCTCGCCAACAGACTACCTTCGATAATGACAAGGCTAATATCTATTGGAGTGACAAAAATATCGACAATAGACTACCTTCCATAATGACAAGGCTACCATCAATTGGAGTAACAAAATCTCGACAACAGACTACCTTTGATTATGACATTGGCTACTATCCATTGGAGTAATAAAAATCTCGACAACAAACTACCTTCCAAAATGATAAGGCTACCATCCATTGGAATAACAAAAATATCGACAACAAACTACGTTCTATAATGACAAGACAACGATCCATTAGAGTAACAAAAATTTCGACAACAGACTACCTTCCATAATGACAAGGCTTCCATCCATTGGAGTAATGAAAATATCAACAAGAGACTACCTTCTATAATGACAAGGCTACTATGCATTGGAGGAATGAAAATATTAACAACAAATTACCTTCCATAATGACAAGACTACCATCCATAGTAGTAACAAAATGCTCTCCAGCAGACTACCTTCGATAATGACAAGACTACTATCTATTGGAGTGACAAAAATCTCGACAATAGACTACCTTCCATAATGACAAGGCTACCATCAATTGGAGTAACAAAATCTCGACAACAGACTACCTTTGATTATGACATGGCTACTATCCATTGGAATAACAAAAATATCGACATTAAACTACGTTCCATAATGACAAGGCTACCATCCATTGGGGTAACAAAAATCTCGACAACAGACTACCTTCCATAATGACATGGCTACCATCCATTAGAGTAACAAAAATCTCGACATCAGACTACCTTCCATAATGACAAGGCTACGATCCATTAGAGTAACAAATATTTCAACAACAGACTACCATCCATAATGAAAACGCTACCATCCATTGGAGTAATGAAAATATCAAAAAGAGACTACCTTCCATAATTACAAGGCTACCATCCATTGGAGTAATGAAAATATTAATAAGAGACTACCTTCCATAATGACAAGGCTACCATCCATAGTAGTAACAAAAATCTCGCCAATAGACTACCTTCGATAATGACAAGGCTACTATCTATTGGAGTGACAAAAATCTCGACAATAGACTACCTTCCATAATGACAAGGCTACCATCGATTGGAGTAACAAAATCTGGACAACATACTACCTTTGATTATGACATTGGCTACTATCCATTGGAGTAATAAAAATCTCGACAACAAACTACCTTCCAAAATGATAAGGCTACCATCCATTGGAATAACAAAAATATCGACAACAAGCTACGTTCTATAATGATAAGATAACGATCCATGAGAGTAACAAAAATTTCGACAACAGACTACCTTCCATAATGACAAGGCTACCATCCATTGGAGTAATGAAAATATCAACAAGAGACTACCTTCCATAATGACAAGGCTACTATGCATTGGAGTAATGAAAATATTAACAACAGATTACCTTCCATAATGACAAGACTACCATCCATAGTAGTAACAAAATGCTCGCCAACA
The DNA here is from genome assembly GCA_948472305.1 of Vicia faba. Lineage (NCBI taxonomy): Eukaryota > Viridiplantae > Streptophyta > Magnoliopsida > Fabales > Fabaceae > Vicia > Vicia faba. The sequence continues at coordinate 765,338,126 of OX451738.1, forward strand.
GACTACCTTCGATAATGACAAGGCTACTATCTATTGGAGTGACAAAAATCTCGACAACAGACTACCTTTGATTATGACATGGCTACTATCCATTGGAATAACAAAAATATCGACATTAAACTACATTCCATAATGATAAGGCTACCATCCATTGGGGTAACAAAAATCTCGACAACAGACTACCTTCCATAATGACATGGCTACCATCCATTAGAGTAACAAAAATCTCGACATCAGACTACCTTCCATAATGGCAAGGCTACAATCCATTAGAGTAACAAATATTTCAACAACAGACTACCTTTTATAATGACAACGCTACCATCCATTGTAGTAATGAAAATATCAAAAAGAGACTACCTTCCATAATTACAAGGCTACCATCCATTGGAGTAATGAAAATATTAACAAGAGACTACCTTCCATAATGACAAGGCTACCATCCTTAGGAGTAACAAAAAGCTCGCCAACAGACTACCTTCGATAATGACAAGGCTAATATCTATTGGAGTGACAAAAATATCGACAATAGACTACCTTCCATAATGACAAGGTTACCATCAATTGGAGTAACAAAATTTCGACAACAGACTACCTTTGATTATGACATTGGCTACTATCCATTGGAGTAATAAAAATCTCGACAACAAACTACCTTCCAAAATGATAAGGCTACCATCCATTGGAATAACAAAAATATCGACAACAAACTACGTTCTATAATGACAAGACAACGATACATTAGAGTAGCAAAAATTTCGACAACAGACTACCTTCCATAATGACAAGGCTACCATCCATTGGAGTAATGAAAATATCATCAAGAGACTACCTTCTATAATGACAAGGCTACTATGCATTGGAGTAATGAAAATATTAACAACAGATTACCTTCCATAATGACAAGACTACCATCCATAGTAGTAACAAAATGCTCGCCAGCAGACTACCTTCGATAATGACAAGACTACTATCTATTGGAGTGACAAAAATCTCGACAATAGACTACCTTCCATAATGACAAGGCTACCATCAATTGGAGTAACAAAATCTCGACAACAGACTACCTTTGATTATGACATGGCTACTATCCATTGGAATAACAAAAATCTCGACAATAAACTACCTTCCAAAATGACAAGGCTACCATCCATTGGGGTAACAAAAATCTCGACAACAGACTACCTTTCATAATGACATGGCTACCATCCATTAGAGTAACAAAAATCTCGACATCAGACTACCTTCCATAATGACAAGGCTACGATCCATTAGAGTAACAAATATTTCAACAACAGACTACCATCCATAATGACAACGCTACCATCCATTGGAGTAATGAAAATATCAAAAAGAGACTACCTTCCATAATTACAAGGCTACCATCCATTGGAGTAATGAAAATATTAATAAGAGACTACCTTCCATAATGACAAGGCTACCATCCATAGTAGTAACAAAAATCTCGCCAACAGACTACCTTCGATAATGACAAGGCTACTATCTATTGGAGTGACAAAAATCTCGACAATAGACTACCTTCCATAATGACAAGGCTACCATCGATTGGAGTAACAAAATCTGGACAACATACTACCTTTGATTATGACATTGGCTACTATCCATTGGAGTAATAAAAATCTCGACAACAAACTACCTTCCAAAATGATAAGGCTACCATCCATTGGAATAACAAAAATATCGACAACAAGCTACGTTCTATAATGATAAGATAACGATCCATGAGAGTAACAAAAATTTCGACAACAGACTACCTTCCATAATGACAAGGCTACCATCCATTGGAGTAATGAAAATATCAACAAGAGACTACCTTCCATAATGACAAGGCTACTATGCATTGGAGTAATGAAAATATTAACAACAGATTACCTTCCATAATGACAAGACTACCATCCATAGTAGTAACAAAATGCTCGCCAACAGACTACCTTCGACAATGACAAGGCTACTATCTATTGGAGTGACAAAAATCTCGACAACAGACTACCTTTGATTATGACATGGCTACTATCCATTGGAATAACAAAAATATCGACATTAAACTACATTCCATAATGATAAGGCTACCATCCATTGGGGTAACAAAAATCTCGACAACAGACTACCTTCCATAATGACATGGCTACCATCCATTAGAGTAACAAATATCTCGACATCAGACTACCTTCCATAATGGCAAGGCTACGATCCATTAGAGTAACAAATATTTCAACAACAGACTACCTTTTATAATGACAACGCTACCATCCATTGTAGTAATGAAAATATCAAAAAGAGACTACCTTCCATAATTACAAGGCTACCATCCATTGGAGTAATGAAAATATTAACAAGAGACTACCTTCCATAATGACAAGGCTACCATCCTTAGTAGTAACAAAAAGCTCGCCAACAGACTACCTTCGATAATGACAAGGCTAATATCTATTGGAGTGACAAAAATATCGACAATAGACTACCTTCCATAATGACAAGGTTACCATCAATTGGAGTAACAAAATTTCGACAACAGACTACCTTTGATTATGACATTGGCTACTATCCATTGGAGTAATAAATATCTCGACAACAAACTACCTTCCAAAATGATAAGGCTACCATCCATTGGAATAACAAAAATATCGACAACAAACTACGTTCTATAATGACAAGACAACGATACATTAGAGTAGCAAAAATTTCGACAACAAACTACCTTCCATAATGACAAGGCTACCATCCATTGGAGTAATGAAAATATCATCAAGAGACTACCTTCCATAATGACAAGGCTACTATGCATTGGAGTAATGAAAATATTAACAACAGATTACCTTCCATAATGACAAGACTACCATCCATAGTAGTAACAAAATGCTCGCCAGCAGACTACATTAGATAATGAGAAGGCTACTATCTATTGGAGTGACAAAAATCTCGACAATAGACTACCTTCCATAATGACAAGGCTACCATCAATTGGAGTAACAAATTCTCGACAACAAACTACCTTTGATTATGACATGGCTACTATCCATTGGAGTAACAAAAATCTCGACAATAAACTACCTTCCAAAATGATAAGGCTACCATTCATTGGAATAACACTAATATCCATTGGAGTAACAAAAATCTCGACAACAGACTACCTTCCATAATGACATGGCTACCATCCATTAGAGTAACAAAAATCTCGACATCAGACTACCTTCCATAATGACAAGGCTACGATCCATTAGAGTAACAAATATTTCAACAACAGACTACCTTCCATGAAGACAACGCTACCATCCATTGGAGTAATGAAAATATCAAAAAGAGACTAACTTCCATAATTACAAGGCTACCATCCATTGGAGTAATGAAAATATTAACAAGAGACTACCTTCCATAATGACAAGGCTACCATCCATAGTAGTAACAAAAAGCTCGCCAATAGACTACCTTCGATAATGACAAGGCTACTATCTATTGGAGTGACAAAAATCTCGACAATAGTCTACCTTCCATAATGACAAGGCTACCATCAATTGGAGTAACAAAATCTCGACAACAGACTACCTTTGATTATGACATGGCTATTATCCATTGGAGTAACTAAAATATCGACAACAAACTACCTTCCAAAATGATAAGGCTACCATCCATTGGAATAACAAAAATATCGACAACAAACTACGTTCTATAATGACAAGGCTACGATCCATTAGAGTAACAAAAATTTCGACAACAGACTACCTTCCATAATGACAAGGCTACCATCCATTGGAGTAATGAAAATATCAACAAGAGACTACCTTCCATAATGACAAGGCTACCATGCATTGGAGTAATGAAAATATTAACAACAAATTACCTTCCATAATGACAAGGCTACCATCCATAGTAGTAACAAAATGCTCGCCAGTAGACTACCTTCGATAATGACAAGGCTACTATCTATTGGAGTGACAAAAATCTCGACAATAGACTACCTTCCATAATGACAACGCTACCATCAATTTGAGTAACAAAATCTCTACAACAGAGTACCTTTGATTATGATATGGCTACTATCCATTGGAATAACAAAAATATCGACAACAAACTACGTTCCATAATGACAAGGCTACCATCCATTGGGGTAACAAAAATCTCGACAACAGACTACCTTCCATAATGACAAGGCTACCATCCATTAGAGTAACAAAAATATCGACAACAGAGTACCTTCCATAATAACACGGCTACGATCCATTAGAGTAACAAAAATTTTGACAACAGACTACCTTCCATAATGACAAGGCTACCATCCATTGGAGTAATGAAAATATCAACAAGAGACTACCTTCCATAATGACAAGGCTACTATGCATTGGAGTAATGAAAATATTAACAACAAATTACCTTCCATAATGACAAGACTACCATCCATAGTAGTAAAAAAATGCTCGCCAGCAGACTACTGTCGATAATGACAAGGCTACTATCTATTGGAGTGATAAAAATCTCGATAATAGACTACCTTCCATAATGACAAGGCTACCATCAACTGGAGTAACAAAATCTCGACAACAGACTACCTTTGATTATGACATGGCTACTATCCATTGGAGTAACAAAAATCTCGACAATAAACTACCTTCCAAAATGATAAGGCTACCATCCATTGGAATAACAAAAATATCGACAACAAACTACGTTCCATAATGACAAGGCTACCATCCATTGGGGTAACAAAAATCTCGACAACAGACTACCTTCCATAATGACAAGGCTACCATCCATTAGAGTAACAAAAATCTCGACATCAGACTACCTTCCATAATGACAAGGCTAAGATCCATTAGAGTAACAAATATTTCAACAACAGACTACCTTCCATAAAGACAAGGCTACCATCCATTGGAGTAATGAAAATATAAACAAGAGAATACCTTCCATAATTACAAGGCTACCATCCATTGCAGTAATGAAGATATTAACAAGACACTACCTTTCAAAATGACAAGGCTACCATCCATAGTAGTAACAAAAAGCTCGCCAACCGACTACCTTCGATAATGACAAGTCTACTATCTATTGGAGTGACAAAAATCTCGACAATAGACTACCTTCCATAATGAAAAGGCTACCATCAATTGGAGTAAAAAAATCTCGACAACAGACTACCTTTGATTATGACATGGCTACTATCCATTGGAGTAACAAAAATATCGACAATAAACTACCTTCCAAAATGATAAGGCTACCATCCATTGGAATAACAAAAATATCGACAACAAACTACGTTCCATAATGATAAGGCTACCATCCATTGGAGTAACAAAAATATCGACAATAGACTACCTTCCATAATGACAAGGCTACCATCCATTGGAGTAATAAAAATCTAGACAACAAACTACCTTCCATTGGAGTAAAAAAAATCTCGACAATAGACTACCTTCCATAATTACAAGGGTACAATCCATTGGGGTAACCAAAATCTCGACAACAGACTACCTTCCATAATGACAAGGCTTCCATCCATTGTAGTAACAAAAATCTCGACAACAGACTACCTTCCATAATGACAAGGCTACCATCCATTAGAGTAACATAAAATCTCGACAACAGACTACCTTCCATAATGACAAGGCTACGATACATTAGAGTAACAAATATTTCGACAACAGACTATCTTCCATAATGACAAGGCTACCATCCATTGGAGTAATGAAAATATCAACAAGAGACTACCTTCCATAATTACAAGGCTACCATCCATTGGAGTAATGAAAATATTAACAAGAGACTACCTTCCATAATGACAAGGCTACCATCCATAGTAGTAACAAAAAGCTCGCCAACAGACTACCTTCGATAATGACAAGGCTACTATCTATTGGAGTGACAAAAATCTCGACAATAGACTACCTTCCATAATGACAAGGCTACCATCGATTGGAGTAACAAAATATGGACAACATACTACCTTTGATTATGACATGGCTACTATCCATTGGAGTAACAAAAATCTCGACACAAACTACCTTCCAAAATGATAAGGCTACCATCCATTGGAATAACAAAAATATCGACAACAAACTACATTCTATAATGACAAGGCTACGATCCATTAGAGTAACAAAAATTTCGACAACAGACTACCTTCCATAATGACAAGGCTACCATCCATTTGAGTAATGAAAATATCAACAAGAGACTACCTTCCATAATGACAAGGCTACGATCCATTAGAGTAACAAATATTTCAACAACAGACTACCTTCCATAATGACAAGGCTACCATCCATTGGAGTAATGAAAATATCAACAACAGACTACCTTCCATAATTACAAGGCTAGCATACATTGGAGTAATGAAAATATTAACAAGAGACTACCTTCCATAATGACAAGGCTACCATCCATATTAGTAACAAAAAGCTCGCCAACCGACTACCTTCGATAATGATAAGGCTACTATCTATTGGAGTGACAAAAATCTCGACAGTAGACTACCTTCCATAATGACAAGGCTATGATCAATTGGAGTAACAAAATCTGGACAACATACTACCTTTGATTATGACATGGCTACTATCCATTGGAGTAACAAAAATCTCGACATAAACTACCTTCCAAAATGATAAGGCTACCAACCATTGGAATAACAAAAATATCGACAACAAACTACATTTTATAATGACAAGGCTACGATCCATTAGAGTAACAAAAATTTCGACAATAGACTACCTTCCATAATGACAAGGCTACCATCCATTGGAGTAATGAAAATATCAAAAAGAGACTACCTTCCATAATTACAAGGCTACCATCCATTGGAGTAATGAAAATATTAACAAGAGACTACCTTCCATAATGACAAGGCTACCATCCATAGTAGTAACAAAAAGCTCGCCAACAGACTACCTTCGATAATGACAAGGCTACTATCTATTGGAGTGACAAAAATCTCGACAATAGTCTACCTTCCATAATGACAATGCTACCATCAATTGGAGTAACAAAATCTCGACAACAGACTACCTTTGATTATGACATGGCTATTATCCATTGGAGTAACTAAAATATCGACAACAAACTACCTTCCAAAATGATAAGGCTACCATCCATTGGAATAACAAAAATATCGACAACAAACTACGTTCTATAATGACAAGGCTACGATCCATTAGAGTAACAAAAATTTCGACAACTGACTACCTTCCATAATGACAAGGCTACCATCCATTGGAGTAATGAAAATATCAACAAGAGACTACCTTCCATAATGACAAGGCTACCATGCATTGGAGTAATGAAAATATTAACAACAAATTACCTTCCATAATGACAAGGCTACCATCCATAGTAGTAACAAAATGCTCGCCAGTAGACTACCTTCGATAATGACAAGGCTACTATCTATTGGAGTGACAAAAATCTCGACAATAGACTACCTTCCATAATGACAACGCTACCATCAATTTGAGTAACAAAATCTCTACAACAGAGTACCTTTGATTATGATATGGCTACTATCCATTGGAATAACAAAAATATCGACAACAAACTACGTTCCATAATGACAAGGCTACCATCCATTGGGGTAACAAAAATCTCGACAACAGACTACCTTCCATAATGACAAGGCTACCATCCATTAGAGTAACAAAAATATCGACAACAGAGTACCTTCCATAATAACACGGCTACGATCCATTAGAGTAACAAAAATTTTGACAACAGACTACCTTCCATAATGACAAGGCTACCATCCATTGGAGTAATGAAAATATCAACAAGAGACTACCTTCCATAATGACAAGGCTACTATGCATTGGAGTAATGAAAATATTAACAACAAATTACCTTCCATAATGACAAGACTACCATCCATAGTAGTAACAAAATGCTCGCCAGCAGACTACCGTCGATAATGACAAGGCTACTATCTATTGGAGTGATAAAAATCTCGATAATAGACTACCTTCCATAATGACAAGGCTACCATCAACTGGAGTAACAAAATATCGACAACAGACTACCTTTGATTATGACATGGCTACTATCCATTGGAGTAACAAAAATCTCGACAATAAACTACCTTCCAAAATGATAAGGCTACCATCCATTGGAATAACAAAAATATCGACAACAAACTACGTTCCATAATGACAAGGCTACCATCCATTGGGGTAACAAAAATCTCGACAACAGACTACCTTCCATAATGACAAGGCTACCATCCATTAGAGTAACAAAAATCTCGACATCAGACTACCTTCCATAATGACAAGGCTACAATCCATTAGAGTAACAAATATTTCAACAACAGACTACCTTCCATAAAGACAAGGCTACCATCCATTGGAGTAATGAAAATATAAACAAGAGAATACCTTCCATAATTACAAGGCTACCATCCATTGCAGTAATGAAGATATTAACAAGACACTACCTTTCAAAATGACAAGGCTACCATCCATAGTAGTAACAAAAAGCTCGCCAACCGACTACCTTCGATAATGACAAGTCTACTATCTATTGGAGTGACAAAAATCTCGACAATAGACTACCTTCCATAATGAAAAGGCTACCATCAATTGGAGTAAAAAAATCTCGACAACAGACTACCTTTGATTATGACATGGCTACTATCCATTGGAGTAACAAAAATATCGACAATAAACTACCTTCCAAAATGATAAGGCTACCATCCATTGGAATAACAAAAATATCGACAACAAACTACGTTCCATAATGATAAGGCTACCATCCATTGGAGTAACAAAAATATCGACAATAGACTACCTTCCATAATGACAAGGCTACCATCCATTGGAGTAATAAAAATCTAGACAACAAACTACCTTCCATTGGAGTAAAAAAAATCTCGACAATAGACTACCTTCCATAATTACAAGGGTACAATCCATTGGGGTAACCAAAATCTCGACAACAGACTACCTTCCATAATGACAAGGCTTCCATCCATTGTAGTAACAAAAATCTCGACAACAGACTACCTTCCATAATGACAAGGCTACCATCCATTAGAGTAATATAAAATCTCGACAACAGACTACCTTCCATAATGACAAGGCTACGATACATTAGAGTAACAAATATTTCGACAACAGACTATCTTCCATAATGACAAGGCTACCATCCATTGGAGTAATGAAAATATCAACAAGAGACTACCTTCCATAATTACAAGGCTACCATCCATTGGAGTAATGAAAATATTAACAAGAGACTACCTTCCATAATGACAAGGCTACCATCCATAGTAGTAACAAAAAGCTCGCCAACAGACTACCTTCGATAATGACAAGGCTACTATCTATTGGAGTGACACAAATCTCGACAATAGACTACCTTCCATAATGACAAGGCTACCATCGATTGGAGTAACAAAATATGGACAACATACTACCTTTGATTATGACATGGCTACTATCCATTGGAGTAACAAAAATCTCGACACAAACTACCTTCCAAAATGATAAGGCTACCATCCATTGGAATAACAAAAATATCGACAACAAACTACATTCTATAATGACAAGGCTACGATCCATTAGAGTAACAAAAATTTCGACAACAGACTACCTTCCATAATGACAAGGCTACCATCCATTTGAGTAATGAAAATATCAACAAGAGACTACCTTCCATAATGACAAGGATACGATCCATTAGAGTAACAAATATTTCAACAACAGACTACCTTCCATAATGACAAGGCTACCATCCATTGGAGTAATGAAAATATCAACAACAGACTACCTTCCATAATTACAAGGCTAGCATACATTGGAGTAATGAAAATATTAACAAGAGACTACCTTCCATAATGACAAGGCTACCATCCATATTAGTAACAAAAAGCTCGCCAACCGACTACCTTCGATAATGATAAGGCTACTATCTATTGGAGTGACAAAAATCTTGACAGTAGACTACCTTCCATAATGACAAGGCTATGATCAATTGGAGTAACAAAATCTGGACAACATACTACCTTTGATTATGACATGGCTACTATCCATTGGAGTAACAAAAATCTCGACATAAACTACCTTCCAAAATGATAAGGCTACCAACCATTGGAATAACAAAAATATCGACAACAAACTACATTCTATAATGACAAGGCTACGATCCATTAGAGTAACAAAAATTTCGACAATAGACTACCTTCCATAATGACAAGGCTACCATCCATTGGAGTAATGAAAATATCAAAAAGAGACTACCTTCCATAATTACAAGGCTACCATCCATTGGAGTAATGAAAATATTAACAAGAGACTACCTTCCATAATGACAAGGCTACCATCCATAGTAGTAACAAAAAGCTCGCCAACAGACTACCTTCGATAATGACAAGGCTACTATCTATTGGAGTGACAAAAATCTCGACAATAGTCTACCTTCCATAATGACAAATCTACCATCAATTGGAGTAACAAAATCTCGACAACAGACTACCTTTGATTATGACATGGCTATTATCCATTGGAGTAACTAAAATATCGACAACAAACTACCTTCCAAAATGATAAGGCTACCATCCATTGAAATAACAAAAATATCGACAACAAACTACGTTCTATAATGACAAGGCTACGATCCATTAGAGTAATAAAAATTTCGACAACTGACTACCTTCCATAATGACAAGGCTACCATCCATTGGAGTAATGAAAATATCAACAAGAGACTACCTTCCATAATGACAAGGCTACCATGCATTGGAGTAATGAAAATATTAACAACAAATTACCTTCCATAATGACAAGGCTACCATCCATAGTAGTAACAAAATGCTCGCATGTAGACTACCTTCGATAATGACAAGGCTACTATCTATTGGAGTGACAAAAATCTCGACAATAGACTACCTTCCATAATGACAACGCTACCATCAATTTGAGTAACAAAATCTCTACAACAGAGTACCTTTGATTATGATATGGCTACTATCCATTGGAATAACAAAAATATCGACAACAAACTACGTTCCATAATGACAAGGTTACCATCCATTGGGGTAACAAAAATCTCGACAACAGACTACCTTCCATAATGACAAGGCTACCATCCATTAGAGTTACAAAAATCTCGACAACAGAGTACCTTCCATAATAACACGGCTACGATCCATTAGAGTAACAAAAATTTAGACAACAGACTACCTTCCATAATGACAAGGCTACCATCCATTGGAGTAATGAAAATATCAACAAGAGACTACCTTCCATAATGACAAGGCTACTATGCATTGGAGTAATGAAAATATTAACAACAAATTACCTTCCATAATGACAAGACTACCATCCATAGTCGTAACAAAATGCTCGCCACCAGACTACCGTCGATAATGACAAGGCTACTATCTATTGGAGTGACAAAAATCTCGATAATAGACTACCTTCCATAATGACAAGGCTACCATCAACTGGAGTAACAAAATCTCGACAACAGACTACCTTTGATTATGACATGGCTACTATCCATTGGAGTAACAAAAATCTCGACAATAAACTACCTTCCAAAATGATAAGGTTACCATCCATTGGAATAACAAAAATATCGACAACAAACTACGTTCCATAATGACAAGGCTACCATCCATTGTGGTAACAAAAATCTCGACAACAGACTACCTTCCATAATGACAAGGCTACCATCCATTAGAGTAACAAAAATCTCGACATCAGACTACCTTCCATAATGACAAGGCTACGATCCATTAGAGTAACAAATATTTCAACAACAGACTACCTTCCATAAAGACAAGGCTACCATCCATTGGAGTAATGAAAATATAAACAAGAGAATACCTTCCATAATTACAAGGCTACCATCCATTGCAGTAATGAAGATATTAACAAGAGACTACCTTTCAAAATGACAAGGCTACCATCCATAGTAGTAACAAAAAGCTCGCCAACCGACTACCTTCGATAATGACAAGTCTACTATCTATTGGAGTGACAAAAATCTCGACAATAGACTACCTTCCATAATGAAAAGGCTACCATCAATTGGAGTAAAAAAATCTCGACAACAGACTACCTTTGATTATGACATGGCTACTATCCATTGGAGTAACAAAAATATCGACAACAAACTACCTTCCAAAATGATAAGGCTACCATCCATTGGAATAACAAAAATATCGACAACAAACTACGTTCCATAATGATAAGGCTACCATCCATTGGAGTAACAAAAATATCGACAATAGACTACCTTCCATAATGACAAGGCTACCATCCATTGGAGTAATAAAAATCTAGACAACAAACTACCTTCCATTAGAGTAAAAAAAATCTCGACAATAGACTACCTTCCATAATTACAAGGGTACAATCCATTGGGGTAACCAAAATCTCGACAACAGACTACCTTCCATAATGACAAGGCTTCCATCCATTGTAGTAACAAAAATCTCGGCAACAGACTACCTTCCATAATGACAAGGCTACCATCCATTAGAGTAACATAAAATCTCGACAACAGACTACCTTCCATAATGACAAGGCTACGATACATTAGAGTAACAAATATTTCGACAACAGACTATCTTCCATAATGACAAGGCTACCATTCATTGGAGTAATGAAAATATCAACAAGAGACTACCTTCCATAATTACAAGGCTACCATCCATTGGAGTAATGAAAATATTAACAAGAGACTACCTTCCATAATGACAAGGCTACCATCCATAGTAGTAACAAAAAGCTCGCCAACAGACTACCTTCGATAATGACAAGGCTATTATCTATTGGAGTGACAAAAATCTCGACAATAGACTACCTTCCATAATGACAAGGCTACCATCGATTGGAGTAACAAAATATGGACAACATACTACCTTTGATTATGACATGGCTACTATCCATTGGAGTAACAAAAATCTCGACACAAACTACCTTCCAAAATGATAAGGCTACCATCCATTGGAATAACAAAAATATCGACAACAAACTACATTCTATAATGACAAGGCTACGATCCATTAGAGTAACAAAAATTTCGACAACAGACTACCTTCCATAATGACAAGGCTACTATGCATTGGAGTAATGAAAATATTAACAACAAATTACCTTCCATAATGACAAGACTACCATCCATAGTCGTAACAAAATGCTCGCCAGTAGACTACCGTCGATAATGACAAGGCTACTATCTATTGGAGTGACAAAAATCTCGATAATAGACTACCTTCCATAATGACAAGGCTACCATCAACTGGAGTAACAAAATCTCGACAACAGACTACCTTTGATTATGACATGGCTACTATCCATTGGAGTAACAAAAATCTCGACAATAAACTACCTTCCAAAATGATAAGGTTACCATCCATTGGAATAACAAAAATATCGACAACAAACTACGTTCCATAATGACAAGGCTACCATCCATTGTGGTAACAAAAATCTCGACAACAGACTACCTTCCATAATGACAAGGCTACCATCCATTAGAGTAACAAAAATCTCGACATCAGACTACCTTCCATAATGACAAGGCTACGATCCATTAGAGTAACAAATATTTCAACAACAGACTACCTTCCATAAAGACAAGGCTACCATCCATTGGAGTAATGAAAATATAAACAAGAGAATACCTTCCATAATTACAAGGCTACCATCCATTGCAGTAATGAAGATATTAACAAGAGACTACCTTTCAAAATGACAAGGCTACCATCCATAGTAGTAACAAAAAGCTCGCCAACCGACTACCTTCGATAATGACAAGTCTACTATCTATTGGAGTGACAAAAATCTCGACAATAGACTACCTTCCATAATGAAAAGGCTACCATCAATTGGAGTAAAAAAATCTCGACAACAGACTACCTTTGATTATGACATGGCTACTATCCATTGGAGTAACAAAAATATCGACAACAAACTACCTTCCAAAATGATAAGGCTACCATCCATTGGAATAACAAAAATATCGACAACAAACTACGTTCCATAATGATAAGGCTACCATCCATTGGAGTAACAAAAATATCGACAATAGACTACCTTCCATAATGACAAGGCTACCATCCATTGGAGTAATAAAAATCTAGACAACAAACTACCTTCCATTAGAGTAAAAAAAATCTCGACAATAGACTACCTTCCATAATTACAAGGGTACAATCCATTGGGGTAACCAAAATCTCGACAACAGACTACCTTCCATAATGACAAGGCTTCCATCCATTGTAGTAACAAAAATCTCGGCAACAGACTACCTTCCATAATGACAAGGCTACCATCCATTAGAGTAACATAAAATCTCGACAACAGACTACCTTCCATAATGACAAGGCTACGATACATTAGAGTAACAAATATTTCGACAACAGACTATCTTCCATAATGACAAGGCTACCATTCATTGGAGTAATGAAAATATCAACAAGAGACTACCTTCCATAATTACAAGGCTACCATCCATTGGAGTAATGAAAATATTAACAAGAGACTACCTTCCATAATGACAAGGCTACCATCCATAGTAGTAACAAAAAGCTCGCCAACAGACTACCTTCGATAATGACAAGGCTATTATCTATTGGAGTGACAAAAATCTCGACAATAGACTACCTTCCATAATGACAAGGCTACCATCGATTGGAGTAACAAAATATGGACAACATACTACCTTTGATTATGACATGGCTACTATCCATTGGAGTAACAAAAATCTCGACACAAACTACCTTCCAAAATGATAAGGCTACCATCCATTGGAATAACAAAAATATCGACAACAAACTACATTCTATAATGACAAGGCTACGATCCATTAGAGTAACAAAAATTTCGACAACAGACTACCTTCCATAATGACAAGGCTACTATGCATTGGAGTAATGAAAATATTAACAACAAATTACCTTCCATAATGACAAGACTACCATCCATAGTCGTAACAAAATGCTCGCCAGTAGACTACCGTCGATAATGACAAGGCTACTATCTATTGGAGTGACAAAAATCTCGATAATAGACTACCTTCCATAATGACAAGGCTACCATCAACTGGAGTAACAAAATCTCGACAACAGACTACCTTTGATTATGACATGGCTACTATCCATTGGAGTAACAAAAATATCGACAACAAACTACCTTCCAAAATGATAAGGCTACCATCCATTGGAATAAAAAAATATCGACAAAAAAACTACGTACCATAATGACAAGGCTACCATCCATTGGAGTAACAAAAATATCAATAATAGACTACCTTCCATAATGATAAGGCTACCATCCATTGGAGTAACAAAAATCTAGACAACAAACTACCTTCCATAATGACAAGGCTACCATCCATTGGAGTAACAAAGATATCGACAACAGACTACCTTCAATAATGACAAGGCTACCATCGATTGGAGTAAAAAAAATCTCGACAATAGACTACCTTCCTTAATTACAAGGCTACAATCCATTGGGGTAACCAAAATCTCGACAACAGACTACCTTCCATAATAACAAGGCTGCCATCCATTGTAGTAACAAAAATCTCGACAACAGACTACCTTCCATAATGACAAGGCTACCATCCATTAGAGTAAAATAAAATCTCGACAACAGACTACCTTCCATAATGAAAAGGCTACGATACATTAGAGTAACAAATATTTCGACAACAGACTATCTTCCATAATGACAAGGCTACCATCCATTGGAGTAATGAAAATATCAACTAGAGACTACCTTCCATAATTACAAGGCTACCATCCATTGGAGTAATGAAAATATTAACAAGAGACTACCTTCCATAATGACAAGGCTACCATCCATAGTAGTAACAAAAAGCTCGCCAACAGACTACCTTCGATAATGACAAGGCTACTATCTATTGGAGTGACAAAAATCTCGTCAATAGACTACCTTCCATAATGACAAGGCTACCATCGATTGGAGTAACAAAATCTGGACAACATACTACCTTTGATTATGACATGGCTACTATCCATTGGAGTAACAAAAATCTCGACACAAACTACCTTCCAAAATGATAAGGCTACCATCCATTGGAATAACAAAAATATCGACAACAAACTACATTCTATAATGACAAGGCTACGATCCATTAGAGTAACAAAAATTTCGACAACAGACTACCTTCCATAATGACAAGGCTACCATCCATTGGAGTAATGAAAATATCAACAAGAGACTACCTTCCATAATGACAAGGCTACGATCCATTAGAGTAACAAATATTTCAATAACAGACTACCTTCCATAATGACAAGGCTACCATCCATTGGAGTAATGAAAATATCAACAAGAGAATACCTTCCATAATTACAAGGCTACCATCCATTGGAGTAATGAAAATATTAACAAGAGACTACCTTCCATAATGACAAGGCTACCATCCATAGTAGTAACAAAAAGCTCGCCAACAGACTACCTTCGATAATGACAAGTCTACTATCTATTGGAGTGACAAAAATCTCGACAAAAGACTACCTTCCATAATGACAAGGCTACCATTAATTGGAGTAAAAAAATCTCGACAACAGACTACCTTTGATTATGACATGGCTACTATCCATTGGAGTAACAAAAATATCGACAACAAACTACCTTCCAAAATGATAAGGCTACCATCCATTGGAATAAAAAAATATCGACAAAAAAACTACGTTCCATAATGACAAGGCTACCATCCATTGGAGTAACAAAAATATCAATAATAGACTACCTTCCATAATGATAAGGCTACCATCCATTGGAGTAACAAAAATCTAGACAACAAAATACCTTCCATAATGACAAGGCTACCATCCATTGGAGTAACAAAGATATCGACAACAGACTACCTTCAATAATGACAAGGCTACCATCGATTGGAGTAAAACAAATCTCGACAATAGACTACCTTCCTTAATTACAAGGCTACAATCCATTGGGGTAACCAAAATCTCGACAACAGACTACCTTCCATAATAACAAGGCTGCCATCCATTGTAGTAACAAAAATCTCGACAACAGACTACCTTCCATAATGACAAGGCTACCATCCATTAGAGTAAAATAAAATCTCGACAACAGACTACCTTCCATAATGAAAAGGCTACGATACATTAGAGTAACAAATATTTCGACAACAGACTATCTTCCATAATGACAAGGCTACCATCCATTGGAGTAATGAAAATATCAACTAGAGACTACCTTCCATAATTACAAGGCTACCATCCATTGGAGTAATGAAAATATTAACAAGAGACTACCTTCCATAATGACAAGGCTACCATCCATAGTAGTAACAAAAAGCTCGCCAACAGACTACCTTCGATAATGACAAGGCTACTATCTATTGGAGTGACAAAAATCTCGTCAATAGACTACCTTCCATAATGACAAGGCTACCATCGATTGGAGTAACAAAATCTGGACAACATACTACCTTTGATTATGACATGGCTACTATCCATTGGAGTAACAAAAATCTCGACACAAACTACCTTCCAAAATGATAAGGCTACCATCCATTGGAATAACAAAAATATCGACAACAAACTACATTCTATAATGACAAGGCTACGATCCATTAGAGTAACAAAAATTTCGACAACAGACTACCTTCCATAATGACAAGGCTACCATCCATTGGAGTAATGAAAATATCAACAAGAGACTACCTTCCATAATGACAAGGCTACGATCCATTAGAGTAACAAATATTTCAATAACAGACTACCTTCCATAATGACAAGGCTACCATCCATTGGAGTAATGAAAATATCAACAAGAGAATACCTTCCATAATTACAAGGCTACCATCCATTGGAGTAATGAAAATATTAACAAGAGACTACCTTCCATAATGACAAGGCTACCATCCATAGTAGTAACAAAAAGCTCGCCAACAGACTACCTTCGATAATGACAAGTCTACTATCTATTGGAGTGACAAAAATCTCGACAAAAGACTACCTTCCATAATGACAAGGCTACCATTAATTGGAGTAAAAAAATCTCGACAACAGACTACCTTTGATTATGACATGGCTACTATCCATTGGAGTAACAAAAATATCGACAACAAACTACCTTCCAAAATGATAAGGCTACCATCCATTGGAATAAAAAAATATCGACAAAAAAACTACGTTCCATAATGACAAGGCTACCATCCATTGGAGTAACAAAAATATCAATAATAGACTACCTTCCATAATGATAAGGCTACCATCCATTGGAGTAACAAAAATCTAGACAACAAAATACCTTCCATAATGACAAGGCTACCATCCATTGGAGTAACAAAGATATCGACAACAGACTACCTTCAATAATGACAAGGCTACCATCGATTGGAGTAAAACAAATCTCGACAATAGACTACCTTCCTTAATTACAAGGCTACAATCCATTGGGGTAACCAAAATCTCGACAACAGACTACCTTCCATAATAACAAGGCTGCCATCCATTGTAGTAACAAAAATCTCGACAACAGACTACCTTCCATAATGACAAGGCTACCATCCATTAGAGTAAAATAAAATCTCGACAACAGACTACCTTCCATAATGAAAAGGCTACGATACATTAGAGTAACAAATATTTCGACAACAGACTATCTTCCATAATGACAAGGCTACCATCCATTGGAGTAATGAAAATATCAACTAGAGACTACCTTCCATAATTACAAGGCTACCATCCATTGGAGTAATGAAAATATTAACAAGAGACTACCTTCCATAATGACAAGGCTACCATCCATAGTAGTAACAAAAAGCTCGCCAACAGACTACCTTCGATAATGACAAGGCTACTATCTATTGGAGTGACAAAAATCTCGTCAATAGACTACCTTCCATAATGACAAGGCTACCATCGATTGGAGTAACAAAATCTGGACAACATACTACCTTTGATTATGACATGGCTACTATCCATTGGAGTAACAAAAATCTCGACACAAACTACCTTCCAAAATGATAAGGCTACCATCCATTGGAATAACAAAAATATCGACAACAAACTACATTCTATAATGACAAGGCTACGATCCATTAGAGTAACAAAAATTTCGACAACAGACTACCTTCCATAATGACAAGGCTACCATCCATTGGAGTAATGAAAATATCAACAAGAGACTACCTTCCATAATGACAAGGCTACGATCCATTAGAGTAACAAATATTTCAACAACAGACTACCTTCCATAATGACAAGGCTACCATCCATTGGAGTAATGAAAATATCAACAAGAGAATACCTTCCATAATTACAAGGCTACCATCCATTGGAGTAATGAAAATATTAACAAGAGACTACCTTCCATAATGACAAGGCTACCATCCATAGTAGTAACAAAAAGCTCGCCAACAGACTACCTTCGATAATGACAAGTCTACTATCTATTGGAGTGACAAAAATCTCGACAAAAGACTACCTTCCATAATGACAAGGCTACCATTAATTGGAGTAAAAAAATCTCGACAACAAACTACCTTTGATTATGACATGGCTACTATCCATTGGAGTAACAAAAATCTAGACAACAAACTACCTTCCATAATGACAAGGCTACCATCCATTGGAGTAACAAAGATATCGACAACAGACTACCTTCAATAATGACAAGGCTACCATCGATTGGAGTAAAAAAAATCTCGACAATAGACTACCTTCCTTAATTACAAGGCTACAATCCATTGGGGTAACCAAAATCTCGACAACAGACTACCTTCCATAATGACAAGGTTGCCATCCATTGTAGTAACAAAAATCTCGACACCAGACTACCTTCCATAATGACAAGGCTACCATCCATTAGAGTAACATAAAATCTCGACAATAAACTACCTTCCATAATGAAAAGGCTATGATACATTAGAGTAACAAATATTTCAACAATAGACTATCTTCCATAATGACAAGGATACCATCCATTTGAGTAATGAAAATATCAACAAGAGACTACCTTCCATAATTACAAGGCTACCATCCATTGGAGTAATGAAAATATTAACAAGAGACTACCTTCCATAATGACAAGGCTACCATCCATTGGACTAATGAAAATATCAACAAGAGACTACCTTCCATAATGACAAGGCCACTATGCATTAGAGTAATGAAAATATTAACAACAAATTACCTTCCATAATGACAAGACTACCATCCATAGTAGTAACAAAATGCTTGCCAGCAGACTACCTTCCATAATGACAAGGCTACCATCAATTGGAGTAACAAAATCTCGACAACAGACTACCTTTGATTATGACATGGCTACTATCCATTGGAGTAACAAAAATCTCGACAATAAACTACCTTCCAAAATGATAAGGCTACCATCCATTGGAATAACAAAAATATCGACAACAAACTACGTTCCATAATGATAAGGCTACCATCCATTGGAGTAACAAAAATATCGACAATAGACTACCTTCCATAATGACAAGGCTACCATCCATTGGAGTAATAAAAATCTAGACAACAAACTACCTTCCATTAGAGTAAAAAAAATCTCGACAATAGACTACCTTCCATAATTACAAGGGTACAATCCATTGGGGTAACCAAAATCTCGACAACAGACTACCTTCCATAATGACAAGGCTTCCATCCATTGTAGTAACAAAAATCTCGGCAACAGACTACCTTCCATAATGACAAGGCTACCATCCATTAGAGTAACATAAAATCTCGACAACAGACTACCTTCCATAATGACAAGGCTACGATACATTAGAGTAACAAATATTTCGACAACAGACTATCTTCCATAATGACAAGGCTAC
Organism: Vicia faba; assembly: GCA_948472305.1. Lineage (NCBI taxonomy): Eukaryota > Viridiplantae > Streptophyta > Magnoliopsida > Fabales > Fabaceae > Vicia > Vicia faba. The sequence goes on from OX451738.1 coordinate 765,358,925, forward strand.
CATTCATTGGAGTAATGAAAATATCAACAAGAGACTACCTTCCATAATTACAAGGCTACCATCCATTGGAGTAATGAAAATATTAACAAGAGACTACCTTCCATAATGACAAGGCTACCATCCATAGTAGTAACAAAAAGCTCGCCAACAGACTACCTTCGATAATGACAAGGCTATTATCTATTGGAGTGACAAAAATCTCGACAATAGACTACCTTCCATAATGACAAGGCTACCATCGATTGGAGTAACAAAATATGGACAACATACTACCTTTGATTATGACATGGCTACTATCCATTGGAGTAACAAAAATCTCGACACAAACTACCTTCCAAAATGATAAGGCTACCATCCATTGGAATAACAAAAATATCGACAACAAACTACATTCTATAATGACAAGGCTACGATCCATTAGAGTAACAAAAATTTCGACAACAGACTACCTTCCATAATGACAAGGCTACTATGCATTGGAGTAATGAAAATATTAACAACAAATTACCTTCCATAATGACAAGACTACCATCCATAGTCGTAACAAAATGCTCTCCAGTAGACTACCGTCGATAATGACAAGGCTACTATCTATTGGAGTGACAAAAATCTCGATAATAGACTACCTTCCATAATGACAAGGCTACCATCAACTGGAGTAACAAAATCTCGACAACAGACTACCTTTGATTATGACATGGCTACTATCCATTGGAGTAACAAAAATATCGACAACAAACTACCTTCCAAAATGATAAGGCTACCATCCATTGGAATAAAAAAATATCGACAAAAAAACTACGTTCCATAATGACAAGGCTACCATCCATTGGAGTAACAAAAATATCAATAATAGACTACCTTCCATAATGATAAGGCTACCATCCATTGGAGTAACAAAAATCTAGACAACAAACTACCTTCCATAATGACAAGGCTACCATCCATTGGAGTAACAAAGATATCGACAACAGACTACCTTCAATAATGACAAGGCTACCATCGATTGGAGTAAAAAAAATCTCGACAATAGACTACCTTCCTTAATTACAAGGCTACAATCCATTGGGGTAACCAAAATCTCGACAACAGACTACCTTCCATAATAACAAGGCTGCCATCCATTGTAGTAACAAAAATCTCGACAACAGACTACCTTCCATAATGACAAGGCTACCATCCATTAGAGTAAAATAAAATCTCGACAACAGACTACCTTCCATAATGAAAAGGCTACGATACATTAGAGTAACAAATATTTCGACAACAGACTATCTTCCATAATGACAAGGCTACCATCCATTGGAGTAATGAAAATATCAACTAGAGACTACCTTCCATAATTACAAGGCTACCATCCATTGGAGTAATGAAAATATTAACAAGAGACTACCTTCCATAATGACAAGGCTACCATCCATAGTAGTAACAAAAAGCTCGCCAACAGACTACCTTCGATAATGACAAGGCTACTATCTATTGGAGTGACAAAAATCTCGTCAATAGACTACCTTCCATAATGACAAGGCTACCATCGATTGGAGTAACAAAATCTGGACAACATACTACCTTTGATTATGACATGGCTACTATCCATTGGAGTAACAAAAATCTCGACACAAACTACCTTCCAAAATGATAAGGCTACCATCCATTGGAATAACAAAAATATCGACAACAAACTACATTCTATAATGACAAGGCTACGATCCATTAGAGTAACAAAAATTTCGACAACAGACTACCTTCCATAATGACAAGGCTACCATCCATTGGAGTAATGAAAATATCAACAAGAGACTACCTTCCATAATGACAAGGCTACGATCCATTAGAGTAACAAATATTTCAACAACAAACTACCTTCCATAATGACAAGGCTACCATCCATTGGAGTAATGAAAATATCAACAAGAGAATACCTTCCATAATTACAAAGCTACCATCCATTGGAGTAATGAAAATATTAACAAGAGACTACCTTCCATAATGACAAGGCTACCATCCATAGTAGTAACAAAAAGCTCGCCAACAGACTACCTTCGTTAATGACAAGTCTACTATCTATTGGAGTGACAAAAATCTCGACAATAGACTACCTTCCATAATGACAAGGCTACCATCAATTGGAGTAAAAATATCTCAACAACAGACTACCTTTGATTATGACATGGCTACTATCCATTGGAGTAACAATAATATCGACAACAAACTACCTTCCAAAATGATAAGGCTACCATCCATTGGAATAACAAAAATATCGACAAAAAAACTACGTTCCATAATGACAAGGCTACCATCCATTGGAGTAACAAAAATATCAACAATAGACTACCTGCCATAATGACAAGGCTACCATCCATTGGAGTAACAAAAATCTAGACAACAAACTACCTTCCATAATGACAAGGCTACCATCCATTGGAGTAACAAAGATATCGACAACAGACTACCTTCAATAATGACAAGGCTACCATCGATTGGAGTAAAAAAAATCTCGACAATAGACTACCTTCCTTAATTACAAGGCTACAATCCATTGGGGTAACCAAAATCTCGACAACAGACTACCTTCCATAATGACAAGGCTGCCATACATTGTAGTAACAAAAATCTCGACAACAAACTACCTTCCATAATGACAAGGCTACCATCCATTAGAGTAAAATAAAATCTCGACAACAGACTACCTTCCATAATGAAAAGGCTACGATACATTAGAGTAACAAATATTTCGACAACAGACTATCTTCCATAATGACAAGGCTACCATCCATTGGAGTAATGAAAATATCAACAAGAGACTACCTTCCATAATTACAAGGCTACCATCCATTGGAGTAATGAAAATATTAACAAGAGACTACCTTCCATAATGACAAGGCTACCATCCATAGTTGTCACAAAAAGCTCGCCAACAGACTACCTTCGATAATGACAAGGCTACTATCTATTCGAGTGACAAAAATCTCGACAATAGACTACCTTCCATAATGACAAGGCTACCATCGATTGGAGTAACAAAATCTGGACAACATACTACCTTTGATTATGACATGGCTACTATCCATTGGAGTAACAAAAATCTCGACACAAACTACCTTCCAAAATGATAAGGCTACCATCCATTGGAATAACAAAAATATCGACAACAAACTACATTCTATAATGACAAGGCTACGATCCATTAGAGTAACAAAAATTTCGACAACAGACTACCTTCCATAATGACAAGGCTACCATCCATTGGAGTAATGAAAATATCAACAAGAGACTACCTTCCATAATGACAAGGCTACGATCCATTAGAGTAACAAATATTTCAACAACACACTACCTTCCATAATGACAAGGCTACCATCCATTGGAGTAATGAAAATATCAACAAGAGAATACCTTCCATAATTACAAAGCTACCATCCATTGGAGTAATGAAAATATTAACAAGAGACTACCTTCCATAATGACAAGGCTACCATCCATAGTAGTAACAAAAAGCTCGCCAACAGACTACCTTCGTTAATGACAAGTCTACTATCTATTGGAGTGACAAAAATCTCGACAATAGACTACCTTCCATAATGACAAGGCTACCATCAATTGGAGTAAAAAAATCTCAACAACAGACTACCTTTGATTATGACATGGCTACTATCCATTGGAGTAACAAAAATATCGACAACAAACTACCTTCCAAAATGATAAGGCTACCATCCATTGGAATAACAAAAATATCGACAAAAAAACTACGTTCCATAATGACAAGGCTACCATCCATTGGAGTAACAAAAATATCAACAATAGACTACCTGCCATAATGACAAGGCTACCATCCATTGGAGTAACAAAAATCTAGACAACAAACTACCTTCCATAATGACAAGGCTACCATCCATTGGAGTAACAAAGATATCGACAACAGACTACCTTCAATAATGACAAGGCTACCATCGATTGGAGTAAAAAAAATCTCGACAATAGACTACCTTCCTTAATTACAAGGCTACAATCCATTGGGGTAACCAAAATCTCGACAACAGACTACCTTCCATAATGACAAGGCTGCCATCCATTGTAGTAACAAAAATCTCGACAACAAACTACCTTCCATAATGACAAGGCTACCATCCATTAGAGTAAAATAAAATCTCGACAACAGACTACCTTCCATAATGAAAAGGCTACGATACATTAGAGTAACAAATATTTCGACAACAGACTATCTTCCATAATGACAAGGCTACCATCCATTGGAGTAATGAAAATATCAACTAGAGACTACCTTCCATAATTACAAGGCTACCATCCATTGGAGTAATGAAAATATTAACAAGAGACTACCTTCCATAATGACAAGGCTACCATCCATAGTTGACACAAAAAGCTCGCCAACAGACTACCTTCGATAATGACAAGGCTACTATCTATTGGAGTGACAAAAATCTCGACAATAGACTACCTTCCATAATGACAAGGCTACCATCGATTGGAGTAACAAAATCTGGACAACATACTACCTTTGATTATGACATGGCTACTATCCATTGGAGTACCAAAAATCTCGACACAAACTACCTTCCAAAATGATAAGGCTACCATCCATTGGAATAACAAAAATATCGACAACAAACTACATTCTATAATGACAAGGCTACGATCCATTAGAGTAACAAAAATTTCGACAACAGACTACCTTCCATAATGACAAGGCTACCATCCATTGGAGTAATGAAAATATCAACAAGAGACTACCTTCCATAATGACAAGGCTACGATCCATTAGAGTAACAAATATTTCAACAACAGACTACCTTCCATAATGACAAGGCTACCATCCATTGGAGTAATGAAAATATCAACAACAGACTACCTTCCATAATTACAAGGCTAGTATACATCGGAGTAATGAAAATATTAACAAGAGACTACCTCCCATAATGACAAGGCTACCATCCATATTAGTAACAAAAAGCTCGCCAACCGACTACCTTCGAGAATGACAAGGCTACTATCTATTGGAGTGACAAAAATCTCGACAATAGACTACCTTCCATAATGACAAGGCTATGATCAATTGGAGTAACAAAATCTGGACAACATACTACCTTTGATTATGACATGGCTACTATCCATTGGAGTAACAAAAATCTCGACACAAACTACCTTCCAAAATGATAAGGCTACCATCCATTGGAATAACAAAAATATCGACAACAAACTACATTCTATAATGACAAGGCTACGATCCATTAGAGTAACTAAAATTTCGACAACAGACTACCTTCCATAATGACAAGGCTACCATCCATTGGAGTAATGAAAATATCACCAAGAGACTACCTTCCATAATGACAAGGCTACCAAGCATTGGAGTAATGAAAATATTAACAACAGATTACCTTCCATAATGACAAGGCTACCATCCATAGTAGTAACAAAATGCTCGCCAGTAGACTACCTTCGATAATGACAAGGCTACTATCTATTGGAGTGACAAAAATCTCGACAATAGACTACCTTCCATAATGACAAGGCTACCATCAATTTGAGTAACAAAATCTCTACAACAGAGTACCTTTGATTATGACATGGCTACTATCCATTTGAGTAACAAAAATCTCGACAACAAACTACCTTCCAAAATGATAAGGCTACCATCCATTGGAATAACAAAAATATCGACAACAAACTACGTTCCATAATGATAAGTCTACCATCCATTGGGGTAACAAAAATCTCGACAACAGACTACCTTCCATAATAACAAGGCTACCATCCATTAGAGTAACAAAAATCTCGACAACAGAGTACCTTCCATAATGACACGCCTACGATCCATTATAGTAACAAAAATTTCGACAACAGACTACCTTCCATAATGACAAGGCTACCATCCATTGGAGTAATGAAAATATCAACAAGAGACTACCTTCCATAATGACAAGGCTACTATGCATTAGAGTAATTAAAATATTAACAACAAATTACCTTCCATAATGACAAGACTACCATCCATAGTAGTAACAAAATGCTTGCCAGCAGACTACCTTCCATAATGACAAGGCTACCATCAATTGGAGTAACAAAATCTCGACAACAGACTACCTTTGATTATGACATGGCTACTATCCATTGGAGTAACAAAAATCTCGACAATAAACTACCTTCCAAAATGATAAGGCTACCATCCATTGGAATAACAAAAATATCGACAACAAACTACGTTCCATAATGACAAGGCTACCATCCATTGGGGTAACAAAAATCTCAACAACAGACTACCTTCCATAATTACAAGGCTACCATCCATTAGAGTAACAAAAATCTCGACATCAGACTACCTTCCATAATGACAAGGCTACGATCCATTAGAGTAACAAATATTTCAACAACAGACTACCTTCCATAATGACAAGGCTACCATCCATTGGAGTAATGAAAATATCAACAAGAGAATACCTTCCATAATTACAAAGCTACCATCCATTGGAGTAATGAAAATATTAACAAGAGACTACCTTCCATAATGACAAGGCTACCATCCATAGTAGTAACAAAAAGCTCGCCAACAGACTACCTTCGTTAATGACAAGTCTACTATCTATTGGAGTGACAAAAATCTCGACAATAGACTACCTTCCATAATGACAAGACTACCATCAATTGGAGTAAAAAAATCTCGACAACAGACTACCTTTGATTATGACATGGCTACTATCCATTGGAGTAACAAAAATATCGACAACAAACTACCTTCCAAAATGATAAGGCTACCATCCATTGGAATAACAAAAATATCGACAAAAAAACTACGTTCCATAATGACAAGGCTACCATCCATTGGAGTAACAAAAATATCAACAATAGACTACCTGCCATAATGACAAGGCTACCATCCATTGGAGTAACAAAAATCTAGACAACAAACTACCTTCCATAATGACAAGGCTACCATCCATTGGAGTAACAAAGATATCGACAACAGACTACCTTCAATAATGACAAGGCTACCATCGATTGGAGTAAAAAAAATCTCGACAATAGACTACCTTCCTTAATTACAAGGCTACAATCCATTGGGGTAACCAAAATCTCGACAACAGACTACCTTCCATAATGACAAGGCTGCCATCCATTGTAGTAACAAAAATCTCGACAACAAACTACCTTCCATAATGACATGGCTACCATCCATTAGAGTAAAATAAAATCTCGACAACAGACTACCTTCCATAATGAAAAGGCTACGATACATTAGAGTAACAAATATTTCGACAACAGACTATCTTCCATAATGACAAGGCTACCATCCATTGGAGTAATGAAAATATCAACTAGAGACTACCTTCCATAATTACAAGGCTACCATCCATTGGAGTAATGAAAATATTAACAAGAGACTACCTTCCATAATTACAAGGCTACCATCCATAGTAGTCACAAAAAGCTCGCCAACAGACTACCTTCGATAATGACAAGGCTACTATCTATTGGAGTGACAAAAATCTCGACAATAGACTACCTTCCATAATGACAAGGCTACCATCGATTGGAGTAACAAAATCTGGACAACATACTACCTTTGATTATGACATGGCTACTATCCATTGGAGTAACAAAAATCTCGACACAAACTACCTTCCAAAATGATAAGGTTACCATCCATTGGAATAACAAAAATATCGACAACAAACTACATTCTATAATGACAAGGCTACAATCCATTAGAGTAACAAAAATTTCGACAATAGACTACCTTCCATAATGACAAGGCTACCATCCATTGGAGTAATGAAAAGATCAACAAGAGACTACCTTCCATAATGACAAGGCTACGATCCATTAGAGTAACAAATATTTCAACAACAGACTACCTTCCATAATGACAAGGCTACCATCCATTGGAGTAATGAAAATATCAACAACTGACTACCTTCCATAATTACAAGGCTAGCATACATTGGAGTAATGAAAATATTAACAAGAGACTACCTTCCATAATGACAAGGCTACCATCCATATTAGTAACAAAAAGCTCGCCAACCGACTGCCTTCGAGAATGACAAGGCTACTATCTATTGGAGTGACAAAAATCTCGACAATAGACTACCTTCCATAATGACAAGGCTATGATCAATTAGAGTAACAAAATCTGGACAACATACTACCTTTGATTATGACATGGCTACTATCCATTGGAGTAACAAAAATCTCGACACAAACTACCTTCCAAAATGATAAGGCTACCATCCATTGGAATAACATAAATATCGACAACAAACTACATTCTATAATGACAAGGCTACGATCCATTAGAGTAACTAAAATTTCGACAACGGACTACCTTCGATAATGACAAGGCTACCATCCATTGGAGTAATGAAAATATCACCAAGAGACTACCTTCCATAATGACAAGGCTACCAAGCATTGGAGTAATGAAAATATTAACAACAGATTACCTTCCATAATGACAAGGCTACCATCCATAGTAGTAACAAAATGCTCGCCAGTAGACTACCTTCGATAATGACAAGGCTACTATCTATTGGAGTGACAAAAATCTCGACAATAGACTACCTTCCATAATGACAAGGCTACCATCAATTTGAGTAACAAAATCTCTACAACAGAGTACCTTTGATTATGACATGGCTACTATCCATTGGAGTAACAAAAATCTCGACAACAAACTACCTTCCAAAATGATAAGGCTACCATCCATTGGAATAACAAAAATATCGACAACAAACTACGTTGCATAATGATAAGTCTACCATCCATTGGGGTAACAAAAATCTCAAAAACATACTACCTTCCATAATAACAAGGCTACCATCCATTAGAGTAACAAAAATCTCGACAACAGAGTACCTTCCATAATGACACGGCTACGATCCATTATAGTAACAAAAATTTCGACAACAGACTACCTTCCATAATGACAAGGCTACCATCCATTGGAGTAATGAAAATATCAACAAGAGACTACCTTCCATAATGACAAGGCTACTATGCATTAGAGTAATTAAAATATTAACAACAAATTACCTTCCATAATGACAAGACTACCATCCATAGTAGTAACAAAATGCTTGCCAGCAGACTACGTTCCATAATGACAAGGCTACCATCAATTGGAGTAACAAAATCTCGACAATAGACTACCTTTGATTATGACATGGCTACTATCCATTGGAGTAACAAAAATCTCGACAATAAACTACCTTCCAAAATGATAAGGCTACCATCCATTGGAATAACAAAAATATCGACAACAAACTACGTTCCATAATGACAAGGCTACCATCCATTGGGGTATCAAAAATCTCAACAACAGACTACCTTCCATAATTACAAGGCTACCATCCATTAGAGTAACAAAAATCTCGACATCAGACTACCTTCCATAATGACAAGGCTACGATCCATTAGAGTAACAAATATTTCAACAACAGACTACCTTCCATAATGACAAGGCTACCATCCATTGGAGTAATGAAAATATCAACAAGAGAATACCTTCCATAATTACAAAGCTACCATCCATTGGAGTAATGAAAATATTAACAAGAGACTACCTTCAATAATGACAAGGCTACCATCCATAGTAGTAACAAAAAGCTCGCCAACAGACTACCTTCGTTAATGACAAGTCTACTATTTATTGGAGTGACAAAAATCTCGACAATAGACTACCTTCCATAATGACAAGACTACCATCAATTGGAGTAAAAAAATCTCGACAACAGACTACCTTTGATTATGACATGGCTACTATCCATTGGAGTAACAAAAATATCGACAACAAACTACCTTCCAAAATGATAAGGCTACCATCCATTGGAATAACAAAAATATCGACAACAAACTACGTTGCATAATGATAAGTCTACCATCCATTGGGGTAACAAAAATCTCAAAAACATACTACCTTCCATAATAACAAGGCTACCATCCATTAGAGTAACAAAAATCTCGACAACAGAGTACCTTCCATAATGACACGGCTACGATCCATTATAGTAACAAAAATTTCGACAACAGACTACCTTCCATAATGACAAGGCTACCATCCATTGGAGTAATGAAAATATCAACAAGAGACTACCTTCCATAATGACAAGGCTACTATGCATTAGAGTAATTAAAATATTAACAACAAATTACCTTCCATAATGACAAGACTACCATCCATAGTAGTAACAAAATGCTTGCCAGCAGACTACGTTCCATAATGACAAGGCTACCATCAATTGGAGTAACAAAATCTCGACAATAGACTACCTTTGATTATGACATGGCTACTATCCATTGGAGTAACAAAAATCTCGACAATAAACTACCTTCCAAAATGATAAGGCTACCATCCATTGGAATAACAAAAATATCGACAACAAACTACGTTCCATAATGACAAGGCTACCATCCATTGGGGTATCAAAAATCTCAACAACAGACTACCTTCCATAATTACAAGGCTACCATCCATTAGAGTAACAAAAATCTCGACATCAGACTACCTTCCATAATGACAAGGCTACGATCCATTAGAGTAACAAATATTTCAACAACAGACTACCTTCCATAATGACAAGGCTACCATCCATTGGAGTAATGAAAATATCAACAAGAGAATACCTTCCATAATTACAAAGCTACCATCCATTGGAGTAATGAAAATATTAACAAGAGACTACCTTCAATAATGACAAGGCTACCATCCATAGTAGTAACAAAAAGCTCGCCAACAGACTACCTTCGTTAATGACAAGTCTACTATTTATTGGAGTGACAAAAATCTCGACAATAGACTACCTTCCATAATGACAAGACTACCATCAATTGGAGTAAAAAAATCTCGACAACAGACTACCTTTGATTATGACATGGCTACTATCCATTGGAGTAACAAAAATATCGACAACAAACTACCTTCCAAAATGATAAGGCTACCATCCATTGGAATAACAAAAATATCGACAACAAACTACGTTGCATAATGATAAGTCTACCATCCATTGGGGTAACAAAAATCTCAAAAACATACTACCTTCCATAATAACAAGGCTACCATCCATTAGAGTAACAAAAATCTCGACAACAGAGTACCTTCCATAATGACACGGCTACGATCCATTATAGTAACAAAAATTTCGACAACAGACTACCTTCCATAATGACAAGGCTACCATCCATTGGAGTAATGAAAATATCAACAAGAGACTACCTTCCATAATGACAAGGCTACTATGCATTAGAGTAATTAAAATATTAACAACAAATTACCTTCCATAATGACAAGACTACCATCCATAGTAGTAACAAAATGCTTGCCAGCAGACTACGTTCCATAATGACAAGGCTACCATCAATTGGAGTAACAAAATCTCGACAATAGACTACCTTTGATTATGACATGGCTACTATCCATTGGAGTAACAAAAATCTCGACAATAAACTACCTTCCAAAATGATAAGGCTACCATCCATTGGAATAACAAAAATATCGACAACAAACTACGTTCCATAATGACAAGGCTACCATCCATTGGGGTATCAAAAATCTCAACAACAGACTACCTTCCATAATTACAAGGCTACCATCCATTAGAGTAACAAAAATCTCGACATCAGACTACCTTCCATAATGACAAGGCTACGATCCATTAGAGTAACAAATATTTCAACAACAGACTACCTTCCATAATGACAAGGCTACCATCCATTGGAGTAATGAAAATATCAACAAGAGAATACCTTCCATAATTACAAAGCTACCATCCATTGGAGTAATGAAAATATTAACAAGAGACTACCTTCCATAATGACAAGGCTACCATCCATAGTAGTAACAAAAAGCTCGCCAACAGACTACCTTCGTTAATGACAAGTCTACTATTTATTGGAGTGACAAAAATCTCGACAATAGACTACCTTCCATAATGACAAGACTACCATCAATTGGAGTAAAAAAATCTCGACAACAGACTACCTTTGATTATGACATGGCTACTATCCATTGGAGTAACAAAAATATCGACAACAAACTACCTTCCAAAATGATAAGGCTACCATCCATTGGAATAACAAAAATATCGACAAAAAAACTTCGTTCCATAATGACAAGGCTACCATCCATTGGAGTAACAAAAATATCAACAATAGACTACCTGCCATAATGACAAGGCTACCATCCATTGGAGTAACAAAAATCTAGACAACAAACTACCTTCCATAATGACAAGGCTACCATCCATTGGAGTAACAAAGATATCGACAACAGACTACCTTCAATAATGACAAGGCTACCATCGATTGGAGTAAAAAAAATCTCGACAATAGACTACCTTCCTTAATTACAAGGCTACAATCCATTGGGGTAACCAAAATCTCGACAACAGACTACCTTCCATAATGACAAGGCTGCCATCCATTGTAGTAACAAAAATCTCGACAACAAACTACCTTCCATAATGACATGGCTACCATCCATTAGAGTAAAATAAAATCTCGACAACAGACTACCTTCCATAATGAAAAGGCTACGATACTTTAGAGTAACAAATATTTCGACAACAGACTATCTTCCATAATGACAAGGCTACCATCCATTGGAGTAATGAAAATATCAACTAGAGACTAACTTCCATAATTACAAGGCTACCATCCATTGGAGTAATGAAAATATTAACAAGAGACTACCTTCCATAATGACAAGGCTACCATCCATAGTAGTCACAAAAAGCTCGCCAACAGACTACCTTCGATAATGACAAGGCTACTATCTATTGGAGTGACAAAAATCTCGACAATAGACTACCTTCCATAATGACAAGGCTACCATCGATTGGAGTAACAAAATCTGGACAACATACTACCTTTGATTATGACATGGCTACTATCCATTGGAGTAACAAAAATCTCGACACAAACTACCTTCCAAAATGATAAGGCTACCATCCATTGGAATAACATAAATATCGACAACAAACTACATTCTATAATGACAAGGCTACGATCCATTAGAGTAACAAAAATTTCGACAACAGACTACCTTCCATAATGACAAGGCTACCATCCATTGGAGTAATGAAAAGATCAACAAGAGACTACCTTCCATAATGACAAGGCTCCGATCCATTAGAGTAACAAATATTTCAACAACAGACTACCTTCCATAATGACAAGGCTACCATCCATTGGAGTAATGAAAATATCAACAACAGACTACCTTCCATAATTACAAGGCTAGCATACATTGGAGTAATGAAAATATTAACAAGAGACTACCTTCCATAATGACAAGGCTACCATCCATATTAGTAACAAAAAGCTCGCCAACCGACTACCTTCGAGAATGACAAGGCTACTATCTATTGGAGTGACAAAAATCTCGACAATAGACTACCTTCCATAATGACAAGGCTATGATCAATTGGAGTAACAAAATCTGGACAACATACTACCTTTGATTATGACATGGCTACTATCCATTGGAGTAACAAAAATCTCGACACAAACTACGTTCCAAAATGATAAGGCTACCATCCATTGGAATAACAAAAATATCGACAACAAACTACATTCTATAATGACAAGGCTACGATCCATTAGAGTAACTAAAATTTCGACAACAGACTACCTTCCATAATGACAAGGCTACCATCCATTGGAGTAATGAAAATATCACCAAGAGACTACCTTCCATAATGACAAGGCTACCAAGCATTGGAGTAATGAAAATATTAACAAAAGATTACCTTCCATAATGACAAGGCTACCATCCATAGTAGTAACAAAATGCTCGCCAGTAGACTACCTTCGATAACGACAAGGCTACTATCTATTGGAGTGACAAAAATCTCGACAATAGACTACCTTCCATAATGACAAGGCTACCATCAATTTGAGTAACAAAATCTCTACAACAGAGTACCTTTGATTATGACATGGCTACTATCCATTGGAGTAACAAAAATCTCGACAACAAACTACCTTCCAAAATGATAAGGCTACCATCCATTGGAATAACAAAAATATCGACAACAAACTACGTTCCATAATGATAAGTCTACCATCCATTGGGGTAACAAAAATCTCGACAACAGACTACCTTCCATAATAACAAGGCTACCATCCATTAGAGTAACAAAAATCTCGACAACAGAGTACCTTCCATAATGACACGGCTATGATCCATTATAGTAACAAAAATTTCAACAACAGACTACCTTCCATAATGACAAGGCTACCATCCATTGGAGTAATGAAAATATCAACAAGAGACTACCTTCCATAATGACAAGGCTACTATGCATTAGAGTAATTAAAATATTAATAACAAATTACCTTCCATAATGACAAGACTACCATCCATAGTAGTAACAAAATGCTTGCCAGCAGACTACCTTCCATAATGACAAGGCTACCATCAATTGGAGTAACAAAATCTCGACAACAGACTACCTTTGATTATGACATGGCTACTATCCATTGGAGTAACAAAAATCTCGACAATAAACTACCTTCCAAAATGATAAGGCTACCATCCATTGGAATAACAAAAATATCGACAACAAACTACGTTCCATAATGACAAGGCTACCATCCATTGGGGTAACAAAAATCTCAACAACAGACTACCTTCCATAATTACAAGGCTACCATCCATTAGAGTAACAAAAATCTCGACATCAGACTACCTTCCATAATGACAAGGCTACGATCCATTAGAGTAACAAATATTTCAACAACAGACTACCTTCCATAATGACAAGGCTACCATCCATTGGAGTAATGAAAATATCAACAAGAGAATACCTTCCATAATTACAAAGCTACCATCCATTGGAGTAATGAAAATATTAACAAGAGACTACCTTCCATAATGACAAGGCTACCATCCATAGTAGTAACAAAAAGCTCGCCAACAGACTACCTTCGATAATGACAAGGCTACTATCTATTGGAGTGACAAAAATCTCGACATTAGACTACATTCCATAATGACAAGGCTACCATCAATTGGAGTAACAAAATCTCGACAACAGTCTACCTTTGATTATGACATGGCTACTATCCATTGGAGTAACAAAAATCTCGACAACAAACTACCTTCCAAAATTATAAGGCTACCATCCATTTGAATAATAAAAGTATCGACAACAAACTACGTTATATAATGACAAGGCTACGATCCATTAGAGTAACAAAAATTTTGACAATAGACTACCTTCCATAATGACAAGGCTACCATCCATTGGAGTAATGAAAATATCAACAAGAGACTACCTTCAATAATGACAAGGCTACCATGCATTGGAGTAATGAAAATATTAACAACAGATTACCTTCCATAATGACAAGGCTACCATCCATAGTAGTAACAAAATGCTCGCCAGCAGACTACCTTCGATAATGACAAGGCTACTATCCATTGGAGTGACAAAAATCTCGACAATATACTACCTTCCATAATGACAAGGCTACCATCAATTGGAGTAACAAAATCTCGACAACAGACTACCTTTGATTATGACATGGCTACTATCCGTTGGAGTAACAAAAATCTCAACAACAAACTACCTTCCAAAATGATAAGGCTACCATCCATTGGAATAACAAAAATATCGACAACAAACTACGTTCCATAATGACAAGGCTACCATCCATTGGGGTAACAAAAATCTCGACAACAGACTACCTTCCATAATGAGAAGGCTACCATCCATTAGAGTAACAAAAATCTCGACAACAGACTACCTTCCATAATGACACGGCTACGATCCATTAGAGTAACAAATATTTCGACAATAGACTATCTTCCATAATGACAAGGCTACCATCCATTGGAGTAATGAAAATATCAACGAGAGACTACCTTCCATATTTACAAGGCTACCATTCATTAGAGTAATGAAAATATTAACAAGAGACTACCTTCCATAATGACAAGGCTACCATCCATAGTAGTAACAAAAAGCTCACCAACAGACTACCTTCGATAATAACAAGGCTACTATCTATTGGAGTGACAAAAATCTCGACAATAGACTACCTTCTATAATGACAAGGCTACCATCAATTGGAGTAATAAAATATCGACAACAGACTACCTTTGATTATGACATGGCTACTATCCATTGGAGTAACAAAAATCTCGACAAGAAACTACCTTCCGAAATGATAAGGCTACCATCCATTGGAATAACAAAAATATCGACAACAAACTACGTTCTATAATGACAAGGCTACGATCCATTAGAGTAACAAAAATTTCGACAACATACTACCTTGCATAATTACAAGGCTACCATCCATTGGAGTAATGAAAATATCAACAAGAGACTACCTTCCATAATGACAAGGCTACCATGCATTGGAGTAATGAAAATATTTACAACAAATTACCTTCCATAATGACAAGGATACCATCCATAGTAGTAACAAAATGCTCGCCAGCAGACTACCTTCGATAATGACAAGGCTACTATCTATTGGAGGGACAAAAATCTCGACAATAGACTACCTTCCATAATGACAAGGCTACCATCAATTGGAGTAACAAAATCTCGACAACAGACTACCTTTGATTATGACATGGCTACTATCCATTGGAGTAACAAAAATCTTGACAACAAACTACCTTCCAAAATGATAAGGCTACCATCCATTGGAATACCAAAAATATCGACAACAAACTACGTTCCATAATGACAAGGCTACCATCCATTGGGGTAACAAAAATCTCGACAACAGACTACCTTCAATAATGAGAAGGCTACCATCCATTAGAGTAACAAAAATCTCGACAACAGACTACCTTCCATAATGACAAGGCTACGATCCATTAGAGTAAAAAATATTTCAACAACAGACTACCTTCCATAATGACAAGGCTACCATCCATTGGAGTAATGAAATTACCAACAAGAGACTACCTTCCATAATTACAAGGCTACCACCCATTGGAGTAATGAAAATATTAACAAGAGACTACCTTCCATAATGACAAGGCTACCATCCATAGTAGTAACAAAAAGCTCGCCAACAGACTACCTTCGATAATGACAAGGCTACTATCTATTGGAGTGACAAAAATCTCGACATTAGACTACATTCCATAATGACAAGGCTACCATCAATTGGAGTAACAAAATCTCGACAACAGTCTACCTTTGATTATGACATGGCTACTATCCATTGGAGTAACAAAAATCTCGACAACAAACTACCTTCCAAAATTATAAGGCTACCATCCATTGGAATAACAAAAGTATCGACAACAAACTACGTTATATAATGACAAGGCTACGATCCATTAGAGTAACAAAAATTTTGACAACAGACTACCTTCCATAATGACAAGGCTACCATCCATTGGAGTAATGAAAATATCAACAAGAGACTACCTTCAATAATGACAAGGCTACCATGCATTGGAGTAATGAAAATATTAACAACAGATTACCTTCCATAATGACAAGGCTACCATCCATAGTAGTAACAAAATGCTCGCCAGCAGACTACGTTCGATAATGACAAGGCTACTATCCATTGGGTTGACAAAAATCTCGACAATAGACTACCTTCCATAATGACAAGGCTACCATCAATTGGAGTAACAAAATCTCGACAACAGACTACCTTTGATTATGACATGGCTACTATCCATTGGAGTAACAAAAATCTCGACAACAAACTACCTTCCAAAATGATAAGGCTACCATCCATTGGAATAACAAAAATATCGACAACAAACTACGTTCCATAATGACAAGGCTACCATCCATTGGGGTAACAAAAATCTCGACAACAGACTACCTTCCATTATTACAAGGCTACCATCCATTAGAGTAACAAAAATCTCGACAATAGACTACCTTCCATAATGACACGGCTACGATCCATTAGAGTAACAAATATTTCGACAACAGACTATCTTCCATAATGACAAGGCTACCATCCATTGGAGTAATAAAAATATCAACGAGAGACTACCTTCCATATTTACAAGGCTACCATTCATTGGAGTAATGAAAATATTAACAAGAGACTACCTTCCATAATGACAAGGCTACGATCCATAGTAGTAACAAAAAGCTCGCCAACAGACTACCTTTGATAATGACAAGGCTACTATTTATTGGAGTGACAAAAATCTTGACAATAGACTACCTTCCATAATGACAAGGCTACCATCAATTGGAGTAACAAAATATCGACAACAGACTACATTTGATTATGACATGGCTACTATCCATTGGAGTAACAAAAATCTCGACAAGAAACTACCTTCCGAAATGATAAGGCTACCATCCATTGGAATAACAAAAATATCGACAACAAACTACGTTCTATAATGACAAGGCTGAAGGAAAATTGCGATCAAAACGCAGCGGAATATAAAATTTTCCTTTAGAGATCCTTACGAATGAGCATGGTCAGTGATAGAAAGTTTTACCTCTTGTGGCGATTCAGACCTTTGATGTCGTGATCACGAGCGTTGATGAAGAACAACGCCTCTACTCAGTCCACACGAACAGATTGCTTCCGGTCACAGTGCTAGCTGATCACGAACGGAAACCTTGAGTGAGAGAGAGAGTCAAAAACGAAAATGCATCAAGTGAAAAAACTTCATCACAAGGGATCTATTTATAGAATCACTCGTGTGGGCTACAAGCTAAAAGCCCAATTAAGGCTATAAGCTAAAAGCCCAATTAAGCTTATGGACATCATACCTTATGATGTACCATATATCACTCATCCACGTGGTACCTTACCACTTTCCGTATTACACTTAAGTGCACCGTACCTTACGGTGTTCCTTATTTATTCTATCTCTCATCAACCTGTCCTTATATGTGTGACCCTGTAGGTTTTCGCGACGTTGGCAATTATATTAAATTACACATTTAATATAATAAACAGTGAGCGGTATCTAGCAACACTTCACTGTTACCCAAGTCACGAAAATGTCATGTGATCTGACCAAACCTTTTCCGTGATAATATTTGTGTTGTACAATTACCCTTTTGCCCTCATGTCTATATTGAACACAAGGCATACACTGTGTCACCCTTGTCCAGTTCAATATTGGGCCCTTAGACATTTATCCTGTTATGCAGGATGAGCAAATTCCATCTAGGTCACTCATGTCCCTTAGCATGCTTTGTGAAGTACCCATCAACCATCTTTATAGTCATCCAGTTACGGATGACGTTTGATCAGCAATAAAGTACTTGACTCTACATCTAGGGTCCATAGTGGTTTCAGGTCGAAGGGTGGTATACACCATTATCATCATGAGAATAACTTATGACACTTTGCATAACATTCTATGTAGTATTCTCATAACGGGTCAATCCAGTATAAATATTACTCCTAATATTCATACCTATGTCAAGACTTGATAACTCCTTATCTATGATCCATGAGATGTGATCATCAATCTATCTTCATAATAATCTTAATGCTTTAATGTTATCCCACTTCACATTAAAGCTTGACTACGGATACTTTAAGAATAGTTTCTTATGTTTAATAGGATCTCATGATTAAGTCACACTTAACATTTCATTAAACCAATAAACCATTCTAGGGACTTTATTATTTTGGAAAACATAATAAAGAAATGCCTTTTATTATTAATAAATAATTCGATACAAGTACCAAAAGTATTGGCCTCTAGGGCTTACACCAACAAAGGCTACGATCCATTAGAGTAACAAAATTTTTGACAACAGACTACCTTGCATAATGACAAGGCTACCATCCATTGGAGTAATGAAAATATCAACAAGAGACTACCTTCCATAATGACAAGGCTACAATGCATTGGAGTAATGAAAATATTAACAACAAATTACCTTCCATAATGACAAGGATACCATCCATAGTAGTAACAAAATGCTCGCCAACAGACTACCTTCGATAATGACAAGGCTACTATCTATTGGAGTGACAAAAATCCTGACAATAGACTACCTTCCATAATGACAAGGCTACCATCAATTGGAGTAACAAAATCTCGACAACAGACCACCTTTGATTATGACAGGGCTACTATCCAATAGAGTAACAAAAATCTCGACAACAAACTACCTTCCAAAATGATAAGTCTACCATCCATTGGAATAACAAAAATATCGACAACAAACTACGTTCCATAATGACAAGGCTACCATCCATTGGGGTAACAAAAATCTCGACAACAGACTACCTTCCATAATGAGAAGGCTACCATCCATTAGAGTAACAAAAATCTCGACAACAGACTACCTTCCATAATGACAAGGCTACGATCCATTAGAGTAAAAAATATTTCGACAACAGACTACCTTCAATAATGACAAGGCTACAATCCTTTGGAGTAATGAAAATATAACCAAGAGACTACCTTCCTTAATGACAAGGCTACCATCCATAGTAGTAACAAAAAGCTCGCCAACAGACTACCTTCGATAATGACAAGGCTAATATCTATTGGAGTGACAAAAATCTCGACAATAGACTACCTTCCATAATGACAAGGCTACCATCAATTGGAGTAACAAAATCTCGACAACAGACTACCTTTGATTATGACATGGCTACTATCCATTGGAGTAACAAAAATCTCGACAACAAACTACCTTCCAAAATGATAAGGCTACCATCCATTGGAATAACAAAAATATCGACAACAAACTACGTTATATAATGACAAGGCTACGATCCATTAGAGTAACAAAAATTTCGACAACAAACTACCTTCCATAATGACAAGGCTACCATCCATTGGAGTAATGAAAATATCAACAAGAGACTACCTTACATAATAACAAGGCTACCATGCATTGGAGTAATGAAAATATTAACAACAAATTACCTTCCATAATGACAAGGCTACCATCCATAGTAGTAACAAAATGCTCGCCAGCAGACTACCTTCGATAATGACAAGGCTTCTATCTATTGGAGTGACAAAAATCTCGACAATAGACTACCTTCCATAATGACAAGGCTACCATCAATTGGAGTAACAAAATCTCGACAATAGACTACCTTTGATTATGACATGGCTACTATCCATTGGAGTAACAAAAATCTCGACAACAAACTACCTTCCAAAATGATAAGGCTACCATCCATTGGAATAACAAAAATATCGACAACAAACTACGTTCCATAATGACAAGGCTACCATCCATTGGGGTAACAAAAATCTCGACAACAGACTACCTTCCATAATGACATGGCTACCATCCATTAGAGTAACAAAAATCTCGACAACAGACTACCTTCCATAATGACACGGCTACGATCCATTAGAGTAACAAATATTTCGACAACAGACTATCTTCCATAATGACAAGGCTACCATCCATTGGAGTAATGAAAATATCAACGAGAGACTACCTTCCATAATGACAAGGCTACCATCCATAGTAGTAACAAAAAGCTCGCCAACATACTACCTTCCATAATGACAAGGCAACTATCTATTGGAGTGACAAAAATCTCGACAATAGACTACCTTCCATAATGACAAGGCTACCGTCAATTAGAGTAACAAAATATCGACAACAGACTACCTTTGATTATGACATGGATACTATCCATTGGAGTAACAAAAATCTCGACAAGAAACTACCTTCCGAAATGATAAGGCTACCATCCATTGGAATAACAAAAATATCGACAACAAACTACATTCTATAATGACAAGGCTACGATCCATTAGAGTAACAAAAATTTCGACAACAGACTACCTTGCATAATGACAAGGCTACCATCCATTGGAGTAATGAAAATATCAACAAGAGACTACCTTCCATAATGACAAGGCTACCATGCATTGGAGTAATTAAAATATTAACAACAAATTACCTTCCATAATGACAAGGCTACCATCCATAGTAGTAACAAAATGCTCGCAAGCAGACTACCTTCGATAATGACAAGGCTATTATCTATTGGAGTGACAAAAATCTTGACAATAGACTACCTTCTATAATGTCAAGGCTACCATCAATTGGAGTAACATAATTTCGACAACAAACTACCTTTGATTATGACATGGCTACTATCCATTGGAGTAACAAAAATCTCGACAACAAACTACCTTCCAAAATGATAAGGCTACCATCCATTGGAATAACAAAAATATCGACAACAAACTACGTTCCATAATGATAAGGTTACCATCCATTGGGGTAACAAAAATCTCGACAACAGACTACCTTCCATAATGACAAGGCTACCATCCATTAGAGTAACAAAAATCTCGACAACAGACTACCTTCCATAATGACACGGCTACGATCCATTAGAGTAACAAATATTTTGACAACAAACTATGTTCCATAATGACAAGGCTACCATCCATTGGAGTAATGAAAATATCACCAAGAGACTACCTTCCATAATTACAAGGCTACCATCCATTGGAGTAATGAAAATATTAACAAGAGACTACCTTCCATAATGACAAGGCTACCATCCATAGTAGTAACAAAAAGCTCGCCAACAGACTACCTTCGATAATGACAAGGCTACTAACTATTGGAGTGACAAAAATCTCGACAATAGACTACCTTCGATAATGACAAGGTTACCATCAATTGGAGTAACAAAATCTCGACAACAGACTACCTTTGATTATGACATGGCTACTATCCATTGGAGTAACAAAAATATCGACAACAAACTACCTTCCAAAATGATAAGGCTACCATGCATTGGAATAACAAAAATATCGACAACAAACTACGTTCCATAATGACAAGGCTACCATCCATTGGAGTAACAAAAATATCGACAATAGACTACCTTCCATAATGACAAGGCTACCATCCATTGGAGTAACAAAAATCTAGACAACAAACTACCTTCCATAATGACAAGGCTACCATGCATTGGAGTAACAAAGATATCGACAAAAGACTACCTTCAATAATGACAAGGCTACCATCCATTGGAGTAAAAAAAATCTCGACAACAGACTACCTTCCATAATTACAAGGCTACAATACATTGGGGTAACCAAAATCTCGACAACAGACTACCTTCCATAATGACAAGGCTTCCATCCATTAGAGTAACAAAAATCTCGACAACAAACTACCTTCCATAATGACACGGCTACGATCCATTAGAGTAACAAATATTTTGACAACAGACTATCTTCCATAATGACAAGGCTACCATCCATTGGAGTAATGAAAATATCAACGAGAGACTACCTTCCATATTTACAAGGCTACCATTCATTGGAGTAATGAAAATATTAACAAGAGACTACCTTCCATAATGACAAGGCTACCATCCATAGTAGTAACAAAAAGCTCGCCAACAGACTACCTTCGATAATGACAAGGCTACTATCTATTGGAGTAACAAAAATCTCGACAATAGACTACCTTCCATAATGACAAGGCTACCATCAATTGGAGTAACAAAATATCGACAACAGACTACCTTTGATTATGACATGGCTACTATCCATTGGAGTAACAAAAATCTCGGTAATAAACTACCTTCAGAAATAATAAGGCTACCATCCATTGGAATAACAAAAATATCGACAACAAACTACGTTCTATAATGACATGGCTACGATCCATTAGAGTAACAAAAATTTCGACAACAAACTACCTTTCATAATGACAAGGCTACCATCCATTGTAGTAATGAAAATATCAACAAGAGACTACCTTACATAATGACAAGGTTACCATGCATTGGATTAATGAAAACATTAACAACAAATTACCTTCCATAATGACAAGGATACCATCCATAGTAGTAACAAAATGCTCGCCAGCAGACTACCTTCGATAATGACAAGGCTACTATCTATTGGAGTGACAAAAATCTCGACAATAGACTACCTTCCATAATGACAAGGCTACCATCAATTGGAGTAACAAAATCTCGACAACAGACTACCTTTGATTATGACATGGCTACTATCCGTTGGAGTAACAAAAATCTCGACAACAAACTACCTTCCAAAATGATAAGGCTACCATCCATTGGAATAACAAAAATATCGACAACAAACTACGTTCCATAATGACAAGGCTACCATCCATTGGGGTAACAAAAATCTCGACAATAGACTACCTTCCATAATGTGAAGGCTACCATCCATTAGAGTAACAAAAATCTCGACAACAGACTACCTTCCATAATGACACGGCTACGATCCATTAGAGTAACAAATATTTCGACAATAGACTATCTTCCATAATGACAAGGCTACCATCCATTGGAGTAATGAAAATATCAACGAGAGACTACCTTCCATATTTACAAGGCTACCATTCATTTGAGTAATGAAAATATTAACAAGAGACTACCTTCCATAATGACAAGGCTACCATCCATAGTAGTAACAAAAAGCTCGCCAATAGACTACCTTCGATAATGACAAGGCTACTATCTATTGGAGTGACAAAAATCTCGACAATAGACTACCTTCTATAATGACAAGGCTACCATCAATTGGAGTAATAAAATATCGACAACAGACTACCTTTGATTATGACATGGCTACTATCCATTGGAGTAACAAAAATCTCGACAAGAAACTACCTTCTGAAATGATAAGGCTACCATCCATTGGAATAACAAAAATATCGACAACAAACTACGTTCTATAATGACAAGGCTACGATCCATTAGAGTAACAAAAATTTCGACAACAGACTACCTTGCATAATGACAAGGCTACCATCCATTGGAGTAATGAAAATATCAACAAGAGACTACCTTCCATATTTACAAGGCTACCATTCATTGGAGTAATGAAAATATTAACAAGAGACTACCTTCCATAATGACAAGGCTACCATCCATAGTAGTAACAAAAAGCTCGCCAACAGACTACCTTCGATAATGACAAGGCTACTATCTATTGGAGTAACAAAAATCTCGACAATAGACTACCTTCCATAATGACAAGGCTACCATCAATTGGAGTAACAAAATATCGACAACAGACTACCTTTGATTATGACATGGCTACTATCCATTGGAGTAACAAAAATCTCGACAATAAACTACCTTCAGAAATAATAAGGCTACCATCCATTGGAATAACAAAAATATCGACAACAAACTACGTTCTATAATGACAAGGCTACGATCCATAAGAGTAAAAAAAATTTCGACAACAGACTACCTTTCATAATGACAAGGCTACCATCCATTGTAGTAATGAAAATATCAACAAGAGACTACCTTCCATAATGACAAGGCTACCATGCATTGGAGTAATGAAAACATTAACAACAAATTACCTTCCATAATGACAAGGATACCATCCATAGTAGTAACAAAATGCTCGCCAGCAGACTACCTTCGATAATGACAAGGCTACTATCTATTGGAGTGACAAAAATCTCGACAATAGACTACCTTCCATAATGACAAGGCTACCATCAATTGGAGTAACAAAATCTCGACAACAGACTACCTTTGATTATGACATGGCTACTATCCGTTGGAGTAACAAAAATCTCGACAACAAACTACCTTCCAAAATGATAAGGCTACCATCCATTGGAATAACAAAAATATCGACAACAAACTACGTTCCATAATGACAAGGCTACCATCCATTGGGGTAACAAAAATCTCGACAACAGACTACCTTCCATAATGTGAAGGCTACCATACATTAGAGTAACAAAAATATCGACAACAGACTACCTTCCATAATGACACGGCTACGATCCATTAGAGTAACAAATATTTCGACAATAGACTATCTTCCATAATGACAAGGCTACCATCCATTGGAGTAATGAAAATATCAACGAGAGACTACCTTCCATATTTACAAGGCTACCATTCATTGGAGTAATGAAAATATTAACAAGAGACTACCTTCCATAATGACAAGGCTACCATCCATAGTAGTAACAAAAAGCTCGCCAATAGACTACCTTCGATAATGACAAGGCTACTATCTATTGGAGTGACAAAAATCTCGACAATAGACTACCTTCTATAATGACAAGGCTACCATCAATTGGAGTAATAAAATATCGACAACAGACTACCTTTGATTATGACATGGCTACTATCCATTGGAGTAACAAAAATCTCGACAAGAAACTACCTTCTGAAATGATAAGGCTACCATCCATTGGAATAACAAAAATATCGACAACAAACTACGTTCTATAATGACAAGGCTACTATCCATTAGAGTAACAAAAATTTCGACAACAGACTACCTTGCATAATGACAAGGCTACCATCCATTGGAGTAATGAAAATATCAACAAGAGACTACCTTCCATAATGACAAGGCTACCATGCATTGGAGTAATGAAAATATTAACAAAAAATTACCTTCCATAATGACAAGGACACCATCCATAGTAGTAACAAAATGCTCGCCAGCAGACTACCTTCGATAATGACAAGGCTACTATCTATTCGAGGGACAAAAATCTCGACAATAGACTACCTTCCATAATGACAAGGCTACCATCAATTGGAGTAACAAAATCTCGACAACAGACTACCTTTGATTATGACATGGCTACTATCCATTGGAGTAACAAAAATCTTGACAACAAACTACCTTCCAAAATGATAAGGCTACCATCCATTGGAATACCAAAAATATCGACAACAAACTACATTCCATAATGACAAGGCTACCATCCATTGGGGTAACAAAAATCTCGACAACAGACTACCTTCAATAATGAGAAGGCTACCATCCATTAGAGTAACAAAAATCTCAACAACAGACTACCTTCCATAATGACAAGGCTACGATCCATTAGAGTAAAAAATATTTCGACAACAGACTACCTTCCATAATGACAAGGCTACCATCCATTGGAGTAATGAAATTACCAACAAGAGACTACCTTCCATAATTACAAGGCTACCAACCATTGGAGTAATGAAAATATTAACAAGAGACTACCTTCCATAATGACAAGGCTACCATCCATAGTAGTAACAAAAAGCTCGCCAACAGACTACCTTCGATAATGACAAGGCTACTATCTATTGGAGTGACAAAAATCTCGACAATAGACTACCTTCCATAATGACAAGGCTACCATCAATTGGAGTAACAAAATCTCGACAACAGTCTACCTTTGATTATGACATGGCTACTATCCATTGGAGTAACAAAAATCTCGACAACAAACTACCTTCCAAAATTATAAGGCTACCATCCATTGGAATAACAAAAATATCGACAACAAACTACGTTCCATAATGACAAGGCTACCATCCATTGGGGTAACAAAAATCTCGACAACAGACTACCTTCCATAATGTGAAGGCTACCATACATTAGAGTAACAAAAATATCGACAACAGACTACCTTCCATAATGACACGGCTACGATCCATTAGAGTAACAAATATTTCGACAATAGACTATCTTCCATAATGACAAGGCTACCATCCGTTGGAGTAATGAAAATATCAACGAGAGACTACCTTCCATATTTACAAGGCTACCATTCATTGGAGTAATGAAAATATTAACAAGAGACTACCTTCCATAATGACAAGGCTACCATCCATAGTAGTAACAAAAAGCTCGCCAATAGACTACCTTCGATAATGACAAGGCTACTATCTATTGGAGTGACAAAAATCTCGACAATAGACTACCTTCTATAATGACAAGGCTACCATCAATTGGAGTAATAAAATATCGATAACAGACTACCTTTGATTATGACATGGCTACTATCCATTGGAGTAACAAAAATCTCGACAAGAAACTACCTTCTGAAATGATAAGGCTACCATCCATTGGAATAACAAAAATATCGACAACAAACTACGTTCTATAATGACAAGGCTACTATCCATTAGAGTAACAAAAATTTCGACAACAGACTACCTTCCATAATGACAAGGCTACCATCCATTGGAGTAATGAAAATATCAACAAGAGACTACCTTCCATAATGATAAGGCTACCATGCATTGGAGTAATGAAAATATTAACAAAAAATTACCTTCCATAATGACAAGGACACCATCCATAGTAGTAACAAAATGCTCGCCAGCAGACTACCTTCGATAATGACAAGGCTACTATCTATTCGAGGGACAAAAATCTCGACAATAGACTACCTTCCATAATGACAAGGCTACCATCAATTGGAGTAACAAAATCTCGACAACAGACTACCTTTGATTATGACATGGCTACTATCCATTGGAGTAACAAAAATCTTGACAACAAACTACCTTCCAAAATGATAAGGCTACCATCCATTGGAATACCAAAAATATCGACAACAAACTACATTCCATAATGACAAGGCTACCATCCATTGGGGTAACAAAAATCTCGACAACAGACTACCTTCAATAATGAGAAGGCTACCATCCATTAGAGTAACAAAAATCTCAACAACAGACTACCTTCCATAATGACAAGGCTACGATCCATTAGAGTAAAAAATATTTCGACAACAGACTACCTTCCATAATGACAAGGCTACCATCCATTGGAGTAATGAAATTACCAACAAGAGACTACCTTCCATAATTACAAGGCTACCAACCATTGGAGTAATGAAAATATTAACAAGAGACTACCTTCCATAATGACAAGGCTACCATCCATAGTAGTAACAAAAAGCTCGCCAACAGACTACCTTCGATAATGACAAGGCTACTATCTATTGGAGTGACAAAAATCTCGACATTAGACTACATTCCATAATGACAAGGCTACCATCAATTGGAGTAACAAAATCTCGACAACAGTCTACCTTTGATTATGACATGGCTACTATCCATTGGAGTAACAAAAATCTCGACAACAAACTACCTTCCAAAATTATAAGGCTACCATCCATTGGAATAACAAAAGTATCGACAACAAACTACGTTATATAATGACAAGGCTACGATCCATTAGAGTAACAAAAATTTTGACAACAGACTACCTTCCATAATGACAAGGCTACCATCCATTGGAGTAATGAAAATATCAACAAGAGACTACCTTCAATAATGACAAGGCTACCATGGATTGGAGTAATGAAAATATTAACAACAGACTACCTTCCATAATGACAAGGCTACCATCCATAGTAGTAACAAAATGCTCGCCAGCAGACTACCTTCGATAATGACAAGGCTACTATCCATTGGAGTGACAAAAATCTCGACAATAGACTACCTTCCATAATGACAAGGCTACCATCAATTGGAGTAACAAAATCTCGACAACAGACTACCTTTGACTATGACATGGCTACTATCCATTGGAGTAACAAAAATCTCGACAACAAACTACCTTCCAAAATGATAAGGCTACCATCCATTGGAATAACAAAAATATCGACAACAAACTACGTTCCATAATGACAAGGCTACCATCCATTGGGGTAACAAAAATCTCGACAACAGACTACCTTCCATAATGACAAGGCTACCATCCATTAGAGTAACAAAAATCTCGACAATAGACTACCTTCCATAATGACAAGGCTTCCATCCATTAGAGTAACAAATATTTCGACAACAGACTATCTTCCATAATGACAAGGCTACCATCCATTGGAGTAATAAAAATATCAACGAGAGACTACCTTCCATATTTACAAGGCTACCATTCATTGGAGTAATGAAAATATTAACAAGAGACTACCTTCCATAATGACAAGGCTACCATCCATAGTAGTAACAAAAAGCTCGCCAACAGACTACCTTCGATAATGACAAGGCTACTATTTATTGGAGTGACAAAAATCTTGACAATAGACTACCTTCCATAATGACAAGGCTACCATCAAATGGAGTAACAAAATATCGACAACAAACTACATTTGATTATGACATGGCTACTATCCATTGGAGTAACAAAAATCTCGACAAGAAACTACCTTCCGAAATGATAAGGCTACCATCCATTGGAATAACAAAAATACCGACAACAAACTACGTTCTATAATGACAAGGCTACGATCCATTAGAGTAACAAAATTTTTGACAACAGACTACCTTGCATAATGACAAGGCTACCATCCATTGGAGTAATGAAAATATCAACAAGAGACAACCTTCCATAATGACAAGGCTACCATGCATTGGAGTAATGAAAATATTAACAACAAATTACCTTCCATAATGACAAGGATACCATCCATAGTAGTAACAAAATGCTCGCCAACAGACTACCTTCGATAATGACAAGGCTACTATCTATTGGAGTGACAAAAATCACGACAACAGACTACCTTCCATAATGACAAAGCTACCATCAATTGGAGTAACAAAATCTCGACAACAGACCACCTTTGATTATGACATGGCTACTATCCATTGGAGTAACAAAAATCTCGACAACAAACTACGTTCCATAATGACAAGGCTACCATCCATTGGGGTAACAAAAATCTCGACAACAGACTACCTTCCATAATGAGAAGGCTACCATCCATTAGAGTAACAAAAATCTCGACAACAGACTACCTTCCATAATGACAAGGCTACGATCCATTAGAGTAAAAAATATTTCGACAACAGACTACCTTCAATAATGACAAGGCTACAATCATTTGGAGTAATGAAAATATAACCAAGAGACTACCTTCCTTAATTACAAGGCTACCAACCATTGGAGTAATGAAAATATTAACAAGAGACTACCTTCCATAATGACAAGGCTACCATCCATAGTAGTAACAAAAAGCTCGCCAACAGACTACCTTCGATAATGACAAGGATAATATCTATTGGAGTGACAAAAATCTCGACAATAGACTACCTTCCATAATGACAAGGCTACCATCAATTGGAGTAACAAAATCTCGACAACCGACTACCTTTGATTATGACATGGCTACTATCCATTGGAGTAACAAAAATCTCGACAACAAACTACCTTCCAAAATGATAAGGCTACCATCCATTGGAATAACAAAAATATCGATAAAAAACTACGTTATATAATGACAAGGCTACGATCCATTAGAGTAACAAAAATTTCGACAACAAACTACCTTCCATAATGACAAGGCTACCATCCATTGGAGTAATGAAAATATCAACAAGAGACTACCTTCCATAATAACAAGGCTACCATGCATTGGAGTAATGAAAATATTAACAACAAATTACCTTCCATAATGACAAGGCTACCATCCATAGTAGTAACAAAATGCTCGCCAGCAGACTACCTTCGATAATGACAAGGCTACTATCTATTGGAGTGACAAAAATCTCGACAATAGACTACCTTCCATAATGACAAGGCTACCATCAATTGGAGTAACAAAATCTCGACAACAGACTACCTTTGATTATGACATGGCTACTATCCATTGGAGTAACAAAAATCTCGACAACAAACTACCTTCCAAAATGATAAGGCTACCATCCATTGGAATAACAAAAATATCGACAACAAACTACGTTCCATAATGACAAGGCTACCATCCATTGGGGTAACAAAAATCTCGACAACAAACTACCTTCCATAATGATAAGGATACCATCCATTAGAGTAACAAAAATCTCGACAATAGACTACCTTCCATAATGACACGGCTACGATCCATTAGAGTAACAAATATTTCGACGACAGACTATCTTCCATAATGACAAGGCTACCATCCATTGGAGTAATAAAAATATCAACGAGAGACTACCTTCCATATTTACAAGGATACCATTCATTGGAGTAATGAAAATATTAACAAGAGACTACCTTCCATAATGACAAGGCTACCATCCATAGTAGTACAAAAAAGCTCGCCAACAGACTACCTTCGATAATGACAAGGCTACTATTTATTGGACTGACAAAAATCTTGACAATAGACTACCTTCCATAATGACAAGGCTACCATCAATTGGAGTAACAAAATATCAACAACAGACTACATTTGATTATGACATGGCTACTATCCATTGGAGTAACAAAAATCTCGACAAGAAACTACCTTCGGAAATGATAAGGCTACCATCCATTGGAATAACAAAAATATCGACAACAAACTACGTTCTATAATGACAAGGTTACGATCCATTAGAGTAACAAAAATTTTGACAACAGACTACCTTGCATAATGACAAGGCTACCATCCATTGGAGTAATGAAAATATCAACAAGAGACTACCTTCCATAATGACAAGGCTACCATGCATTGGAGTAATGAAAATATTAACAACAAATTACCTTCCATATTGACAAGGATACCATCCATAGTAGTAACAAAATGCTCGCCAACAGACTACCTTCGATAATGACAAGTCTACTATCTATTGGAGTGACAAAAATCCCGACAATAGACTACCTTCCATAATGACAAGGCTACCATCAATTGGAGTAACAAAATCTCGACAACAGACCACCTTTGATTATGACATGGCTACTATCCATTGGAGTAACAAAAATCTCGACAACAAACTACCTTCCAAAATGATAAGTCTACCATCCATTGGAATAACAAAAATATCGACAACAAACTACGTTCCATAATGACAAGGCTACCATCCATTGGGGTAACAAAAATCTCGACAACAGACTACCTTCCATAATGAGAAGGCTACCATCCATTAGAGTAACAAAAATGTCGACAACAGACTACCTTCCATAATGACACGGCTACGATCCATTAGAGTAACAAATATTTCGACAACAGACTATCTTCCATAATGACAAGGCTACCATCCATTGGAGTAATGAAAATATCAACGAGAGACTACCTTCCATAATGACAAGGCTACCATCCATAGTAGTAACAAAAAGCTCGCCAACATACTTCCTTCCATAATGACAAGGCTACTATCTATTGGAGTGACAAAAATCTCGACAATAGACTACCTTCCATAATGATAAGGATACCATCAATTAGAGTAACAAAATATCGACAACAGACTACCTTTGGTTATGACATGGCTACTATCCATTGGAGTAACAAAAATCTCGACAAGAAACTACCTTCCGAAATGATAAGGCTACCATCCATTGGAATAACAAAAATATCGACAACAAACTACGTTCTATAATGACAAGGCTACGATCCATTAGAGTAACAAAAATTTCGACAACAGACTACCTTGCATAATGACAAGGCTACCATCCATTGGAGTAATGAAAATATCAACAAGAGACTACCTTCCATAATGAAAAGGCTACCATGCATTGGAGTAATGAAAATATTAACAACAAATTACCTTCCATAATGACAAGGATACCATCCATAATAGTAACAAAATGCTCGCCAGCAGACTACCTTCGATAATGACAAGGCTACTATCTATTGGAGTGACAAAAATCCCGACAATAGACTACCTTCCATAATGACAAGGCTACCATCAATTGGAGTAACAAAATATCGACAACAGACCACCTTTGATTATGACATGGCTACTATCCATTGGAGTAACAAAAATCTCGACAACAAACTACCTTCCAAAATGATAAGGCTACCATCCATTGGAATAACAAAAATATCGACAACAAACTACGTTCCATAATGACAAGGCTAGCATCCATTGGTGTAACAAAAATCTCGACAACAGACTACCTTCCATAATGAGAAGGCTACCATCCATTAGAGTAACGAAAATCTCGACAACAGACTACCTTCCATAATGACAAGGCTACGATCCATTAGAGTAAAAAATATTTCGACAACATACTACCTTCAATAATGACAAGGCTACCATCCTTTGGAGTAATGAAAATACAACCAAGAGACTACCTTCCATAATCACAAGGCTACCATCCATAGTAGTAACAAAAAGCTCGCCAACAGACTACCTTCGATAATGACAAGGCTACTATCTATTGGAGTGACAAAAATCTCGACCATAGACTACCTTCCATAATGACAAGGCTACCATCAATTCGAGTAACAAAATCTCGACAACAAACTACCTTTGATTATGACATGGCTACTATCCATTGGAGTAACAAAAATCTCGACAACAAACTACCTTCCAAAATGATAAGGCTACCATCCATTGGAATAACAAAAATCTCGACAACAGACTACCTTCCATAATGATAAGGCTACGATCCATTAGAGTAAAAAATATTTCGACAACAGACTACCTTCCATAATGACAAGGCTACCATCCATTGGAGTAATGAAAATACCAACAAGAGACTACCTTCCATAATTACAAGGCTACCAACCATTGGGATAATGAAATTATTAACAAGAGACTACCTTCCATAATGACAAGGCTACCATCCATAGTAATAACAAAATGCTATAATGACTAGGCTACCATCCAATGGAATAACAAAAATATGGACAACATACTACCTTCCATAATTACCAGGCTACCATCAATTGTAGTAACCAAAATCTCGACAACATAATACCTTCCATAATGACTAGTATACCATCCATTCGAGTAACAAAGATATCGACAACAGACTACCTTCCATAATGACAAGGCTACCATCCATTGGAGTGACAAAAATCTCGACAATAGACTACCTTCCATAATGACAAGGCTACCATCCATTGGAGTCACAAAAATCTCGAAAACAGAATACCTTCCATAATGACAAGGCTAAAATCCATCGGAGTAACAAAAATCTCGACAACATACTACCTTCCATAATGACAAGGCTACCGTCCATTGTAGTAATAAAAATCTCTACAACAAACTACCTTCCATAATGACAATGCTACCATCAATTGGAGTAATAAAAATCTCGACAATAGGCTACATTCCATAATGACAAGGCTACCATCCATTGTAGTAACAAAAATCTCGACAACATACTACTTTCCATAATGACAAGGCTACCATCCATTGGAGTAACCAAAATCTCAGCAACAGACAACTTCTATAATGAGAAGGCTACCATCTATTGGAATAACAAAAATCTCGAGAACAGACTATCTTCCATAATGACAAGGCTACCATCCAATGGAATAACAAAAATATCGACAACATACTACCTTCCATAATGACAAGGCTACCATCAATTGTAGTAACCAAAATCTCGACAACAGACTACCTTCCATAATGACAAGGCTACCATCAATTGGAGTAACAAAAATCTCGACAAGAGACTACCTTTCATAATGACAAGGCTACCATCCATTGTAGTAACAAAAATCTCGACAACAGACAACCTTCCATAATGACAAGGCTACCATCCATTGGAGTAACCAAAATCTCGACAACAAACAACTTCCATAATGACAAGGCTACCATCTATTGGAATAACAAAAATCTCGACAACAGACTACCTTCCATAATGACAAGGCTACCATCCTATGGAATAAAAAAAATATCGATAACATACTACCTTCCATAATGACAAGGCTACCATCAATTGTAGTAACCAAAATCTCGCCAACAGACTACCTTCCATAATGACAAGGCTACCGTCCATTGTAGTAACAAAAATATCGACAACAGACTACCTTCCATAATGACAATGCTACCATCAATTGGAGTAACAAAAATATCGAGAATAGACTACCTTCCATAATGAAAAGCCTACCATGCATTGGAGTAACAAAAATCTCGACAACATAATACCTTCCATAATGACTAGTATACCATCCATTAGAGTAACAAAGATATCGACAATAAACTACCTTCCATAATTACAAGGCTACCATCCATTGGAGTAACCAAAATCTCGACAACAAACAACTTCTATAATGACAAGGCTACCATCTATTGGAATAACAAAAATCTCGACAACAAACTACCTTCCATAATGACAAGGCTACCATCCTATGGAATAACAAAAATATCGATAACATACTACCTTCCATAATGACAAGGCTACCATCAATTGTAGTAACCAAAATCTTGCCAACAGACTACCTTCCATAATGACAAGGCTACCGTCCATTGTAGTAACAAAAATATCGACAACAGACTACCTTCCATAATGACAATGCTACCATCAATTGGAGTAACAAAAATATTGAGAATAGACTACCTTCCATAATGAAAAGCCTACCATGCATTGGAGTAACAAAAATCTCGACAACATAATACCTTCCATAATGACTAGTATACCATCCATTAGAGTAACAAAGATATCGACAACAGACTACCTTCCATAATGACAAGGCTACCATCCATTGGAGTGACAAAAATCTCGACAACAGACTACCTTCCATAATGACAAGGCTACCATCCATTGGAGTCACAAAAATCTCGAAAACAGAATACCTTCCATAATGACAAGGCTAAAATCCATTGGAGTAACAAAAATCTCGACAACATACTACCTTCCATAATGACAAGGCTACCATTCATGGGAATAAAAAAAATCTCGACAACAGACTGCCTTCCATAATGACAAGGCAACCATCCATTGGAGTAACAAAAATCTCGAAAACAGACTACCTTCCATAATGACAAGGCTACCATCAATTGGAGTAATAAAAATCTCGACAATAGGCTACCTTCCATAATGACAAGGCTACCATCCAATGGAATAACA
The DNA here is from genome assembly GCA_948472305.1 of Vicia faba. NCBI lineage: Eukaryota > Viridiplantae > Streptophyta > Magnoliopsida > Fabales > Fabaceae > Vicia > Vicia faba. The sequence goes on from OX451738.1 coordinate 765,395,364, forward strand.
AAAATATCGACAACATACTACCTTCCATAATGACAAGGCTACCGTCCATTGTAGTAACCAAAATCTCGACAACAGACAACTTCTATAATGAGAAGGCTACCATCTATTGGAATAACAAAAATCTCGAGAACAAACTATCTTCCATATTGACAAGGCTACCATCCATTGGAGTACAAAAATCTCGAAAACAAACTACCTTCCATAATGACAAGGCTACTATCCAATGGAATAACAAAAATATCGACAACATACTACCTTCCATAATGACAAGGCTACCATCCATTGTAGTAACCAAAATCTCGACAACAGACTACCTTCCAAAATGACAAGGCTACCCTCCATTGTAGTAACAAAAATCTCGACAACAAACTACCTTCCATAATGACAATGCTACCATCAAATGGAGTAATAAAAATATCGACAATAGGCTACCTTCTATAATGACAAGGCTACCATCCATTGTAGTAACAAAAATCTCGACAACAGACTACCTTCCTTAATGACAAGGCTACCATCTATAGGAATAAAAAAAATCTCGAGAACAGACTGCCTTTCATAATGACAAGGCTACCATATAATGGAATAACAAAAATATCGACAACATACTACCTTCCATAATGACCAGGCTACCATCAATTGTAGTAACCAAAATCTCGACAACAGACTACCTTCCATAATGACAAGTTTATCGTCCATTGTAGTAACAAAAATCTCTACAACAAACTACCTTCCATAATGACAATGCTACCATCAATTGGAGTAATAAAAATCTCGACAATAGGCTACATTCCATAATGAAAAGGCTACCATCCATTGGAGTAACAAAAATCTCGAAAACAGACTACCTTCCCTAATGACAAGGGTACTATCCAATGGAATAACAAAAATATCGACAACATACTACCTTCCATAATGACAAGGCTACGATCCATTGTAGTAACCAAAATCTCGACAACAGACTACCTTCCATAATGACAAGGCTACCGTCCATTGTAGTAACAAAAATCTCGACAACAAACTACCTTCCATAATGACATTTCTACCATCAAATGGAGTAATAAAAATCTTGACAATAGGCTACCTTCTATAATGACAAGGCTACCATCCATTGTAGTAACAAAAATCTCGAAAACAGACTACCTTCCATAATGACAAGGCTACCATCCATTGGAGTAACCAAAATCTCGACAACAGACAACTTCTATAATGAGAAGGCTACCATCTATTGGAATAACAAAAATCTCGAGAACAAACTATCTTCCATAATGACAAGGCTACCATCCATTGGAGTAACAAAAATCTCGAAAACAGACTACCTTCCATAATGACAAGGCTACTATCCAATGGAATAACAAAAATATCGACAACATACTACTTTCCATAATGACAAGGCTACCATCCATTATAGTAACCAAAATCTCGACAACAGACTACCTTCCAAAATGACAAGGCTACCGTCCATTGTAGTAACAAAAATCTCGACAACAAACTACCTTCCATAATGACAATGCTACCATCAAATGGAGTAATAAAAATATCGACAATAGGCTACCATCTATAATGACAAGGCTACCATCCATTGTAGTAACAAAAATCTCGACAACAGACTACCTTATTTAATGACAAGGCTACCATCTATAGGAATAAAAAAAATCTCGAGAACAGACTGCCTTTCATAATGACAAGGCTACCATATAATGGAATAACAAAAATATCGACAACATACTACCTTCCATAATGACCAGGCTACCATCAATTGTAGTAACCAAAATCTCGACAACAGACTACCTTCCATAATGACAAGGCTACCGTCCATTATAGTAACAAAATTCTCTACAACAAACTACCTTCCATAATGACAATGCTACCATCAATTGGAGTAATAAAAATCTCGACAATAGGCTACATTCCATAATGACAAGGCTACCATCCATTGGAGTAACAAAAATCTCGAAAACAGACTACCTTCCATAATGACAAGGGTACTATCCAATGGAATAACAAAAATATCGAAAACATACTACCTTCCATAATGACAAGGCTACCATCCATTGTAGTAACCAAAATCTCGACAACAGACTACCTTCCATAATGACAAGGCTACCATCCAGTGTAGTAACAAAAATCTCGACAACAAACTACCTTCCATAATGACAATGCTACCATCAAATGGAGTAATAAAAATCATGACAATAGGCTACCTTCTATAATGACAAGGCTACCATCCATTGTAGTAACAAAAATCTCGAAAACAGACTACCTTCCATAATGACAAGGCTACCATCAATTGGAGTAATAAAAATATCGACAATAGGCTACCTTCCATAATGACAAGGCTACCATCCAATGGAATAACAAAAATATGGACAACATACTACCTTCCATAATGACCAAGGCTACCATCCATTGGAGTAACAAAAATATCGACAACATACTACCTTCCATAATGAGCAGGCTACCATCAATTGTAGTAACCAAAATCTCGACAACAGACTACCTTCCATAATGACTAGTATACCATCCATTAGAGTAACAAAGATATCGACAACAGACTACCTTCCATAATGACAAGGCTACCATCCATTGGAGTGACAAAAATCTTGACAACAGACTACCTTCCATAATGACAAGGCTACCATCCATTGGAGTCACAAAAATCTCGAAAACAGAATACCTTCCATAATGACAAGGCTAAAATCCATTGGAGTAACAAAAATCTCGACAACATACTACCTTCCATAATGACAAGGCTACCATTCATGGGAATAAAAAAAATCTCGAGAACAGACTGCCTTCCATAATGACAAGGCTACCATCAATTGGAGTAACAAAAATCTCGACAAGAGACTACCTTTCATAATGACAAGGCTACCATCCATTGTAGTAACAAAAATCTCGACAACAGACAACCTTCCATAATGACAAGGCTACCATCCATTGGAGTAACCAAAATCTCGACAACAAACAACTTCCATAATGACAAGGCTACCATCTATTGGAATAACAAAAATCTCGACAACAGACTACCTTCCATAATGACAAGGCAACCATCCTATGGAATAAAAAAAAATATCGATAACATACTACCTTCCATAATGACAAGGCTACCATCAATTGTAGTAACCAAAATCTCGCCAACAGACTACCTTCCATAATGACAAGGCTACCGTCCATTGTAGTAACAAAAATATCGACAACAGACTACCTTCCATAATGACAATGCTACCATCAATTGGAGTAACAAAAATATCGAGAATAGACTACCTTCCATAATGAAAAGCCTACCATGCATTGGAGTAACAAAAATCTCGACAACATAATACCTTCCATAATGACTAGTATACCATCCATTAGAGTAACAAAGATATCGACAATAGACTACCTTCCATAATTACAAGGCTACCATCCATTGGAGTAACCAAAATCTCGACACCTAACAACTTCTATAATGACAAGGCTACCATCTATTGGAATAACAAAAATCTCGACAACAAACTACCTTCCATAATGACAAGGCTACCATCCTATGGAATAACAAAAATATCGATAACATACTACCTTCCATAATGACAAGGCTACCATCAATTGTAGTAACCAAAATCTTGCCAACAGACTACCTTCCATAATGACAAGGCTACCGTCCATTGTAGTAACAAAAATATCGACAACAGACTACCTTCCATAATGACAATGCTACCATCAATTGGAGTAACAAAAATATCGAGAATAGACTACCTTCCATAATGAAAAGCCTACCATGCATTGGAGTAACAAAAATCTCGACAACATAATACCTTCCATAATGACTAGTATACCATCCATTAGAGTAACAAAGATATCGACAACAGACTACCTTCCATAATGACAAGGCTACCATCCATTGGAGTGACAAAAATCTCGACAACAGACTACCTTCCATAATGACAAGGCTACCATCCATTGGAGTCACAAAAATCTCGAAAACAGAATACCTTCCATAATGACAAGGCTAAAATCCATTGGAGTAACAAAAATCTCGACAACATACTACCTTCCATAATGACAAGGCTACCATTCATGGGAATAAAAAAAATCTCGACAACAGACTGCCTTCCATAATGACAAGGCAACCATCCATTGGAGTAACAAAAATCTCGAAAACAGACTACCTTCCATAATGACAAGGCTACCATCAATTGGAGTAATAAAAATCTCGACAATAGGCTACCTTCCATAATGACAAGGCTACCATCCAATGGAATAACAAAAATATCGACAACATACTACCTTCCATAATGACAAGGCTACCGTCCATTGTAGTAACCAAAATCTCGACAACAGACAACTTCTATAATGAGAAGGCTACCATCTATTGGAATAACAAAAATCTCGAGAACAAACTATCTTCCATAATGACAAGGCTACCATCCATTGGAGTAACAAAAATCTCGAAAACAAACTACCTTCCATAATGACAAGGCTACTATCCAATGGAATAACAAAAATATCGACAACATACTACCTTCCATAATGACAAGGCTACCATCCATTGTAGTAACCAAAATCTCGACAACAGACTACCTTCCAAAATGACAAGGCTACCCTCCATTGTAGTAACAAAAATCTCGACAACAAACTACCTTCCATAATGACAATCTACCATCAAATGGAGTAATAAAAATATCGACAATAGGCTACCTTCTATAATGACAAGGCTACCATCCATTGTAGTAACAAAAATCTCGACAACAGACTACCTTCCTTAATGACAAGGCTACCATCTATAGGAATAAAAAAAATCTCGAGAACAGACTGCCTTTCATAATGACAAGGCTACCATATAATGGAATAATAAAAATATCAACAACATACTACCTTCCATAATGACCAGGCTACCATCAATTGTAGTAACCAAAATCTCGACAACAGACTACCTTCCATAATGACAAGTTTATCGTCCATTGTAGTAACAAAAATCTCTACAACAAACTACCTTCCATAATGACAATGCTACCATCAATTGGAGTAATAAAAATCTCGACAATAGGCTACATTCCATAATGAAAAGGCTACCATCCATTGGAGTAACAAAAATCTCGAAAACAGACTACCTTCCCTAATGACAAGGGTACTATCCAATGGAATAACAAAAATATCGACAACATACTACCTTCCATAATGACAAGGCTACGATCCATTGTAGTAACCAAAATCTCGACAACAGACTACCTTCCATAATGACAAGGCTACCGTCCATTGTAGTAACAAAAATCTCGACAACAAACTACCTTCCATAATGACATTTCTACCATCAAATGGAGTAATAAAAATCTTGACAATAGGCTACCTTCTATAATGACAAGGCTACCATCCATTGTAGTAACAAAAATCTCGAAAACAGACTACCTTCCATAATGACAAGGCTACCATCCATTGGAGTAACCAAAATCTCGACAACAGACAACTTCTATAATGAGAAGGCTACCATCTATTGGAATAACAAAAATCTCGAGAACAAACTATCTTCCATAATGACAAGGCTACCATCCATTGGAGTAACAAAAATCTCGAAAACAGACTACCTTCCATAATGACAAGGCTACTATCCAATGGAATAACAAAAATATCGACAACATACTACTTTCCATAATGACAAGGCTACCATCCATTGTAGTAACCAAAATCTCGACAACAGACTACCTTCCAAAATGACAAGGCTACCGTCCATTGTAGTAACAAAAAGCTCGACAACAAACTACCTTCCATAATGACAATGCTACCATCAAATGGAGTAATAAAAATATCGACAATAGGCTACCTTCTATAATGACAAGGCTACCATCCATTGTAGTAACAAAAATCTCGACAACAGACTACCTTCCTTAATGACAAGGCTACCATCTATAGGAATAAAAAAAATCTCGAGAACAGACTGCCTTTCATAATGACAAGGCTACCATATAATGGAATAACAAAAATATCGACAACATACTACCTTCCATAATGACCAGGCTACCATCAATTGTAGTAACCAAAATCTCGACAACAGACTACCTTCCATAATGACAAGGCTATCGTCCATTGTAGTAACAAAATTCTCTACAACAAACTACCTTCCATAATGACAATGCTACCATCAATTGGAGTAATAAAAATCTCGACAATAGGCTACATTCCATAATGACAAGGCTACCATCCATTGGAGTAACAAAAATCTCGAAAACAGACTACCTTCCATAATGACAAGGGTACTATCCAATGGAATAACAAAAATTTCGACAACATACTACCTTCCATAATGACAAGGCTACGATACATTGTAGTAACCAAAATCTCGACAACAGACTACCTTCCATAATGACAAGGCTACCGTCCATTGTAGTAACAAAAATCTCGACAACAAACTACCTTCCATAATGACAATGCTACCATCAAATGGAGTAATAAAAATCTTGACAATAGGCTACCTTCTATAATGACAAGGCTACCATCCATTGTAGTAACAAAAATCTCGAAAACAGACTACCTTCCATAATGACAAGGCTACCATCAATTGGAGTAATAAAAATATCGACAATAGGCTACCTTCCATAATGAGAAGGCTACCATCCAATGGAATAACAAAAATATGGACAACATACTACCTTCCATAATGACCAAGGCTACCATCCATTGGAGTAACAAAAATATCGACAACATACTACCTTCCATAATGACCAGGCTACCATCAATTGTAGTAACCAAAATCTCGACAACAGACTACCTTCCATAATGACTAGTATACCATCCATTAGAGTAACAAAGATATCGACAACAGACTACCTTCCATAATGACAAGGCTACCATCCATTGGAGTGACAAAAATCTCGACAACAGACTACCTTCCATAATGACAAGGCTACCATCCATTGGAGTCACAAAAATCTCGAAAACAGAATACCTTCCATAATGACAAGGCTAAAATCCATTGGAGTAACAAAAATCTCGACAACATACTACCTTCCATAATGACAAGGCTACCATTCATGGGAATAAAAAAAATCTCGAGAACAGACTGCCTTCCATAATGACAAGGCAACCATCCATTGGAGTAACAAAAATCTCGAAAACAGACTACCTTCCATAATGACAAGGCTACCATCAATTGGAGTAATAAAAATCTCGACAATAGGCTACCTTCCATAATGACAAGGCTACCATCCAATGGAATAACAAAAATATCGACAACATACTACCTTCCATAATGACCAGGCTACCATCAATTGTAGTAACCAAAATCTCGACAACAGACTACCTTCCATAATGACAAGGCTACCGTCCATTGTAGTAACAAAAATCTCTACAACAAACTACCTTCCATAATTACAATGCTACCATCAATTGGAGTAATAAAAATCTCGACAATAGGCTACATTCCATAATGACAAGGCTACCATCCATTGTAGTAACAAAAATCTCGACAACAGACTACCTTCCATAATGACAAGGCTACCATCCATTGGAGTAACCAAAATCTCGACAACAGACAACTTCTATAATGAGAAGGCTACCATCTATTGGAATAACAAAAATCTCGAGAACAAACTATCTTCCATAATGACAAGGCAACCATCCATTGGAGTAACAAAAATCTCGAAAACAGACTACCTTCCATAATGACAAGGCTACCATCAATTGGAGTAATAAAAATCTCGACAATAGGCTACCTTCCATAATGACAAGGCTACCATCCAATGGAATAACAAAAATATCGACAACATACTACCTTCCATAATGACCAGGCTACCATCAATTGTAGTAACCAAAATCTCGACAACAGACTACCTTCCATAATGACAAGGCTACCGTCCATTATAGTAACAAAATTCTCTACAACAAACTACCTTCCATAATGACAATGCTACCATCAATTGGAGTAATAAAAATCTCGACAATAGGCTACATTCCATAATGACAAGGCTACCATCCATTGGAGTAACAAAAATCTCGAAAACAGACTATGTTCCATAATGACAAGGGTACTATCCAATGGAATAACAAAAATATCGAAAACATACTACCTTCCATAATGACAAGGCTACCATCCATTGTAGTAACCAAAATCTCGACAACAGACTACCTTCCATAATGACAAGGCTAACCTCCATTGTAGTAACAAAAATCTCGACAACAAACTACCTTCCATAATGACAATGCTACCATCAAATGGAGTAATAAAAATCTTGACAATAGGCTACCTTCTATAATGACAAGGCTACCATCCATTGTAGTAACAAAAATCTCGAAAACAGACTACCTTCCATAATGACAAGGCTACCATCAATTGGAGTAATAAAAATATCGACAATAGGCTACCTTCCATAATGACAAGGCTACCATCCAATGGAATAACAAAAATATGGACAACATACTACCTTCCATAATGACCAAGGCTACCATCCATTGGAGTAACAAAAATATCGACAACATACTACCTTCCATAATGACCAGGCTACCATCAATTGTAGTAACCAAAATCTCGACAACAGACTACCTTCCATAATGACTAGTATACCATCCATTAGAGTAACAAAGATATCGACAACAGACTACCTTCCATAATGACAAGGCTACCATCCATTGGAGTGACAAAAATCTCGACAACAGACTACCTTCCATAATGACAAGGCTACCATCCATTGGAGTCACAAAAATCTCGAAAACAGAATACCTTCCATAATGACAAGGCTAAAATCCATTGGATTAACAAAAATCTCGACAACATACTACCTTCCATAATGACAAGGCTACCATTCATGGGAATAAAAAAAATCTCGAGAACAGACTGCCTTCCATAATGACAAGGCAACCATCCATTGGAGTAACAAAAATCTCGAAAACAGACTACCTTCCATAATGACAAGGCTACCATCAATTGGAGTAATAAAAATCTCGACAATAGGCTACCTTCCATAATGACAAGGCTACCATCCAATGGAATAACAAAAATATCGACAACATACTACCTTCCATAATGACCAGGCTACCATCAATTGTAGTAACCAAAATCTCGACAACAGACTACCTTCCATAATGACAAGGCTATCGTCCATTGTAGTAACAAAAATCTCTACAACAAACTACCTTCCATAATTACAATGCTACCATCAATTGGAGTAATAAAAATCTCGACAATAGGCTACATTCCATAATGACAAGGCTACCATCCATTGTAGTAACAAAAATCTCGACAACAGACAACCTTCCATAATGACAAGGCTACCATCCATTGGAGTAACCAAAATCTCGACAACAGACAACTTCTATAATGAGAAGGCTACCATCTATTGGAATAACAAAAATCTCGAGAACAAACTATCTTCCATAATGACAAGGCTACCATCCATTGGAGTAACAAAAATCTCGAAAATAGACTACCTTCCATAATGACAAGGCTACTATCCAATGGAATAACAAAAATATCGACAACATACTACCTTCCATAATGACAAGGCTACCATCCATTGTAGTAACCAAAATCTCGACAACAGACTACCTTCCAAAATGACAAGGCTACCGTCCATTGTAGTAACAAAAATCTCGACAACAAACTACCTTCCATAATGACAATGCTACCATCAAATGGAGTAATAAAAATATCGACAATAGGCTACCTTCTATAATGACAAGGCTACCATCCATTGTAGTAACAAAAATCTCGACAACAGACTACCTTCCTTAATGACAAGGCTACCATCTATAGGAATAAAAAAAATCTCGAGAACAGACTGCCTTTCATAATGACAAGGCTACCATATAATGGAATAACAAAAATATCGACAACATACTACCTTCCATAATGACCAGGCTACCATCAATTATAGTAACCAAAATCTCGACAACAGACTACCTTCCATAATGACAAGGCTATCGTCCATTGTAGTAACAAAATTCTCTACAACAAACTACCTTCCATAATGACAATGCTACCATCAATTGGAGTAATAAAAATCTCGACAATAGGCTACATTCCATAATGACAAGGCTACCATCCATTGGAGTAACAAAAATCTCGAAAACAGACTACCTTCCATAATGACAAGGGTACTATCCAATGGAATAACAAAAATATCGACAACATACTACCTTCCATAATGACAAGGCTACGATCCATTGTAGTAACCAAAATCTCGACAACAGACTACCTTCCATAATGACAAGGCTACCGTCCATTGTAGTAACAAAAATCTCGACAACAAACTACCTTCCATAATGACAATTCTACCATCAAATGGAGTAATAAAAATCTTGACAATAGGCTACCTTCTATAATGACAAGGCTACCATCCATTGTAGTAACAAAAATCTCGAAAACAGACTACCTTCCATAATGACAAGGCTACCATCCATTGGAGTAACCAAAATCTCGACAACAGACAACTTCTATAATGAGAAGGCTACCATCTATTGGAATAACAAAAATCTCGACAACAAACTATCTTCCATAATGACAAGGCTACCATCCATTGGAGTAACAAAAATCTCGAAAACAGACTACCTTCCATAATGACAAGGCTACTATCCAATGGAATAACAAAAATATCGACAACATACTACCTTCCATAATGACAAGGCTACCATCCATTGTAGTAACAAAAATCTCGACAACAGACTACCTTCCAAAATGACAAGGCTACCGTCCATTGTAGTAACAAAAATCTCGACAACAAACTACCTTCCATAATGACAATGCTACCATCAAATGGAGTAATAAAAATATGGACAATAGGCTACCTTCTATAATGACAAGGCTACCATCCATTGTAGTAACAAAAATCTCGACAACAGACTACCTTATTTAATGACAAGGCTACCATCTATAGGAATAAAAAAAATCTCGAGAACAGACTGCCTTTCATAATGACAAGGCTACCATATAATGGAATAACAAAAATATCGACAACATACTACCTTCCATAATGACCAGGCTACCATCAATTGTAGTAACCAAAATCTCGACAACAGACTACCTTCCATAATGACAAGGCTACCGTCCATTATAGTAACAAAATTCTCTACAACAAACTACCTTCCATAATGACAATGCTACCATCAATTGGAGTAATAAAAATCTCGACAATAGGCTACATTCCATAATGACAAGGCTACCATCCATTGGAGTAACAAAAATCTCGAAAACAGACTATGTTCCATAATGACAAGGGTACTATCCAATGGAATAACAAAAATATCGAAAACATACTACCTTCCATAATGACAAGGCTACCATCCATTGTAGTAACCAAAATCTCGACAACAGACTACCTTCCATAATGACAAGGCTACCATCCATTGTAGTAACAAAAATCTCGACAACAAACTACCTTCCATAATGACAATGCTACCATCAAATGGAGTAATAAAAATCTTGACAATAGGCTACCTTCTATAATGACAAGGCTACCATCCATTGTAGTAACAAAAATCTCGAAAACAGACTACCTTCCATAATGACAAGGCTACCATCAATTGGAGTAATAAAAATATCGACAATAGGCTACCTTCCATAATGACAAGGCTACCATCCAATGGAATAACAAAAATATGGACAACATACTACCTTCCATAATGACCAAGGCTACCATCCATTGGAGTAACAAAAATATCGACAACATACTACCTTCCTTAATGACCAGGCTACCATCAATTGTAGTAACCAAAATCTCGACAACAGACTACCTTCCATAATGACTAGTATACCATCCATTAGAGTAACAAAGATATCGACAACAGACTACCTTCCATAATGACAAGGCTACCATCCATTGGAGTGACAAAAATCTCGACAACAGACTACCTTCCATAATGACAAGGCTACCATTCATTGGAGTCACAAAAATCTCGAAAACAGAATACCTTCCATAATGACAAGGCTAAAATCCATTGGAGTAACAAAAATCTCGACAACATACTACCTTCCATAATGACAAGGCTACCATTCATGGGAATAAAAAAAATCTCGAGAACAGACTGCCTTCCATAATGACAAGGCAACCATCCATTGGAGTAACAAAAATCTCGAAAACAGACTACCTTCCATAATGACAAGGCTACCATCAATTGGAGTAATAAAAATCTCGACAATAGGCTACCTTCCATAATGACAAGGCTACCATCCAATGGAATAACAAAAATATCGACAACATACTACCTTCCATAATGACCAGGCTACCATCAATTGTAGTAACCAAAATCTCGACAACAGACTACCTTCCATAATGACAAGGCTACCGTCCATTGTAGTAACAAAAATCTCTACAACAAACTACCTTCCATAATTACAATGCTACCATCAATTGGAGTAATAAAAATCTCGACAATAGGCTACATTCCATAATGACAAGGCTACCATCCATTGTAGTAACAAAAATCTCGACAACAGACTACCTTCCATAATGACAAGGCTACCATCCATTGGAGTAACCAAAATCTCGACAACAGACAACTTCTATAATGAGAAGGCTACCATCTATTGGAATAACAAAAATCTCGAGAACAAACTATCTTCCATAATGACAAGGCTACCATCCATTGGAGTAACAAAAATCTCGAAAACAGACTACCTTCCATAATGACAAGGCTACTATCCAATGGAATAACAAAAATATCGACAACATACTACCTTCCATAATGACAAGGCTACAATCCATTGTAGTAACCAAAATCTCGACAGCAGACTACCTTCCAAAATGACAAGGCTACCGTCCATTGTAGTAACAAAAATCTCGACAACAAACTACCTTCCATAATGACAATGCTACCATCAAATGGAGTAATAAAAATATCGACAATAGGCTACCTTCTATAATGACAAGGCTACCATCCATTGTAGTAACAAAAATCTCGACAACAGACTACCTTCCTTAATGACAAGGCTACCATCTATAGGAATAAAAAAAATCTCGAGAACAGACTGCCTTTCATAATGACAAGGCTACCATATAATGGAATAACAAAAATATCGACAACATACTACCTTCCATAATGACCAGGCTACCATCAATTATAGTAACCAAAATCTCGACAACAGACTACCTTCCATAATGACAAGGCTATCGTCCATTGTAGTAACAAAATTCTCTACAACAAAGTACCTTCCATAATGACAATGCTACCATCAATTGGAGTAATAAAAATCTCGACAATAGGCTACATTCCATAATGACAAGGCTACCATCCATTGGAGTAACAAAAATCTCGAAAACAGACTACCTTCCATAATGACAAGGGTACTATCCAATGGAATAACAAAAATTTCGACAACATACTACCTTCCATAATGACAAGGCTACGATCCATTGTAGTAACCAAAATCTCGACAACAGACTACCTTCCATAATGACAAGGCTACCGTCCATTGTAGTAACAAAAATCTCGACAACAAACTACCTTCCATAATGACAATTCTACCATCAAATGGAGTTATAAAAATCTTGACAATAGGCTACCTTCTATAATGACAAGGCTACCATCCATTGTAATAACAAAAATCTCGAAAATAGACTACCTTCCATAATGACAAGGCTACCATCCATTGGAGTAACCAAAATCTCGACAACAGACAACTTCTATAATGAGAAGGCTACCATCTATTGGAATAACAAAAATCTCGAGAACAAACTATCTTCCATAATGACAAGGCTACCATCCATTGGAGTAACAAAAATCTCGAAAACAGACTACCTTCCATAATGACAAGGCTACTATCCAATGGAATAACAAAAATATCGACAACATACTACCTTCCATAATGACAAGGCTACCATCCATTGTAGTAACAAAAATCTCGACAACAGACTACCTTCCAAAATGACAAGGCTACCATCCATTGTAGTAACAAAAATCTCGACAACAAACTACCTTCCATAATGACAATGCTACCATCAAATGGAGTAATAAAAATATCGACAATAGGCTACCTTCTATAATGACAAGGCTACCATCCATTGTAGTAACAAAAATCTCGACAACAGACTACCTTATTTAATGACAAGGCTACCATCTATAGGAATAAAAAAAATCTCGAGAACAGACTGCCTTTCATAATGACAAGGCTACCATATAATGGAATAACAAAAATATCGACAACATACTACCTTCCATAATGACCAGGCTACCATCAATTGTAGTAACCAAAATCTCGACAACAGACTACCTTCCATAATGACAAGGCTACCGTCCATTATAGTAACAAAATTCTCTACAACAAACTACCTTCCATAATGACAATGCTACCATCAATTGGAGTAATAAAAATCTCGACAATAGGCTACATTCCATAATGACAAGGCTACCATCCATTGGAGTAACAAAAATCTCGAAAACAGACTACCTTCCATAATGACAAGGGTACTATCCAATGGAATAACAAAAATATCGAAAACATACTACCTTCCATAATGACAAGGCTACCATCCATTGTAGTAACCAAAATCTCGACAACAGACTACCTTCCATAATGACAAGGCTACCATCCATTGTAGTAACAAAAATCTCGACAACAAACTACCTTCCATAATGACAATGCTACAATCAAATGGAGTAATAAAAATCTTGACAATAGGCTACCTTCTATAATGACAAGGCTACCATCCATTGTAGTAACAAAAATCTTGAAAACAGACTACCTTCCATAATGACAAGGCTACCATCAATTGGAGTAATAAAAATATCGACAATAGGCTACCTTCCATAATGACAAGGCTACCATCCAATGGAATAACAAAAATATGGACAACAAACTACCTTCCATAATGACCAAGGCTACCATCCATTGGAGTAACAAAAATATCGACAACATACTACCTTCCATAATGACCAGGCTACCATCAATTGTAGTAACCAAAATCTCGACAACAGACTACCTTCCATAATGACAAGGCTACCATCCAATGGAATAACAAAGATATCGACAACAGACTACCTTCCATAATGACAATGCTACCATCCATTGGAGTGACAAAAATCTCAACAACAGACTACCTTGAATAATGAAAAGGCTACAATCCATTGGAGTAACAAAAATCTCGAAAACAGACTACCTTCCATAATGACAAGGCTAAAATCCATTGGAGTAACAAAAATCTGGACAACAGACTACCTTCCATAATGACAAGGCTACCATTTATAGGAATAAAAAAAATCTCGAGAACAGATTTCCTTCCATAATTACAAGGCTACCATCCATTGGAGTAACAAAAATCTCAAAAACAGACTACCTTCCATAATGATAAGGCTACCATCCAATGGAATAACAAAAATATCGACAACATACTACCTTCCATAATGACCAGGCTACCATCAATTGTAGTAACCAAAATCTCGACAACAGACTACCTTCCATAATGACAAGGCTACCGTCCATTGTAGTAACAAAAATCTCGACAACAGACTACCTTCCATAATGACAATGCTACCATCAATTAGAGTAACAAAAATCTTGACAATAGGGTACCTTCCATAATTACAAGGCTACCATCCAATGGAATAACAAGAATCTCGAGAACATACTACCTTCCATAATGACAATGCTACCATCCATTAGAGTGACAAAAATCTCGACAATAGACTACCTTCCATAATGACTAGGCTACCATCCATTAGAGTAACAAAGATATCCACAACAAACTACCTTCTATAATAACAAGGCTACCATACATTGTAATAACAAAAATCTCGACAACAAACTACCTTCCATAATGACAAGGCTACCATCCATTGGAGTAACAAAAATCTTGATAATAGACTACCTTCCATAATGACAAGGCTACCATTCATTGGAATAACAAAAATATCAACAAGAGACTACCTTCCATAATGATAAGGCTACCATCCATCGGAGTAACAAAAAATGCGACAACAGACTACCTTCCATAATGACAAGGCTACAATCCATTGGAGTAACAAAAATATCAACAAGAGACTACCTTCCATAATGACAAGGCTACCATCCATTGGAGGAACAAAAATCTCGACAACAGACTACCTTCCATAATGACAAGGCTACCATCCATTGGAGTAACAAAAATATCGACAACAGACTACCTTCCATAATGACAAGGCTACCATCTATAGGAATAAAAAAAATCTCGAGAACAGACTTCCTTCCATAATGACAAGGCTACCATCCAATGGAATAAAAAAAATATCGACAACATACTACCTTCCATAATGACAAGGCTAAAATCCATTGGAGTAACAAAAATCTCGACAACAGACTACCTTCCATAATGACTAGGTTACCATCTATAGGAATAAAAAAAATCTCGAGAACAAACTGCCTTCCATAATGACAAGGCTACCATCCAATGGAATAACAAAAATATCGACAACATACTACCTTTCATAATGACAAGGCTACCATCAATTGTAGTAACCAAAATCTCGACAACAGACTACCTTCTATAATGAAAAGGCTACCATCAATTGGAATAACAAAAATCTCGACAATAGACTACATCTCATAATGACAAGGCTACCATCCATTATACTAACAAAAATCTCGACAACAAACTACCTTCCAAAATCTTGACAAGAGACAACTTCTATAAGGACAAGGCTACCGTCTATTGGAATAACAAAAATCTCGAGAACAGACTACCTTGAATAATGACAAGGCTACCATCCAATGGAATAACAAAAATACGACAACATACTACCTTCCATAATGACAAGGCTACCATCAATTGTAGTAACCAAAATCTCGCCAACAGACTACCTTCCATAATGAAAAGGCTACCATCCATTGGAGTAACAAAAATATCAACAACAAACTACATTCCATAATGAATAGTCTACCATCCACTAGAGTAACAAATATATTGACAACAGACTACCTTCAATAATGACAACGCTACCATCCA
Organism: Vicia faba; assembly: GCA_948472305.1. Classification (NCBI taxonomy): domain Eukaryota; kingdom Viridiplantae; phylum Streptophyta; class Magnoliopsida; order Fabales; family Fabaceae; genus Vicia; species Vicia faba. Next base: position 765,412,244 of record OX451738.1, read on the forward strand.
TAGGAGTGACAAAAATCACGAAAACAGACTACCTTCCATAATGACAAGGCTACCATCCATTGGAGTAACAAAAATCTCGAAAACAGACTACCTTCCATAATGACAAGGCTAAAATCCATTGGAGTAACAAAAATCTCGACAACAGACTACCTTCCATAATGACAAGGCTACCATTTATAGGCATAATAAAAATCTCGAGAACAGACTGCCTTCCATAATGACAAGGCTACCATCCATTGGAGTAACAAAAATCACGAAAACAGACTACCTTCCATAATGACAAGGCTATTATCCAATGGAATAACAAAAATATCGACAACATACTACCTTCCATAATGACAAGGCTACCATCCATTGTAGTAACCAAAATCTCGACAACAGACTACCTTCCATAATGACAAGGCTACCATCCATTGTAGTAACAAAAATCTCGACAACAAACTACCTCCCATAATCACAATGCTACCATCAAATGGAGTAATAAAAATCCTGACAATAGGCTACCTTCTATAATGACAAGGCTACCATCCATTGTAGTAACAAAAATCTCGACAACAGACTACCTTCCTTAATGACAAGGCTACCATCTATAGGAATAAAAAAAATCTCGAGAACAGACTGCCTTCCATAATGACAAGGCTACCATCCATTGGAGTAACAAAAATCTCGAAAACAGACTACCTTCCATAATGACAAGGCTACCATCAATTGGAGTAATAAAAATCTCGATAATAGGCTACCTTCCATAATGACAAGGCTACCATCCATTGGAATAACAAAAATATCGACAACAAACTACGTTCCATAATGACAAGGATACCATCCATTGGAGTAACAAAAATATCGACAAAAGACTACCTTCCATAATGACAAGGCTAACATCCATTGGAGTAACAAAAATATCGAGAATAGACTACCTTCCATAATAAAAAGCCTACCATGCATTGGAGTAACAAAAATCTCGATAACATAATACCTTCCATAATGACTAGTCTACCATCCATTAGAGTAACAAAGATATCGACAACAGACTACCTTCCATAATGACAAGGCTACCATCCATTGGAGTGAGAAAAATCTCGACAACAGACTACCTTCCATAATGACAAGTCTACCATTCATTAGAGTCACAAAAATCTCGAAAACAGACTACCTTCCATAATGACAAGGCTAAAATCCATTGGAGTAACAAAAATCTTGACAACATACTACCTTATATAATGACAAGGCTACCATTCATGGGAATAAAAAAAATCTCGAGAACAGATTGCCTTCCATAATGACAAGGCTACCATCCATTGGAGTAACAAAAATCTCGAAAACAGACTACCTTCCATAATGACAAGGCTACCATCAATTGGAGTAATAAAAATCTCGACAATAGGCTACCTTCCATAATGACAAGGCTACCATCCATTGGAATAACAAAAATATCGACAACAAACTATGTTCCATAATGACAAGGATACCATCCAAAGGAGTAACAAATATATCGACAAAAGACTACCTTCCATAATGACAAGGCTACCATCCATTGGAGTAACAAAAATATCGAGAATAGACTACCTTCCATAATGAAGAGCCTACCATGCATTGGGGTAACAAAAATCTCGACAACATAATACCTTCCATAATGACTAGTCTACCATCCATTAGAGTAACAAAGATATCGATAAAAGACTACCTTCCATAATGACAAGGCTACCATCCATTGGAGTGACAAAAATCTCGACAACAGACTACCTTCCATAATGACAAGGCTACCATCCATTGGAGTAACAAAAATCTCGAAAATAGACTACCTTCCATAATGACAAGGCTACCATCTATTGGAGTAATAAAAATATCGACAATAGACTACCTTCCATAATGACAAGGCTACCATCCAATGGAATAACAAAAATATCGACAACATACTACCTTCCATAATGACCAGGCTACCATCAATTGTAGTAACCAAAATCTCGACAACAGACTACCTTCCAAAATGACAAGGCTACCGTCCATTGTAGTAACAAAAATCTCTACAACAAACTACCTTCCATAATGATAATGCTACCATCAATTGGAGTAACAAAAATCTCGACAACAGACTACTTTCCATAATGACAAGGCTACCATCCATTGGAGTAACCAAAATCTCGACAACAGACAACTTCTATAATGAGAAGGCTACCATCTATTGGAATAACAAAAATCTCGAGAACATACTACCTTCCATAATGACAAGGCTACCATCAATTGTAGTAACTAAAATCTCGACAACAGACTACCTTCCATAATGACAAGGCTACCATCAATTGGAGTAACAAAAATCTCGACAAGAGACTACCTTTCATAATGACAAGGCTACCAACCATTGTAGTAATAAAAATCTCGACAACAGACTACCTTCCATAACGACAAGGCTACCATCCATTGGAGTAACCAAAATCTCGACAACAAACAACTTCTATAATGACAAGGCTACCATCTATTGGAATAACAAAAATCTCGAGAACAAACTACCTTCCATAATGACAAGGCTACCATCCAATGGAATAACAAAAATATCGACAACATACTACCTTCCATAATGACAAGGCTACCATCAATTGTAGTAACCAAAATCTCGCCAACAGACTACCTTCCATAATGACAAGGTTACCATCCATTGGAATAACAAAAATATCGACAACAAACTACCTTCCATAATGACAAGGCTACCATCCATTGGAGTAACAAAAATATCGAGAATAGACTACCTTCCATAATGAAAAGCCTACCATCCATTGGAGTAACAAAATCTCGACAACATAATACCTTCCATAATGACTAGGCTACCATCCATTGGAGTAACAAAGATATCGACAACAGACTACCTTCCATAATGAGAAGGCTACCATCCATTGGAGTGACAAAAATCTCAACAACAGACTACCTTCCATAATGACAAGGCTACAATCCATTGGAGTAACAAAAATCTCGAAAACACACTACCTTCCATAATGACAAGGCTAAAATCCATTGGAGTAACAAAAATCTCGACAACAGACTACCTTCCATAATGACAAGGCTACCATTTATAGGAATAAAAAAAATCTCGAGAACAGACTGCCTTCCATAATGACAAGGCTACCATCTATTGGAATAACAAAAATCTCGACAACAGACTACCTTCCATAATGACAAGGCTACCATCCAATGGAATAACAAAAATATCGACAACATACTACCTTCCATAATGACAAGGCTACCATCAATTGTAGTAACCAAAATCTCCCCTACAAACTACCTTCCATAATGACAAGGTTACCATCCATTGGAATAACAAAAATATCGACAACAAACTACCTTCCATAATGACAAGGCTACCATCCATTAGAGTAACAAAAATATCGAGAATAGACTACCTTCCATAATGAAAAGCCTACCATCCATTGGAGTAACAAAATCTCGACAACATAATACCTTCCATAATGACTAGGCTACCATCCATTGGAGTAACAAAGATATCGACAACAGACTACCTTCCATAATGACAAGGCTACCATCCATTGGAGTGACAAAAATCTCAACAACAGACTACCTTCCATAATGACAAGGCTATAATCCATTGGAGTAACAAAAATCTCGAAAACAGACTACCTTCCATAATGACAAGGCTAAAATCCATTGGAGTAACAAAAATCTCGACAACAGACTACCTTCTATAATGACAAGGCTACCATTTATAGGAATAAAAAAAATCTCGAGAACAGACTGCCTTCCATAATGACAAGGCTACCATCTATTGGAATAACAAAAATTTCGACAACAGACTACCTTCCATAATGACAAGGCTACCATCCAATGGAATAACAAAAATATCGACAACATACTACCTTCCATAATGACCAGGCTACCATCAATTGTAGTAACCAAAATCTCGACAATAGACTACCTTCCATAATGACAAGGCTACCATCCATTGTAGTAACAAAAATCTCGACAACAGACTACCTTCAATAATGACAATGCTACCATCAATTAGAGTAATAAAAATCTTGACAATAGGGTACCTTCCATAATGACAAGGCTACCATCTATTGGAATAACAAAAATCTCGAGAACAGACTACCTTCCATAATTACAAGGCTACCATCCAATGGAATAACAAAAATATCGACAACATACTACATTCCATAATGACAATGCTACCATCCATTAGAGTGACAAAAATATCGACAATAGACTACCTTCCATAATGACTAGGCTACCATCCATTAGAGTAACAAAGATATCAACAACAAACTACTTTCTATAATGACAAGGCTACCATACATTGTAATAACAAAAATCTCGACAACAAACTACCTTCCATAATGACAAGGCTACCATCCATTGGAGTAACAAAAATCTTGACAATAGACTACCTTCCATAATGACAAGGCTACCATCCATTGGAATAACAAAAATATCAACAAGAGACTACCATCCATAATGATAAGGCTACCATCCATCGGAGTAACAAAAAATGCGACAACAGACTACCTTCCATAATGACATGGCTACCATCCATTGGAGTAACAAAAATATCAACAAGAGACTACCTTCCATAATGACAAGGCTACCATCCATTGGAGTAACAAAAATCTCGACAACAGACTACCTTCCATAATGACAAGGCTACCATCCATTGGAGTAACAAAAATATCGACAACAGACTACCTTCCATAATGACAAGGCTACCATCTATAGGAATAAAAAAAATCTCGAGAACAGACTGCGTTCCATAATGACAAGGCTAGCATCCAGTGGAGTAACAAAAATCTCGACAACAGACAACCTTCCATAATGACAAGGCCACCATCTATAGGAATAAAAAAAATCTCGAGAACAGACTTCCTTCCATAATGACAAGGCTACCATCCAATGGAATAAAAAAATATCGACAACATACTACCTTCCATAATGACAAGGCTAAAATCCATTGGAGTAATAAAAATCTCGACAACAGACTACCTTCCATAATGACAAGGCTACCGTCCATTGTAGTAACAAAAATCTCGACAACAGACTACCTTCCATAATGACAATTCTACCATCAATTAGAGTAATAAAAATCTTGACAATAGGGTACCTTCCATAATGACAAGGCTACCATCTATTGGAATAACAAAAATCTCGAGAACAGACTACCTTCCATAATTACAAGGCTACCATCCAATGGAATAACAAAAATATCGACAACATACTACCTTCCATAATGACAATGCTACCATCCATTAGAGTGACAAAAATCTCGACAATAGACTACCATCCATAATGACTAGGCTACCATCCATTAGAGTAACAAAGATATCGACAACAAACTACCTTCTATAATGACAAGGCTACCATACATTGTAATAACAAAAATCTCGACAACAAACTACCTTCCATAATGACAAGGCTACCATCCATTGGAGTAACAAAAATCTTGACAATAGACTACCTTCCATAATGACAAGGCTACCATCCATTGGAATAACAAAAATATCAACAAGAGACTCCCTTCCATAATGATAAGGCTACCATCCATCGGAGTAACAAAAAATGCGACAACAGACTACCTTCCATAATGACATGGCTACCATCCATTGGAGTAACAAAAATATCAACAAGAGACTACCTTCCATAATGATAAGGCTACCATCCATTGGAGTAACAAAAATCTCGACAACAGACTACCTTCCATAATGACAAGGCTACCATCCATTGGAGTAACAAAAATATCGACAACAGACTACCTTCCATAATGACAAGGCTACCATCTATAGGAATAAAAAAAATCTTGAGAACAGACTGCGTTCCATAATGATAAGGCTACCATCCATTGGAGTAACAAAAATCTCGACAACAGACTACCTTCCATAATGACAAGGCTCCCATCTATAGGAATAAAAAAAATCTTGAGAACAAACTGCCTTCCATAATGACATGGCTACCATCCAGTGGAGTAACAAAAATCTCGACAACAGACTACCTTCTATAATGACAAGGCTACCATCTATAGGAATAAAAAAAATCTCGAGAACAGACTGCCTTCCATAATGACAAGGCTACCATCTATTGGAGTAACAAAAATCTCAAAAACAGACTACCTTCCATAATGACAAGGCTACCATCCAATGGAATAACAAAAATATCGACAACATACTACCTTCCATAATGACCAGGCTACCATCAATTGTAGTAACCAAAATCTCGACAATAGACTACCTTCCATAATGACAAGGCTACCGTCCATTGTAGTAACAAAAATCTCGACAACAGACTACCTTCCATAATGACAATGATACCATCAATTAGAGTAATAAAAATCTTGACAATAGGGTACCTTCCATAATGACAAGGCTACCATCTATTGGAATAACAAAAATCTCGAGAACAGACTACCTTCCATAATTACAAGGCTATCATCCAATGGAATAACAAAAATATCGACAACATACTACCTTCCATAATGACAATGCTACCATCCATTAGAGTGACAAAAATCTCGACAATAGACTACCTTCCATAATGACTAGGCTACCATCCATTGGAATAACAAAAATAATAACAAGAGACTACCTTCCATAATGATAAGGCTACCATCCATCGGAGTAACAAAAAATGCGACAACAGACTACCTTCCATAATGACAAGGCTGCCATCAATTGGAGTAACAAAAATATCAACAAGAGACTACCTTCCATAATGACAAGGCTACCATCCATTGGAGTAACAAAAATCTCGACAACAGACTACCTTCCATAATGACAAGGCTACCATCCATTGGAGTAACAAAAATATTGACAACAGACTACCTTCCATAATGACAAGGCTACCATCTATAGGAATAAAAAAAATCTCGAGAACAGACTGCCTTCCATAATGACAAGGCTACCATCCATTGGAGTAACAAAAATCTCGACAACAGACTACCTTCCATAATGACAAGGCTACCATCTATAGGAATAAAAAAAAATCTCGAGAACAGACTGCCTTCCATAATGACAAGGCTACCATCCAGTGGAGTAACAAAAATCTCGACAACAGACTACCTTCCATAATGACAAGGCTACCATCTATAGGAATAAAAAAAATCTCGAGAACAGACTGCCTTCCATAATGACAAGGCTACCATCCAATGGAATAAAAAAATATCGATAACATACTACCTTCCATAATGACAAGGCTAAAATCCATTGGAGTAACAAAAATCTCGACAACAAACTACCTTCCATAATGACAAGGCTACAATTTATAGGAATAAAAAAAATCTCGAGAACAGACTGCCTTCCATAATGACAAGGCTACCATCCATTGGAGTAACCAAAATCTCGAAAACAGACTACCTTCCATAATGACAAGGCTACCGTCCATTGTAGTAACAAAAATCTCGACAACAGACTACCTTCCATAATGACAATGCTACCATCAAATGGAGTAATAAAAATCTTGACAATAGGCTACCTTCTATAATGACAAGGCTACCATCCATTGTAGTTACAAAAATCTCGACAACAGACTACCTTCCTTAATGACAAGGCTACCATCAATTGTAGTAACAAAAATCTCGCCAACAGACTACCTTCCATAATGACAAGGCTACCATCCATTGGAGTAACAAAAATATCGACAAAAGACTACCTTCCTTAATGACAAGGCTACCATCCATTGGAGTAACAAAAATATCGAGAATAGACTACCTTCCATAATGAAAAGCCTACCATGCAGTGGAGTAACAAAAATCTTGACAACATAATACCTTCCATAATGACTAGTCTACCATCCATTAGAGTAACAAAGATATCGACAACAGACTACCTTCCATAATGACAAGGCTACCATCCATTGGAGTGACAAAATCTCGACAACAGACTACCTTCCATAATGACAAGGCTACCATCCATTGGAGTCACAAAAATCTCGAAAACAGAATACCTTCCATAATGACAAGGCTAAAATCCATTGGAGTAACAAAAATCTCGACAACATACTACCTTCCATAATGACAAGGCTACCATTCATGGGAATAAAAAAAATCACGAGAGCAGACTGCCTTCCATAATGACAAGGCAACCATCCATTGGAGTAACAAAAATCTCGAAAACAGACTACCTTCCATAATGACAAGGCTACCATCAATTGGAGTAATAAAAATCTCGACAATGGGCTACCTTCCATAATGACAAGGCTACCATCCAATGGAATAACAAAAATATCGACAACATACTACCTTCCATAATGACCAGGCTACCATCAATTGTAATAACCAAAATCTCGACAACAGACTACCTTCCATAATGACAAGGCTACCATCTATAGGAATAAAAAAAAATCTCGAGAACAGACTGCCTTCCATAATGACAAGGCTACCATCCAGTGGAGTAACAAAAATCTCGACAACAGACTACCTTCCATAATGACAAGGCTACCATCTATAGGAATAAAAAAAATCTCGAGAACAGACTGCCTTCCATAATGACAAGGCTACCATCCAATGGAATAAAAAAATATCGACAACATACTACCTTCCATAATGACAAGGCTAAAATCCATTGGAGTAACAAAAATCTCGACAACAAACTACCTTCCATAATGACAAGGCTACAATTTATAGGAATAAAAAAAATCTCGAGAACAGACTGCCTTCCATAATGACAAGGCTACCATCCATTGGAGTAACCAAAATCTCGAAAACAGACTACCTTCCATAATGACAAGGCTACCGTCCATTGTAGTAACAAAAATCTCGACAACAGACTACCTTCCATAATGACAATGCTACCATCAAATGGAGTAATAAAAATCTTGACAATAGGCTACCTTCTATAATGACAAGGCTACCATCCATTGTAGTTACAAAAATCTCGACAACAGACTACCTTCCTTAATGACAAGGCTACCATCAATTGTAGTAACAAAAATCTCGCCAACAGACTACCTTCCATAATGACAAGGCTACCATCCATTGGAGTAACAAAAATATCGACAAAAGACTACCTTCCTTAATGACAAGGCTACCATCCATTGGAGTAACAAAAATATCGAGAATAGACTACCTTCCATAATGAAAAGCCTACCATGCAGTGGAGTAACAAAAATCTTGACAACATAATACCTTCCATAATGACTAGTCTACCATCCATTAGAGTAACAAAGATATCGACAACAGACTACCTTCCATAATGACAAGGCTACCATCCATTGGAGTGACAAAATCTCGACAACAGACTACCTTCCATAATGACAAGGCTACCATCCATTGGAGTCACAAAAATCTCGAAAACAGAATACCTTCCATAATGACAAGGCTAAAATCCATTGGAGTAACAAAAATCTCGACAACATACTACCTTCCATAATGACAAGGCTACCATTCATGGGAATAAAAAAAATCACGAGAGCAGACTGCCTTCCATAATGACAAGGCAACCATCCATTGGAGTAACAAAAATCTCGAAAACAGACTACCTTCCATAATGACAAGGCTACCATCAATTGGAGTAATAAAAATCTCGACAATGGGCTACCTTCCATAATGACAAGGCTACCATCCAATGGAATAACAAAAATATCGACAACATACTACCTTCCATAATGACCAGGCTACCATCAATTGTAATAACCAAAATCTCGACAACAGACTACCTTCCATAATGACAAGGCTACCATCTATAGGAATAAAAAAAAATCTCGAGAACAGACTGCCTTCCATAATGACAAGGCTACCATCCAGTGGAGTAACAAAAATCTCGACAACAGACTACCTTCCATAATGACAAGGCTACCATCTATAGGAATAAAAAAAATCTCGAGAACAGACTGCCTTCCATAATGACAAGGCTACCATCCAATGGAATAAAAAAATATCGACAACATACTACCTTCCATAATGACAAGGCTAAAATCCATTGGAGTAACAAAAATCTCGACAACAAACTACCTTCCATAATGACAAGGCTACAATTTATAGGAATAAAAAAAATCTCGAGAACAGACTGCCTTCCATAATGACAAGGCTACCATCCATTGGAGTAACCAAAATCTCGAAAACAGACTACCTTCCATAATGACAAGGCTACCGTCCATTGTAGTAACAAAAATCTCGACAACAGACTACCTTCCATAATGACAAAGCTACCATCAAATGGAGTAATAAAAATCTTGACAATAGGCTACCTTCTATAATGACAAGGCTACCATCCATTGTAGTTACAAAAATCTCGACAACAGACTACCTTCCTTAATGACAAGGCTACCATCAATTGTAGTAACAAAAATCTCGCCAACAGACTACCTTCCATAATGACAAGGCTACCATCCATTGGAGTAACAAAAATATCGACAAAAGACTACCTTCCTTAATGACAAGGCTACCATCCATTGGAGTAACAAAAATATCGAGAATAGACTACCTTCCATAATGAAAAGCCTACCATGCAGTGGAGTAACAAAAATCTTGACAACATAATACCTTCCATAATGACTAGTCTACCATCCATTAGAGTAACAAAGATATCGACAACAGACTACCTTCCATAATGACAAGGCTACCATCCATTGGAGTGACAAAATCTCGACAACAGACTACCTTCCATAATGACAAGGCTACCATCCATTGGAGTCACAAAAATCTCGAAAACAGAATACCTTCCATAATGACAAGGCTAAAATCCATTGGAGTAACAAAAATCTCGACAACATACTACCTTCCATAATGACAAGGCTACCATTCATGGGAATAAAAAAAATCACGAGAGCAGACTGCCTTCCATAATGACAAGGCAACCATCCATTGGAGTAACAAAAATCTCGAAAACAGACTACCTTCCATAATGACAAGGCTACCATCAATTGGAGTAATAAAAATCTCGACAATGGGCTACCTTCCATAATGACAAGGCTACCATCCAATGGAATAACAAAAATATCGACAACATACTACCTTCCATAATGACCAGGCTACCATCAATTGTAATAACCAAAATCTCGACAACAGACTACCTTCCATAATGACAAGGCTACCATCTATAGGAATAAAAAAAAATCTCGAGAACAGACTGCCTTCCATAATGACAAGGCTACCATCCAGTGGAGTAACAAAAATCTCGACAACAGACTACCTTCCATAATGACAAGGCTACCATCTATAGGAATAAAAAAAATCTCGAGAATAGACTGCCTTCCATAATGACAAGGCTACCATCCAATGGAATAAAAAAATATCGACAACATACTACCTTCCATAATGACAAGGCTAAAATCCATTGGAGTAACAAAAATCTCGACAACAAACTACCTTCCATAATGACAAGGCTACAATTTATAGGAATAAAAAAAATCTCGAGAACAGACTGCCTTCCATAATGACAAGGCTACCATCCATTGGAGTAACCAAAATCTCGAAAACAGACTACCTTCCATAATGACAAGGCTACCGTCCATTGTAGTAACAAAAATCTCGACAACAGACTACCTTCCATAATGACAATGCTACCATCAAATGGAGTAATAAAAATCTTGACAATAGGCTACCTTCTATAATGACAAGGCTACCATCCATTGTAGTTACAAAAATCTCGACAACAGACTACCTTCCTTAATGACAAGGCTACCATCAATTGTAGTAACAAAAATCTCGCCAACAGACTACCTTCCATAATGACAAGGCTACCATCCTTTGGAGTAACAAAAATATCGACAAAAGACTACCTTCCTTAATGACAAGGCTACCATCCATTGGAGTAACAAAAATATCGAGAATAGACTACCTTCCATAATGAAAAGCCTACCATGCAGTGGAGTAACAAAAATCTTGACAACATAATACCTTCCATAATGACTAGTCTACCATCCATTAGAGTAACAAAGATATCGACAACAGACTACCTTCCATAATGACAAGGCTACCATCCATTGGAGTGACAAAATCTCGACAACAGACTACCTTCCATAATGACAAGGCTACCATCCATTGGAGTCACAAAAATCTCGAAAACAGAATACCTTCCATAATGACAAGGCTAAAATCCATTGGAGTAACAAAAATCTCGACAACATACTACCTTCCATAATGACAAGGCTACCATTCATGGGAATAAAAAAAATCACGAGAGCAGACTGCCTTCCATAATGACAAGGCAACCATCCATTGGAGTAACAAAAATCTCGAAAACAGACTACCTTCCATAATGACAAGGCTACCATCAATTGGAGTAATAAAAATCTCGACAATGGGCTACCTTCCATAATGACAAGGCTACCATCCAATGGAATAACAAAAATATCGACAACATACTACCTTCCATAATGACCAGGCTACCATCAATTGTAATAACCAAAATCTCGACAACAGACTACCTTCCATAATGACAAGGCTACCGTCCATTGTAGTAACAAAAATATCTACAATAAACTACCTTCCATAATGACAATGCTACCATCAATTGGAGTAATAAAAATCTCGACAATAGGCTACATTCTATAATGACAAGGCTACCATCCATTGTAGTAACAAAAATCTCGACAACAGACTACCTTCCATAATGACAAGGCTACCATCCATTGGAGTAACCAAAATCTCGACAACAGACAACTTCTATAATGAGAAGGCTACCATCTATTAGAATAACAAAAATCTCGAGAACAGACTATGTTCCATAATGACAAGGCTACCATCCAATGGAATATCAAAAATATCGACAACATACAACCTTCCATAATGACAAGGCTACCATTAATTGTAGTAACCAAAATCTCGACAACAGACTACCTTCCATAATGACAAGGCTACCGTCCATTGTAGTAAAAAAAATCTCGACAACAGACTACCTTCCATAATGACAATGCTACCATCAATTGGAGTAATAAAAATCTCGACAATAGACTACCTTCCATAATGACAAGGCTACCATCCATTGGAGTAACCAAAATCTCGACAACAGACAACTTCTATAATGACAACGCTACCGTCTATTGGAATAACAAAAATCTCGAGAACAGACTACCTTCCATAATGACAAGGCTACCATCCAATGGAATAACAAAAATATCGACAACATACTACCTTTCATAATGACAAGGCTACCATCAATTGTAGTAACCAAAATCTCGCCAACAGACTACCTTCCATAATGACAAGGCTACCATCCATTGGAGTAACAAAAATATCGAGAATAGACTACCTTCCATAATGAAAAGCCTACCATCCATTGGAGTAACAAAATCTCGACAACATAATACCTTCCATAATGACTAGTCAACCATCCATTGGAGTAACAAAGATATCGACAACAGACTACCTTCCATAATGACAAGGCTACCATCCATTGGAATGACAAAAATCTCGACAACAGACTACCTTCCATAATGACAAGGCTACCATCCATTGGAGTAACAAAAATCTCGAAAACAGACTACCTTCCATAATGATAAGGCTAAAATCCATTGGAGTAACAAAAATCTCGACAACAGACTACCTTCCATAATGACAATGCTACCATTTATAAGAATAAAAAAAATCTCGAGAACAGACTGCCTTCCATAATGGCAAGGCTACCATCCATTGGAGTAACAAAAATCTCAAAAACAGACTACCTTCCATAATGACAAGGCTACCATCCAATGGAATAACAAAAATATCGATAACATACTACCTTCCATAATGACAAGGCTACCATCAATTGTAGTAAACAAAATCTCGATAACAGACTACCTTCCATAATGACAAGGCTACCGTCCATTGTAGTAACAAAAATCTCGACAACATACTACCTTCCATAATGACAATGCTACCATCAATTGGAGTAATAAAAATCTCGACAATAGACTACCTTCCATAATGACAAGGCTACCATCCATTGGAGTAACCAAAATCTCGACAACATACAACTTCTAAAATGACAACGCTACCGTCTATTGGAATAACTAAAATCTCGAGAACAGACTACCTTCCATAATGACAAGGCTACCATCCAATGGGATAACAAAAATATCGCCAACAGACTACCTTCCATAATGACAAGGCTACCATCCATTGGAATAACAAAAATATCGACAACAAACTACCTTCCATAATGACAAGGCTAACATCCATTGGAGTAACAAAAATATCGAGAATAGACTACCTTCCATAATGAAAAGCCTACCATCCATTGGAGTAACAAAATCTCGACAACATAATACCTTCCATAATGACTAGGCTACCATCCATTGGAGTAACAAAGATATCAACAACAGACTACCTTCCATAAAGACAATGCTACCATCAATTAGAGTAATAAAAAACTTGACAATAGGGTACCTTCCATAATGACAAGGCTACCATCTATTGGAATAACAAAAATCTCGAGAACAGACTACCTTCCATAATTAGAAGGCTACCATCCAATGGAATAACAAAAATATCGACAACATACTACCTTCCATAATGACAATGCTACCATCCATTAGAGTAACAAAGAAATCGACAACAAACTACCTTCTATGATGACAAGGCTACCATACATTGTAATAACAAAAATCTCGACAACAAACTACCTTCCATAATGACAAGGCTACCATCCATTGGAGTAACAAAAATATCAACAAGAGACTACCTTCCATAATGACAAGGCTACCATCCATCGGAGTAACAAAAATTGCGACAACAGACTACCTTCCATAATGACAAGGCTACCATCCATTGGAGTAACAAAAATATCAACAAGAGACTACCTTCCATAATGACAAGGCTACCATCCATTGGAGTAACAAAAATCTCGCCAACAGACTACCTTCCATAATGACAAGGATAACATCCATTGGAATAACAAAAATATCGACAACAAACTACGTTCCATAATGACAAGGCTACCATCCATTGGAGTACCAAAAATATCGACAACAGACTAACTTCCATAATGACAAGGCTACCATCCATTGGAGTAACAAAAATATCGAGAATAGACTACCTTCCATAATGAAAAGCCTACCATCCATTGGGGTAACAAAAATCTCGACAACATAATACCTTCCATAATGACTAGGCTACCATCCATTGGTGTAACAAAGATATCGACGACAGACTACCTTCCATATTGACAAGGCTACCATCCATTGGAGTGACAAAAATCTTGACAACAGACTACATTCCATAATGACAACGCTACCATCCATTGGAGTAACAAAAATCTCGAAAATAGACTACCTTCCATAATGACAAGGCTAAAATCCATTGGAGTAACAAAAATCTCGACAACAGACTACCTTCCGAAATGACAAGGCTACCATCCATTGGAGTAACCAAAATCTCGACAACAAACATCTTCAATAATGATAAGGCTACCATCTATTGCAGTAACAAAAATATTGACAACATACTACCTTCCATAATGACAAGGCTACCATTAATTGTAGTAACCAAAATCTCGATAACAGACTACCTTCCATAATGACAAGGCTACCGTCCATTGTAGTAACAAAAATCTCGACAACAGACTACCTTCCATAATGACAATGCTACCATCAATTGCAGTAATAAAAATCTCGACAATAGACTACCTTCCATAATGACAAGGCTGCCATCCATTGTAGTAACAAAAATCTCGACAACAGACTACCTTCCATAATGACAAGGCTACCGTCCATTGGAGTAACAAAAATATCGAGAATAGACTACCTTCCATAATGAAAAGCCTACCATCCATTAGGGTAACAAAATCTCGACAACATAATACCTTCCATAATGACTAGGCTACCATCCATTGGAGTAACAAAGATATCGACAACAGACTACCTTCCATAATGACAAGGCTACCATCCATTGGAGTGACAAAAATCTCGACAACAGACTACCTTCCATAATGACAAGGCTACCATCCATTGGAGTAACAAAAATATCGAGAATAGACTACCCTCCATAATGAAAAGCCTACCATCCAATGGAATAACAAAAATATCGACAACATACTACCTTCAATAATGACCAGGCTACCATCAATTGTAGTAACCAAAATCTCGACAACAGACTACCTTCCATAATGACAAGACTACCGTCCATTGTAGTAACAAAAATCTCGACAACAGACTACCTTCCATAATGACAATGCTACCATCTATTGGAATAACAAAAATCTCGAGAACAAACTACCTTCCATAATGACAAGGTTACCATCCAATGGAATAACAAAAATATCGACAACATACTACCTTCCATGATGACAAGGCTACCATACATTGTAATAACAAAAATCTCGACAATAGACTACCTTCCATAATGACAAGGCTACCATCCATTGGAATAACAAAAATATCAACAAGAGACTACCTTCCATAATGACAAGGCTACCATCCATCGGAGTAACAAAAATTGCGACAACAGACTACCTTCCATAATGACAAGGCTACCATCCATTGGAGTAACAAAAATATCAACAAGAGACTACCTTCCATAATGACAAGGCTACCATCCATTGGAGTAACAAAAATCTCGCCAACAGACTACCTTCCATAATGACAAGGATAACATCCATTGGAATAACAAAAATATCGACAACAAACTACGTTCCATAATGACGAGGCTACCATCCATTGGAGTAACAAAAATATCGACAACAGACTAACTTCCATAATGACAAGGCTACCATCCATTGGAGTAACAAAAATATCGAGAATAGACTACCTTCCATAATGAAAAGCCTACCATCCATTGGGGTAACAAAAATCTCGACAACATAATACCTTCCATAATGACTAGGCTACCATCCATTGGTGTAACAAAGATATCGACGACAGACTACCTTCCATATTGACAAGGCTACCATCCATTGGAGTGACAAAAATCTTGACAACAGACTACCTTCCATAATGACAAGGCTACCATCCATTGGAGTAACAAAAATCTCGACAACATACTACCTTCCATAATGACAAGGCTACCATCCAATGGAGTAACCAAAATCTTGACAACAGACAACTTCTATAATGACAACGCTACCGTCTATTGGAATAAAAAAAATCTCGAGAACAGACTACCTTCCATAATGACAAGGCTACCAGCCAATGGAATAACAAAAATCTCGACTATAGACTACCTTCCATAATGACAAGGCTACCATTTATAGGTATAAAAAAAATCTCGAGAACAGACTGCCTTCCATAATGACAAGGCTACCATCCATTGGAGTAACAAAAATATCGAGAATAGACTACCTTCCATAATGAAAAGCCTACCATCCAATGGAATAACAAAAATATCGACAACATACTACCTTCAATATTGACCAGGCTACCATAAATTGTAGTAACCAAAATCTCGACAACAGACTACATTCCATAATGACAAGACTACTGTCCATTATAGTAACAAAAATCTCGACAACAGACTACCTTCCATAATGACAATGCTACCATCTATTGGAATAACAAAAATCTCCAGAACAAACTACCTTCCATAATGACAAGGTTACCATCCAATGGAATAACAAAAATATCGACAACATACTACCTTCCATAATGACAAGGCTACCATCCATTGGAGTAACAAAAATCTCGACAATAGACTACCTTCCATAATGACAAGGCTACCATCCATTGGAATAACAAAAATATCAACAAGAGACTACCTTCCATAATGACAAGGCTACCATCCATCGGAGTAACAAAAATTCCGACAACAGACTACCTTCCATAATGACAAGGCTACCATCCATTGGAGTAACAAAAATATCAACAAGAGACTACCTTCCATAATGACAAGGCTACCATACATTGGAGTAACAAAAATCTTGCCAACAGACTACCTTCCATAATGACAAGGCTAACATCCATTGGAATAACAAAAATATCGACAACGAACTACGTTCCATAATGACAAGGCTACCATCCATTGGAGTAACAAAAATATCGACAACAGACTAACTTCCATAATGACAAGGCTACCATCAATTGGAGTAACAAAAATATCGAGAATAGACTACCTTCCATAATGAAAAGCCTACCATCCATTGGAGTAACAAAAATCTCGACAACATAATACCTTCCATAACGACTAGGCTACCATCCATTGGTGTAACAAAGATCTCGACGACAGACTACCTTCCATATTGACAAGGCTACCATCCATTGGAGTGACAAAAATCTTGACAACAAACTACCTTCCATAATGACAAGGCTACCATCCATTGGAGTAACAAAAATCTCGACAACATACTACCTTCCATAATGACAAGGCTACCATCCAATGGAGTAACCAAAATCTCGACAACAGACAACTTCTATAATGACAACGCTACAGTCTATTGGAATAAAAAAAATCTCGAGAACAGACTACCTTCCATAATGACAAGGCTACCATCCAATGGAATAACAAAAATATCGACAACATACTACCTTCCATAATGATCAGGCTACCATCAATTGTAGTAACCAAAATCTTGACAACAGACTACCTTCCATAATGACAAGGCTACCGTCCATTGTAGTAACAAAACTCTCGACAACAAACTACCTTCCATAATGACAATGCTACCATCAATTGTAGTAACAAAAATCTCGACAACAGACTACCTTCCATAATGACAAGGCTACCATCCATTGGAGTAACAAAAATCTCGAAAACAGACTACCTTCCATAATGACAAGGCTAAAATCCATTGGAGTAACAAAAATCTCGACTATAGACTACCTTCCATAATGAAAAGGCTACCATTTATAGGTATAAAAAAAATCTCGAGAACAGACTGCCTTCCATAATGACAAGGCTACCATCCATTGGAGTAACAAAAATATCGAGAATAGACTACCTTCCATAATGAAAAGCCTACCATCCAATGGAATAACAAAAATATCGATAACATACTACCTTCAATAATGACCAGGCTACCATCAATTGTAGTAACCAAAATCTCGACAACAGACTACCTTCCATAATGACAACACTACCGTCCATTGTAGTAACAAAAATCTCGACAACAGACTACCTTCCACAATGACAATGCTACCATCTATTGGAATAACAAAAATCTCGAGAACAAACTACCTTCCATAATGACAAGGTTACCATCCAATGGAATAACAAAAATATCGACAACATACTACCTTCCATAATGACAAGGCTACCATCCATTGGAGTAACAAAAATCTCGACAATAGACTACCTTCCATAATGACAAGGCTACCATCCATTGGAATAACAAAAATATCAACAAGAGACTACCTTCCATAATGACAAGGCTACCATCCATCGGACTAACAAAAATTGCGACAACAGACTACCTTCCATAATGACAAGGCTACCATCCATTGGAGTAACAAAAATATCAACAAGAGACTACCTTCCATAATGACAAGGCTACCATACATTGGAGTAACAAAAATCTCGCCAACAGACTACCTTCCATAATGACAAGGCTAACATCCATTGGAATAACAAAAATATCGACAACAAACTACGTTCCATAATGACAAGGCTACCATCCATTGGAGTAACAAAAATATCGACAACAGACTAACTTCCATAATGACAAGGCTACCATCCATTGGAGTAACAAAAATAACGAGAATAGACTACCTTCCATAATGAAAAGCCTACCATCCATTGGAGTAACAAAAATCTCAACAACATAATACCTTCCATAACAACTAGGCTACCATCCATTGGTGTAACAAAGATATCGACGACAGACTACCTTCCATATTTACAAGGCTACCATCCATTGGAGTGACAAAAATCTTGACAACAAACTACCTTCCATAATGACAAGGTTACCATCCATTGGAGTAACAAAAATCTCGACAACATACTACCTTCCATAATGACAAGGCTACCATCCAATGGAGTAACCAAAATCTCGACAACAGACGACTTCTATAATGACAACGCTACCGTCTATTGGAATAAAAAAAATCTCGAGAACAGACTACCTTCCATAATGACAAGGCTACCATCCAATGGAATAACAAAAATATCGACAACATACTACCTTCCATAATGATCAGGCTACCATCAATTGTAGTAACCAAAATCTTGACAACAGACTACCTTCCATTATGACAAGGCTACCGTCCATTGTAGTAACAAAACTCTCGATAACAAACTACCTTCCATAATGACAATGCTACCATCAATTGTAGTAACAAAAATCTCGACAACAGACTACCTTCCATAATGACAAGGCTACCATCCATTGGAGTAACAAAAATCTCGAAAACATACTACCTTCCATAATGACAAGGCTAAAATCCATTGGAGTAACAAAAATCTCAACTATAGACTACCTTCCATAATGACAAGGCTACCATTTATAGGTATAAAAAAAATCTCGAGAACAAACTGCCTTCCATAATGACAAGGCTACCATCCATTGGAGTAACAAAAATATCGAGAATAGACTACCTTCCATAATGAAAAGCCTACCATCCAATGGAATAACAAAAATATCGATAACATACTACCTTCAATAATGACCAGGCTACCATCAATTGTAGTAACCAAAATCTCGACAACAGACTACCTTCCATAATGACAAGACTACCGTGCATTGTAGTAACAAAAATCTCGACAACAGACTACCTTCCATAATGACAATGCTACCATCTATTGGAATAACAAAAATCTCGAGAACAAACTACCTTCCATAATGACAAGGTTACCATCCAATGGAATAACAAAAATATCGACAACATACTACCTTCCATAATGACAAGGCTACCATCCATTGGAGTAACAAAAATCTCGACAATAGACTACCTTCCATAATGACAAGGCTACCATCCATTGGAATAACAAAAATATCAACAAGAGACTACCTTCCATAATGACAAGGCTACCATCCATCGGAGTTACAAAAATTGCGACAACAGACTACCTTCCATAATGACAAGCCAACCATCCATTGGAGTAACAAAAATATCAACAAGAGACTACCTTCCATAATGACAAGGCTACCATACATTGGAGTAACAAAAATCTCGCCAACAGACTACCTTCCATAATGACAAGGCTACCATACATTGGAGTAACAAAAATCTCGCCAACAGACTACCTTCCATAATGACAAGGCTAACATCCATTGGAATAACAAAAATATCGACAACAAACTACGTTCCATAATGACAAGGCTACCATCCATTGGAGTAACAAAAATATCGACAACAGACTAACTTCCATAATGACAAGGCTACCATCCATTGGAGTAACAAAAATAACGAGAATAGACTACCTTCCATAATGAAAAGCCTACCATCCATTGGAGTAACAAAAATCTCAACAACATAATACCTTCCATAACAACTAGGCTACCATCCATTGGTGTAACAAAGATATCGACGACAGACTACCTTCCATATTTACAAGGCTACCATCCATTGGAGTGACAAAAATCTTGACAACAAACTACCTTCCATAATGACAAGGTTACCATCCATTGGAGTAACAAAAATCTCGACAACATACTACCTTCCATAATGACAAGGCTACCATCCAATGGAGTAACCAAAATCTCGACAACAGACGACTTCTATAATGACAACGCTACCGTCTATTGGAATAAAAAAAATCTCGAGAACAGACTACCTTCCATAATGACAAGGCTACCATCCAATGGAATAACAAAAATATCGACAACATACTACCTTCCATAATGATCAGGCTACCATCAATTGTAGTAACCAAAATCTTGACAACAGACTACCTTCCATTATGACAAGGCTACCGTCCATTGTAGTAACAAAACTCTCGATAACAAACTACCTTCCATAATGACAATGCTACCATCAATTGTAGTAACAAAAATCTCGACAACAGACTACCTTCCATAATGACAAGGCTACCATCCATTGGAGTAACAAAAATCTCGAAAACATACTACCTTCCATAATGACAAGGCTAAAATCCATTGGAGTAACAAAAATCTCAACTATAGACTACCTTCCATAATGACAAGGCTACCATTTATAGGTATAAAAAAAATCTCGAGAACAAACTGCCTTCCATAATGACAAGGCTACCATCCATTGGAGTAACAAAAATATCGAGAATAGACTACCTTCCATAATGAAAAGCCTACCATCCAATGGAATAACAAAAATATCGATAACATACTACCTTCAATAATGACCAGGCTACCATCAATTGTAGTAACCAAAATCTCGACAACAGACTACCTTCCATAATGACAAGACTACCGTGCATTGTAGTAACAAAAATCTCGACAACAGACTACCTTCCATAATGACAATGCTACCATCTATTGGAATAACAAAAATCTCGAGAACAAACTACCTTCCATAATGACAAGGTTACCATCCAATGGAATAACAAAAATATCGACAACATACTACCTTCCATAATGACAAGGCTACCATCCATTGGAGTAACAAAAATCTCGACAATAGACTACCTTCCATAATGACAAGGCTACCATCCATTGGAATAACAAAAATATCAACAAGAGACTACCTTCCATAATGACAAGGCTACCATCCATCGGAGTTACAAAAATTGCGACAACAGACTACCTTCCATAATGACAAGCCAACCATCCATTGGAGTAACAAAAATATCAACAAGAGACTACCTTCCATAATGACAAGGCTACCATCCATTGGAGTAACAAAAATATCGACAACAGACTAACTTCCATAATGACAAGGCTACCATCCATTGGAGTAACAAAAATATCGAGAATAGACTACCTTCCATAATGAAAAGCCTACCATCCATTGGAGTAACAAAAATCTCGACAACATAATACCTTCCATAACGACTAGGCTACCATCCATTGGTGTAACAAAGATATCGACGACAGACTACCTTCCATATTGACAAGGCTACCATCCATTGGAGTGACAAAAATCTTGACAACAGACTACCTTCCATAATGACAAGGCTACCATCCATTGGAGTAACAAAAATCTCGACAACATACTACCTTCCATAATGACAAGGCTACCATCCAATGGAGTAACCAAAATCTCGACAACAGACAACTTCTATAATGACAACGCTACCGTCTATTGGAATAAAAAAAATCTCGAGAACAGACTACCTTCCATAATGACAAGGCTACCATCCAATGGAATAACAAAAATCTCGACTGTAGACTACCTTCCATAATGACAAGGCTACCATTTATAGGTATAAAAAAAATCTCGAGAACAGACTGCCTTCCATAATGACAAGGCTACCATCCATTGGAGTAACAAAAATATCGAGAATAGACTACCTTCCATAATGAAAAGCCTACCATCCAATGGAATAACAAAAATATCGACAACATACTACCTTCAATAATGACCAGGCTACCATCAATTGTAGTAACCAAAATCTCGACAACAGACTACCTTCCATAATGACAAGACTACCGTCCATTGTAATAACAAAAATCTCGACAACAGACTACCTTCCATAATGACAATGCTACCATCTATTGGAATAACAAAAATCTCGAGAACAAACTACCTTCCATAATGACAAGGTTACCATCCAATGGAATAACAAAAATATCGACAACATACTACCTTCCATAATGACAAGGCTACCATCCATTGGAGTAACAAAAATCTCGACAATAGACTACCTTCCATAATGACAAGGCTACCATCCATTGGAATAACAAAAATATCAACAAGAGACTACCTTCCATAATGACAAGGCTACCATCCATCGGAGTAACAAAAATTGCGACAACATACTACCTTCCATAATGACAAGGCTACCATCCATTGGAGTAACAAAAATATCAACAAGAGACTACCTTCCATAATGACAAGGCTACCATACATTGGAGTAACAAAAATCTCGCCAACAGACTACCTTCCATAATGACAAGGATAACATCCATTGGAATAACAAAAATATCGACAACAAACTACGTTCCATAATGACAAGGCTACCATCCATTGGAGTAACAAAAATATCGACAACAGACGACTTCTATAATGACAACGCTACCGTCTATTGGAATAAAAAAAATCTCGAGAACAGACTACCTTCCATAATGACAAGGCTACCATCCAATGGAATAACAAAATTATCGACAACATACTACCTTCCATAATGATCAGGCTACCATCAATTGTAGTAACAAAAATCTTGACAATAGACTACCTTCGATAATGACAAGGCTACCGTCCATTGTAGTAACAAAAATCTCGACAACAAACTACCTTCCATAATGACAATGCTACCATCAATTGTAGTAACAAAAATCTCGACAGCAGACTACCTTCCATAATGACTAGGCTACCATCCACTGGATTAACAAAGATATCGACAATAGACTACCTTCCATAATTACAAGGCTACCATCCATTGGAGTGACAAAAATCTCGACAACAGACTACTTTCCATAATGACAAGGCTACCATCCATTGGAGTAACAAAAATCTCGAAAATAGACTACCTTCCGTAATGACAAGGCTACCATCCATTGGAGTAACAAAAATCTCAAAAACAGACTACCTTCCATAATGACAAGGCTACCATCCAATGGAATAACAAAAATATCGACAACATACTACCTTCCATAATGACAAGGCTACCATCAATTGTAGTAACCAAAATCTCGACAACAGACTACCTTCCATAATGACAAGGCTACCGTCCATTGTAGTAACAAAAATCTCGACAATAGGGTACCTTCAATAATGACAAGGCTACCATACATTGTAATAACAAAAATCTCGACAAAAAATTACCTTCCACAATGACAAGGCTACCATCCATTGGAGTAACAAAAATATCGACAATAGACTACCTTCCTTAATGACGAGGCTACCATCCATTGGAATAACAAAAATATCAACAAGAGACTACCTTCCATAATGACAAGGCTACCATCCATCGGAGTAACAAAAATTGCGACAACAGACTACCTTTCATAATGACAAGGCTACCATCCATTGGAGTAACAAAAATTGCGACAACAGACTACCTTCCATAATGACAAGGCTACCATCCATTAGAGTAACAAAAATATCAACAAGAGACTACCTTCCATAATGACAAGGCTACCATCCATTGGAGTAACAAAAATCTCTCCAACATACTACCTTCCATAATGACAAGGCTACCATCCATTGGAGTAACAAAAATATCGAGAATAGACTACCTTCCATAATGAAAAGGCTACCATCCATTGGAGTGACAAAAATCTCGACAACATAATACCGTCCATAATGACTAGGCTACCATCCATTGGAGTAACAAAGATATCGACAATAGACTACCTTCCATAATTACAAGGCTACCATCCATTGGAGTGACAAAAATCTCGACAACAGACTACCTTCCATAATGATAAGGCTACCATCCATTGGAGTAACAAAAATCTCGAAAACAGACTACCTTTCATAATGACAAGGCTACCATCCAATGGAATAACAAAAATATCGAAAACAGACTACCTTCAATAATGACCAGGCTACCATCAATTGTAGTAACCAAAATCTCGACAACAGACTACCTTCCATAATGACAAGGCTACCGTCCATTGGAGTAACCAAAATCTTGACAACAGACAACTTCTATAATGACAAGTCTACCATCTATTAGAATAAAAAAAATCTCGAGAACAGACTACCTTCCATAATGACAAGGATACCATTTATAGGAATAAAAAAAAACTCGAAAACAGACTGCCTTCCGTAATGACAAGGCTACCATCCATTGGAGTAACAAAAATCTCAAAAACAGACTACCTTCCATAATGACAAGGCTACCATCCAATGGAATAACAAAAATATCGACAACATACTACCTTCCATAATGACCAGGCTACCATCAATTGTAGTAACAAATATCTCGACAACAGACTACCTTCCATAATGACAATGCTACCATCAATTAGAGTAATAAAAATCTTGACAATAGGGTACCTTCCATAATGACAAGGCTACCATCTATTGGAATAACAAAAATCTCGAGAACAGACTACCTTCCATAATGACAAGGCGACCATCCAATGGAATAACAAAAATATCGACAACATACTACCTTCCATAATGACAATGCTACCATCCATTAGAGTGACAAAAATCTCGACAATAGACTACCTTCCATAATGACTAGGCTACCATCCATTAGAGTAACAAAGATATCGACAACAAACTACCTTCTATAATGACAAGGCTACCATACATTGTAATAACAAAAATCTCGACAACAAACTACCTTCCACAATGACAAGGCTACCATCCATTGGAGTAACAAAAATATCGACAATAGACTACCTTCCATAATGACGAGGCTACCATCCATTGGAATAACAAAAATATCAACAAGAGACTACCTTCCATAATGACAAGGCTACCATCCATCGGAGTAACAAAAATTGCGACAACAGACTACCTTTCATAATGACAAGGCTACCATCCATTGGAGTAACAAAAATCTCGCCAACAGACTACCTTCCATAATGACAAGGCTAACATCCATTGGAATAATAAAAATATGGACAACAAACCAAGTTCCATAATGACAAGGCTACCATCCTTTGGAGTAACAAAAATATCGAGAATAGACTACCTTCCATAATGAAAATCCTACCATCCATTGGTGTAAGAAAGATATCGACGACAAACTACCTTCCATAATGACAAGGCTACCATCCATTGGAGTGACAAAAATCTCGAAAACAGACTACCTTCCATAATGACAAGGCTAAAATCCATTGGAGTAACAAAAATCTCGACAACAGACTGCCTTCCATAATGACAAGGCTACCATCTATAAGAATAAAAAAAATCTCGAGAACAGATTGCCTTCCATAATGACAAGGCTACCATCCATTGGAATAACAAAAATATCGACAACATACTACCTTCCATAATTAAAAGGCTACCATCAATTGTAGTAACCAAAATCTCGACAACAGACTACCTTCAATAATGACAAGGCTACCGTCCATTATAGTAACAAAAATCTCGACAATAGACTACCTTCCATAATGACAATGCTACCATCAATTGGAGTAACAAATATCTCGACAACATGCTACCTTCCATAATGACAAGGCTACCATCCATTGGAGTAACCAAAATCTCGACAATAGACAACTTCTATAATGACGAGGCTACCATCTATTGGAATAACAAAAATCTCGAGAACAGACTTCCTTCCATAATGACAAGGCTACCATCCAATGGAATAACAAAAATATCGAAAACATACTACCTTCCATAATGACAAGGCTACAATCAATTGTAGTAACCAAAATCTCGCCAACAGACTACCTTCCATAATGACAAGGCTACCATCCATTGGAATAACAAAAATATCGACAACAAACTACGTTCCATAATGACAAGGCTACCATCCATTGGAGTAACAAAAATATCGACAACAGACTACCTACCATAATGACAAGGCTACCATCCATTGGAGTAACAAAAATATCGATAATATACTACCTTCCATAATGAAAAGCCTACCATTAATTGGAGTAACAAAAATCTCGACAACATAATACCTTCCATAATGACTAGTCTACCATCCATTGGAGTAACAAAGATATCGACAACAGACTACCTTCCATAATGACAAGGCTACCATCCATTGGAGTGACAAAAATCTCGACAACAGACTACCTTCCATAATGACAAGGCTACCATCCATTGGAGTACCAAAAATCTCAAAAACAGACTACCTTCCATAATAACAAGGCTAAAATCCATTGGAGTAACAAAAATCTCGACAATAGACTACCTTCCATAATGACAAGGCTACCATCTATTGGAATAACATAAATCTCGAGAACATACTACCTTCCATAATGACAAGTCTACCATCAATTGTAGTAACCAAAATCTTGACAACAGACTACCTTCCATAATGACAAAGCTACCGTCCATTATAGTAACAAAAATCTCGACAACGAACTACCTTCCATAATGACAATGCTCCTATTATTTGGAGTAACAAAAATCTCTACAATAGACTACCTTCCATAATGACAAGGCTACCATCCATTGTAGTAACAAAAATCTCGACAACAGACTACCTTCCATAATGACAAGGCTACCATCCATTGGAGTACCCAAAATCTTTACAACAGACAACTTCTGTAATGACAAGTCTACCATCTATTAGAATAAAAAAAATCTCGAGAACAGACTACCTTCCATAATGACAAGGCTACCATCCAATGGAATAACAAAAATCTAGACAACATACTACCTTCCATAATGACAAGGCTACCATCCATTGGAATAACAAAAATATCGACAACAAACTACGTTCCATAATGACAAGGATACCATCCATTGGAGTAACAAAAATTTCGACAACATACTACCTCTCATAATGACAAGGCTACCATTCATTTTAGTAATAAAAATCTCGAAAACAGACTACCTTCCATAATGAAAAGCCTACCATCCAATAGAGTAACAAAAACCTCGACAATAGAATACCTTCCATAATGACTAGGCTACCATCCATTGGAGTGACAGAAATCACAACGACAGACTACCTTCCATAATGACAAGGCTACCATCCATTGGAGTAACAAAGATCTCGACAACAGGCTACGTTCCGTATTGAGAAGGCTACCATCCATTGGATTAACAAAAATATCGACAATAGACTACCTTCCATAATGACAAGGCTACCATCTATTGGAATAACATAAATCTCGAGAACATACTACCTTCTATAATGACAAGGCTACCATCAATTGTAGTAACCAAAATCTCGACAATAGACTACCTTCCATAATGACAAGGCTACTGTCCATTGTAGTAACAAAAATCTCGACAACTGACTACCTTCCATAATGATAATGCTACCATTAATTGGAGTAACAAAAATCTCGACAATAGACTACCTCCCCTAAATACAAGGCTACCCTCCATTGGAGTAACAAAAATCTCAAAAACAGACTACCTTCCATTATAACAAGGCCAAAATCCATTGGAGTAACAAAAATCTCGACAATAGACTACCTTCCATAATGACAAGGCTACCATCTATTGGAATAACATAAATCTCGAGAACATACTACCTTCCATAATGACAAGGCTACCATCAATTGTAGTAACCAAAATCTCGACAACAGACTACCTTCCATAATGACAAAGCTACCGTCCATTGTAGTAACAAAAATCTCGACAACGAACTACCTTCCATAATGACAATGCTCCTATTATTTGGAGTAACAAAAATCTTGACAATAGACTACCTTCCATAATGACAAGGCAACCATCCATTGTAGTAACAAAAATCTCGACAACAGACTACCTTCCATAATGACAAGGCTACCATCCATTGGAGTACCCAAAATCTTGACAACAGACAACTTCTATAATGACAAGTCTACCATCTATTAGAATAAAAAAAATATCGAGAACAGACTACCTTCCATAATGACAAGGCTACCATCCAATGGAATAACAAAAATCTAGACAACATACTACCTTCCATAATGACAAGGCTACCATCCATTGGAATAACAAAAATATCGACAACAAACTACGTTCCATAATGACAAGGATACCATCAATTGGAGTAACAAAAATATCGACAACATACTACCTCCCATAATGACAAGGCTACCATTCATTTTAGTAACAAAAATCTCGAAAACAGACTACCTTCCATAATGAAAAGCCTACCATCCAATAGAGTAACAAAAATCTCGACAATAGAATACCTTCCATAATGACTAGGCTACCATCCATTGGTGTGAGAGAAATTACAATGACAGACTACCTTCCATAATGACAAGGCTACCATCCATTGGAGTAACAAAGATCTCGACAACAGGCTACGTTCCGTATTGAGAAGGCTACCATCCATTGGATTAACAAAAATATCGACAATAGACTACCTTCCATAATGACAAGGCTACCATCTATTGGAATAACATAAATCTCGAGAACATACTACCTTCCATAATGACAAGGCTACCTTCAATTGTAGTAACCAAAATCTCGACAATAGACTACCTTCCATAATGACAAGGCTACTGTCCATTGTAGTAACAAAAATCTCGACAACAGACTACCTTCCATAATGATAATGCTACCATTAATTGGAGTAACAAAAATCTCGACAATAGACTACCTCCCATAATGACAAGGCTACCCTCCATTGTAGTAAAAAAATCTCGACAACAGACTACCTTCCATAATGACAAGGCTACCATCCATTGGAGTAACCAAAATCTTGACAACAGATAACTTCTATAATGACAAGGCTACCATCTATTGGAATAACAAAAATCTCGAGAACAGACTACCTTCCATAATGACAAGGCTACCATCCAATTGAATAACAAAAATATCAACAACATACTACCTTCCACAAAGACAGGGCTACCATCCATTGGAGTAACAAAAATATCGACATAAGACTACCTTCCATAATGATAAGGCTACCATCCATTGGAGTAACGAAAATATCAAAAAGAGACTACTTTGCATAATGACAAGGCTACCATCCATTGGAGTAACAAAAATATGGACAACAGACTACCTTCCATAATGACAAGGCTACCATCCATTAGAGTAACAAAAATCTAGATAACATACTACCTTCCATAATGACAAGGCTACCTTCCATTGGAGTAAAAAAATATCAACTAGAGACTACCTTTCATAATGACAAGGCTACCATCCATTGGACTAACAAAAATCTAACCAAGACACTACCTTCCATAATGACAAGGCTACCATCCAATGGAATAACAAAAATCTCGACAACATACTACCTTCCATAATGACTAGGCTACCATCCATTAGAGTAACAAAGATATCGGCAGTAGACTACCTTCTATAATGACAAGGCTACCAGACATTGTAATAATAAAAATCTCGATAACAAACTACCTTCCACAATGACAAGGCTACCATACATTGGAGTAACAAAAATCTCGACAACATACTACCTCCCATAATGACAAGGCTACCATTCATTTTAGTAACAAAAATCTCGAAAACAAACTACCTTCCATAATGACAAGGCTACCATCCAATAGAATAACAAACTCTCGAGAACAGACTACCTTCCATAGTTACAAGGCTACCATCCATTGGAGTGACAGAAATCACAATGACAGACTACCTTCCATAATGACAAGGCTACCATCCATTGGAGTAACAAAGATCTCGACAACAGGCTACGTTCCGTATTGAGAAGGCTACCATCCATTGGATTAACAAAAATCTCGACAATAGACTACCTTCCATAATGACAAGGCTACCATCTATTGGAATAACATAAATCTCGAGAACATACTACCTTCCATAATGACAAGGCTACCATCAATTGTAGTAACCAAAATCTCGAAAATAGACTACCTTCCATAATGACAAGGCTACTGTCCATTGTAGTAACGAAAATCTCGACAACAGACTACCTTCCATAATGATAATGCTACCATTAATCGGAGTAACAAAAATCTCGAAAATAGACTACCTCTCATATTGACAAGGCTACCCTTCATTGTAGTAACAAAAATCTCGACAACAGACTACCTTCCATAATGACAAGGCTACCATCCATTAGAGTAACCAAAATCTTGACAACAGATAACTTCTATAATGACAAGGCTACCATCTATTGGAATAACAAAAATCTCGAGAACAGACTACCTTCCATAATGACAAGGCTACCATCCAATGGAATAACAAAAATATCAACAACATACTACCTTCCATAATGATAGGGCTACCATCCATTGGAGTAACAAAAATATCGACAACTGACTACCTTCCATAATGATAAGGCTACAATCCATTGGAGTAACGAAAATATCAACAAGAGACTACTTCCATAATGACAAGGCTACCATCCATTGGAGTAACAAAAATATGGACAACAGACTACCTTCCATACTGACAAGGCTACCATCCATTAGAGTAACAAAAATCTAGACAACATACTACCTTTCATAATGATAAGGCTACCTTCCATTGGAGTAAAAAAAATATCAACAAGAGACTACCTTGCATAATGACAAGGCTACCATCCATTGGACTAACAAAAATCTCGCCAAGACACTACCTCCCATAATGACAAGGCTACCATCCAATGGAATAACAAAAATCTCGACAACATACTACCTTCCATAATGACAAGGCTACCATCCATTAGAGTGACAAAAATATCGACAATAGAATACCTTCCATAATGAGTAGGCTACCATCCATTAGAGTAACAAAGATATCGACAACCGACTACCTTCTATAATGACAAGGCTACCATACATTGTAATAATAAAAATCTCGACAACTAACTACCTTCCATAATGACAAGGCTACCATTCATTTTAGTAACAAAAATCTCGAAAACAAACTACCTTCCATAATGACAAGGCTACCATCCAATGGAATAACAAAAATCTCGAGAACAGACTACCTTCCATAGTTACAAGGCTACCATCCATTGGAGTGACAGAAATCACAATGACAGACTACCTTCCATAATGACAAGGCTACCATTCATTGGAGTAACAAAGATCTCGACCACAGGCTACGTTCCGTAATGAGAAGGCTACCATCCATTGGATTAACAAAAATCTCGACAATAGACTACCTTCCATAATGACAAGGCTACCATCTATTGGAATAACATAAATCTTGAGAACATACTACCTTCCATAATGACAAGGCTACCATCAATTGTAGTAACCAAAATCTCGACAACAAACTACCTTCCATAATGACAAGGCTACCGTCAATTGTAGTAACAAAAATCTCGACAACAGACTACCTTCCATAATGATAATGCTATCATTAATTGGAGTAACAAAAATCTCGACAATAGACTACCTCCCATAATGACAAGGCTACCATCCATTGTAGTAACAAAAATATCGACAACAGATAACTTCTATAATGACAAGGCTACCATCAATTGGAGTAACAAAAATCTCGAGAACAGACTACCTTCCATAATGACAAGGCTACCATCCAATGGAATAACAAAAATCTCGAAAACATACAACCTTCCATAATGACATGGCTACCATCCATTGGAGTAACAAAAATATCGATAACATACTACCTTCAATAATGATAAGGCTACCATCCGTTGGAGTAACGAAAATATCAACAAGAGACTAGTTTCCATAATGACAAGGCTACCATCCATTGGAGCAATAAAAATATGGACAACAAACTACCTTCCATAATGACAAGGCTACCATCCATTAGAGTAACAAAAATCTAGAAAACATACTACCTTCCATAATGACAAGGCTACCTTCCATTGGAGTAAAAAAAATATCAACAAGAGACTACCTTGCATAATGACAAGGCTACCATCCATTGGACTAACAAAAATCTCGCCAAGACACTACCTTCTATAATGACAAGGCTACCATCCAATGGAATAACAAAAATATCGACAACATACTACCTTCCATAATGACAAGGCTACCATCCATTAAAGTAAAAAAAATATCGATAATAGACTACCTTCAATAATAACTAGGCTACCATCCATTAGAGTAACAAAGATATCGACAACAGACTACCTTTTTATAATGACAAGGCTACCATACATTGTAATAATAAAAATCTCGACAACAAACTACCTTCCACAATGACAAGGCTACTATCCATTGGAGTAACAAAAATCTCGACAACATACTACCTTCCATAATAACAAGACTACCATTCATTTTAGTAACAAAAATCTCGAAAACAGACTACCTTCCATAATGACAAGGCTACCATCCAATGGAATAACAAAAATCTCGAGAATAGACTACCTTCCATAGTTACAAGGCTACCATCCATTGGAGTGACAAAAATCAAAACGACAGACTACCTTCCATAATGGCAAGGCTACCATCTATTAGAATAACATAATTCTGGAGAACATACTACCTTCCATAATGACAAGGCTACCATCAATTATAGTAACCAAAATCTCGACAACAAACTACCTTCGATAATGACAAGGCTACCGTCCATTGTAGTAACAAAAATCTTGACAACAAACTACCTTCCATAATGATAATGCTACTGTGATCGGTGGATCTGGAACTGACTGTTTAACGCTGGTTCGCGAAATGTCGCGGAAGCAAGAGTCGCCACCGTCTTTTATTTTCTCCAAATGGAAAGGACAAAAGCACAGAAAAATTCCTTAAAGAGATTGCTCTCGGTTCGGGAGGTAGATTATAGAAAGGGAAGGTGTTAGCACCCTTTCTATCCATGGTTATCCATGGGCTCTTAGATACTTGCTCATTGTGTTTTCAAAAATGGTTTGTTTGCTTTTCAACTGTGGGTTTTAAAAAAGTTTCTTTGAAAATTTCAGTTCGACTCTTGTATCGGTCCTCAAGAGTGTTTGAAAAATTTGCTTTCGAAAGCTTTTGAAAAGGTGTCGGTGTGAAAAGTATTTTTGAATTTGTTTTGAAATTAGAGCAAGTATCTAGAGTCGTCTACCTACCCTAAGGAATTCGTCTGTGTAGATGTCCTTTAAAGTAGTGCCATCCCACCATTGAGAGATAGGTAGCACCACCATTGGAGGTGTTCGGGTCAATTCGAGGTTCGGGACATGGTGATCACCGGAGCAATAGGAAGACACCTTAGAAGCTACCCTCATGCCAGGTTCCCGGATCATGAGGACTTACTAAGACATCCTCTACTCGACGATCACCTTTCGAGGCAAGGCAACAGTGAGGCGTACCCTAGGGGTGGTGTGTGCGATTTGTGTGTCGTTTTCATTTGCATTTATCTTGTCATGTTATTGGTGTTCTACGCTTGTTTTTATTTTGATCCATACATTCTTTCATGCCATTGATTAACAGTTAAAAAGAATTGCGAGAAAGTAAGAAATCTAAGCTATTACAAAAGGCGCGGGTCTACATCGCCAAAATTAAACCAGGACCCGATTTGACGGAAAAGATAAAGAAATTAAAAGTGCGAGAAGTAATTAAAATGTTACAAGGCCTTGGGAGAGATACATAAATATTTAAGAGAAATAAAATAAATATGCGAATACAAAATTAAATCGATAGGAGGGCGTTGGACCTTTTTTGCAAAAATTAAAATTACATGGGGTTAATTAATTAAAAGGAAAGGAGATGTTTTTGGCATTTTTTATTATTTTAGGACTTAAATGAAAAAAAAAGAGAATTAATTAAAATTAAAATAAGATGCAAACCCTAATCCTAATTATTTTTAATTTATTAAGAAAATATTGAAGTTTTTTAACCTAAATTAACCCTAATTTTTATATGCAACTTTAATTATAAAAATAAATATGTAAATAATATTATTCATGAAAGAAAAATAAAAAGGATGAGAAATTATTAATTAAACCTAATTCTATGTTTTTTAGATTTTATTATGAAAAGAATTAAAATTATAACCTAATTTAAAACTAAATAATTATATACAATTTATTTACAAGAAATATTAAAATAAAACAATATTTATTATTTTTTCTGATTTTTTATGTTTTTGTGTTTTTTATATTTTGTGAAAATAATAGATTAATTAAACAAATAATAGTTAAAAGAAAATAGAATTAATAAATAAATAAATAAACATAGCAAACCTAGGGGGTTCAGACCCCAAATAGGAGGTGATTCTTTAGAAATTCAGGCCCATTAACATTGCTGGCCCTTTTGACTTTTCAGGGAGTATGCTGGCGCGTTGACTGGGACTACCATGCTCCCCAATTCTTAGCCTTTGATTTGATTCCTTTGGGCGCGTGGACATTGGATTGTGAGAGTGTATCATGGACTTGAAGTATGAAGATGAGTTGTAGGAAATGTCTTTCTCTTCAAAATGAGCTTTGGATGGAATTTTTCTGATAATCCATGTGAAAGTTATGCCCTGATCAATTTACAATTGACTTTTTCAGCTGTCCAAATAAGGAAACTTTTGCATCTTGATGATTTTTGAGCCAAGCTTTGAGAATCATGATCAAGCATTGATCAAATGATGTTTGTGGCTTCAAAATGATATGTTGACCAAAAATTTGAACTTTTGACTGTCAAATGACCATTTTGCCCCTACAGTTGACTGTAGTGCAATTAGGGTTTTTGACTGTGCAATTTTGAGCTGAAAGTCTTGAAACTTGATATGAGGATGCTTGACCATATTTGTAGGCATTTGAGACTTGATTGGACCTTTGGAAACTTCATTTTCTTGATCAGGACACAAACCCTAATCTTGACTGTTTAGGAGACCCTTGACTGTGCAACCCTTAGGGAGATTTGAAGCTTGACTTTGCAAATCTTTGAAGAGTATGGGAGGGCAAATTTTGGGGTACAACAATTGCCCCTGTTCAATCTTCTTAGACCTCAGGATGCAGATTGGCTGACGTGCCTTTCGTAATCCGAGGGTAGAAGATGATTGAACACTAGAGTGCCCAGAAATTTGCGCTCACATAGTAGCAGTGTGATGATGGGAATGGGCTTATAGATGCCATTTGGAGATTGATGGATAGGATGATGGGCTTATAGATGCCATCTGGAGATTGATGGATAGGATGATGGGCTTATAGATGCCATCTGGATGTTGATCGCGTAAGAGATTCCTTAGCGAGAACCTGCATACCTGCAAAAGAAAAATGAGTACCTGACACGTTGCAGGAGTTGGTCTTCAGATGCTTAGTATAGATGTGCCCTGACTGGTTACAGGAGCTGAGTCTGGAGCTTCAAACGGCGATGAATGAACCAGGGATGGTTACTACCTTAACATGAACGGTAAGAGAACCTTGGGTGACTTTAACTACAACAACGCTCGTTGAGAAAATCCTGGTGGGAATTACCATCTTCGCAGTATCGGGAAGAGAACCAAAGGAAATTATAATCGGAAAGGGAATTACATCTCACGCACCATCGGGGAGAGAACCATAGGAAATTATAACCTAAAAGGGAATTATCACCTCACGCACCATCGGAGAGGGAACCATAGGAAATTATAATCTGCTAACTTCTACTGAGTCTTTATCAGAAAAATCTGTTGGGAGTCGATTTAGCTGGACTAGAGAAGGCCTTGGACTGGATAAGAAATCTTTGGAGTCGATTAACTGAACCGGTCTAGGTCTTGAAATATGATTGAGAATTTAACTGAATCTTTCCTGAAAGGTAAAGGTTAGTCATATGCAATGCATGATATGAACCAAGCAATGATGTTCTCAACATCAATGAGATTTGTATGATATGATGCGTCTATGCATTCTATAATGATGTATGTGATGTTTAGGAATGTATATTTTCGTCTAGGAAAGTAAATCCTTGACGGGTGCCGGGAAGTCACTCCTGGGCTGATGTTGAAGAACAGATTTTGCTTCCGCTGGGGATGATAGTTGCAAGAATACCGGTAGGAGAAGGTAACTCCGTTGGGGGATAAGCTTGGCGAATGGAAAATTCTGCGGGGAGAAAAATACTCTAGCGACCATGCTGGGGAACATTACTCTGTGGGGGAGAGAGATGCTTTTGCTGAATTGTTAGTAATAACTTGCTGAGGATACCTTTGCTGTGTTGGAAGTGTTGATGGACTTCGCTGGGGATAAGAAAGAACTACGTTGACGACGACCTTTCCGTGGCTTTTGGCTGAGGATAACCCAGTTATATCCTGTTAAGGAAATAACTCTTTGAGTAAATCCGGACGACGCGTTCGTGCTCTACGAGGGATAAGCTTCCAGAATCTACTGGGGATAAGCTTACTGCTTGGGGAGATGGACTCCAATTTTCCTGGGGAATTAGATTGGACTCTCTTGGGGAGATTTTGGACTGTAATTTTGTAAGTTGAAAGAGGGAACCTATGTAGGGTTTCCTGCTGATGAACTCATGTAAAACCGCATCTGAAATGGAGAAGGAACCTGTGTAGGGTTACTTTGATGATGAGTTCGTGTAAAACTTCGTTTTTGGAAAGGGAGAACCTGTGTAGGGTTTCTGGGTGACGAGTCCATGTAAAACTGCATCTTGAAGAGAGGGAACCGGTGTAGGGTTGCTTGATGTCTACGTCTGGAAGAAGGAGAACCTGTGTAGGGTTGCCTGGTGAGGTAAGTTCATGTAAAACTTCTTGATGAACCGGGGTGAGGTTATCTTGAGCTAAATCCATGTAAGACTTCTGGAGGAACCAGGGTTAGGTTACGGCAGGATAAGTTTGTGTAAAACTTCTTGATGAACCGGGGTTAGGTCATCTTGAGATAGGTCCATGTAAGACTTCTGGAGGAACCGGGGTTAGGTTACGACAGGATAAGTTTGTGTAAAACTTCTTGATGAACCGGGGTTAGGTCATCTTGAGATAGGTCCGTGTAAGACTTCTGGAGGAACCGGGGTTAGGTTACGGCAGGATAAGTTTGTGTAAAACTTCTTGATGAACCGGGGTTAGGTCATCTTGAGATAGGTCCGTGTAAGACTTCTAGAGGAACCGGGGTTAGGTTACTACGGGATAAGTTCGTGTAAAACTTCTAGGAGGAACCGGGGTAAGGTTGCATGATTTTGATTAAGTGGATGATTGTCTTGTTTGGTTTCGGATGTTAACCCACGATCTAGAATTTGTAAAGGTAGGTGGTAAACATCCTTATGTTGATCTTTCCTTTGTACTTTGGTTGACAGAGCAATTAGATCGCCTGGATAACTCATTATTGCCCCTGTTTCAGAGGTGAGGGAAGAGGATACCTGTGTAGGTGATTGACAAATCTTCGGGTAGACAAGTGATGAGATACCGGAACATAGTCGTACGCTTTGATCCCTAACTTTTGC
Organism: Vicia faba; assembly: GCA_948472305.1. Classification (NCBI taxonomy): domain Eukaryota; kingdom Viridiplantae; phylum Streptophyta; class Magnoliopsida; order Fabales; family Fabaceae; genus Vicia; species Vicia faba. Next base: position 765,450,892 of record OX451738.1, read on the forward strand.
CTGGACCGCCCTTTCGGATTTTCAGTCCACCGGGATACCCATTTTTGCCCAAGCCGCCTTTTCAAGTTTTCGACTTGCCGGGTGTACAGATTTTTTCGTTTCATCCCTTATTTTGCCCGAACCCTATTGGTTCGCCGGGAAGCCCTTATTTTTGCCTAGGTGTGTCAACCTAGCGGGTCTTTTGTTCATGCGTAGTATCTTTTCGACTATGTCCATGCTTTCATAATGTAGGGAGTTGCTCCTGTTGTTGGACATCTTGAGTGATTCTCCAGGTTGTGACTGGACTTCCCCAGATGATGGTCTTTGATCATGCCATGCCTCTTGATTGAAAGCGCTCCTTCCACTAGAGGGACTCTTTTGTTGAGAAGATCTTTGTTCATCGGATATTCGTTGCACAAAGTTCTTTGCTGTTCAGACAAATAATCATATGCAAGCAATGTTATCTTAAGAATGCAAAGTTTATGTCTGTCTTGAAATTTTTGAAAATGCATTTTTTCAATAAAGGCAAGTGGATTTTGTAAAACGTGATGTCAACTCAAAATTTTTACAGCGAGCCTTAAGGAGTCAGGATACCTTTTGTAACAATATGCTTTCGAGCTAACCCATGCTTCAGCTAGGACTTTTAAGGATTATAACGTGGCCTGGTTCATGGTTTAAGAAACAAAGGATAAAGGCTCAAATTATTTGTACCCACCCGCTCTTCGTGATGTTCTCCAAACCTAAACTCAGTTGATCATACGTTAGACCTTGTTTGAATCTTTGCTTTGATTTTCCGGTGATGGTTCAGATATTGATGATTTATTTGGAATAGGCAGTCATTTCCCCTTTTTTTTTGTTGAGGGTTTGTAGGACCTCTTTCTTGTCTGATTTTTGTTATCCCTTTCTTTTTTGCCTGAACTGTTTCCCTCTTTTGGAATTACAGTCAGCGGGATGCCCCAGTTTTGTAAGTCTCCTTCACGGGTTTTGACTTAATGGGTTTTTCATTTTTTGAGATAATGACTGCCTTTCTATATTGGTTATTCGGAACCATCATTGTCTTTTTTTTGTTTTGTAAGGACCTCTTTGGTGCCATTTGTTATGCACTTGGATTAACTGAGAGAACTACCCTGCCCCAGGTTATGATAAAGGTTTTTAAATTTCGAACAGAAAAACTCCCACTTCTTTGGCTCAGATGGGTTGATGAGGGATTATCATCCTTATAACTCCAGTGTTTAGGGATTGAAACAATGCCTGTACCTCATCAGCGGGGTCTGTTCAAAAGCATATTGTAATGATCGCGGTATCATTTTCGTCATCCTCCCTCAAGAGGCTTAGAATTTTCAATTAAGAGTTGACCATCACAAAAATATGAAAGCAGTTTTAAGCATAGTAAACATAATTAAATCAAGACAGACATGTGTAATGCATTCATGAAATAAAAGAGTTTAACATGATAATTGTTTATCTGAACAAAAAAAGAAAAATACAACTTGAATTCAAATGAACAAAAATCTCTCGACCCTAGCCATGTTTTGGCAATGGAGCAGTGATCACGTTGGGAGTCTCGGCAGGCTCGAACTCGATCTCTTTGGCATCGATCATGTTCTGAATCTTGTACTTCAGTGCCCAACAGTCCTCAGTATCGTGCCCCGGGCTATCAGAATGATAAGCACACCTCGCTTCTCGGTTGTAGCTTGGAGAGGAGGTCTTGGGATTTGCAGGAGGGTTGATCACCGCAATCAGGTTCATTTTCAACATGTGCTGCAATGCTTGTGACCATGGCATGTTAATGTTGGTGAATTGTCTTTTAGGCTCGTCTGGCCTTCGCTGGTTTCCCTTTTGTGGTTGGCGGCGTGGTGCTGAACCAGAGATCATGACTGCCCCTGCATGTTGGTCATGACGACTCTTTTGGCTGTATGCAGCATTAGATTCTTTCTTTCCCGTGTAAGGCTTTTTGTGAGTGTCAAAAGGTGTGGCCTCTTGGATTTTCCCACTCTTGATACCAGCTTCAATTCTTTCGCCAGTCAGGATGAGGTCGGTAAATCCTGCAGATGAATTACCAATGAGATGATTGAAGAATGGTCCGGATAGGGTCCCCAAGAACATATCAACGAGTCCCCGATCAGTTAATGGAGGCTTCACCCTTCCAGCAAGGTCTCTCCATCTCTGCGCGTATTCCTTGAAACCTTCACTTGACCCCAGCGACATACCCTGGAGTTGGGTACGTGTAGGAGCAAGGTCGGCATTGTACTGGTAATGCTTGTAGAAAGCAGTGGCTAGGTCTTCCCAGGTATGGATGTTGGCTCCATTTAATTGATAGAACCACTCGAGCTGAGTCCCTGAAAGACTCTCTTGGAAGAAATGGATCCATAAGTTTTTGTCAGCTGTATAGGGCTGGATCCTCCTTGTGTAAGCCCTGAGATGCAATTTAGGACAGGATGCCCCGTCGTATTTAGCAAAGGCAGGTGCCTTAAACTTGTGTGGGATCACTACCCCAGAAGACAGACCTAGATCCTCGAAGTCCAGGCCAGGCACTTTTTGTATCTCCATAGCACTTAGCCGGTCTTCCAACTGTTTGTACCTATCCTCAACCGGAGGGTACTGTTCGTCGTTGAAATCTGTCTCATTGTCGGAGACCACTGGACTGGGAACCCTTTCCTCTTGATGACTGCCTTTCCCCACAGATGGAGTTGTCCTCTCAGCTTCATCCTGCAAGGTGTTCCTAGATCTGCGTCTAGGGCTGAACAAACAGCGAAGAAGGTAAGTAACCTGCAGAGAAAGGGTACCTGTTATGCAATGATGTGCATGCAATGATTTCAAGGACCTCGAGGGGGTAAACAAATTGTTAGAGTTGGAAACTGGTAACTTGATTGAAGGTACTTCATGTTGTTGAGAGTCCTTCTTCAAGATTCAAAGGCTCACCATATCCAGTGGGTCATAGCCCCTGACATCCTTGGCTAGGGCAATCTTCTTCCAGTGTCAAAGCTCACCATATCAAGTGGGTCATAGCCCCTGACAACTTTGGCTAGAGGAAAATAAATCCTCTTTGCCCCTTACTGGATGTTTGATTCATCATGACCTGCATCACAAGCCCTTGAGATCCTTGAAATGGTTTAGGATGTATGCAATGATATGATGTTATGGTATGCATGGGGTAATGTGAGTAGCCCTGTTATGAGTCCCAATTAAGGACTGCAAACCAAAACCTGCAAGAAACTTAGTAAACCCTATCATGAGTCCCAATTAAGGACTATAAACGAAACCTGCAAGAAACTCGGTAGACCTTGTTATGAGTCCTAATTAAGGACTACAAACAAAACCTGCAAGAAGCTCAAGTGTCAGACAACAAGCATGCAAATAGTCAAGTACGAAGGCACACAAGTCACACAAGAGAAACCCTTAGAGTTTAGGCCAGCATGGGGTCTGGGTATTACCCTCTTGAAGTTGGTGGGTTCAACCTGTCCTATCATGAGTAACCGGGTTCTAAGGGTCCCAATATCACGGGATTTCTTTCATTGTTCATCGTTTCGATTTAGCCACTGAACTGGCGACCAAAATATTCCAGGAAAGCAACCCTCAATTGAGTGTAGTATCGAGTATCAACCAACCTCGGACTGCACCAAAGTTAGTTATCTCACTACCCTAAAGAGGCCAAGATAGTTCAATTAAGGTTCCTAAGGTCTGTTGATGCTTCACGACACCACGCGGAGGCCCCGTACTCTCCTTGACTGAACTCAAGGGTTACCGGTACACACCAAAGTGCCACATCAACGTAGCAGACTGTTTCAACCATGTCGGTATACCCCGCACAGTTCCCTCACAACCTTGTTGCTACTTTCTAAGAAGGTATCCCCCAGATCCGGGTTAGGATCTATAGAACTCCCAAGACAGTCCCACAATAATAAAGCAAGCAAGGAAAGCAATTGAAAACACAGTTATGAACTAACCCTAAGGTACACCTCACTTTAAGTTAAGTCCCCAGCAGAGTCGCCAGTTCTGTGATCGGTGGATCTGGAACTGACTGTTTAACGCTGGTTCGCGAAATGTCGCGGAAGCAAGAGTCGCCACCGTCTTTTATTTTCTCCAAATGGAAAGGACAAAAGCACAGAAAAATTCCTTAAAGAGATTGCTCTCGGTTCGGGAGGTAGATTATAGAAAGGGAAGGTGTTAGCACCCTTTCTATCCATGGTTATCCATGGGCTCTTAGATACTTGCTCATTGTGTTTTCAAAAATGGTTTGTTTGCTTTTCAACTGTGGGTTTTAAAAAAGTTTCTTTGAAAATTTCAGTTCGACTCTTGTATCGGTCCTCAAGAGTGTTTGAAAAATTTGCTTTCGAAAGCTTTTGAAAAGGTGTCGGTGTGAAAAGTATTTTTGAATTTGTTTTGAAATTAGAGCAAGTATCTAGAGTCGTCTACCTACCGTAAGGAATTCGTCTGTGTAGATGTCCTTTAAAGTAGTGCCATCCCACCATTGAGAGGTAGGTAGCACCACCATTGGAGGTGTTCGGGTCAATTCGTGGTTCGGGACATGGTGATCACCGGAGCAATAGGAAGACACCTTAGAAGCTACCCTCATGCCAGGTTCCCGGATCATGAGGACTTACTAAGACATCCTCTACTCGACGATCACCTTTCGAGGCAAGGCAACAGTGAGGCGTACCCTAGGGGTGGTGTGTGCGATTTGTGTGTCGTTTTCATTTGCATTTATCTTGTCATGTTATTGGTGTTCTACGCTTGTTTTTATTTTGATCCATACATTCTTTCATGCCATTGATTAACAGTTAAAAAGAATTGCGAGAAAGTAAAAAATCTAAGCTATTACAAAAGGCGCGGGTCCACATCGCCAAAATAAAACCAGGACCCGATTTGACGGAAAAGATAAAGAAATTAAAAGTGCGAGAAGTAATTAAAATGTTACAAGGGCTTGGGAGAGATACATAAATATTTAAGCGAAATAAAAGAAATATGTGAATACAAAATTAAATCGATACGAGGGCGTTGGACCTTTTTTGCAAAAATTAAAATTACATGGGGTTAATTAATTAAAAGGAAAGGAGATGTTTTTGGCATTTTTTATTATTTTAGGACTTAAATGAAAAAAAGAGAATTAATTAAAATTAAAATAAGATGCAAACCCTAATCCTAATTATTTTTAATTTATTAAGAAAATATTGAAGTTTTTTAACCTAAATTAACCCTAATTTTTATATGCAACTTTAATTATAAAAATAAATATGTAAATAATATTATTCATGAAAGAAAAATAAAAAGGATGAGAAATTATTAATTAAACCTAATTCTATGTTTTTTAGATTTTATTATGAAAAGAATTAAAATTATAACCTAATTTAAAACTAAATAATTATATACAATTTATTTACAAGAAATATTAAAATAAAACAATATTTATTATTTTTTCTGATTTTTTATGTTTTTGTGTTTTTTATATTTTGTGAAAATAATAGATTAATTAAACAAATAATAGTTAAAAGAAAATAGAATTAATAAATAAATAAATAAACATAGCAAACCTAGGGGGTTCAGACCCCAAATAGGAGGTGATTCTTTAGAAATTCAGGCCCATTAACATTGCTGGCCCTTTTGACTTTTCAGGGAGTATGCTGGCACGTTGACTGGGACTACCATGCTCCCCAATTCTTAGCCTTTGATTTGATTCCTTTGGGCGCGTGGACATTGGATTGTGAGAGTGTATCATGGACTTGAAGTATGAAGATGAGTTGTAGGAAATGTCTTTCTCTTCAAAATGAGCTTTGGATGGAATTTTTCTGATAATCCATGTGAAAGTTATGCCCTGATCAATTTACAGTTGACTTTTTCAGCTGTCCAAATAAGGAAACTTTTGCATCTTGATGATTTTTGAGCCAAGCTTTGAGAATCATGATCAAGCATTGATCAAATGATGTTTGTGGCTTCAAAATGATATGTTGACCAAAAATTTGAACTTTTGACTGTAAAATGACCATTTTGCCCCTACAGTTGACTGTAGTGCAATTAGGGCTTTTGACTGTGCAATTTTGAGCTGAAAGTCTTGAAACTTGATATGAGGATGCTTGACCATATTTGTAGGCATGTGAGACTTGATTGGACCTTTGGAAACTTCATTTTCTTGATCAGGACACAAACCCTAATCTTGACTGTTTAGGAGACCCTTGACTGTGCAACCCTTAGGGAGATTTGAAGCTTGACTTTGCAAATCTTTGAAGAGTATGGGAGGGCAAATTTTGGGGTACAACAGCTACCATTAATTGGAGTAACAAAAATATAGACAATGGACTACCTTCCATAATGACAAGGCTACCATCCATTGGAGTAACCAAAATCTTGACATTAGATAACTTCTATAATGACAAGGCTAACATCTATTGGAATAACAAAAATCTCGAGAACAGACTACCTTCCATAATGACAAGGCTACCATTCAATGGAATAACAAAAATCTCGACAACATACTACCTTCCAGAATGACAAGGCTACCATCCATTAGAGTGACAAAAATATCGACAATAGACTACCTTCCATAATGACTAGGCTACCATCCATTAGAGTAACAAAGATATCGACAACAGACTACCTTCTATAATGACAAGGCTACCATACATTTTAATAATAAAAATCTCGACAACAAACTACCTTCCACAATGACAAGGCTACCATCCATTGGAGTAACAAAAATCTCGACAATAGACTACCTTCCATAATGACAAGGCTACCATCTATTAGAGTAACAAAAATATCGACAATAAACTACCTTCCATAATGACAAGGCTACCATCCATTAGAGTAACAAAAATATCGACAACAGACTACCTTCCATAATGACATGGCTACGATCCATTAGAGTAAAAAAAATCTCGACAACAGACTACCTTCCATAATGACAAGGCTACCATCCATGGGAGTAATGAAAATATCAACAAGAGACTTCCTTCTATAATGACAAGGATACCAAGCTTTGGAGTAATGAAAATATCAACAAGACACTACCTTCCATATTAACAAGGCTACCATCCATTGGAGTAACAAAAAGCTCGCCAACAGACTACCTTCCAAAATGACAAGGCTACCATCCATTGGAGTAACAAAATCTCGACAACAGACTACCTTTCATTATGACATGGCTACTATCCATTGGAGTAACAAAAGTCTCGACAACAAACTACCTACCAAAATGATAAGGATACCATCCATTGGAATAACAAAAATATCAACAACAAACTACGTTCCATAATGACAGGGATACCATCCATTGGAGTAACAAAAATATCGACAACAGACTACCTTCCATAATGAAAAGGCTACCATCCATTGGAGTAACAAAAATCTAGACAACAAACTACCTTCCTTAATTACAAGTCTACCATCCATTGGAGTAACAAAAATCTTGACAACAAACTACCTTCCATAATGACAAGGCTACCATCCATTAGAGTAACAAAAATCTAGACAACATACTACCTTCCATAATGACAAGGCTACCATCCAATGGAGTAACAAAAATATAAAAAAGAGACTACCTTCCATAATGACAAGGCTACTATCTATTGGAGTAACAAATATATCGACAATAGAGTACCTTTCATAATGACAAGGCTACCATCCATTGTAGTAACAAAAATATCGAGAATAAACTACCTTCCATAATGAAAAGCCTACCATCCATTGGAGTATCAAAAATCTCGACAATAGAATACCTTCCATAATGACTAGGCTACCATCCATTGGAATAACAAAGATATCGACAATAGACTACCTTCCATAATGACAATGCTAAAATCCATTGGAGTAACAAAAATCTCGAGAACAGACTGCCTTCCATAATGACAAGGCTACCATCCATTGTAGTAACCAAAATCTCGACAAAAGAGTACCTTCCATAATGACAAGGCTACCATCTATTGGAATAACAAAAATCTCGAGAACAGACTGCCTTCTATACTTACGAGGCTACCATCCATTGGAGTAATAAAAATATCGACAACAAACTACCTTTCATAATGACAAGGCTACCATCCATTGGGGTAACAAAAATATCGAGAATAAACTACATTCCATAATGAAAAGCCTACCATCCATTGGATTATCAAAAATTTCGACAACAGAATACCTTCCATAATGACTAGGCTGCCATCCATTGGAATAATAAAGATATCAACAACAGAGTACCTTCCATAATGACAATGCTACCATCCATTGGATAAATAAAAATATCGACAACAGACAACCTTCCATAATGACAAGGCTACCATCCATTGGAGTAACAAAAATTTCGAAAACAGACTACCTTCAATATTGACAAGGCTACCATCTATTGGAATAACAAAAATCTCGAGAATAGACTGCCTTCCATAATGACAAGGCTACCATCCGTTGTAGTAACCAAAATCTCGACAACAGACTACCTTCCATAATGACAAGGCTACCATCTATTGGAATAACAAAAATCTCGAGAACAAACTGCCTTTTATACTTACAAGGCTACCATCCATTGGAGTAACAAAAATCTCGAAAACAGACTACCATCTATAATGACAAGGTTAAAATCCATTGGGGTAACAAAAATCTTGACAACAAACTACCTTCCATAATGACAAGGCTACCATCTATAGGAATAAAAATAATCTCGAGAATAGATTGCCTTCCATAATGACAAGGCTACCATCCATTGGAGTAATGAAAATATCAACAAGAGACTACCTTCTATAATGACAAGGGTACCATGCTTTGGAGTAATGAAAATATCAACAAGAGACTACCTTCCATATTAACAAGGCTACCATCCATTTGAGTAACAAAAAGCTCGCCAATAGACTACCTTCTAAAACGACAAGTCTACCATCCATTGGAGTAACAAAATCTCGACAACAGACTACCTTTTATTATGACATGGCTATTATCCATTGGAGTAACAAAAATCTCGACAACAAACTACCTACAAAAATGATAAGGCTACCATCCATTGGAATAACAAAAATATCGACAACAAACTATGTTCCATAATGACAGGGATACCATCAATTGGAGTAACAAAAATATAGAAAACAGACTACCTTCCATAATGATAAGGCTACCATCCATTGGAGTAACCAAAATCTTGACATTAGATAACTTCTATAATGACAAGGCTAACATCTATTGGAATAACAAAAATCTCGAGAACAGACTACCTTCCATAATGACAAGGCTACCATCCAATGGAATAACAAAAATCTCGACAACATACTACCTTCCAGAATGACAAGGCTACCATCCATTAGAGTGACAAAAATATCGACAATAGACTACCTTCCATAATGACTAGGCTACCATCCATTAGAGTAACAAAGATATCGACAACAGACTACCTTCTATAATGACAAGGCTACCATACATTTTAATAATAAAAATCTCGACAACAAACTACCTTCCACAATGACAAGGCTACCATCCATTGGAGTAACAAAAATCTCGACAATAGACTACCTTCCATAATGACAAGGCTACCATCTATTAGAGTAACAAAAATATCGACAATAAACTACCTTCCATAATGACAAGGCTACCATCCATTAGAGTAACAAAAATATCGACAACAGACTACCTTCCATAATGACATGGCTACGATCCATTAGAGTAAAAAAAATCTCGACAACAGACTACCTTCCATAATGACAAGGCTACCATCCATGGGAGTAATGAAAATATCAACAAGAGACTTCTTCTATAATGACAAGGATACCAAGCTTTGGAGTAATGAAAATATCAACAAGACACTACCTTCCATATTAACAAGGCTACCATCCATTGGAGTAACCAAAAGCTCGCCAACAGACTACCTTCCAAAATGACAAGGCTACCATCCATTGGAGTAACAAAATCTCGACAACAGACTACCTTTCATTATGACATGGCTACTATCCATTGGAGTAACAAAAGTCTCGACAACAAACTACCTACCAAAATGATAAGGATACCATCCATTGGAATAACAAAAATATCAACAACAAACTACATTCCATAATGACAGGGATACCATCCATTGGAGTAACAAAAATATCGACAACAGACTACCTTCCATAATGAAAAGGCTACCATCCATTGGAGTAACAAAAATCTAGACAACAAACTACTTTCCATAATGACAAGGCTACCATCCATTGGAGTAACAAAAATCTTGACAACAAACTACCTTCCATAATGACAAGGCTACCATCCATTAGAGTAACAAAAATCTAGACAACATACTACCTTCCATAATGACAAGGCTACCATCCAATGGAGTAACAAAAATATAAAAAAGAGACTACCTTCCATAATGACAAGGCTACTATCTATTGGAGTAACAAATATATCGACAATAGACTACCTTTCATAATGACAAGGCTACCATCCATTGTAGTAACAAAAATATCGAGAATAAACTACCTTCCATAATGAAAAGCCTACCATCCATTGGAGTATCAAAAATCTCGACAATAGAATACCTTCCATAATGACTAGGCTACCATCCATTGGAATAACAAAGATATCGACAATAGACTACCTTCCATAATGACAATGCTAAAATCCATTGGAGTGACAAAAATCTCGAGAACAGACTGCCTTCCATAATGACAAGGCTACCATCCATTGTAGTAACCAAAATCTCGACAAAAGACTACCTTCCATAATGACAAGGCTACCATCTATTGGAATAACAAAAATCTCGAGAACAGACTGCCTTCTATACTTACGAGGCTACCATCCATTGGAGTAATAAAAATATCGACAACAAACTACCTTTCATAATGACAAGGCTACCATCCATTGGGGTAACAAAAATATCGAGAATAAACTACATTCCATAATGAAAAGCCTACCATCCATTGGATTATCAAAAATTTCAACAACAGAATACCTTCCATAATGACTAGGCTGCCATCCATTGGAATAATAAAGATATCAACAACAGAGTACCTTCCATAATGACAATGCTACCATCCATTGGATAAATAAAAATATCGACAACAGACAACCTTCCATAATGACAAGGCTACCATCCATTGGAGTAACAAAAATTTCGAAAACAGACTACCTTCAATAATGACAAGGCTACCATCTATTGGAATAACAAAAATCTCGAGAATAGACTGCCTTCCATAATGACAAGGCTACCATCCGTTGTAGTAACCAAAATCTCGACAACAGACTACCTTCCATAATGACAAGGCTACCATCTATTGGAATAACAAAAATCTCGAGAACAAACTGCCTTCTATACTTACAAGGCTACCATCCATTGGAGTAACAAAAATCTCGAAAACAGACTACCATCTATAATGACAAGGTTAAAATCCATTGGGGTAACAAAAATCTCGACAACAAACTACCTTCCATAATGACAAGGCTACCATCTATAGGAATAAAAATAATCTCGAGAATAGACTGCCTTCCATAATGACAAGGCTACCATCCATTGGAGTAATGAAAATATCAACAAGAGACTACCTTCTATAATGACAAGGGTACCATGCTTTGGAGTAATGAAAATATCAACAAGAGACTACCTTCCATATTAACAAGGCTACCATCCATTTGAGTAACAAAAAGCTCGCCAATAGACTACCTTCTAAAACGACAAGTCTACCATCCATTGGAGTAACAAAATCTCGACAACAGACTACCTTTTATTATGACATGGCTACTATCCATTGGAGTAACAAAAATCTCGACAACAAACTACCTACAAAAATGATAAGGCTACCATCCATTGGAATAACAAAAATATCGACAACAAACTATGTTCCATAATGACAGGGATACCAACCATTGGAGTAACAAAAATATCGACAACAGACTACCTTCCATAATGATAAGGCTACCATCCATTGGAGTAACAAAAATCTAGACAACAGACTGCCTTCCATAATGACAAGGCTACCATCCATTGTAGTAACCAAAATCTCGACAACAAACTACCTTCCAAAATGACAAGGCTACCATCTATTGGAATAACAAAAATCTCAAGAACAAACTGCCTTCTATACTTACAAGGCTACCATCCATTGGAGTAACAAAAATCTCGAAAACAGACTACCATCTATAATGACAAGGTTAAAATCCATTGGGGTAACAAAAATCTCGACAACAGACTACCTTCCATAATGACAAGGCTACCATCTATAGGAATAAAAATAATCTCGAGAATTGACTGCCTTCCATAATGACAAGGCTACCATCCATTGGAGTAATGAAAATATCAACAAGAGACTACCTTCTATAATGACAAGGGTACCATGCTTTGGAGTAATGAAAATATCAACAAGAGACTACCTTCCATATTAACAAGGCTACCATCCATTTGAGTAACAAAAAGCTCGCCAATAGACTACCTTCCAAAACGACAAGTCTACCATCCATTGGAGTAACAAAATCTCGACAACAGACTACCTTTTATTATGACATGGCTACTATCCATTGGAGTAACAAAAATCTCGACAACAAACTACCTACAAAAATGATAAGGCTACCATCCATTGGAATAACAAAAATATCGACAACAAACTATGTTCCATAATGACAGGGCTACCATCCATTGGAGTAACAAAAATATCAACAACAAACTACCTTCCATAATGATAAGGCTACCATCCATTGGAATAACAAAAATATCAACAACAAATTACGTTCCAAAATGACAGGGATACCATCCATTGGAGTAACAAAAATATCGACAACAGACTACCTTCCATAATGATAAGGCTACCATCCATTGGAGTAACAAAAATCTAGACAACAGACTACCTTCCGTAATTACAAGTCTACCATCCATTGGAGTAACGAAAATATCAACAAGAGACTACTTTCCATAATGACAAGGCTACCATCCATTGGAGTAACAAAAATCTTGACAACAAACTACCTTCCATAATGACAAGGCTACCATCCATTAGAGTAACAAAAATCTAGACAACAGACTACCTTCCATAATGATAAGGCTACCATCCAATGGAGTAACAAAAATATAAAAAAGAGACTACCTTCCATAATGACAAGGCTACCATCCATTGGAGTTACAAAAATATCGACAACAGACTACCTTTCATAATGACAAGGCTACCATCCATTGGAGTAACAAAAATATCGAGAATAAACTACCTTCTGTAATGAAAATCCTAACATCCATTGGAGTATCAAAAATCTCGACAACAGAATACCTTCCATAATGACTAGGCTACCATCCATTGGAATAACAAAGATATCGATAATAGACTACCTTCCATAATGACACTGCTACCATCCATTGGAGTAACAAAAATCTCGACAACAGACATCCTTCCATAATGACAAGGCTACCATACATTGGAGTAACAAAAATTTTGAAAACATAATACCTTCCATAATGACAAGGCTACCATCTATTGGAATAACAAAAATCTCGAGAACAAACTGCCTTCTATAATGACAAGGCTACCATCTATTGTAGTAACCAAAATCTCGACAAAAGACTACCTTCCATAATGACAAGGCTACCATCTATTGGAATAACAAAAATCTCGAGAACAGACTGCCTTCTATAATGACAAGGCTACCATCTATTGTAGTAACCAAAATCTCGACAAAAGACTACCTTCCATAATGACAAGGCTACCATCTATTGGAATAACAAAAATCTCGAGAACAGACTGCCTTCTATACTTACGAGGCTACCATCCATTGGAGTAACAAAAATATCGACAACAGACTACCTTTTATAATGACAAGGCTACCATCCATTGGAGTAACAAAAATATCGAGAATAAAGTACCTTCCATAATGAAAAGCCTACCATCCATTGGATTATCAAAAATTTCGACAACAGAATACCTTCCATAATGATTAGGCTGCCATCCATTGGAATAACAAAGATATCGACAACAGAGTACCTTCCATAATGACAATGCTACCATCCATTGGATTAATAAAAATATCGACAACAGACAACCTTCCATAATGACAAGGCTACCATCCATTGGAGTAACAAAAATTTTGAAAACAGACTACCTTCAATAATGACAAGGCTACCATCTATTGGAATAACAAAAATTTCGACAACAGAATACCTTCCATAATGACTAGGCTGCCATCCATTGGAATAACAAAGATATCGACAACAGAGTACCTTCCATAATGACAATGCTACCATCCATTGGATTAATAAAAATATCGACAACAGACAACCTTCCATAATGACAAGGCTACCATCCATTGGAGTAACAAAAATTTCGAAAACAGACTACCTTTAATAATGACAAGGCTACCATCTATTGGAATAACAAAAATCTCGAGGACAGACTGGCTTCCATAATCACAAGGCTACCATCTATTGGAATAACAAAAATCTCGAGAACAGACTGCCTTCCATAATGACAAGGCTACCATCCATTGTAGTAACCAAAATCTCGACAAAAGACTACCTTCCATAATGACAAGGCTACCATCTATTGGAATAACAAAAAGCTCGAGAATAAACTACCTTCCATAATGAAAAGCCTACCATCCATTGGAGTATCAAAAATTTCGACAACAGAATACATTCCATAATGACTAGGCTGCCATCCATTGGAATAACAAAGATATCGACAACAGAGTACCTTCCATAATGACAATGCTACCATCCATTGGATTAATAAAAATATCGACAACAAACAACCTTCCATAATGACAAGGCTACCATCCATTGGAGTACCAAAAATTTCGAAAACAGACTACGTTCAATAATGACAAGGCTACCATCTATTGGAATAAGAAAAATCTAGAGAACAGACTGCCTTCCATAATGACACGGCTACCATCCATTGTAGTAACCAAAATCTTGACAACAGACTTCCTTCCATAATGACAAGGCTACCATCCATGGGAGTAACAAAAATCTCGACAACAAACTACCTTCCATAATGACAAGGCTGCCATCCATTAGAGTAACAAAAATCTAGACAACAGACTACCTTCCATAATGACAAGGCTACCATCCAATGGAGTAACAAAAATATAAAAAAGAGACTACCTTCCATAATGACAAGGCTACCATCCATTGGAGTAACAAAAATATCGACAACAAACTACCTTTCATAATGACAAGGCTACCATCCATTGGAGTAACAAAAATATCGAGAATAAACTACCTTACATAATGAAAAGCCTACCATCCATTGGAGTATCAAAAATCTAGACAACAGAATACCTTCCATAATGACTAGGCTACTATCCATTGGAATAACAAAGATATCGATAATAGACTACCTTCCATAATGACAATGCTACCATCCATTGACCTTCCATAATTACAAGGCTACCATACATTGGAGTAACAAAAATTTTGAAAACAGACTACCTTCCATAATGACAAGGCTACCATCAATTGGAATAACAAAAATCTCGAGAACAGACTGCCTTCCATAATGACAAGGCTACCATCCATTGTAGTAACCAAAATCTCGACAAAAGACTACCTTCCATAATGACAAGGCTACCATGTATTGGAATAACAAAAATCTCGAGAACAAACTACCTTCTATACTTACAAGGCTACCATCCATTGGAGTAACAAAAATATCGACAACATACTACCTTTCATAATGACAAGGCCACCATCCATTGGAGTAACAGAAATATCGACAATAAAGTACCTTCCATAATGACTAAGATACCATCCATTGGAATAACAAAGATATCGACAACAGACTACCTTCCATAATGACAATGCTACCATCCATTGGAGTAATAAAAATCTCGACAACAGACAACCTTCCATAATGACAAGGCTACCATCCATTGGAGTAACAAAAAATTTGAAAATAGACTACCTTCCATAATGACAAGGCTACCATCTATTTGAATAACAAAAATCTCAAGAATAGACTGCCTTCCATAATAACAAGGCTATCATCCATTGTAGTAACTAAAATCTCGACAACAGACTACCTTTCATAATGACAAGGCTACCATCCATTGGAATAACAAAAATATCGACAATAGACTACCTTCCATAATGACAATGCTACCATCCATTGGAGTAACAAAAATTTCGACAACAGACAACCTTCCATAATGACAAGGCTACCATACAATGGAGTAACAAAAATTTCGAAATTAGACTACCTTCCATAATGACAAGGCTACCATCTATTGGAATAACAAAAATCTCGAGAACAAACTGCCTTCCATAATGACAAGGCTACCATCCATTGTAGTAACCAAAATCTCGACAAAAGACTACCTTCCATAATGACAAGTCTACCATCTATTGGAATAACAAAAATCTCGAGAACAAACTGCCTTCTATACTTACAAGGCTACCATCCATTGGAGTAATAAAAATATCGAAAACAAACTACCTTCCATAATGACAAGGCTACCTTCTATTGGAATAACAAAAATTTCGACAACAGAATACCTTCCATAATGACTAGGCTGCCATCCATTGGAATAACAAAGATATCGACAACAGAGTACCTTCCATAATGACAATGCTACCATCCATTGGATTAATAAAAATATCGACAACAGACAACCTTCCATAATGACAAGGCTACCATCCATTGGAGTAACAAAAATTTCGAAAACAGACTACCTTCAATAATGACAAGGCTACCATCTATTGGAATAACAAAAATCTCGAGGACAGACTGCCTTCCATAATGACAAGGCTACCATCCATTGTAGTAACCAAAATCTCGACAACAGACTACCTTCCATAATGACAAGGCTACCTTCTATTGGAATAACAAAAATCTCGAGAACAAACTGCCTTCTATACTTACAAGGCTACCATCCATTGGAGTAACAAAAATCTCGAAAATAGACTACCATCTATAATGACAAGGTTAAAATCCCTTGGGGTAACAAAAATCTCGACAACAGACTACCTTCCATAATGAAAAGGCTACCATCTATAGGAATAAAAATAATCTCGAGAACAGACTGCCTTCAATAATGACAAGGCTACCATCCATTGGAGTAACAAAAATCTTGACAACAAACTACCTTCCATAATGACAAGCCTGCCATCCATTAGAGTAACAAAAATCTAGACAACAGACTACCTTCAATAATGACAAGGCTACCATCCAATGGAGTAACAAAAATATAAAAAAGAGACTACCTTCCATAATGACAAGGCTACCATCCATTGGAGTAACAAAAATATCGACAACAGACTACCTTTCATAATGACAAGGCTACCCTCCATTGGAGTAACAAAAATATCGAGAATAAACTACCTGCCATAATGAAAAGACTACCATCCATTGGAGTATCAAAAATCTCGACAACATAAAACCTTTCATAATGACAAGGCTACCATACATTGGAGTAACAAAAATTTCGAAAACAGACTACCTTCCATAATGACAAGGCTACCATCTATTGGAAAAACAAAAATCTCGAGAACAGACTGCCTTCCATAATGACAAGGCTACCATCCATTGTAGTAACCAAAATCTCGACAAAAGACTACCTTCCATAATGACAAGGCTACCATCTATTGGAATAACAAAAATCTCGAGAACAAACTGCCTTTTATACTTACAAGGCTACCATCCATTGGAGTAACAAAAATATCAACAACATACTACCTTTCATAATGACAAGGCTACCATCCATTGGAGTAACAGAAATATCGAGAATAAAGTACCTTCCATAATGAAAAGCCTACCATCCATTGGAGTATCAAAAATCTCGACAACATAATACCTTCCATAATGACTAAGCTACGATCCATTGGAATAACAAAGATATTTACAACAGACTACCTTCCATAATGACAATGCTATCATCCATTGGAATAATAAAAATCTCGACAACAGACAACCTTCCATAATGACAAGGCTACCATCCAATGGAGTAACAAAAATCTCGAGAACAGACTACCTTCCATAATGACAAGGCTACCATCTATTGGAATAACAAAAATCTCGAGAATAGACTGCCTTCCATAATAACAAGGCTACCATCTATTGGAATAACAAAAATCTCGAGAACATACTGCCTTATATAATTACAAGGCTAGCATCCATTGGAGTAACAAAAATCTCGAAAACAGACTACCATCCATAATGACAAGGTTAAAATCCCTTGGGGTAACAAAAATCTCGACAACAGACTACCTTCCATAATGACAAGGCTACTAATTATAGGAATAAAAATAATCTCGAGAACAGACTGCCTTCCATAATAGCAAGGCTACCACCTAATGGAATAACAAAAATCTCGACAACATACTACCTTCCATAATGACAAGGCTACCATCAATTGTAGTAACCGAAATCTCGACAATAGACTACCTTCCATAATGACAAGGCTACATCCATTGGAGTAACAAAAAGCTCGCCAACAGACTACCTTCCATAAGGACAAGCCTACCATCCATTGGAGTAACAAAAATCTAGACAACAGACTAACTTCCATAATGATAACTCTACCATCCATTGGAGTAACAAAAATCTTGACAACAAACTACCTTCCATAATGACAAGGCTAACATCCATTAGAGTAACAAAAATCTAGACAACTGACTACCTTCCATAATGACAAGGCTACCATCCAATGGAGTAACAAAAATATCAAAAAGCGACTACCTTCCATAATGACAACGCTACCATCCATTGGAGTAACAAAAATATCGAGAATAAACTACCTTCCATAATGAAAAGCCTACCATCCATTGGAGTATCAAAAATCTCGACAACAAAATACCTTCCATAATGACTAGGCTACCATCCATTGGAGTAACAAAGATATCGACAACAGACTACCTTCCATAATGACAATTCTAGCATCCATTGTAGTAAAAAAAATCTCGACATCAGACTACCTTCCATAATGACAAGGCTACCATCTATTACAATAACAAAAATCTCGAGAACAGACTGCCTTCTATACTGACAAGGCTACCATCCATTGGAGTAACAAAAATCTCGAAATTCGACTACCATCCATAATGACAAGGTTAAAATCCATTGGAGTAACAAAAATCTCAACAACAGACAACCTTCCATAATGACAAGGCTACCATCTATAGGAATAAAAATAATCTCGAGAACAGACTGCCTTCCATAATGACAAGGCTACCATCTAATGGAATAACAAAAATCTCAACAACATACTAGCTTCCATAATGACAAGGCTACCATCAATTGTAGTAACCATAATCTCGACAACAGACTACCTTCCATAATGACAAGGCTACCGTCCATTTGAGTAACAAAAAGCTCGCCAACAGACTACCTTCCATAATGACAAGGCTACCATCCGTTGGAGTGACAAAAATATCGACAATAGACTACCTTCCATAATGACAAGGCTACCATCCATTGGAGTACAAAAATCTCGACAACATACTACCTTTCATTATGACATGGCTACTATCCATTGGAGTAACAAAAATCTCGACAACAAACTTCCTTCCAAAATGATAAGGCTACCATCCATTGGAATAAAAAAATATTGACAACAAACTACGTTCCATAATCACAAGGGTACCATCCATTGGAGTAACAAAAATATCGACAATAGACTACCTTCCATAATGACAAGGCTACCATCCATTGGAATAACAAAAATCTAGACAACAGACTAACTTCCATAATGACAAGGCTACCATCCATTGGAGTAACGAAAATATCAACAAGAGACTACTTTCCATAATGACAAGGCTACCATCCATTGGAGTAATAAAAATATGGACAACAGACTAACTTCCATAATGACAAGGCTCCCATCCATTAGAGTAACAAAAATCTAGACAACAGACTACCTTCCATAATGACAAGGCTACCATCCATTGGAGTAACAAAAATATCAACAAGAGACTACCTTGCATAACGACAAGGCTACCATCCAATGGAGTAACAAAAATATCAAAAAGAGACTACCTTCCATAATGACAAGGCTACCATCCATTAGAGTAACAAAAATATCGACAACATACTACCTTTCATAATGACAACACTACCATCCGTTGGAGTAACAAAAATATCGAGAATAAACTATCTTCCATAATGAAAAGCCTACCATCCATTGGAGTATCAAAACTCTCGACAATAGAATACCTTCCATAATGACTAGGCTACCATCCATTGGAGTAACAAAGATATCGACAACAGACTACCTTCCATAATTACAAGGCTACCATCCAATGGAATAACAAAAATCTCGAGAAGAGACTACCTTCCATAGTTACAAGGCTACCATCCATTGGAGTGACAGAAATCACAACGACAGACTATATTCCATAATGACAAGGCTACCATCAATTAGAGTAACAAAGATCTCGAAAACAAACTACCTTCCATAATGATAAGGCTACCATCCATTGGAGTAACAAAAATATCGACAACAGACTACGTTCCATAATGAGAAGGCTACCATCCATTGGAGTAACAAAAATCTCGACAACAGACTACCTTCCATAATGACAAGTCTACCATCTATTGGAATAACATAAATCTCAAGAACATACTACCTTCCATAATGACAAGGCTACCACCTATTGGAATAACAAAAATCTCTACAACATACTACCTTCCATAATGAAAAGTCTACCATCCATTGGAGTAACAAAAACATAGACAACAGACTATGTTCCGTAATGACAAGGCTACCATCCATTGGAATAACAAAAATCTCGACAATAGAATACCTTCCATAATGACAAGGCTACCATCCATTAGAGTAACAAAAATATCGACAACAGACTACCTTTCATAACGACAACACTACCATCCGTTGGAGTAACAAAAATATCGAGAATAAACTACCTTCCATAATGAAAAGCCTACCATCCATTGGAGTATCAAAACTCTCGACAACAGAATACCTTCCATAATGACTAGGCTACCATCCATTGGAGTAACAAAGATATCGACAACAGACTACCTTCCATAATGACAAGGCTACCATCTAATGGAATAACAAAAATCTCAACAACATACTAGCTTCCAGAATGACAAGGCTACCGTCAATTGTAGTAACCATAATCTCTACAACAGACTACCTTCCATAATGACAAGGCTATCGTCCATTTGAGTAACAAAAATCTCGCCAACAGACTACCTTCCATAATCACAAGGCTACCATCCGTTGGAGTGACAAACATATCGACAATAGACTACCTTCCATAATGACAAGGCTACCATCCATTGGAGTACCAAAATCTCGACAACATACTACCTTTCATTATGACATGGCCACTATCCATTGGGGTAACAAAAATCTCGACAACAAACTTCCTTCCAAAATGATAAGGCTACCATCCATTGGAATAAAAAAAATATTGACAACAAACCACGTTCCATAATGACAAGGCTACCATCCATTGGAGTAACAAAAATATCGACAACAGACTACCTTCCATAATGACAAGGCTACCATCCATTGGAATAACAAAAATCTAGACAACAGACTAACTTCCATAATGACAAGGCTACAATCCATTGGAGTAACGAAAATATCAACAAGAGACTACTTTCCATAATGACAAGGCTACCATCCATTGGAGTAACAAAAATAAGGACAACAGACTACCTTCCATAATGACAAGGCTACCATCCATTAGAGTAACAAAAATCTAGACAACGGACTACCTTCCATAATGACAAGGCTACCATCCATGGGAGTAACAAAAATATCAACAAGAGACTACCTTGCATAACGACAAGGCTACCATCCAATGGAGTAACAAAAATATCAAAAAGAGACTACCTTCCATAATGACAAGGCTACCATCCATTAGAGTAACAAAAATATCGACAACATACTACCTTTCATAATGACAACACTACCATCCGTTGGAGTAACAAAAATATCGAGAATAAACTATCTTCCATAATGAAAAGCCTACCATCCATTGGAGTATCAAAACTCTCGACAATAGAATACCTTCCATAATGACTAGGCTACCATCCATTGGAGTAACAAAGATATCGACAACAGACTACCTTCCATAATTACAAGGCTACCATCCAATGGAATAACAAAAATCTCGAGAAGAGACTACCTTCCATAGTTACAAGGCTACCATCCATTGGAGTGACAGAAATCACAACGACAGACTATATTCCATAATGACAAGGCTACCATCAATTAGAGTAACAAAGATCTCGAAAACAAACTACCTTCCATAATGATAAGGCTACCATCCATTGGAGTAACAAAAATATCGACAACAGACTACGTTCCATAATGAGAAGGCTACCATCCATTGGAGTAACAAAAATCTCGACAACAGACTACCTTCCATAATGACAAGTCTACCATCTATTGGAATAACATAAATCTCAAGAACATACTACCTTCCATAATGACAAGGCTACCACCTATTGGAATAACAAAAATCTCTACAACATACTACCTTCCATAATGAAAAGTCTACCATCCATTGGAGTAACAAAAACATAGACAACAGACTATGTTCCGTAATGACAAGGCTACCATCCATTGGAATAACAAAAATCTCGACAATAGAATACCTTCCATAATGACAAGGCTACCATCTATTGGTATAACAAAAATCTCGAGAACATGCTACCTTCCATAATGACACGGCTACCATCCAATGGAATAACAAAAATCTCGACAACATACTACCTTCCATAATGACAAGGCTACCATGCATTGGAGTAACAAAAATATCGGCAACAGACTACCTTCCATAATGACAAGGATATCGTCTATTGGAATAACAAAAATCTCGAGAACAAACTACCTTCCATAATGACAAGGCTACCATCCAATGGAATAACAAAAATCTCGTGAACAAACTACCTTCCATAGTGACAAGGCTACCATCCATTAGAGTGACAGAAATCATAATGACAAACTACCTTCCATAATGACAAGGATACCATCCAATGGAGTAACAAAAATCTCGGCAACAGACTACCTTCCATAATGACAAGGCTACAATCCATTGGAGTAACAAAAATATTGACAATATACTACCTTCTATAATGACAAGGCTACCATCCATTGGAATAACAAAAATCTAGACAACAGACTAACTTCCATAATGACAAGGCTACCATCCATTGGAGTAACGAAAACATAGACAACAGACTATGTTCCATAATGACAAGGCTACCATTCATCGGAGTAACAAAGATATCGACAACAGACTACCTTCCATAATGACAATGCTACCATCCATTGAAGTAACAAAAATCTCGACAACAGACTTCCTTCCATAATGACAAGGCAACATCCATTTTAGTAACAAAAATCTCTAAGATATACTACCTTCCATAATGACAAGGCTACCATCCAATGGAATAACAAAAATCTCGAGAAGAGACTACCTTCCATAGTTACAAGGCTACCATCCATTGGAGTGACAGAAATCACAACTACAGACTATATTCCATAATGACAAGGCTACCATCAATTAGAGTAACATAGATCTCGAAAACAAACTACCTTCCATAATGATAAGGCTACCATCCATTGGAGTAACAAAAATATCGGCAACAGACTACGTTCCATAATGAGAAGGCTACCATCCATTGGAGTAACAAAAATCTCGACAACAGACTACCTTCCATAATGACAAGTCTACCATCCATTGGAGTAAAAAAACATAGACAACAGACTATGTTCCATAATGACAAGGCTACCATCCATTGGAGTAACAAAAATCTCGACAACAAAATATCTTCCATAATGACAAGGCTACCATCTATTGGTATAACAAAAATCTCGAGATCAGGCTACCTTCCATAATGACACGGCTACCATCCAATGGAATAACAAAAATCTCGACAACATACTACCTTCCATAATGACAAGGCTACCATGCATTGGAGTAACAAAAATTTCGGCAACAGACTACCTTCCATAATGACAAGGCTACCTTCCATTGCAGTAACAAAAATATGGACAATAGAATACCTTCTATAATGACAAGGCTACCATCCATTGGAATAACAAAAATCTCGACAAGAGACTACCTTCCATAATGTCAAGTCTACCATCCATTGGAGTAACAAAAACATAGACAACGAACTATGTTCCATAATTTACAAGTCTACCATTCATTGGAGTAACAAAGATATCGACAACAGACTACCTTCCATAATGACAATGCTATCATCCATTGGAGTAACAAAAATCTCGACAACAGACTTCCTTCCATAATGACAAGGCAACATCCATTTTAGTAACAAAAATCTCTAAAATATACTACCTTCCATAATGACAAGGCTACCATCCAATGGAATAACAAAAATCTCGAGAAGAGACTACCTTCCATAGTTACAAGGCTACCATCCATTGGAGTGACAGAAATCAAAACGACAGACTATATTCCATAATGACAAGTCTACCATAAATTAGAGTAACAAAGATCTCGAAAACAAACTACCTTCCATAATGATAAGGCTACCATCCATTGGAGTAAAAAAAATATCGACAACAGACTACGTTCCATAATGAGAAGGCTACCATCCAATGGAGTAACAAAAATCTCGACAACAGACTACCTTCCATAATGACAAGGCTACCATCTATTGGAATAACATAAATCTCAAGAACATACTACCTTCCATAATGACAAGGCTACAATTTATTGGAATAACAAAAATCTCTACAACATACTACCTTCCATAATGACAAGTCTACCATCCATTGGAATAACAAAAACATAGACAACAGACTATGTTCCATAATGACAAGGCTACCATCCATTGGAATAACAAAAATCTCGACAACATAATACCTTCAATAATGACAAGGCTACCATCTATTGGTATAACAAAAATCTCGAGAACATGCTACCTTCCATAATGACACGGCTACCATCCAATGGAATAACAAAAATCTCGACAACATACTACCTTCCATAATGACAAGGCTACCATCCATTGGAGTAACAAAAATATCGGCAACAGACTACCTTCCATAATGACAAGGATACCATCTATTGGAATAACAAAAATCTCGAGAACAGACTACCTTCCATAATGACAAGGCTACCATCCAATGGAATAACAAAAATCTCGTGAACAAACTACCTTCCATAGTGACAAGACTACCATCCATTAGAGTGACAGAAATCACAACGACAAACTACCTTCCATAATGACAAGGATACCATCCAATGGAGTAACAAAAATCTCGGCAACAGACTACCTTCCATAATGACAAGGCTACAATCCATTGGAGTAACAAAAATATTGACAATAGACTACCTTCTATAATGACAAGGCTACCATCCATTGGAATAACAAAAATCTAGACAACAAACTACATTCCATAATGACAAGTCTACAATCCATTGGAGTAACAAAAACATAGACAACAGACTATGTTCCATAATGACAAGGCTACCATTCATTGGAGTAACAAAGATATCGACAACAGACTACCTTCCATAATGACAATGCTACCATCCATTGGAGTAACAAAAATCTCGACAACAGACTACCTTCCATAATGACAAGGTTACCATCCATTTTAATAACAAAAATATCAAAAATAGACTACCTTCCATAATTACAAGGCTACCATCCAATGGAATAACAAAAATCTCGAGAGCAGACTACCTTCCATACGTACAAGGCTACCATCCATTGGAGTGACAGAAATCACAACGACAGACTACCTTCCATAATGACATGGCTACCATCCATTAGAGTAACAAAGATCTCGAAAACAAACTACCTTCCATAATGACAAGGCTACCATCCATTGGAATAACAAAAATCACGACAACAAACTACATTCCATAGTAACAAGGTTACCATCCATTGGAATAACAAAAATCTCGACAATAGACTCCCTTCCATAATGACAAGGCTACAATCCATTGGAGTAACAGAAATCTCAACGACAGACTACGTTCCAAAATGACAAGGCTACCATTCATTGGAGTAACAAAAATATCGATAAGAGACTACCTTCCATAATGACATGGGTACATCCATTGGGGTAACGAAAATCTCGACAATAGACTACCTTCAATAATGACAAGGCTACCATCCATTGGAGTAACAAAAATCTCGACAAAAAACTACCTTCCATAATGACAAGGCTACCATCCATTGGAATAAAAAAAATCTCCATAAAAGACTATGTTCCATAAATACATGGTTACCATCCATTGGAATAACAATTATCTCGAAAATAGACTACCTTCCATAATGACAAGGCTACCATCCAATGGAATAAAAAATTCTCGACAATAGACTACCTTCCACAATGACAAGGCTACAATCCATTGGATTAACAAAAATCTGAGCAACAGACTACCTTCCATAATTACAAGGCTACAATCCATTGGAGTAACAGAAATCTCAACGATAGACTACCTTCTATAATGACAAGTCTACCATATATTGGAGTTACAAAAATCTCGACAACAGACTACCTTCCATAATTACAAGGCTACCAAGCATTGGAGTATCAAAAATTTGACAACAGACTAGATTCCATAATGGTAAGGCTACCATCCATTGGAATAACCAAAATCTCGACAATAGAGTACCTTCCATAATGACAAGTCTAACATCCATTGAAGTAACAAAAATATGAACAACAAACTACCTTTTATAATGACAAGGCTACCATCCATTGGAGTAACAGAAATCTCAATGACCGACTACCTTCCATAATGACAAGGCTACCATCCATTGGAAAAACAAAAATCTCAACAATATACTACCTTCTATAATGACAAGGCTACCATCCATTGGAGTAACAAAAATATTAACAACAAACTACCTTGCATAATCACAATGCTATCATCGATTGGAGTAATAGAGATATCGACAACAGACTACCTTAAATAATGAAAAGGCTTCGATCCATTGGAGTAACAAAAATCCCGACAAAAGACTGCCTTCCATAATAACATGGTTACCATCCATTGGAATAACAAAAATCTTGACAACAGACTCCCTTCCATAATGATAAGGCTACAATCCATTGGAGTGACAGAAATCTCGACGACAGACTACCTTCCACAATGACAAAGCTACCATTCATTGGAGTAACAAAAATATCGACAACAGACTACCATCCATAATGACAAGGCTACATCCATTGGGTAACAAAAATATCGACAACAAACTACCTTCCATAATGACAAGGCTACCATCCATTGGAGTGACAAAAATCTCGACCAAAAACTACCTTCCATAAAGACAAGGCTACCATGTATTGGAATAACAAAAATTTCCACAAAGACTACCTTCCATAATGACAAGGTTACCATCCATTGGAATAACAAATATATCGACAACAAACTACCTTCCATAATGACAAGGCTACAATCCAATGGAATAAAAAATTCTCGACAACAGACTACCTTCCACAATGACAAGGCTACAATCCATTGGATTAACAAAAATCTGAACAATAGACTACCTTCCATAATGATAAGGCTACCATTCATTGGAGTAACAAAAATATTGACTACAGACTACCTTCCATAATGACAAGGCTACATCCATTGGTGTAACAAAAATCTCGACAACAATCTAGCTTCCATAATGACAAGGCTACCATCCATAGGAGTAACAAAAATCTCGATAAAAAACTACCTTCCATAATGACAAGGCTACCATCCATTGGAATAACAAAAATCTCCATAAAAGACTACCTTCCATAATGACAAGGTTACCATCCATTGGAATAACAAATATCTCGACAACAAACTACCTTCCATAATGACAAGGCTACCATCCAATGGAATAAAAAATTCTCGACAACAGACTACCTTCCATAATGAAAAGGTTACAATCCATTGGATTAACAAAAATCTGAACAACATACTACCTTCCATAATGACAAGGCTACAATCAATTGGAGTAACAAAAATGTCAACGACAAACTACCTTCCATAATTACAAGGCTACCATCCATTGGAGTAACAAAAATCTCGACAACAGACTACCTTCCATAATTACTACGCTATCACCCATTGGAGTATCAAAAATCTCGACAACATACTACCTTCCATAATGACAAGGCTATCATCCATTGGAGTAACAAAAATTTGAACGACAAACTACCTTTCATAATTACAAGGCTACCATCCATTAGAATAGAAAAAATCTCGACAATAGACTACCTTCCACAATGACAAGGATACCATCCATTGGAGTAACAAAAATCTAAACAACAGACTACCTTGCATAATGACAAGGCTATCATCCATTGGAGTAACAGAGATATCGACAACAGACTACCTTCAATAATTTCAAGGCTACCATCCATTGGAGTAACAAAAATCTAGACAAAAGACTACCTTCCATAGTAACAAGGTTACCATCCATTGGAATAACAAAAATCTCGAAAATAGACTCCCTTCCATAATGACAAGGCTACAATCCATTGGAGTAACAGAAATCTCAACGATAGACTACCTTCCATAATGACAAGGCTACCATCTATTAAAGTATCAAAAATTCGACAAAAGATACCTTCCATAATGGTAAGGCTACCATCCATTGGAATAACCAAATTCTCGACAATAGAGTACCTTCCATAATGACAAGGCTACCATCCATTGGAGTATCAAAAATTCGACAACAGACTACCTTCCATAATGGTAAAGCTACCATCCATTGGAATAACCAAAATCTCGACAATAGACTACCTTTCATAATGACAAGGCTACCATCCATTGGAGTATCAAAAATTTGAACAACAGACTACCTTTCATAATGACAAGGATACCATCCATTGGAGTAACAGAAATCAAAACGACCGACTACCTTCCATAATGACAAGGCTACATCCATTGGGGTAACAAAAATCTCAACAACAGACTACCTTCCATAATGACAAGGCTACTATCCATTGGAGTAACAGAAATCTCAACGACAGACTACGTTCCATAATGACAAGGCTACCATTCATTGGAGTAACAAAAATATCGACAACAGACTACCTTCCATAATGACATGGGTACATCCATTGGGGTAACAAAAATCTCGGCAATAGACTACCTTATATAATGACAAGGCTACCATCCATTGGAGTAACAAAAATCTCGACAAAAAACTATCTTCCATAATGACAAGGCTACCATCCATTGGAATAACAAAAATCTCCACAAAAGACTACATTCCATAAATACATGGTTACCATCCATTGGAATAACAATTATCTCGACAACATACTACCTTCCATAATGACAAGGCTACCATCCAATGGAATAAAAAATTCTCGACAACAAACTACCTTCCACAATGACAAGGCTACAATCCATTGGATTAAAAAAAATTTGAACAACAGACTACCTTCCATAATGACAAGGCTACAATCCATTGGAGTAACAGAAATCTCAACGACAGACTACCTTCCATAATGACAAGGCTACCATATATTGGAGTAACAAAAATCTCGACAACAGACTACCTTTCATAATTACAAGGCTACCAGCCATTGGAGTATCAAAAATTCGACAACAGACTAGCTTCCATAATGGTAAGGCTACCATCCATTGGAATAACCAAAATCTCGACAATAGAGTACCTTCCATAATGACAAGGCTACCATCCATTGAAGTAACAAAAATATGAACAACAAACTACCTTTCATAATGACAAGGCTACCATCCATTGGAGTAACAGAAATCTCAATGACCAACTACCTTCCATAATGACAAGGCTACCATCCATTGGAGTAACAAAAATCTCGACAATAGACTACCTTCTATAATGACAAGGCTACCATCCATTGGAGTAACAAAAATATGAAAAACAGACTACCTTCCATAATCACAATGCAATCATCAATTGGAGTAATAGAGATATCGACAACAGACTACCTTAATAAATGAAAAGGCTTTGATCCATTGGAGTAACCAAAATCTCGACAAAAGACCGCCTTCCATAATAAAAAGGTTACCATCCATTGGAATAGCCAAAATCTCGACAATAGACTACCTGTCATAATGACAAGGCTACCATCAATTGAAGTATCAAAAATCTGAACAACAGACTACCTTTCATAATGACAAGGATACCATCCATTGGAGTAACAGAAATCTCAACGACCGACTACCTTCCATAATGACAAGGCTACATCCATTGGGGTAACAAAAATCTCGACAACAGACTACCTTCCATAATGACAAGGCTACCATCCATTGGAGTAACAAAAATCTGATACTACCTTGCATAATCACAAGGCTATTATCAATGGGGGTAACATAGATAACGACAAGAGACTACTTCCATAATGACAAGGCTACAAAGCATTGGAGTAACAAAAATCTCGACAAAAGCCTACATTCCATAGTAACAAGGTTACCATCCATTGGAATAACAAAAATCTTGACAACAGAATCCCTTCCATAATGACAAGGCTACAATCCATTGGAGTAACAGAAATCTCGACAACAGACTACCTTCCATAATGACAAGGCTACCATCAATTGGGGTAACAAAAGTCAAGAAAACAGACTACCTTCCATAATGCAAGGTTACCATCCATTGGAATAACAAATATCTCGACAACAGACTACCTTATATAATGATAAGGCTACCAGCCATTGGAGTAAGAAAAATCTCGACAATAGACTACCTTCCATAGTAACAAGGTTACCATCCAATGGAATAACAAAAATCTCGACAACAGACTCCCTTCCATAATGACAAAGCTACAATCCATTGGAGTACCAAAAATCTCAACGATAGACTACCTTCCAGAATGATAAGGCTACCATTCATTGGAGTAACAAAAATATCGACAACAGATTACCTTCCATAATGACAAGGCTACATCCATTGGGGTAACAAAAAAAATATAGAAAACATAATACCTTCCATAATGACAAGGCTACGGTCCATTGGGGTAACAAAAATCTCGACAACGTACTACCTTCGATAATGACAAGGCTATCATCCATAGGAGTAACAAAGATATCGACAACAGACTACCTTCAATAATGACAAGGCTACCATCCAATGGAGTAACAAAAATCTAAGACTACCTTGCATAATGACAAGGCTATCATCCATTGGAGTAACAGAGATGTCGACAATAGACTACCTTCAATAATGACAAGAATACCATCCATTGGAGTAACAAAAATCTCGACAAAAGACTACCTTCCATAGTAAAAAGGTTACCACCCATTGGAATAACAAAAATCTCGACAACAGACTCCCTTCCATAATGACAAGGCTAAATCCATTGGAGTAAAAGAAATCTCAATGATAGACTACCTTCCATAATGACAAGGCTACCATTCATTGGAGTAACAAAAATATCGACAACAGACTACTTCCATAATGACAAGGTTACATCCATTGGGGTAACAAAAATCTCGACAACAGAATACCTTCTATAATTACAAGGCTACCATCCATTGGAGTATAAAAAATTCGACAACAGAATACCTTCCATAATGGTAAGGCTACCATTCATTGGAATAACCAAATTCTCGACAATAGAGTACCATCCATAATGACAAGGCTATCATCCATTGAAGTAACAAAAATCTGAACAACATACTACCTTTCATAATGACAAGGCTACCATCCATTGGAGTAACAGAAATCTCAATGACCGACTACCTTCCATAATGACAAGGCTACTATCCATTGGAATAACAAAAATCTCGACAATAGACTAACTTCCATAATGACAAGGATACCATCCATTGGAGTAACAAAAATCTGAGACTAGGTTGCATAATGACAAGGCTATCATCCATTGGAGTAACAGAGATATCGACAACATTTTACCTTCAATAATGACAAGGCTACCATCCATTGGAGTAACAAAAATCTCGACAAAAGACTACCTTCCATTGTAACAAGGTTACCATCCATTGGAATAACAAAAATCTCGACAACAGACTCCTTTCCATAAAGACAAGTCTAAATCCATTGGAGTAACAGAAATCTCAACGATAGACTACCTTCCACAATGACAAGGCTACCATTCATTGGAATAACAAAAATATCGACAACATACTACTTCCATAATGACAATGCTACATCCATTGGGGTAACAAAAATCTCGACAACAGACTATCTTCTATAATTACAAGGCTACCATCCATTGGAGTATCAAAAATTCGACAATAGACTACCTTCCATAATGGTAAGGCTACCATCCGATGGAATAACCAAATTCTCGACAATAGAGTACCATCCACAATGACAAGGCTATCATCCATTGAAGTAACAAAAATCTGAACAACAGACTACCTTTCATAATGACAAGGCTACCATCCATTGGAGTAACAGAAATCTCAACGACCGACTACCTTCCATAATGACAAGGCTACTATCCATTGGAATAACAAAAATCTCGACAATAGACTAACTTCCATAATGACAAGGATACCATTCATTGGCATAAAAAAAATCTGATACTACCTTGCATAATGACAAGGCTATCATCCATTGGAGTAACAGAGATATCGACAACAGACTAACTTCAATAATGACAAGGCTCCCAACTATTGGAGTAACAAAAATCTCGACAAAAGACTACCTTCCATAGTAACAAGGTTACCATCCATTGGAATAACAAAAATCTCGACAACAGACTCCCTTCCATAATGACAAGGCTAAATCCATTGGAGTAACAGAAATCTCAATGATAGAGTGCCTTCCATAATGACAAGGCTACTATTCATTGGAGTAACAAAAATATCCACAACAGACTACTTCCATAATGACAAGGCTACATCCATTGGGGAAACAAAAATCTCGACAACAGACTACCTTCTATAATTACAAGGATACCATTCATTAGAGTATCAAAAATTCGACAACAGACTACCTTCCATAATGGTAAGGCTACCATCCGATGGAATAACCAAATTCTCGACAATAGAGTACCATCCATAATGACAAGGCTATCATCCATTGAAGTAACAAAAATCTGAACAACAAACTACCTTTTCTAATGACAAGGCTACCATCCATTGGAGTAACAGAAATCTCAACGACCGACTACCTTCCATAATGACAAGGCTACTATCCATTGGAATAACAAAAATCTCGACAATAGACTAACTTCCATAATGACAAGGATAACATCCATTGGAGTAACAAAAATCTGATACTACCTTGCATAATGACAAGGCTATTATCCATTGGAGTAACAGAGATATCGACAACAAACTAACTTCAATAATGACAAGGCTACCAACCATTGGAGTAACAAAAATCTCGACAAAAGAATACCTTCCTTAGTAACAAGGTTACCATCCATCGGAATACCAAAAATCTCGACAACAGACTCATTTCCATAATGACAAGGCTAAATCCATTGGAGTAACAGAAATCTCTATGATAGAGTTCCTTCCATAATGACAAGGCTACCATTCATTGGAGTAACAAAAATATCGACAACAGACTACTTCCATAATGACAAGGCTACATCCATTGGGGTAACAAAAATCTCGACAACAGACTACCTTCTATAATTACAAGGCTACCATCCATTGGAGTATCAAAAATTGGACAACAGACTACCTTCCATAATGGTAAGTCTACCATCCATTGGAATAACCAAATTCTCGACAATAGAGTACCATCCATAATGACAAGGCTATCATCCATTGAAGTAACAAAAATCTGAACAACAAACTACCTTTCATAATGACAAGGCTACCATCCATTGGAGTAACAGTAATCTCAACGACCGACTACCTTCCATAATGACAAGGTTGAAGAAGTGAAAAACACAAGAAAGGGGGTTGAATTGTAAAACTTGTAATCAAATGCAGACAACACGTTGTTTTTATCCTGGTTTGTTTGATCTCAAACTACTCCAGTCCACCCGTAAAGGTGATTTCGCCTCTCTCCAACGAGGTCTTAATCCACTATATTCAACTGAATATTACACCCGCATTAATAACTGCTAAAGCCTTCTTGATTCAAAACCACAATCTGGTTTCTCAAGGAAATACTTTCTTACAGATAAATGAAATCTAAGTGTGTTGAATGTTTTCTACAAAACTGTTTGTCCCAACTGTGATATTACACAAATTAAGCTTATGAGAACTAGAATGCTAAAACAATAGAGTAAGTAATTTGGGAGCTTTTAGCAAACTGGGAATGAGGACGAATATGAATAGCTTTAGGCGTGTAGAGAGTTGTAGAGCATTAGCCGTTTCATTCCTCACTTGCTTGTTTATATAGCATCGAAAAATGGTACGTTGGAGTCAGTAATTCCGTTTCAATGTCAATTACATTCTTTCCAAATTGAGAAGATCTTTGTCTGGAATAATGCCGTTGATAATAAAGTATCTTGAATGCACAGTACCGTTGGCAATTAAGCGTGTTCTGGCTTTGGATTATTCTGACGCTGCTAGGTGCTGATGGATTGTTGTTGTCTTGATCAAAGTTTAGATTGTTACGCGCAGATCTGTTCATCAAGCTTCAGCGTAAGCACATGTTGATCTTCTGATTCTGGCATCTGATATAACATCCTCTGATGCTGATGTTGATATTTCATCTTCTGATGCTGATGATGATATTCTTATGCTGATACTCATCAGAGTTTATGTAAAACAAAATATAATTTTAGGTAGCATATATGTCTTACATGAATCATACAATTTATATGTTCTTCAATTTTGTTATCATCAAAACTTTAACTTAGGGTAGTAGATTCAAACTTTGTTCTAACAAAGGCTACTATCCATCGGAATAACTAAAATCTCGACAATAGACTAACTTCCAAAATGACAAGGATACCATCCATTGGAGTAACAAAAATCTGATACTACCTTGCATAATGACAAGGCTATCATCCATTGGAGTAACAGAGATATCGACAACAGACTAACTTCAATAATGACAAGGCTACCAACCATTGGAGTAACAAAAATCTCGACAAAAGACTACCTTCCATAGTAACAAGGTTACCATCCATTGGAATAACAAAAATCTCGACAACAGACTCCCTTCCATAATGACAAGGCTACAATCCATTGAAGTAACAGAAATCTCAATGATAGACTACCTTCAATAATGACAAGGCTACCATTCATTGGAGTAACAAAAATATCAACAACAGACTACCTTCCATAATGACATGGCTACATCCATTGGGGTAACAAAAATCAAGAAAACAGACTACCTTCCATAATGACAAGGCTACCATCCATTGGAGTAACAAAAATCTCGACAACAAACTACCTTCCATAATGACAAGGCTACCATCAATTGGAATAACAAAAATTTCGGCAAAGACTACCTTCCATAATGACAAGGTTACCATCCATTGAAATAACAAATATCTCGACAACAAAATACCTTCCATAATGACAAGGCTACCATCCATTGGAGTAAGAAAATTCTCGACAATAGACTACCTTCCATAGTACCAAG
Source organism: Vicia faba (assembly GCA_948472305.1). Taxonomy (NCBI): domain Eukaryota; kingdom Viridiplantae; phylum Streptophyta; class Magnoliopsida; order Fabales; family Fabaceae; genus Vicia; species Vicia faba. Next base: position 765,486,186 of record OX451738.1, read on the forward strand.
GTTACCATCCAATGGAATAAAAAAAATCTCGACAACAGACTCCCTTCCATAATGACAAAGCTACAATCCATTGGAGTAACAGAAATCTCAATGATAGACTACCTTCAATAATGAAAAGGCTACGATTCATTGGAGTAACAACAATATCGACAACAGACTACCTTTCATAATGACAAGGCTACATCCATTGGGGTAACAAAAAAATATAGAAAATAGACTACCTTCCATAATGACAAGGCTACCGTCCATTGGATTTTCAAAAATCTCGACAACATACTACCTTCCATAATGATAAGGCTATCATCCAATGGAGTTACAAAGATATCGACAACAGACTACCTTCAATAATGGCAAGGCTACCATCCAATGGAGTAACAAAAATCTCGACAAAAGACTACCTTCCATAGTAACAAGGTTACCACCCATTGGAATAACAAACATCTCGACAACAGACTCCCTTCCATAATGACAAGGCTAAATCCATTGGAGTAAAAGAAATCTCAATGATAGACTACCTTCCATAATGACAAGGCTACCATTCATTGGAGTAACAAAAATATCGACCACAGACTACTTCCATAATGATAAGGCTACATCCATTGGGGTAACAAAAATCTCGACAACAGACTACCTTCTATAATTACAAGGCTACCATCCATTGGAGTATCAAAAATTCGAAAACAAACTACCTTACATAATGGTAAGGCTACCATCCATTAGAATAACTAAATTCTCGACAATAGAGTACCATCCATAATGACAAGGCCATCATCCATTGGAGTAACAGAGATATCGAACACAGACTAACTTCAATAATGACAAGGCTACCAACCATTGGAGTAACAAAAATCTCGACAACAGACTCCCTTCCATAATGACAAGGCTAAATCCATTGGAGTAACAGATATCTCAATGATAGAGTGAATTCCATAATGACAAGGCTACCATTCATTGGAGTAACAAAAATATTGACAACAGACTACTTCCATAATGACAAGGCTACATCCATTGGGGTAACAAAAATCTCGACAACAGACTACCTTCTATAATTACAAGGCTACCATCCATTGAAGTATCAAAAATTCGACAACAAACTACCATCCATAATGGTAAGGCTATCATCCATTGGAATAACCAAATTCTGGACAATAGAGTACCATCCATAATGACAAGGCTATCATCCATTGAAGTAACAAAAATCTGAACAATAGACTACCTTTCATAATGACAAGGCTACCATCCATTGGAGTAACAGAAATCTCAACGACCTACTACCTTCCATAATGACAAGGCTACTATCCATTGGAATAACAAAAAGCTCGACAATAGACTAACTTCCATAATGACAAGGATACCATCCATTGGAGTAACAAAAATCTGATACTACCTTGCATAATGACAAGGCTATTATCCATTGGAGTAACAGAGATATCGACAACAGACTAACTTCAATAATGACAAGGCTACCAACCATTGGAGTAACAAAAATCTCGACAAAAGACTACCTTCCATAGTAACAAGGTTACCATCCATTGGAATAACAAAAATATCGACAACAGAGTCCCTTCCATAATGACAAGGCTACAATCCATTGGAGTAACAGAAATCTCAATGATAGACTACCTTCAATAATGATAAGGCTACCATTCATTGGAGTAACAAAAATATCGACAATAGACTACCTTCCATAATGACAAGGCTACATCCATTGGGGTAACAAAAATCAAGAAAACAGACTACCTTCCATAATGACAAGGCTACCATCCATTGGAGTAACAAAAATCTCGACAACAAAATACCTTCCATAATGACAAGGCTACCATCAATTGGAATAACAAAAATTTCCGCAATGACTACCTTCCATAATGACATGGTTACCATCCATTGGAATAACAAATATCTCGACAACAGACCACCTTCCATAATGACAAGGCTACCATCCATTGGAGTAAGAAAAATCTCGACAATAGACTACCTTCCATAGTAACAAGGTTACCATCCAATGGAATAACAAAAATCTCGACAATAGACTCCCTTCCATAATGACAAAGCTACAATCCATTGGAGTAACAGAAATCTCAACGATAGACTACCTTCCATAATGACAAGGCTACCTTTCATTGGAGTAACAAAAATATCGACAACAGACTACCTTTCATAATGACAAGGCTACATCCATTGGGGCAACAAAAAAATATAGAAAACAGTCTACCTTCCATAATGACAAGGCTACCGTCCATTGGAGTAACAAAAATCTGAGACTACCTTGCATAATGACAAGGCTATCATCCATTGGAGTAACAGAGATGTCGACAACAGACTACCTTCAATAATGACAAGGCTACCATCCATTGGAGTAACAAAGATATCGACAAAAGACTACCTTCCATAGTAACAAGGTTACCACCCATTGGAATAACAAAAATCTCGACAACAGACTCCCTTCCATAATGACAAGGCTAAATCCATTGGAGTAAAAGAAATCTCAATGATAGACTACCTTCCATAATGACAAGGCTACCATTCATTGGAGTAACAAAAATATCGACAATATACTACTTCCATAATGACAAGGATACATCGATTGGGGTAACAAAAATCTCGACAACAGACTACCTTCTATAATTACAAGCCTACCATCCATTGGAGTATCAAAAATTTGACAACAGACTACCTTCCATAATGGTAAGGCTATAATCCATTGGAATAACCAAATTCTCGACAATAGAGTACCATCCATAATGACAAGACTATCATCCATTGAAGTAACAAAAATCTGAACACTAGACTACCTTTCATAATGACAAAGCTACCATCCATTGGAGTAACACAAATCTCAACGACCGACTACCTTCCATAATGACAAGGCTACTATCCATTGGAATAAAAAAAATCTCGACAATAGACTACCTTTCATAATGACAAGGATACCATCCATTGGAGTAACAAAAATCTGAGACTACCTTGCATAATGACAAGACTATGATCCATTGGAGTAACAGAGATATCGACAATAGACTACCTTCAATAATGACAAGGCTACCATCCATTGGAGTAACAAAAATTCGACAAAATACTACCTTCCATAGTAACAAGGTTACTACCCATTGGAATAACAAAAATCTCGACAACAGACTCCCTTCCATAAAGACAAGGCTAAATCCATTGGAGTAACAGAAATCTCAACGATAGACTACCTTCCATAATGACAAGGCTACCATTCATTGGAGTAACAAAAATATCGACAACAGACTACTTCCATAATGACAATGCTACATCCATTGGGGTAACAAAAATCTCGACAACCGGAATACCTTCTATAATTACAAGGCTACCATCCATTGGAGTATCAAAAATTTGACAACAGACTACCTTCCATAATGGTAAGGCTACCATCCATTGGAATAACCAAATTCTCGACAATAGAGTACCATCCATAATGACAAGGCTATCATCCATTGAAGTAACAAAAATATGAACAACATACTACCTTTCATAATGACATGGCTACCATCAATTGGAGTAACAGAAATCTCAACGACCGACTACCTTCCATAATGACACGGCTACTATCCATTGGAATAGTAAAAATCTAGACAATAGACTAACTTCCATAATGACAAGGATACCATCCATTGGAGTAACAAAAATCCGAGACTACGTTGCATAATCACCAGGCTATCATCCATTGGAGTAAGATAGATATCGACAATAGTTTACCTTCAATAATGACAAGGCTACCATCCATTGGAGTAACAAAAATTTCGACAAAAGATTACCTTCCATAGTAACAAGGTTACCATCCATTGGAATAACAAAAATCTCGACAAAAGACTCCCTTCCATGAAGACAAGGCTAAATCCATTGGAGTAACAGAAATCTCAACGATAGACTACCTTCCATAATGACAAGGCTACCATTCTTTGGAGTAACAAAAATATCGACAACAGACTACTTCCATAATGACAATGCTACATCCATTGGGGTAACAAAAATCTCGACAACCGGAATACCTTCTATAATTACAAGGCTACCATCCATTGGAGTATCAAAAATTCGACAACAGACTACCTTCCATAATGGTAAGGCTACCATCCATTGGAATAACCAAATTCTCGACAATAGAGTACCATCCATAATGACAAGGCTATCATCCATTGAAGTAACAAAAATATGAACAACATACTACCTTTCATAATGACAAGGCTACCATCAATTGGAGTAACAGAAATCTCAACGACCGACTACCTTCCATAATGACACGGCTACTATCCATTGGAATAGTAAAAATCTAGACAATAGACTAACTTCCATAATGACAAGGATACCATCCATTGGAGTAACAAAAATCTGAGACTACGTTGCATAATGACCAGGCTATCATCCATTGGAGTATGATAGATATCGACAACAGTTTACCTTCAATAATGACAAGGCTACCATCCATTGGAGTAACAAAAATCTCGACAAAAGATTACCTTCCATAGTAACAAGGTTACCATCCATTGGAATAACAAAAATCTCGACAAAAGACTCCCTTCCATGAAGACAAGGCTAAATCCATTGGAGTAACAGAAATCTCAACGATAGACTACCTTCCATAATGACAAGGCTACCAATCATTGGAGTAACAAAAATATCGACAACAGACTACTTCCATAATGACAATGCTACATGCATTGGGGTAACAAAAATCTCGACGACAGACTACCTTCTATAATTACAAGGCCACCATCCATTGGAGTATCAAAAAATCGACAACAGACTACCTTCCATAATGGTAAGGCTACCATCAATTGGAATAACCAAATTCTCGACAATAGAGTACCATCCATAATGACAAGGCTATCATCCATTGAAGTAACAAAAATCTGAACAACAGACTACCTTTCATAATGACAAGGCTACCATCCATTGGAGTAACAGAAATCTCAACGACCGACCACCTTCCATAATGACAAGGCTACTATCCATTGGAATAAAAAAAATCTCGACAATAGACTACCTTTCATAATGACAAGGATACCATCCATTGGAGTAACAAAAATCTGAGACTACCTTGCATAATGACAAGGCTATGATCCATTGGAGTAACAGAGATATCGACAATAGACTACCTTCAATAATGACAAGGCTACCATCCATTAGAGTAACAAAAATTCGACAAAATACTACCTTCCATAGTAACAAGGTTACTACCCATTGGAATAACAAAAATCTCGACAACAGACTCCCTTCCATAAAGACAAGGCTAAATCCATTGGAGTAACAGAAATCTCAACGATAGACTACCTTCCATAATGACAAGGCTACCATTCATTGGAGTAACAAAAATATCGACAACAGACTACTTCCATAATGACAATGCTACATCCATTGGGGTAACAATAATCTCGACAACCGGAATACCTTCTATAATTACAAGGCTACCATCCATTGGAGTATCAAAAATTCGACAACAGACTACCTTCCATAATGGTAAGGCTACCATCCATTGGAATAACCAAATTCTCGACAAAGAGTACCATCCATAATGACAAGGCTATCATCCATTGAATTAACAAAAATATGAACAACATACTACCTTTCATAATGACAAGGCTACCATCAATTGGAGTAACAGAAATCTCAACGACCGACTACCTTCCATAATGACACGGCTACTATCCATTGGAATAGTAAAAATCTAGACAATAGACTAACTTCCATAATGACAAGGATACCATCCATTGGAGTAACAAAAATCTGAGACTACGTTGCATAATGACCAGGCTATCATCCATTGGAGTAAGATAGATATCGACAACAGTTTACCTTCAATAATGACGAGGCTACCATCCATTGGAGTAACAAAAATCTCGACAAAAGATTACCTTCCATAGTAACAAGGTTACCATCCATTGGAATAACAAAAATCTCGACAAAAGACTCCCTTCCATGAAGACAAGGCTAAATCCATTGGAGTAACAGAAATCTCAACGATAGACTACCTTCCATAATGACAAGGCTACCATTCATTGGAGTAACAAAAATATCGACAACAGACTACTTCCATAATGACAATGCTACATGCATTGGGGTAACAAAAATCTCGACGACAGACTACCTTCTATAATTACAAGGCCACCGTCCATTGGAGTATCAAAAAATCGACAACAGACTACCTTCCATAATGGTAAGGCTACCATCAATTGGAATAACCAAATTCTCGACAATAGAGTACCATCCATAATGACAAGGCTATCATCCATTGAAGTAACAAAAATCTGAACAAAAGACTACCTTTCATAATGACAAGGCTACCATCCATTGGAGTAACAGAAATCTCAACGACCGACTACCTTCCATAATGACAAGGCTACTATCCATCGGAATAACAAAAATCTCGACAATAGACTAACTTCCATAATGACAAGGATACCATCCACTGGAGTAACAAAAATCTGATACTACCTTGCATAATGACAAGGCTATTATCCATTGGAGTAACAGAGATTTCGACAACAGACTAACTTCAATAATGACAAGGCTACCAACCATTGGAATAACAAAAATCTCGACAAAAGACTACCTTCCATAGTAACAAGGTTACCATCCATTGGAATAACAAAAATCTCAACAACAGACTCCCTTCCATAATGACAAGGCTACAATCCATTGGAGTAACAAAAATATCAATGATAGACTACCTTTAATAATGACAAGGCTACCATTCATTGGAGAAACAAAAATATCGACAACAGACTACCTTCCATAATGACAAGGCTACATCCATTGGGGTAACAAAAATCAAGAAAACAGACTACCTTCCATAATGACAAGGCTACCATCCAATGGAGTAACAAAAATCTCGACAACAAACTACCTTCCATAATGACAAGGCTACCATCAATTGGAATAACAAAAATTTCGGCAAAGACTACCTTCCATAATGACAAGGTTACCATCCATTGGAATACAAAATATCTCGACAACAGACTACCTTCCATAACGACAAGGCTACCATCCATTGGAGTAAGAAAAATCTCGACAATGGACTACCTTCCATAGTAACAAGGTTACCATCCAATGGAATAAAAAAAATCTCGACAACAGACTCCCTTCCATAATGACAAAGCTACAATCCATTGGACTAACAGAAATCTCAACGATAGACTACCTTCCATAATGACAAGGCTACCATTCATTGGAGTAACAACAATATCGACAACAGACTACCTTCCATAATGACAAGGCTACATCCATTAGGGTAACAAAAAAATATAGAAAACAGACTACCTTCCATAATGACAAGGATACCGTCCATTGGAGTAACAAAAATCTCGACAACATACTACCTTCCATAATTACAAGGCTATCATCCATAGGAGTAACAAAGATATCGACAACAGACTACCTTCAATAATGACAAGGCTACCATCCAATGCAGTAACAAAAATATGAGACTACCTTGCATAATGACAAGGCTATCATCCATTGGAGTAACAGAGATATCGACAACAGACTAACTTCAATAATGACAAGGCTACCATCCATTGGAGTAAGAAAAATCTCGACAAAAGACTACCTTCCATAGTAACAAGGTTACCACCAATTGGAATAACAAAAATCTCGACAACAGACTCCCTTCCATAATGACAAGGCTAAATCCATTGGAGTAACAAAAATCTCAATGATAGACTACCTTCCATAATGACAAGGCTACCATTCATTGGAGTAACAAAAATATCGACAACAGACTACTTCCATAATGACAATGCTACATGCATTGGGGTAACAAAAATCTCGACGACAGACTACCTTCTATAATTACAAGGCCACCATCCATTGGAGTATCAAAAATTCGACAACAGACTACCTTCCATAATGGATAGGCTACCATCAATTGGAATAACCAAATTCTCGACAATAGAGTACCATCCATAATGACAAGGCTATCATCCATTGAAGTAACAAAAATATGAACACTAGACTACCTTTCATAATGACAAAGCTACCATCCATTGGAGTAACACAAATTTCAACGACCGACTACCTTCCATAATGACAAGGCTACTATCCATTGGAATAAAAAAAATCTCGACAATAGACTACCTTTAATAATGACAAGGATACCATCCATTGGAGTAACAAAAATCTGAGACTACCTTGCATAATGACAAGGCTATGATCCATTGGAGTAACAGAGATATCGACAATAGACTACCTTCAATAATGACAAGGCTACCATCCATTGGAGTAACAAAAATTCGACAAAATACTACCTTTCATAGTAACAAGGTTACTACCCATTGGAATAACAAAAATCTCAACAACAAACTCCCTTCCATAAAGACAAGGCTAAATCCATAGGAGTAACAAAAATCTCAACGATAGACTACCTTCCATAATGACAAGGCTACCATTCATTGGAGTAACAAAAATATCGACAACAGACTACTTCCATAATGACAATGCTACATCCATTGGTGTAACAAAAATCTCGACAACCGGAATACCTTCTATAATTACAAGGCTACCATCCATTGGAGTATCAAAAATTCTACAACAGACTACCTTCCATAATGGTAAGCCTACCATCCATTGGAATAACCAAATTCTCGACAATAGAGTACCATCCATAATGACAAGGCTATCATCCATTGAAGTAACAAAAATCTGAACAACATACTACCTTTCATAATGACAAGGCTACCATCAATTGGAGTAACAGAAATCTCAACGACCGACTACCTTCCATAATGACAAGGCTACTATCCATTGGAATAATAAAAATCTAGACAATAGACTAACTTCCATAATGACAAGGATACCATCCATTGGAGTAACAAAAATCTTAGACTACGTTGCATAATGACAAGGCTATCATCCATTGGAGTAAGATAGATATCGACAACAGTTTACCTTCAATAATGACAAGGCTACCATCCATTGGAGTAACAAAAAGCACGACAAAAGACTACCTTCCATAGTAACAAGGTTACCATCCATTGGAATAACAAAAATCTCGACAAAAGACTCCATTCCATGAAGACAAGGCTAAATCCATTGGAGTAACAGAAATCTCAACGATAGAATACCTTCCATAATAACAAGGCTACCATTCATTGGAGTAACAAAAATATCGACAACAGACTACTTCCATAATGACAATGCTACATCCATTAATCTGAACAACAGACTACCTTTCATAATGACAAGGCTACCATCCATTGGAGTAACAGAAATCTCAACGACCGACTACCTTCCATAATGACAAGGCTACTATCCATTGGAATAAAAAAAATCTCTACAATAGACTAATTTCCCTCGTGACAAGGATAACATCCATTGGAGTAACAAAAATCTGATACTACCTTGCATAATGACAAGGCTATCATCCATTGGAGTAACAGAGATATCGATAACAGACTAAGTTCAATAATGACAAGGCTACCAACCATTGGAGTAACAAAAATCTCGTAAAAAGACTACCTTCAATAGTAACAAGGTTACCATCCATTGGAATAACAAAAATCTCGACAACAAACTCCCTTCCATAATGACAAGGCTAAATCCATTGGAGTAACATAAATCTCAACGATATAGTGCCTTCCATTATGACAAGGCTACCATTCATTGGAGTAACAAAAATATCGACAACAGACTACTTCCATAATGACAAGGCTACATCCATTGGGGTAACAAAAATCTTGACAACAGACTACCTTCTATAATTACAAGGCTACCATCCATTGGAGTATCAAAAATTCGACAACAGACTACCATCCATAATGGTAAGGCTACCATCCATTGGAATAACCAAATTCTCGACAATAGAGTACCATCCATAATGACAAGGCTATCATCCATTGAAGTAATAAAAATCTGAACAAAAGACTACCTTTCATAATGACAAGGCTACCATCCATTGGAGTAACAGAAATCTCAACGACCGACTACCTTCCATAATGACAAGGCTACTATCCATCGGAATAACAAAAATCTCGACAATAGACTAACTTCCATAATGACAAGGATACCATCCACTAGAGTAACAAAAATCTGATACTACCTTGCATAATGACAAGGCTATTATCCATTGGAGTAACAGAGATTTCGACAACAGACTAACTTCAATAATGACAAGGCTACCAACCATTGGAATAACAAAAATCTCGACAAAAGACTACCTTCCATAGTAACAAGGTTACCATCCATTGGAATAACAAAAATCTCAACAACAGACTCCCTGCCATAATGACAAGGCTACAATCCATTGGAGTAACAGAAATCTCAATGATAGACTACCTTCAATAATGACAAGGCTACCATTTATTGGAGAAACAAAAATATCGACAACAAACTACCTTCCATAATGACAAGGCTACATCCATTGGGGTAACAAAAATCAAGAAAACAGACTACCTTCCATAATGACAAGGCTACCATCCATTGGAGTAACAAAAATCTCGACAACAAACTACCTTCCATAATGACAAGGCTACCATCAATTGGAATAACAAAAATTTCGGCAAAGACTACCTTCCATAATGACAAGGTTACCATCCATTGGAATAAAAATTATCTCGACAACAGACTACCTTCCATAACGACAAGGCTACCATCCATTGGAGTAAGAAAAATCTCGACAATAGACTACCTTCCATAGTAACAAGGTTACCATCCAATGGAATAACAAAAATCTCGACAACAGACTCCCTTCCATAGTAACAAAGCTACAATCCATTGGACTAACAGAAATCTCAACGATAGACTACCTTCAATAATGACAAGGCTACCATTCATTGGAGTAACAACAATATCGACAACAGACTACCTTCCATAATGACAAGGCTACATCCATTGGAGTAACAAAAAAATATAGAAAACAGACTACCTTCAATAATGACAAGGATACCGTCCATTGGAGTAATAAAAATCTCGACAACATACTACCTTCCATAATTACAAGGCTATCATCCATAGGAGTAACAAAGATATCGACAACAGACTACCTTCAATAATGACAAGGCTACCATCCAATGCAGTAACAAAAATATGAGACTACCTTGCATAATGACAAGGCTATCATCCATTGGAGTAACAGAGATATCGACAACAGACTAACTTCAATAATGACAAGGCTACCATCCATTGGAGTAAGAAAAATCTCGACAAAAGACTACCTTCCTAAGTAACAAGGTTACCACCCATTGGAATAACAAAAATCTCGACAACAGACTCCCTTCCATAATGATAAGGCTAAATCCATTGGAGTAACAGAAATCTCAATGATAGACTACCTTCCATAATGACAAGGCTACCATTCATTGGAGTAACAAAAATATCGACAACAGACTACTTCCATAATGATAAGGCTACATCCATTGGGGTAACAAAAATCTTGACAGTAGAGTACCTTCTATAATTACAATGCTACCATCCATTGGAGTATCAAAAATTCGACAACAAACTACCTTCCATAATGGTAAGGCTACCATCCATTAGAATAACTAAATTCTCGACAATAGAGTACCATCCATAATGACAAGGCCATCATCCATTGAAGTAACAAAAATCTGAACAACAGACTACCTTTCATAATGACAAGGCTACCATCCATTGGAGTAACAGAAATCTCAACGACCGACTAGCTTCCATAATGACAAGGCTACTATCCATTGAAATAACAAAAATCTCGACAATAGACTACCTTTCATAATGACAAGGATACCATCCATTAGAGTAACAAAAATCTGAGACTACCTTGCATAATGACAAGGCTATCATCCATTGGAGTAACAGAGATATCGACAACAGACTACCTTCAATAATGACAAGGCTACCATCCATTGGAGTAACAAAAATCTCGACAAAAGACTACCTTCCATAGTATCAAAGGTTACCACCCATTGGAATTACAAAAATCTCGACAACAGACTCCCTTCCATAATGACAACGCTAAATCCATTGGAGTAACAGAAATTTCAACGATAGACTACCTTCCATAATGACAAGGCTACCATTAATTGGAGTAACAAAAATATCGACAACAGACTACTTCCATAAAGATAAGGCTACATCTATTGGGGTAACAAAAATCTCGACAACAGTCTACCTTCTATAATTACAAGGCTACCATCCATTGGAGTATCAAAAATTAGACAACAAACTACCTTCCATAATGGTAAGGCTACCATCCATTGGAATAACCAAATTCTCGACAATAGTATACCATCCATAATGACAAGACTATCATCCATTGAAGTAACAAAAATCTGAACAACAGACTACCTTTCATAATGACAAGGCTACCATCCATTGGAGTAACAGAAATCTCAACGACCGACTACCTTCCATAATGACAAGGCTATTATCCATTGGAATAACAAAAATCTCGACAATAGACTAACTTCCATAGTGACAAGGATAGCATCCATTGGAGTAACAAAAATCTGATACTACCTTGCATAATGACAAGGCTATCATCCATTGGAGTAAAAGAGATATCGACAACAGACTACCTTTAAGAATGACAAGGCTACCAACCATTGGAGTAACAAAAATTTCGACAAAAGACTACCTTCCATAGTAACAAAGTTACCATCCATTGGAATAACAAAAATCTCGTCAACAAACTCCCTTTCATAATGACAAGGCTACAATACATTGGAGTAACAGAAATCTCAACGATAGACTACCTTCCATAATTACAAGGCTACCATTCATTGGAGTAACAAAAATATCGACAACAGACTACCTTCCATAATGACAAGCCTACATCCATTGGGGTAACAAAAAAATATAGAAAATAGACTACCTTCCATAATGACAAGGCTGCCGTCCATTAGAGTAACAAAAATCTCGACAACATACTACCTTCCATAATGACAAGTCTATCATCCATAGGAGTAACAAAGATATCGACAACAGACTACCTTCAATAATGACAAGGCTACCATCCAATGGAGTAACAAATATCTGAGACTACCTTGCATAATGACAAGGCTATCATCCATTGGAGTAACAGAGATATCGACAACAGACTACCTTCAATAATGACAAGGCTACCATCCATTGGAGTAAGAAAAATCTCGACAAAAGACTACCTTCCATAGTAACAAGGTTACCACCCATCGGAATAAAAAAAATCTCGACAACAGACTCCCTTCCATAATGACAAGGCTATCATCCATAGGAGTAACAAAGATATCGACAACAGACTACCTTCAATAATGACAAGGCTACCATCCAATGGAGTAACAAATATCTGAGACTACCTTGCATAATGACAAGGCTATCATCCATTGGAGTAATAGAGATATCGACAACAGACTACCTTCAATAATGACAAGGCTACCATCCATTGGAGTAAGAAAAATCTCGACAAAAGACTACCTTCCATAGTAACAAGGTTACCACCCATCGGAATAACAAAAATCTCGACAACAGACTCCCTTCCATAATGACAAGGTTAAATACATTGGAGTAATAGAAATCTCAACGATAGACTACATTCCATAATGACAAGTCTACTATTCATTGGAGTAACAATAATATCGACAATAGACTACTTCCATAATGACAAGGCTACATCCATTTGGGTAACAAAAATCTCGACAACAGACTACCTTCTATAATTACAAGGCTACCATACATTAGAGTATCCAAAATTCGACAACAGACTACCTTCCATAATGGTAAGGTTACCATCCATTGGAATAACTAAATTCTAGACAATAGAGTACAATCCATAATGACAAGGCTATCATCCATTGAAGTAACAAAAATCTGAACAATAGACTACCATTCATAATTACAAGGCTACCATCCATTGGAGTAACAGAAATCTCAACGACCGACTACCTTCCATAATGACAAGGCTACTATCCATTGGAATAACAAAGATCTCGACAATAGACTAACTTCCATAATGACAAGGATACCATCCATTGGAGTAACAAAAATCTGATACTACCTTGCATAATGACAAGGCTATCATCCATTGGAGTAAAAGAGATATCGACAACAGACTACCTTCAATAATGACAAGGCTACCAACAATTGGAGTAACAAAAATCTCGACAAAAGTCTACCTTCCATAGTAACAAGGTTACCATCCATTGGAATAACAAAAATCTCGTCAACAGACTCCCTTCCATAATGACAAGGCTACAATACATTGGAGTAATAAAAATCTCAACGATAGACTACCTTCCATAATGACAAGGCTACCATTCATTGGAGTAACAAAAATATCGACAACAGACTATATTCCATAACGTCAAGCCTACATCCATTGGGGTAACAAAAAAATATAGAAAACAGACTACCTTACATAATGACAAGGATATCGTCCATTGGAGTAACAAAAATCTCGACAACATACTACCTTCCATAACGACAAGGCTATCATCCAAATGAGTAACAAAGATATCGACAACAGACTACCTTCAATAATGACAAGGCTACCATCGAATGGAGTAACAAAAATCTGAGACTACCTTGCATAATGACAAGGCTATCATCCATCGGAGTAACAGAGATATCGACAACAGACTACCTTCAATAATGACAAGGCTACCATCCATTGGAGTAAGAAAAATATCGACAAAAGACTACCTTCCATAGTAACAAGGTTACCACCCATTGGAATAACAAAAATATCGACAACAGAAACCCTTCCATAATGACAAGGCTAAATCCATTGGAGTAACAGAAATCTTAATGATAGACTACCTTCGATAATGACAAGGCTACCATTCATTGGAGTAACAAAAATATCGACAACAGACTACTTCCATAATGATAAGGCTATATCCATTGGGGTAACAAAAATCTCGACAACAGACTACCTTCTATAATTACAAGGCTACCATACATTAGAGTATCAAAAATTTGACAACAGACTACCTTCCATAAAGGTAAGGCTACCATCCATTGGAATAACTAAATTCTAGACAATAGAGTACCATCCATAATGACAAGGCCATCATCCATTTAAGTAACAAAAATCTGAACAACAGACTACCTTTCATAATGACAAGTCTACCATCCTTTGGAGTAACAAAAATCTCAATGACCGACTACCTTCCAAAATGACAAGGCTACTATCCATTGGAATAACAAAAATCTCGACAATAGACTCCCTTTCATAATGACAAGGATACCATCCATTGGAGTAACAAAAATCTGAGACTACCTTGCATAATGACAAGGCTATCATCTATTGGAGTAACAGAGATATCAACAACAGACTACCTTCAATAATGAAAAAGGCTACCAACTATTGGAGTAACAAAAATCTCGACAAAAGACTACCTTCCATAGTATCAAAGGTTACCACCCATTGGAATTACAAAAATCTCGACAACAGACTCCCTTCTATAATGACAAGGCTAAATACATTGGAGTAATAGAAATCTCAATGATAGACTACCTTCTATAATGACAAGTCTACTATTCATTGGAGTAACAAAAATATCGACATTAGACTACTTCCATAATGACAAGGCTACATCCATTGGGGTAACAAAAATCTTTACAACAGACTACCTTCTATAATTACATGGCTACCATACATTAGAGTATCAAAAATTCGACAACAGACTACCTTCCATAATGGTAAGGCTACCATCCATTGGAATAACTAAATTCTAGACAATAGAGTACCATCCATAATGACAAGGCTATCATCCATTGAAGTAACAAAAATCTGAACAAAAGACTACCTTTCATAATGACAAGGCTACCATCCATTGGAGTAACAGAAATCTCAACGACCGACTACCTTCCATAATGACAAGGCTACTATCCATTGGAATAACAAAAATCTCGACAATAGACTAACTTCCATAATGACAAGGATACCATCCATTGGAGTAACAAAAATCTGATACTACCTTGCATAATGACAAGGCTATTATCCATTGGAGTAACAGAGATTTCGACAACAGACTAACTTCAATAATGACAAGGCTACCAACCATTGGAATAACAAAAATCTCGACAAAAGACTACCTTCCATAGTAACAAGGTTACCATCCATTGGAATAACAAAAATCTCAACAACAGACTCCCTGCCATAATGACAAGGCTACAATCCATTGGAGTAACAGAAATCTCAATGATAGACTACCTTCAATAATGACAAGGCTACCATTTATTGGAGAAACAAAAATATCGACAACAAACTACCTTCCATAATGACAAGGCTACATCCATTGGGGTAACAAAAATCAAGAAAACAGACTACCTTCCATAATGACAAGGCTACCATCCATTGGAGTAACAAAAATCTCGACAACAAACTACCTTCCATAATGACAAGGCTACCATCAATTGGAATAACAAAAATTTCGGCAAAGACTACCTTCCATAATGACAAGGTTACCATCCATTGGAATAAAAAATATCCCGACAACAGACTACCTTCCATAACGACAAGGCTACCATCCATTGGAGTAAGAAAAATCTCGACAATAGACTACCTTCCATAGTAACAAGGTTACCATCCAATGGAATAACAAAAATCTCGACAACAGACTCCCTTCCATAGTAACAAAGCTACAATCCATTGGACTAACAGAAATATCAACGATAGACTACCTTCAATAATGACAAGGCTACCATTCATTGGAGTAACAACAATATCGACAACAGACTACCTTCCATAATGACAAGGCTACATCCATTGGAGTAACAAAAAAATATAGAAAACAGACTACCTTCCATAATGACAAGGATACCGTCCATTGGAGTAATAAAAATCTCGACAACATACTACCTTCCATAATTACAAGGCTATCATCCATAGGAGTAACAAAGATATCGACAACAGACTACCTTCAATAATGACAAGGCTACCATCCAATGCAGTAACAAAAATATGAGACTACCTTGCATAATGACAAGGCTATCATCCATTGGAGTAACAGAGATATCGACAACAGACTAACTTCAATAATGACAAGGCTACCATCCATTGGAGTAAGAAAAATCTCAACAAAAGACTACCTTCCATAATAACAAGGTTACCACCCATTGGAATAACAAAAATCTCGACAACAGACTCCCTTCCATAATGATAAGGCTAAATCCATTGGAGTAACAGAAATCTCAATGATAGACTACCTTCCATAATGACAAGGCTACCATTCATTGGAGTAACAAAAATATCGACAACAGACTACTTCCATAATGATAAGGCTACATCCATTGGGGTAACAAAAATCTTGACAGTAGAGTACCTTCTATAATTACAATGCTACCATCCATTGGAGTATCAAAAATTCGACAACAAACTACCTTCCATAATGGTAAGGCTACCATCCATTAGAATAACTAAATTCTCGACAATAGAGTACCATCCATAATGACAAGGCCATCATCCATTGAAGTAACAAAAATCTGAACAACAGACTACCTTTCATAATGACAAGGCTACCATCCATTGGAGTAACAGAAATCTCAACGACCGACTAGCTTCCATAATGACAAGGCTACTATCCATTGAAATAACAAAAATCTCGACAATAGACTACCTTTCATAATGACAAGGATACCATCCATTAGAGTAACAAAAATCTGAGACTACCTTGCATAATGACAAGGCTATCATCCATTGGAGTAACAGAGATATCGACAACAGACTACCTTCAATAATGACAAGGCTACCATCCATTGGAGTAACAAAAATCTCGACAAAAGACTACCTTCCATAGTATCAAAGGTTACCACCCATTGGAATTACAAAAATCTCGACAACAGACTCCCTTCCATAATGACAACCTAAATCCATTGGAGTAACAGAAATCTCAACGATAGACTACCTTCCATAATGACAAGGCTACCATTAATTGGAGTAACAAAAATATCGACAACAGACTACTTCCATAAAGATAAGGCTACATCTATTGGGGTAACAAAAATCTCGACAACAGTCTACCTTCTATAATTACAAGGCTACCATCCATTGGAGTATCAAAAATTAGACAACAAACTACCTTCCATAATGGTAAGGCTACCATCCATTGGAATAACCAAATTCTCGACAATAGTATACCATCCATAATGACAAGACTATCATCTATTGAAGTAACAAAAATCTGAACAACAGACTACCTTTCATAATGACAAGGTTACCATCCATTGGAGTAACAGAAATCTCAACGACCGACTACCTTCCATAATGACAAGGCTATTATCCATTGGAATAACAAAAATCTCGACAATAGACTAACTTCCATAGTGACAAGGATAGCATCCATTGGAGTAACAAAAATCTGATACTACCTTGCATAATGACAAGGCTATCATCCATTGGAGTAAAAGAGATATCGACAACAGACTACCTTTAAGAATGACAAGGCTACCAACCATTGGAGTAACAAAAATTTCGACAAAAGACTACCTTCCATAGTAACAAAGTTACCATCCATTGGAATAACAAAAATCTCGTCAACAAACTCCCTTTCATAATGACAAGGCTACAATACATTGGAGTAACAGAAATCTCAACAATAGACTACCTTCCATAATTACAAGGCTACCATTCATTGGAGTAACAAAAATATCGACAACAGACTACCTTCCATAATGACAAGCCTACATCCATTGGGGTAACAAAAAAATATAGAAAATAGACTACCTTCCATAATGACAAGGCTGCCGTCCATTGGAGTAACAAAAATCTCGACAACATACTACCTTCCATAATGACAAGGCTATCATCCATAGGAGTAACAAAGATATCGACAACAGACTACCTTCAATAATGACAAGGCTACCATCCAATGGAGTAACAAATATCTGAGACTACCTTGCATAATGACAAGGCTATCATCCATTGGAGTAACAGAGATATCGACAACAGACTACCTTCAATAATGACAAGGCTACCATCCATTGGAGTAAGAAAAATCTCGACAAAAGACTACCTTCCATAGTAACAAGGTTACCACCCATCGGAATAACAAAAATCTCGACAACAGACTCCCTTCCATAATGACAAGGCTATCATCCATAGGAGTAACAAAGATATCGACAACAGACTACCTTCAATAATGACAAGGCTACCATCCAATGGAGTAACAAATATCTGAGACTACCTTGCATAATGACAAGGCTATCATCCATTGGAGTAACAGAGATATCGACAACAGACTACCTTCAATAATGACAAGGCTACCATCCATTGGAGTAAGAAAAATCTCGACAAAAGACTACCTTCCATAGTAACAAGGTTACCACCCATCGGAATAACAAAAATCTCGACAACAGACTCCCTTCCATAATGACAAGGCTAAATCCATTGGAGTAACAGAAATCTCAATGATAGACTACCTTTCATAATGACAAGGCTACCATTCATTAGAGTAACAAAAATATCGACAACAGACTACTTCCATAATGACAAGGCTATATCCATTGGGGTAACAAAAATCTCGACAACAGACTACCTTCTATAATTACAAGGCTACCATACATTAGAGTATCAAAAATTTGACAACATACTACCTTCCATAATGGTAAGGCTACCATCCATTGGAATAACTAAATTCTAGACAATAGAGTACCATCCATAATGACAAGGCTATCATCCATTGAAGTAACAAAAATCTGAACAACAGACTACCTTTCATAATGACAAGGCTACCATCCATTGGAGTAACAGAAATCTCAACGACCGACTACCTTCCATAATGACAAGGCTACTATCCATTGGAATAACAAAGATCTCGACAATAGACTAACTTCCATAATGACAAGGATACCATCCATTGGAGTAACAAAAATATGATACTACCTTGCATAATGACAAGGCTATCATCCATTGGAGTAAAAGAGATATCGACAACAGACTACCTTCAATAATGACAAGGCTACCAACCATTGGAGTAACAAAAATCTCGACAAAAGTCTACCTTCCATAGTAACAAAGTTACCATCCATTGGAATAACAAAAATCACGTCAACAGACTCCCTTCCATAATGACAAGGCTACAATACATTGGAGTAATAGAAATCTCAACGATAGACTACCTTCCATAATGATAAGGCTACCATTCATTGGAGTAACAAAAATATCGACAACAGACTATCTTCCATAATGACAAGCCTACATCCATTGGGGTAACAAAAAAATATAGAAAACAGACTACCTTACATAATGACAAGGATATCGTCCATTGGAGTAACAAAAATCTCGACAACATACTACCTTCCATAATGACAAGGCTATCATCCATAGGAGTAACAAAGATATCGACAACAGACTACCTTCAATAATGACAAGGCTACCATCGAATGGAGTAACAAAAATCTGAGACTACCTTGCATAATGACAAGGCTATCATCCATCGGAGTAACAGAGATATCGACAACAGACTACCTTCAATAATGACAAGGCTACCATCCATTGGAGTAAGAAAAATCTCGACAAAAGACTACCTTCCATAGTAACAATGTTACCACCCATAGGAATAACAAAAATATCGACAACAGAAACCCTTCCATAATGACAAGGCTAAATCCATTGGAGTAACAGAAATCTCAACGATAGACTACCTTTCATAATGACAAGGCTACCATTCATTGGAGTAAAAAAAATATCGACAACAGACTACTTCCATAATGATATGGCTATATCCATTGGGGTAACAAAAATCTCGACAACAGACTACCTTCTATAATTACAAGGCTACCATACATTAGAGTATCAAAAATTTGACAACAGACTACCTTCCATAATGGTAAGGCTACCATCCATTGGAATAACTAAATTCTAGACAATAGAGTACCATCCATAATGACAAGGCCGTCATCCATTTAAGTAACAAAAATCTGAACAACAGACTACCTTTCATAATGACAAGTCTACTATCCTTTGGAGTAACAAAAATCTCAATGACCGACTACCTTCCAAAATGACAAGGCTACTATCCATTGGAATAACAAAAATCTCGACAATAGACTACCTTTCATAATGACAAGGATACCATCCATTGGAGTAATAAAAATCTGAGACTACCTTGCATAATGACAAGGCTATCATCCATTGGAGTAACAGAGATATCGACAACAGACTACCTTCAATAATGAAAAAGGCTACCAACTATTGGAGTAACAAAAATCTCGACAAAAGACTACCTTCCATAGTATCAAAGGTTACCACCCATTGGAATTACAAAAATCTCGACAACGACTCCCTTCCATAATGACAAGGTTAAATACATTGGAGTAATAGAAATCTCAACGATAGACTACATTCCATAATGACAAGTCTACTATTCATTGGAGTAACAAAAATATCGACAATAGACTACTTCCATAATGACAAGGCTACATCCATTGGGGTAACAAAAATCTCGACAACAGACTACCTTCTATAATTACAAGGCTACCATACATTAGAGTATCCAAAATTCGACAACAGACTACCTTCCATAATGGTAAGGTTACCATCCATTGGAATAACTAAATTCTAGACAATAGAGTACAATCCATAATGACAAGGCTATCATCCATTGAAGTAACAAAAATCTGAACAATAGACTACCTTTCATAATTACAAGGCTACCATCCATTGGAGTAACAGAAATCTCAACGACCGACTACCTTCCATAATGACAAGGCTACTATCCATTGGAATAACAAAGATCTCGAGAATAGACTAACTTCTAAAATGACAAGGATACCATCCATTGGAGTAACAAAAATCTGAAACTACCTTGCATAATGACAAGGCTATCATTCATTGGAGTAAAAGAGATATCGACAACAGACTACCTTCAATAATGACAAGGCTACCAACCAT
Organism: Vicia faba; assembly: GCA_948472305.1. Lineage (NCBI taxonomy): Eukaryota > Viridiplantae > Streptophyta > Magnoliopsida > Fabales > Fabaceae > Vicia > Vicia faba. The sequence goes on from OX451738.1 coordinate 765,507,985, forward strand.
TGGAGTAACAAAAATCTCGACAAAAGTCTACCTTCCATAGTAACAAGGTTACCATCCATTGGAATAACAAAAATCTCGTCAACAGACTCCCTTCCATAATGACAAGGCTACAATACATTGGAGTAATAAAAATCTCAACGATAGACTACCTTCCATAATGACAAGGCTACCATTCATTGGAGTAACAAAAATATCGACAACAGACTATATTCCATAACGACAAGCCTACATCCATTGGGGTAACAAAAAAATATAGAAAACAGACTACCTTACATAATGACAAGGATATCGTCCATTGGAGTAACAAAAATCTCGACAACATACTACCTTCCATAACGACAAGGCTATCATCCAAATGAGTAACAAAGATATCGACAACAGACTACCTTCAATAATGACAAGGCTACCATCGAATGGAGTAACAAAAATTTGAGACTACCTTGCATAATGACAAGGCTATCATCCATCGGAGTAACAGAGATATCGACAACAGACTACCTTCAATAATGACAAGGCTACCATCCATTGGAGTAAGAAAAATCTCGACAAAAGACTACCTTCCATAGTAACAAGGTTACCACCCATTGGAATAACAAAAATATCGACAACAGAAACCCTTCCATAATGACAAGGCTAAATCCATTGGAGTAACAGAAATCTTAATGATAGACTACCTTCGATAATGACAAGGCTACCATTCATTGGAGTAACAAAAATATCGACAACAGACTACTTCCATAATGATAAGGCTATATCCATTGGGGTAACAAAAATCTCGACAACAGACTACCTTCTATAATTACAAGGCTACCATACATTAGAGTATCAAAAATTTGACAACAGACTACCTTCCATAAAGGTAAGGCTACCATCCATTGGAATAACTAAATTCTAGACAATAGAGTACCATCCATAATTACAAGGCCATCATCCATTTAAGTAACAAAAATCTGAACAACAGACTACCTTTCATAATGACAAGTCTACCATCCTTTGGAGTAACAAAAATCTCAATGACCGACTACCTTCCAAAATGACAAGGCTACTATCCATTGGAATAACAAAAATCTCGACAATAGACTCCCTTTCATAATGACAAGGATACCATCCATTGGAGTAACAAAAATCTGAGACTACCTTGCATAATGACAAGGCTATCATCTATTGGAGTAACAGAGATATCAACAACAGACTACCTTCAATAATGAAAATGGCTACCAACTATTGGAGTAACAAAAATCTCGACAAAAGACTACCTTCCATAGTATCAAAGGTTACCACCCATTGGAATTACAAAAATCTCGACAACAGACTCCCTTCTATAATGACAAGGCTAAATACATTGGAGTAATAGAAATCTCAATGATAGACTACCTTCTATAATGACAAGTCTACTATTCATTGGAGTAACAAAAATATCGACATTAGACTACTTCCATAATGACAAGGCTACATCCATTGGGGTAACAAAAATCTTTACAACAGACTACCTTCTATAATTACATGGCTACCATACATTAGAGTATCAAAAATTCGACAACAGACTACCTTCCATAATGGTAAGGCTACCATCCATTGGAATAACTAAATTCTAGACAATAGAGTACCATCCATAATGACAAGGCTATCATCCATTGAAGTAACAAAAATCTGAACAACAGACTACCTTTCATAATGACAAGGCTACCATCCATTGGAGTAACAGAAATCTCAACGACCGACTATCTTCCATAATGACAAGGCTACTATCCATTGGAATAACAAAAATCTCGACAATAGACTAACTTCCATAATGACAAGGATACCATCCATTGGAGTAACAAAAATCTGATACTACCTTTCATAATGACAAGGCTATCATCCATTTGAGTAAAAGAGATATCGACAACAGACTACCTTCAATAATGACAAGGCTACCAACCATTGGAGTAACAAAAATCTCGACAAAAGTCTACCTTCCATAGTAACAAGGTTACCATCCATTGGAATAACAAAAATCTCGTCAACAGACTCCCTTCCATAATGACAAGGCTACAATACATTGGAGTAATAGAAATCTCAATGATAGACTACCTTCCATAATTACAAGGCTACCATTCATTGGAGTAAAAAAAATATCGACAACAAACTATCTTCCATAATGACAAGCCTACATCCATTGGGGTAACAAAAAAATATAGAAAACAGACTACCTTACATAATGACAAGGATATCGTCCATTGGAGTAACAAAAATCTCGACAACATACTACCTTCCATAATGACAAGGCTATCATCCATAGGAGTAACAAAGATATCGACAACAAACTACCTTCAATAATGACAAGGCTACCATTCAATGGAGTAACAAAAATCTGAGACTACCTTGCATAATGACAAGGCTATCATCCATCGGAGTAACAGAGATATCGACAACAGACTACCTTCAATAATGACAAGGCTACCATCCATTGGAGTAACAAAAATCTCGTTAAAAGACTACCTTCCATAGTAACAAGGTTACCACCCATTGGAATAACAAAAATTTTGACAACAGACTCCCTTCCATAATGACAAGGCTAAATCCATTGGAGTAACAGAAATCTCAACGATAGACTACCTTCCATAATGACAAGGCTACCATTCATTAGAGTAACAAAAATATCGACAACAAACTATCTTCCATAATGACAAGCCTACATCCATTGTGGTAACAAAAAAATATAGAAAACAGACTACCTTACATAATGACAAGGATATCGTCCATTGGAGTAACAAAAATCTCGACAACATACTACCTTCCATAATGACAAGGCTATCATCCATAGGAGTAACAAAGATATCGACAACAAACTACCTTCAATAATGACAAGGCTTACATCCAATGGAGTAACAAAAATCTGAGACTACCTTGCATAATGACAAGGCTATCATCCATCGGAGTAACAGAGATATCGACAACAGACTACCTTCAATAATGACAAGGCTACCATCCATTGGAGTAAGAAAAATCTCGACAAAAGACTACCTTCCATAGTAATAAGGTTACCACCCATTGGAATAACAAAAATATCGACAATAGAAACCCTTCCATAATGACAAGGCTAAATCCATTGGAGTAACAGAAATCTCAATGATAGACTACCTTCCATAATGACAAGGCTACCATTCATTGGAGTAACAAAAATATCGACAACAGACTACTTCCATAATGATAAGGCTACATCCATTGGGGTGACAAAAATCTCGACAACAGACTACCTTCTATAATTACAAGGCTACCATACATTAGAGTATCAAAAATTTGACAACAGACTACCTTCCATAATGGTAAGGATACCATCCATTGGAATAACTAAATTCTAGACAATAGAGTACCATCCATAACGACAAGGCCATCATCCATTGAAGTAACAAAAATCTGAACAACAGACTACCTTTCATAATGACACCTCCCATAGTATCAAAGGTTACCACCCATTGGAATTACAAAAATCTCAACAACAGACTCCCTTCCATAATGACAAGGCTAAATACATTGGAGTAATAGAAATCTCAACGATAGACTACCTTCCATAATGACAAGTCTATTATTCATTGGAGTAACAAAAATATCGACAATAGACTACTTCCATAATGACAAGGCTACATCCATTGGGGTAAAAAAAATCTCAACAACAGACTACCTTCTATAATTACAAGGCTACCATCCATTGGAGTATCAAAAATTCGACAACAGACTACCTTCCATAATGGTAAGGCTACCATCCATTGGAATAACCAAATTCTCGACAATAGAGTACCATCGATAATGACAAGGCTATCGTCCATTGAAGTAACAAAAATCTGAACAACAGACTACCTTTCATAATGACAAGGCTAGCATCAATTGGAGTATCAGAAATCTCAACGACCGACTACCTTCCAAAATGACAAGGCTACTATCCATTGGAATAACAAAAATCTCGACAATAGACTAACTTTCATAATGACAAGGATACCATCCATTGGAGTAACAAAAATCTGAGACTACCTTGCATAATGTCAAGGCTATCATCCATTGGAGTAACAGAGATATCGACAACAGACTACCTTCAATAATGACAAGGCTACCAACCATTGGGGTAACAAATATCTCGACAAAAGACTACCTTCCATAGTAACAAGGTTACCATCCATTGGAATAACAAAAATCTCGATAACAGACTCCCTTCCATAATGACAAGGCTACAATCCATTGGAGTAACAGAAATCTCAACGATAGACTACCATCCATAATGACAAGGCTACCATTCATTGGAGTAACAAAAACATCGACAACAGACTACCTTCCATAATGACAAAGCTACATCCATTGGGTTACAAAAATCAAGAAAATAGACTACCTTCCATAATGACAAGGCTACCATCTATTGGAGTAACAAAAATCTCGACAACAAACTACCTTCCATAATGACAAGGCTACCATCAATTGGAATAACAAAAATTTCCACAAAGACCTCCTTCAAGAATGACAAGGCTACCATCCATTGGTATAACAAATATCTCGACAACAGACTACCTTCCATAATGACAAGGCTACCATCCATTGGAGTAAGAAAAATCTCGACAATAGACTACCTTCCATAGTAACAAGGTTACCATCCAATGGAATAACAAAAATCTTGACAACAGACTCCCTTCCATAATTACAAGGCTACAATCCATTGGAGTAACAGAAATCTCAATAATAGACTACCTTCCATAATGACAAGGCTACCATTCATTGGAGTAACAAAAATATCGACAACAGACTACCTTCCATAATGACAAGGCTACATCCAATGGGGTAACAAAAAAATATAGAAAACATACTACTTTCCATAATGACAAGGCTACCGTCCATTGGAGTAACAATAATCTCGACAACAAACTACCTTCAATAATTACAAGGCTACCATCAATTGGAATATCAAAAATTTCTACAAATACTACCTTCCATAATGACAAGGTTCCCATCCGTTGGAATAATAAATAGCTCGACAACAGACTACCTTCCGTAATGACAAGGCTACCATCCAATGGAATAAAAAATTGTCGACAACAGATTACCTTCCATAATAACAAGGCTACAATCCATTGGAGTAACAAAAATCTGAACAACAGACTACCTTCCATAATAACAAGGCTACAATCCATTGGAGTAACAAAAATCTGAACAACAGACTACCTTCCATAATGACAAGGCTACAATCCATTGCAGTAACATAAATCTCAACGACAGACTACCTTCCATAATGACAAGGCTACCATCCATTGGAGTAACAAAAATCTCGACAACAGACTACCTTCCATAATGACAAGGCTATCATCCATTAGAGTAAGAAAAATATGAACAACATACTACCTTCCATAATGACAAGGCTACCATTCATTGGAGTAACAAAAATATCGACAAGAGACTACCTTCTATAATGACAAGGCAATATCCATTGGGGTAACAAAAAAATATAGAAAACATACTACCTTCCATAATGACAAGGCTACCGTCCATTGGAGTAACAAAAATCTCGACAACATACTACCTTCCATAATGACAAGGCTATCATCCATAGGAGTAACAAAGATATCGACAACAGACTACCTTCAATAATGACAAGCCTACCATCCAATGGTGTAACAAAAATCTGAGACTACCTTGCACAATGACAAGGCTATTATCCATTGGAGTAACAGAGATATCAACAACAGACTACCTTCAATAATGACAAGGCTACCATCCATTGGAGTAACAAAAATCTCGTTAAAAGACTACCTTCCATAGTAACAAGGTTACCACCCATTGGAATAACAAAAATTTTGACAACAGACTCCCTTCCATAATGACAAGGCTAAATCCATTGGAGTAACAGAAATCTCAATGATAGACTACCTTCCATAATGACAAGGCTACCATTCATTAGAGTAACAAAAATATCGACAACAAACTATCTTCCATAATGACAAGCCTACATCCATTGTGGTAACAAAAAAATATAGAAAACAGACTACCTTACATAATGACAAGGATATCGTCCATTGGAGTAACAAAAATCTCGACAACATACTACCTTCCATAATGACAAGGCTATCATCCATAGGAGTAACAAAGATATCGACAACAAACTACCTTCAATAATGACAAGGCTACCATCCAATGGAGTAACAAAAATCTGAGACTACCTTGCATAATGACAAGGCTATCATCCATCGGAGTAACAGAGATATCGACAACAGACTACCTTCAATAATGACAAGGCTACCATCCATTGGAGTAAGAAAAATCTCGACAAAAGACTACCTTCCATAGTAATAAGGTTACCACCCATTGGAATAACAAAAATATCGATAATAGAAACCCTTCCATAATGACAAGGCTAAATCCATTGGAGTAACAGAAATCTCAATGATAGACTACCTTCCATAATGACAAGGCTACCATTCATTGGAGTAACAAAAATATCGACAACAGACTACTTCCATAATGATAAGGCTACATCCATTGGGGTGACAAAAATCTCGACAACAGACTACCTTCTATAATTACAAGGCTACCATACATTAGAGTATCAAAAATTTGACAACAGACTACCTTCCATAATGGTAAGGATACCATCCATTGGAATAACTAAATTCTAGACAATAGAGTACCATCCATAACGACAAGGCCATCATCCATTGAAGTAACAAAAATCTGAACAACAGACTACCTTTCATAATGACACCTCCCATAGTATCAAAGGTTACCACCCATTGGAATTACAAAAATGTCAACAACAGACTCCCTTCCATAATGACAAGGCTAAATACATTGGAGTAATAGAAATCTCAACGATAGACTACCTTCCATAATGACAAGTCTATTATTTATTGGAGTAACAAAAATATCGACAATAGACTACTTCCATAATGACAAGGCTACATCCATTGGGGTAAAAAAAATCTCAACAACAGACTACCTTCTATAATTACAAGGCTACCATCCATTGGAGTATCAAAAATTCGACAACAGACTACCTTCCATAATGGTAAGGCTACCATCCATTGGAATAACCAAATTCTCGACAATAGAGTACCATCGATAATGACAAGGCTATCGTCCATTGAAGTAACAAAAATCTGAACAACAGACTACCTTTCATAATGACAAGGCTAGCATCCATTGGAGTATCAGAAATCTCAACGACCGACTACCTTCCAAAATGACAAGGCTACTATCCATTGGAATAACAAAAATCTCGACAATAGACTAACTTTAATAATGACAAGGATACCATCCATTGGAGTAACAAAAATCTGAGGCTACCTTGCATAATGTCAAGGCTATCATCCATTGGAGTAACAGAGATATCGACAACAGACTACCTTCAATAATGACAAGGCTACCAACCATTGGGGTAACAAATATCTCGACAAAAGACTACCTTCCATAGTAACAAGGTTACCATCCATTGGAATAACAAAAATCTTGATAACAGACTCCCTTCCATAATGACAAGGCTACAATCCATTGGAGTAACAGAAATCTCAACGATAGACTACCATCCATAATGACAAGGCTACCATTCATTGGAGTAACAAAAACATCGACAACAGACTACCTTCCATAATGACAAAGCTACATCCATTGGGTTACAAAAATCAAGAAAATAGACTACCTTCCATAATGACAAGGCTACCATCTATTGGAGTAACAAAAATCTCGACAACAAACTACCTTCCATAATGACAAGGCTACCATCAATTGGAATAACAAAAATTTCCACAAAGACCTCCTTCCAGAATGACAAGGCTACCATCCATTGGTATAACAAATATCTCGACAACAGACTACCTTCCATAATGACAAGGCTACCATCCATTGGAGTAAGAAAAATCTCGACAATAGACTACCTTCCATAGTAACAAGGTTACCATCCAATGGAATAACAAAAATCTTGACAACAGACTCCCTTCCATAATTACAAGGCTACAATCCATTGGAGTAACAGAAATCTCAATAATAGACTACCTTCCATAATGACAAGGCTACCATTCATTGGAGTAACAAAAATATCGACAACAGACTACCTTCCATAATGACAAGGCTACATCCAATGGGGTAACAAAAAAATATAGAAAACATACTACTTTCCATAATGACAAGGCTACCGTCCATTGGAGTAACAAAAATCTCGACAACAAACTACCTTCAATAATGACAAGGCTACCATCAATTGGAATATCAAAAATTTCTACAAATACTACCTTCCATAATGACAAGGTTCCCATCCATTGGAATAATAAATAGCTCGAAAACAGACTACCTTCCGTAATGACAAGGCTACCATCCAATGGAATAAAAAATTGTCGACAACAGATTACCTTCCATAATAACAAGGCTACAATCCATTGGAGTAACAAAAATCTGAACAACAGACTACCTTCCATAATAACAAGGCTACAATCCATTGGAGTAACAAAAATCTAAACAACAGACTACCTTCCATAATGACAAGGCTACAATCCATTGCAGTAACATAAATCTCAACGACAGACTACCTTCCATAATGACAAGGCTACCATCCATTGGAGTAACAAAAATCTCGACAACAGACTACCTTCCATAATGACAAGGCTATCATCCATTAGAGTAAGAAAAATATGAACAACATACTACCTTCAATAATGACAAGGCTACCATTCATTGGAGTAACAAAAATATCGACAAGAGACTACCTTCTATAATGACAAGGCAATATCCATTGGGGTAACAAAAAAATATAGAAAACATACTACCTTCCATAATGACAAGGCTACCGTCCATTGGAGTAACAAAAATCTCGACAACATACTACCTTCCATAATGACAAGGCTATCATCCATAGGAGTAACAAAGATATCGACAACAGACTACCTTCAATAATGACAAGCCTACCATCCAATGGTGTAACAAAAATCTGAGACTACCTTGCACAATGACAAGGCTATTATCCATTGGAGTAACAGAGATATCAACAACAGACTACCTTCAATAATGACAAGGCTACCATCCATTGGAATAACAAAAATCTCGTTAAAAGACTACCTTCCATAGTAACAAGGTTACCACCCATTGGAATAACAAAAATTTTGACAACAGAATCCCTTCCATAATGACAAGGCTAAATCCATTGGAGTAACAGAAATCTCAACGATAGACTACCTTCCATAATGACAAGGCTACCATTCATTGGAGTAACAAAATTATCGATAACAGACTACTTCCATAATGATATGGGTATATCCATTGGGGTAACAAAAATCTCGACAACAGACTACCTTCTATAATTACAAGGCTTCCATACATTAGAGTATCAAAAATTTGACAACAGACTACCTTCCATAATGGTAAGGCTACCATCCATTGGAATAACTAAATTCTAGACAATAGAGTACCATCCATAATGACAAGGCCATCATCCATTTAAGTAACAAAAATCTGAACAATAGACTACCTTTCATAATGACAAGTCTACTATCCTTTGGAGTAACAAAAATCTCAATGACCGACTACCTTCCAAAATGACAAGGCTACTATCCATTGGAATAACAAAAATCTCGACAATAGACTACCTTTCATAATGACAAGGATACCATCCATTGGAGTAACAAAAATCTGAGACTACCTTGCATAATGACAAGGCTATCATCCATTGGAGTAACAGAGATATCGACAACAGACTACCTTCAATAATGAAAAAGGCTACCAACTATTGGAGTAACAAAAATCTCGACAAAAGACTACCTTCCATAGTATCAAAGGTTACCACCCATTGGAATTACAAAAATCTCGACAACAGACTGCCTTCCATAATGACAAGGCTAAATACATTGGAGTAATAGAAATCTCAGTGATAGACTACATTCCATAATGACAAGTCTACTACTCATTGGAGTAACAAAAATATCGACAATAGACTACTTCCATAATGACAAGGCTACATCCATTGGGGTAACAAAAATCTCGACAACAGACTACCTTCTATAATTACAAGGCTACCGTACATTAGAGTATCAAAAATTCGACAACAGACTACCTTCCATAATGGTAAGGCTACCATCCATTGGAATAACTAAATTCTAGACAATAGAGTACCATCCATAATGACAAGGCTATCATCCATTGAAGTAACAAAAATCTTAACAACAGACTACCTTTCATAATGACAAGGCTACCATCCATTGGAGTAACAGAAATCTCAACGACCGACTACCTTCCATAATGACAAGGCTACTATCCGTTGGAATAACAAAGATCTCGACAATAGACTAACTTCCAAAATGACAAGGATACCATCCATTGGAGTAACAAAAATCTGATACTACCTTGCATAATGACAAGGCTATCATCCATTGGAGTTAAAGAGATATCGACAACAGACTACCTTCAATAATGACAAGGCTACCAACCATTGGAGTAACAAAAATCTCGACAAAAGACTACCTTCCATAGTATCAAGTTTACCATCCATTGGAATAACAAAAATCTCGTCAACAGATTCTCTTCCATAATGACAAGGCTACAATACATTGGAGTAATAAAAATCTCAACAATAGACTACCTTCCATAATGACAAGGCTACCATTCATTGGAGTAACAAAAATAACGACAACAGACTATCTTCCATAATGACAAGCCTACATCCATTGGGGTAACAAAAAAATATAGAAAACAGACTACCTTACATAATGACAAGGCTACAATCCATTGGAGTAACAAAAATCTGAACAACAGACTACCTTCCATAATGACAAGGCTACAATCCATTGCAGTAACATAAATCTCAACGACAGACTACCCTCCATAATGACAAGGCTACCATCCATTGGAGTAACAAAAATCTCGACAACAGACTACCTTCCATAATGACAAGGCTATCATCCATTAGAGTAAGAAAAATCTGAACAACATACTACCTTCCATAATTACAAGGCTACCATTCATTGGAGTAACAAAAGTATCGACAAGAGACTACCTTCTATAATGACAAGGCAATATCCATTGGGGTAATAAAAAAATATAGAAAACATACTACCTTCCATAATGACAAGGCTACCGTCCATTGGAGTAACAAAAATCTCGACAACATACTACCTTCCATAATGACAACATACTATCGTTAAAAGACTACCTTCCATAGTAACAAGGTTACCACCAATTGGAATAAAAAAATTTTTGAAAACAGACTCCCTTCCATAATGACAAGGCTAAATCCATTGGAGTAACAGAAATCTCAACGATAGACTACCTTCCATAATGACAAGGCTACCATTCATTGGAGTAACAAAAATATGGACAACAGACTACTTCCATAATGACAAGGATACATCCATTCGTGTAACAAAAATCTCGACAACATACTACCTTTTATAATTACAAGGCTACCATCCATTGGAGTATCAAAAATTCGATAATAGACTACCTTCCATAATGGTATGGCTACCATCCATTGGAATAACCAAATTCTTGACAATAGAGTACCATCCATAATGACAAGGCTATCATCCATAGAAGTAACAAAAATATGAACAACAGACTACCTTTTATAATGACAAGGCTACCAGCCATTGGAGTAACAGAAATCTCAACGACCGACTACCTTCCATAATGACAAGGCTACTATCCATTGGAATAACAAAAATCTTGACAATAGACTTCCTTCCATAATGACAAGGATACCATCCATTGGAGTAACAAAAATATGAGACTACCTTGCATAATGACAAGGCTATCATCCATTGGAGTAACAGAAAGCTCAACAAAAGACTACCATCCATAGTAATAAGGTTACCATCCATTGGAATAACAAAAATCTCGATAACAGACTCCCTTCCATAATGACAAGGCTACAATCCATTGGAGTAACAAAAATCTCAATGATAGACTAACTTCCATAATGAAAAGGCTACCATTCATTGGAGTAACAAAAATATCGACAACAGACTACCTTCCATAATGATAAGGCTACATCCATTGGGGTAACAAAAATCCAGAAAACAGACTACCTTCCATAATGACAAGGCTACCATCCATTGGAGTAACAAAAATCTCGACAACAAACTACCTTCCATAATGACAAGGCTACCATCAATTGGAATAACAAAAATATCCACAAAGACTACCTTCCATAATTAAAAGGTTACCATCCATTGGAGTAAGAAAAATCTCGACAATAGACTACCTTCCATAGTAACAAGGTTACCATCCAATGGAATAACAAAAATCTCGACAACAGACTCCCTTCCACAATGACAAGGCTACATCCATTGGGGTAACACAAAAATATAGAAAACAAACCTCCTTCCATAATGATAAGGCTACCGTCCATTGGAGTAACAAAAATCTCGACAACAAACTACCTTCCATAATGACAAGGCTACCATCAATTGGAATAACAAAAATTTCTACAAATACTACCTTCTATAATGACAAGGTTACCATCCATTGGAATAATAAATATCTCGACAACAGACTACCTTCCATAATGACAAGGCTACCATCCAATGGAATAAAAAATTCTCGACAACAGACTACCTTCCATAATGACAAGGCTAATATCCATTGGAGTAACAAAAATCTGAACAACAGACTACCTTCCGTAATGACAAGGCTACAATCCATTGGAGTAACATAAATCTCAACGACAGACTACATTCCATATTGACAAGGCTACCATCCATTGGAGTAACAAAAATCTCGATAATAGACTACCTTCCATAATTACATGGCTACCACCCATTGGAGTATCAAAAATCTCGACAACAGACTACCTTCCATAATGAGAAGGCTATCATCCATTGGAGTAAGAAAAATCTGAACAACAGACTACCTTCCATAATGACAAGGCTACCATCCATTGGAGTAACAAAAATCTCGACAACATACTACCTTCCATAATGACAAGGCTATCATCCATATAAGTAACAAAGATATCGACAACATACTACCTTCAATAATGACAAGGCTACCATCCATTGGAGTAACAAAAATTTCGACAAAAGACTACCTTCCATAGTAACAAGGTTACCACCCATTGGAATAACAAAAATCTCGACAACAGACTCCCTTCCATAATGACAAGGCTACAATCCATTGGAGTAACAGAAATATCAACGATAGACTACCTTCCATAATTACAAGGCTACCATTCATTGGAGTAACAAAAATATAGACAACAGACTACTTCCATAATGACAAGGCTACCATCCATTGGAGTATCAAAAATTCGACAACAGACTACCTTTCATAATGGTAAGGCTACCATCCATTGGAATAACCAAATTCTCGACAAAAGAGTACCATCCATAATGACAAGGCTATCATCCATTGAAGTAACAAAAATCTGAACAACAAACTACCTTTCATAATGACAAGGCTACCATACATTGGAGTAACAGAAATCTCAAAGACCGACTACCTTCCAAAATGACAAGGCTACCATCCATTGGAATAACAAAAATCTCGACAATAGAATACCTTCTATAATGAAAAGGCTACCATCCATTGGAGTAAGAATTATATGAATAACAGACTACCTTGCATAATGACAACGCTATCATTCATTGAAGTAACAGAGATATCAACAACATATTACCTTAAATAATGACAAGGCTTCCATCCATTGGAGTAACAAAAATCTCGACAAAAGACTGCCTTCCATAATAACAAGGTTACCATCCATTGGAGTAACAAAAATCTTGACAACAGACTCACTTCCATAATGACAAGGCTGCAATCCATTGGAGTAACAGAAATCTCAACGACAAACTACCTTCCATAATGACAATGCTACCATTCATTGGAGTAACAAAAATATCGACAACAGATTACCTTCCATAATGACAAGGCTACCTACCATTGGAGTAACAAAAATCTAGACAAAAAACTACCTTCCATAATGAAAAGGCTACCATCCATTGGAATAACAAAAATTTCCACAAAGACTACCTTCCATAATGACAAGGTTACCATCCATGGGAATAACAAATATCACGACAACATACTGCCTTCCATAATGACAAGGCTACCATCCAATGGAATAAAAAATTCTCGACAACAGACTACCTTCCATAATGATAAGGCTACAATCCATTAGAGTTACAAAAATCTCAATGACAAACTACCTTACATAATGACAAGGCTACCATCTATTGGAGTAACAAAAATCTCGACATCAAACTACCTTCCATAATTACAAGGCTACATCCATTGGGGTAACAAAAATCAAGAAAACTGACTACCCTCCATAATGACAAGGCTACCATCCATTGGAGTAACAAAAATCTCAACAACAAACTACCTTCCATAATGACAAGGCTACCATCAATTGGAATAACAAAAATTTTCACAAAGACTACCTTCTATAATGACAAGGCTACCACCCATTAGAGTATCAAAATTCTCGACAACAGACTACCTTCCATAATGACAAGGCAACCATCCATTGGAGTAAGAAAAATATGAACAATAGTCTACCTTCAATAATGACAAGGTTACCATCCATTGGAGTAACAGAAATCTCAATTACCGACTACCTTCCATAATGACAAGGCTACTATCCATTGGTATAAAAAAAATATCGATAATAGACTACCTACCATAATGACAAGGATACCATCCATTGGAGTAACAAAAATCTGAGACTACATTAGATAATGACAAGGCTATCATCCATTCGAGTAACAGAGATATCGACAACAGACTACCTTTAATAATGACAAGGCTACCATCCATTGGAGTAACAAAAATCTCGACAAAAGACTACCTTCCATAGTAACAAGATTACCATCCATTGGAATAACAAAAATCTCGACAACAGACTCCCTTCCATAATGACAAGGCTACAATCCATTAGAGTAACAGAAATCTCAATGATAGACTACCTTCCATAATGACAAGGCTACCATTCATTGGAGTAACAAAAATATCGATAATAGACTACCTTCCATAATGACAAGGCTACATCCATTGGGGTAACCAAAATCAAGAAAACAGACTACCTTCCATAATGACAAGGCTACCATCCATTGGAGTAACAAAAATCTCGACAACAAACTACCTTCCATAATGACAAGGCTACCATCAATTGGAATAACAAAAATTTCTACAAATACTACCTTCCATAAAGCCAAGGTTACCATCCATTTGAATAACAAATATCTCGACAGGAGACTACCTTCCATAATGACATGGCTACCATCCAATGGAATACAAAATTCTCTACAACTGACTACCCTCCATAATGACAAGGCTACAATCCATTGGAGTAACAAAAATCTGAACAACAGACTACCTTCCATAATGACAAGGCTACAATCCATTTGAGTAACATAAATCTCAACGACAGACTACCTTCCATAATGACAAGGCTACCATCCATTGGAGTAACAAAAATCTCGACAATAGACTACCTTCCATAATTACAAGGCTACCACCCTTTGGAGTATCAAAAATCTCGACAACAGACTACCTTCCATAATGACCAGGCTATCATCCATTTGAGTAAGAAAAATCTGAACAACAGACTACCTTCCATAATGACAAGGCTACAATCCATTGGAGTAACAAAAATCTCAACGATCGACTACCTTCCATAATGACAAGGCTACCATCCATTGGAATAACAAAAATCTCGACAATAGACTACCTTCTATAATGACAAGGCTACCATCCATTGGAGTAACAAAAATATGAACAACAGACTACCTTGAATAATGAAAATGCTATCATTCATGGGAGTAACAGAGATATCGACAACAGACTACCTTAAATAATGACAAGGCATCCATCCATTGGAGTAACAAAAATCTCGACAAAATACTTCCTTCCATAATAACAAGGTTACCATCCATTGGAATAACAAAAATCATGACAACAGACTCCCTTCCATAATGACAAGGCTGCAATCCATTGGAGTAACAGAAATATCGACAACAGACTACCTTCCATAATGACAATGCTACATCCATTGGGGTAACAATTATCTCGACAACAGACTATCTTCCATAATGACAAGTCTACCATCCATTGGAGTAACAAAAATCTCGACAAAAAACTACCTTCCATAATGACAAGGCTACCATCCATTGGAATAACAAAAATTTCCACAAAGACTACCTTCCATAATGAAAAGGTTACCATCCATGGGAATAACAAATATATCGACAATAGACTGCCTTCCATAATGACAAGGCTACCATCCAGTGGAATAAAAAATTCTCGACAACAGACTACCTTCCATAATGAAAAGGCTACAATCCATTAGAGTAACAAAAATCTCAATGACAGACTTCCTTTCATAATGACAAGGCTACCATCTATTGGAGTAACAAAAATCTCGACATCAGACTACCTTCCATAATTACAAGGCTACATCCATTGGGGTAACAAAAATCAAGAAAACAGACTACCCTCCATAATGACAAGGCTACCATCCATTGGAGTAACAAAAA
The DNA here is from genome assembly GCA_948472305.1 of Vicia faba. Lineage (NCBI taxonomy): Eukaryota > Viridiplantae > Streptophyta > Magnoliopsida > Fabales > Fabaceae > Vicia > Vicia faba. The sequence continues at coordinate 765,524,454 of OX451738.1, forward strand.
TCTCGACAACAAACTACCTTCCATAATGACAAGGCTACCATCAATTGGAATAACAAAAATTTCCACAAAGACTACCTTCCATAATGACAAGGATACCATCCATTGGAATAACAAATATCTCGACAACAAACTACCTTCCATAATGACAAGGCTACCATCCATTGGAGTTAGAAAAATCTCAACAATAGACTACCTTCCATAATTACAAGGCTACCACACATTGGAGTATCAAAAATCTCGACAACAGACTACCTTCCATAATGACAACGCTATTATCCATTGGAGTAAGAAAAATCTGAACAATAGTCTACCTTCAATAATGACAAGGCTACCATCCATTGGAGTAACAGAAATCTCAATGACCGATTACATTCCATAATGACAAGGCTACTATCCATTGGTATAACAAAAATCTCGACAATAGACTACCTTCCATAATGACAAGGATACCATCCATTGGAGTAACAAAAATCTGAGACTACCTTGCATAATGACAAGGCTATCATCAATTGGAGTAACAGAGATATCGACAACAGACTACGTTCAATAATCACAAGGATACCATCCATTGGAGTAACAAAAATCTCGACAACAGACTCCCTTCCATAATAACAAGGCTACAATGCATTGGAGTAATAGAAATCTCAACGATAGACTAACTTCCATAATGACAAGGCTACAATTCATTGGAGTAACAAAAATATCGACAAAAGACTACCTTCCATAATGACAAGGCTACATCCATTGGGGTAACCAAAATCAAGAAAACAGACTACCTTCCATAATGATAAGGCTACAATCCATTGGAGTAACAAAAATCTCGACAACAAACTACCTTCCATAATGACAAGGCTACCATCAATTGGAATAACAAAAATTTCTACAAATACTACCTTCCATAATGACAAGGTTACCATCCATTGGAATAACAAATATCTCGACAACAGACTACCTTCCATAATGACAAGGCTACCATCCAATGGAATAAAAAATTCTCTATAACAGACTACCTTCCATAATGACAAGGCTACCATCCATTGGAGTAACAAAAATCTTGACAACAGACTACCTTCCATAATTACAAGGCTACCATTCATTGGAGTAACAGAAATATCGACAACATACTACCTTCCATAATGACAAGGCTACATCCATTGGGGTAACAAAAATCTCGACAACAGACTACCTTCCATAATGACAAGGCTACCATCCATTGGAGTAACAAAAATGTCGACAAGAAACTACGTTCCATAATGACAAGGCTACCACCCATTGGAGTATCAAAAATCTCGACAATAGACAACCTTCCATAATGACAAGGCTACCATCCTTTGGAATAACAAAAATTTCGACAATAGACTATCTTCCATAATTACAAGGCTACATCCATTTGGGTAACGAAAATCTCGATAGCAGACTACCTTCTATAATTACAAGGCTACCATCCATTGCAGTATCAAAAATTCGACAACAGACTACCTTCCATTATGGTATGCTACCATCCATTGAAGTAACAAAAATCTGAACAACAAACTACCTTCCATAATGACAAGGCTTCAATCCATTGGAATAACAAAAATCTCGACAATAGACTACCTTCTATAATGACAAGGCTACCATCCATTAGAGTAACAAAAATATGAACAACAGACTACCTTGCATAATGAAAAGGCTATCATCCATTGGAGTAACAGAGATATCCACAATAGACTACCTTAAATAATGACAAGGCTACCATACATTGGAGTAACAAAAATCTCGACAATAGACTACCTTCCATAATAACAAGGTTACCATCCATTGGAATAACAAAAATCTTGACAACAGACTCCCTTCCATAATGACAAGGCTATAATCCATTTGAGTAACATAAATCTCAACGACAGACTACCATCCATAATGACAAGGCTACCATTCATTGGAGTAACAAAAATATCGACAACAGACTACCTACCATAATGACAAGGCTACATCCATTGGGTTAACAAAAATCTCGACAAAAGACTACCTTCCATAATGACAAGGCTACCATCCATTGGAGTAACAAAAATCTCGACAAAAGACTACCTTCCTTAATGACAAGGCTACCATCAATTGGAATAACAAAAATTTCCACAAAGACTACCTTCCATAATGACAAGGTTACCATCCATTGGAGTAAGAAAAATCTCGATAATAGACTACCTTCCATAATTACAAGGCTACCACCCATTGGAGTATCAAAAATCTCGACAACAGACTACCTTCCATAATGACAAGGCTATCATCCATTGGAGTAAGAAAAATCAGAAAAATAGACTACCTTCCATAATGACAAGGCTACCATCCATTGGAGTAACAGAAATCTCAACGACCGACTACCTTCCATAATGACAAGGATACCATCCATTGTTATAACAAAAATCTCGACAATAGACTACCTTCCATAACGACAAGGATACCATCCATTGGAGTAACAAAAATCTGAGACTACCTTGCATAATGACAAGGCTATCATCCATTGGTGTAACAAAAATATCGACAAAAGACTACATTCCATAGTAACAAGGTTACCATCCACTGGAATCACAAAAATCTCGACAAAAGACTCCCTTCCATAATGAAAAGGCTACAATCCATTGGAGTAACAGAAATCTCAACGATAGACTACCTTCCATAATGACAAGGCTACCATTCATTGGAGTAACAAAAATATCGACAACAGACTACCTTCCATAATGACAAGGCTACATCCATTGGGGTAACAAAAATCAAGAAAACAGACTACAATCCATAATGACAAGGCTACCATCCATTGGAGTAACAAAAATATCGACAACAAACTACCTTCCATAATGACAAGGCCACCATTCATTGGAGTAACAAAAATATCGACAACAGACTACCTTCCATAATGACAACGCTACATCCATTTGGGTAACAAAAATAAAGGAAACAGACTACAATCCATAATGACAAGGATACCATCCATTGGAGTAACAAAAATCTCGATAAATAATTACCTTCCATAATGACAAGGCTACCATCAATTGGAATAACAAAAATTTCTCCAAAGACTACCTTCCATAATGACAAGGTTACCATCCATTGGATAAACAAATATCTCGACAACAGACTACCTTCCATAATGACAAGGCTACCATTGAATGGGAAAAAAATTCTCGACAATAGACTACCTTCCATAATGACAAGGTTACAATCCATTGGAGTAACAAAAATCTGAACAACAGACTACCTTCCATAATGACAAGGCTATAATCCATTGGAGTAAGAAAAATCTCAACGACTAACTACCTTCCATAATGACGAGGCTATTATTCATTAGAATAACAAAAATTTTGACAACAGACTACCTTCAATAATGACAAGGCTACCATTCATTGGAGTAACAAAAATCTCGACAAAAGACTACCTTCCATAGTAACAAGGTTACCACCCATTGGAATAACAAAAATCTCGACAACAGACTCCCTTCCATAATGAAAATGCTACAATCCATTGGAGTAATAGAAATCTCAATAATAGACTACCTTCCATAATGACAAGGCTACATCCATTGGGGTAACAAAAATATCGACAACAGACTACCTTCGATAATTACAAGGCTACCATCCATTGGAGTATCAAAAATTCGACAACAGACTACCTTCCATAATGGTAAAGCTACTATCCATTGGAATAACCAAATTCTCGACAATAGAGTACCTACCATAATGACAAGTCTATCATCCATTGAAGTAACAAAAATCTGAACAACAGACTACCTTTCATAATGACAAGGCTACCATCCATTGGAGTAACAGAAATCTCAACGACCGACTACCTTCCATAATGACAAGGATACCATCCATTGGAATAACAAAAATCTCGACAATAGACTACCTTCTATAATGACAAGGCTACCATCCATTGGAGTAATAAAAATATGAACAACAGACTACCTTGCATAATGACAACGCTATCATCTATTGGAGTAACAGAGATATCGACAACAAACTACCTTAAATAATGACAAGGCTTCCATCCATTGGTGTAACAAAAATCTCGACAACAGACTACCTTCCATAATGACAAGGCCACCATCCATTGGAATAACAAAAAATTCGACAATAGACTACCTTTCATAATGACAAGGATACCATCCATTGGAGTAACAAAAATCTGAGACTACCTTGCATAATGACAAGGCTATCATCCATTGGAGTAACAAAGATATCGACAACAGACTACCTTCAATAATGACAAGGCTACCATCCATTAGAGTAACAAAAATCTCGACAAAAGACTACCTTCCATAGTAATAAGGTTACCACCCATTGGAATAACAAAAATCTCGACAACAGACTCCCTTCCATAATGACAAGGCTACAATCCATTGGAGTAATAGAAATCTATAAGACAGACTACCTTCCATAATGACAAGGCTACCATTCATTGGAGTAACAAAAATATCGACAACACACTACCTTCCTAAATGACAAGGCTACATCCATTGGGGTAACAAAAATCTCGACAACAGACTACCTTCCATAATGACAAGGCTACCATCCATTAGAGTAACAAAAATCTCGACAAAAAACTATCTTCCATAATGAAAAGGCTACCACCCATTTGAGTATCAAAAATCTCGACAACAACTACCTTCCATAATGACAAGGCTACCATCCAATGGAATAACAAAATCTCGACAATAGACTACCTTCCATAATGACAAGGCTACATCCATTGGGGTAACAAAAATCTCGACAACAGACTACCTTCTATAATTACAAGGCTACCATCCGTTGGAGAATCAAAGATTCGACAACAGACTACCTTCCATTATGGTAAGGCTACCATCCATTGGAATAACCAAATTCTCGACAATAGAGTACCTTCTATAATGACAAGTCTATCATCCATTGAAGTAACAAAAATCTGAATAATAGACTACCTTTCATAATGACAAGGCTACCATCCATTGGAGTAACAGAAATCTTAATGACTTACTACCTACCATAATGACAAGGCTACCATCAATTGGAATAACAAAAATCTCCACAATAGACTACCTTCTATAATGACAAGGCTACCATCCATTGGAGTAACAAAAATATGAACAACAAACTACCTTGCATAATGACAAGGCTATCATCCATTGGAGTAACAGAGATATCCACAACAGACTACCTTAAATAATGACAAGGCTACCATCCATTGGAGTAACAAAAATCTCGACAATAGACTACCTTCCATAATAACTAGGTAACCATCCATTGGAATAACAAAAATCAAAACAACAGACTGCTTTCCATAATCACAAGGCTATAATCCATTGGAGTAACATAAATCTCAACGACAGACTACCTTCCATAATTACAAGGCTACCATTCATTGGAGTAGCAAAAATATCGACAACAGACTACCTTCCATAATGACAAGGCTACATCCATTGGGGTAACAAAAATATCGACCACAGACTACCTTCCATAATGACAAGGCTACCACCCATTGGAGTAACAAAAAACTATCTTCCATAATGACAAGGCTACCATCCATTGGAATAACAAAAATCTCCACAAAGACTACCGTCCATAATGACAAGGCTACCACCCATTGGAGTATCAAAAATCTCGACAACAGACTACCTTTCCATAATGACAAGGCTACCATCCATTGGAATAACAAAAATCTCGACAATAGACTACCTTCCATAATGACAAGGCTAAATCCATTGGGGTAACAAAAATCTCGACAACAGACTACCTTCTATAATTACAAGGCTACCATCTATTGGAGTATCAAAAATTCGACAACAGACTACCTTCCATTAAGGTAAGGCCACAATCCATTGGAATAACCAAATTCTCGACAATAGAGTACCTTCCATAATGATAAGTCTATCATCCATTGATGTAACAAAAATCTGAACAACAGACTACCTTTCATAATGATAAGGCTTCCATCCATTGGAGTAACAGAAATCTCAACGACTTACTACCTTCCATAATGACAAGGCTACCATCCATGGGAATAACAAAAATCTCGACAATAGACTACCTTCTTTAATGACAAGGTTACCATCCATTGGAGTAACAAAAATATGAATAACATACTACCTTGCATAATGACAAGGCTATCATCCATTGGAGTAACAGATATATCCACAATAGACTACCTTAAATAATGACAATGCTACCATCCATTGGAGTAACAAAAATCTCGACAATAGACTACCTTCGATAATAACAAGGTTACCATCCATTGGAATAACAAAAATCTTGACAACATACTCCCTTCCATAATGACAAGGCTACAATACATTGGAGTAACATAAATCTCAACGATAGACTACCTTCCATAATGACAAGGCTACCATTAATTGGAGTAACAAAAATATCGACAACAGACTACCTTCCATAATGACAAGGCTAAATCCATTGGGGTATCAAAAATCTCGACTACAGACTACCTTCCATAATGACAAGGCTACCATCCATTGGAATAACAAAAATCTTGACAACAGATTCCCTTCCATAATGACAAGGCTACAATACATTGGAGTGACATAAATCTCAACGACACACTACCTTCCATAATGACAAGGCTACCATTCATTGGAGTAACAAGAATATCGACAACAGACTACCTTCCATAATGACAAGGCTACATCCATTAGGGTAACAAAAATCTTGACTACAGATTACCTTCCATAATGACAAGGCTACCATTCATTGGAGTAACAAAAATATCGACAGAAAACTACCTTCCATAATAACAAGGCTACCATGCATTGGAATAACAAAAATCTCCACAAAGACTACCTTCCATAATGACAAGGTTACCATCCATTGGAATAACAAATATCTCGACAACAGACTACGTTCCATAATGACAAGGCTACCATCCAATGGAATAAAAAGTTCTCGACAACAGACTACCTTCCATAATGACAAGGCTACATCCATTGGGGTAACAAAAATCTCGACAACAGACTACCTTCTATAATTACAAGGCTACCATCTATTGGAGTATCAAAAATTCGACAACAGACTACCTTCCATTAAGGTAAGGCCACAATCCATTGGAATAACCAAATTCTCGACAATAGAGTACCTTCCATAATGATAAGTCTATCATCCATTGATGTAACAAAAATCTGAACAACAGACTACCTTTCATAATGACAAGGCTTCCATCCATTGGAGTAACATAAATCTCAACGACTTACTACCTTCCATAATGACAAGGCTACCATCCATGGGAATAACAAAAATCTCGACAATAGACTACCTTCTTTAATGACAAGGCTACCATCCATTGGAGTAACAAAAATATGAATAACATACTACCTTGCATAATGACAAGGCTATCATCCATTGGAGTAACAGATATATCCACAACAGACTACCTTAAATAATGACAATGCTACCATCCATTGGAGTAACAAAAATCTCGACAATAAACTACCTTCGATAATAACAAGGTTACCATCCATTGGAATAACAAAAATCTTGACAACATACTCCCTTCCATAATGACAAGGCTACAATACATTGGAGTAACATAAATCTCAACGATAGACTACCTTCCATAATGACAAGGCTACCATTAATTGGAGTAACAAAAATATCGACAACAGACTACCTTCCATAATGACAAGGCTAAATCCATTGGGGTATCAAAAATCTCGACTACAGACTACCTTCCATAATGACAAGGCTACCATCCATTGGAATAACAAAAATCTTGACAACAGATTCCCTTCCATAATGACAAGGCTACAATACATTGGAGAGACATAAATCTCAACGACACACTACCTTCCATAATGACAAGGCTACCATTCATTGGAGTAACAAGAATATCGACAACAGACTACCTTCCATAATGACAAGGCTACATCCATTAGGGTAACAAAAATCTTGACTACAGACTACCTTCCATAATGACAAGGCTACCATCCATTGGAGTAACAAAAATATCGACAGAAAACTACCTTCCATAATAACAAGGCTACCATGCATTGGAATAACAAAAATCTCCACAAAGACTACCTTCCATAATGACAAGGTTACCATCCATTGGAATAACAAATATCTCGACAACAGACTACGTTCCATAATGACAAGGCTACCATCCAATGGAATAAAAAGTTCTCGACAACAGACTACCTTCCATAATGACAAGGCTACATCCATTGGGGTAACAAAAATCTCGACAACAGACTACCTTCCATAATGACAAGGCTACCATCCATTGGAGTAACAAAAATGTCGACAAGAAACTACGTTCCATAATGACAAGGCTACCACCCATTGGAGTATCAAAAATCTCGACAATAAACAACCTTCCATAATGACAAGGCTACCATCCTTTGGAATAACAAAAATTTCGACAATAGACTATCTTCCATAATTACAAGGCTACATCCATTTGGGTAACAAAAATCTCGACAGCAGACTACCTTCTATAATTACAAGGCTACCATCCATTGCAGTATCAAAAATTCGACAACAGACTACCTTCCATTATGGTATGCTACCATCCATTGGAATAACCAATTTCTCGACAATAGAGTACCTTCCATAATGACAAGTCTATCATCCATTGAAGTAACAAAAATATGAACAACAAACTACCTTCCATAATGACAAGGCTTCAATCCATTGGAATAATAAAAATCTCGACAATAGACTACCTTCTATAATGACAAGGCTACCATCCATTAGAGTAACAAAAATATGAACAACAGACTACCTTGCATAATGAAAAGGCTATCATCCATTGGAGTAACAGAGATATCCACAATAGACTACCTTAAATAATGACAAGGCTACCATCCATTGGAGTAACAAAAATCTCGACAATAGACTACCTTCCATAATAACAAGGTTACCATCCATTGGAATAACAAAAATCTTGACAACAGACTCCCTTCCATAATGACAAGGCTACAATCCATTTGAGTAACATAAATCTCAACGACAGACTACCATCCATAATGACAAGGCTACCATTCATTGGAGTAACAAAAATATCGACAACAGACTACCTACCATAATGACAAGGCTACATCCATTGGGTTAACAAAAATCTCGACAAAAGACTACCTTCCATAATGACAAGGCTACCATCCATTGGAGTAACAAAAATCTCGACAAAAGTCTACCTTCCTTAATGACAAGGCTACCATCAATTGGAATAACAAAAATTTCCACAAAGACTACCTTCCATAATGACAAGGTTACCATCCATTGGAGTAAGAAAAATCTCGATAATAGACTACCATCCATAATTACAAGGCTACCACCCATTGGAGTATCAAAAATATCGACAACAGACTACCTTCCATAATGACAAGGCTATCATCCATTGGAGTAAGAAAAATCAGAAAAATAGACTACCTTCCATAATGACAAGGCTACCATCCATTGGAGTAACAGAAATCTCAACGACCGACTACCTTCCATAATGACAAGGATACCATCCATTGTTATAACAAAAATCTCGACAATAGACTACCTTCCATAAAGACAAGGATACCATCCATTGGAGTAACAAAAATCTGAGACTACCTTGCATAATGACAAGGCTATCATCCATTGGTGTAACAAAAATATCGACAAAAGACTACCTTCCATAGTAACAAGGTTACCATCCACTGGAATCACAAAAATCTCGACAAAAGACTCCCTTCCATAATGAAAAGGCTACAATCCATTGGAGTAACAGAAATCTCAACGATAGACTACCTTCCATAATGACAAGGCTACCATTCATTGGAGTAACAAAAATATCGACAACAGACTACCTTCCATAATGACAAGGCTACATCCATTGGGGTAACAAAAATCAAGAAAACAGACTACAATCCATAATGACAAGGCTACCGTCCATTGGAGTAACAAAAATATCGACAACAAACTACCTTCCATAATGACAAGGCTACCATTCATTGGAGTAACAAAAATATCGACAACAGACTACCTTCCATAATGACAACGCTACATCCATTTGGGTAACAAAAATAAAGGAAACAGACTACAATCCATAATGACAAGGATACCATCCATTGGAGTAACAAAAATCTCGATAAATAATTACCTTCCATAATGACAAGGCTACCATCAATTGGAATAACAAAAATTTCTCCAAACACTACCTTCCATAATGACAAGGTTACCATCCATTGGATAAACAAATATCTCGACAACAGACTACCTTCCATAATGACAAGGCTACCATTGAATGGGAAAAAAATTCTCGACAATAGACTACCTTCCATAATGACAAGGTTACAATCCATTGGAGTAACAAAAATCTGAACAACAGACTACCTTCCATAATGACAAGGCTATAATCCATTGGAGTAAGAAAAATCTCAGCGACTAACTACCTTCCATAATGACGAGGCTATTATTCATTAGAATAACAAAAATTTTGACAACAGACTACCTTCAATAATGACAAGGCTACCATTCATTGGAGTAACAAAAATCTCGACAAAAGACTACCTTCCATAGTAACAAGGTTACCACCCATTGGAATAACAAAAATCTCGACAACAGACTCCCTTCCATAATGAAAATGCTACAATCCATTGGAGTAATAGAAATCTCAATAATAGACTACCTTCCATAATGACAAGGCTACATCCATTGGGGTAACAAAAATATCGACAACAGACTACCTTCGATAATTACAAGGCTACCATCCATTGGAGTATCAAAAATTCGACAACAGACTACCTTCCATAATGGTAAAGCTACTATCCATTGGAATAACCAAATTCTCGACAATAGAGTACCTACCATAATGACAAGTCTATCATCCATTGAAGTAACAAAAATCTGAACAACAGACTACCTTTCATAATGACAAGGCTACCATCCATTGGAGTAACAGAAATCTCAACGACCGACTACCTTCCATAATGACAAGGATACCATCCATTGGAATAACAAAAATTTCGACAATAGACTACCTTCTATAATGACAAGGCTACCATCCATTGGAGTTATAAAAATATGAACAACAGACTACCTTGCATAATGACAACGCTATCATCTATTGGAGTAACAGAGATATCGACAACAAACTACCTTAAATAATGACAAGGCTTCCATCCATTGGTGTAACAAAAATCTCGACAACAGACTAGCTTCCATAATGACAAGGCCACCATCCATTGGAATAACAAAAAATTCGACAATAGACTACCTTCCATAATGACAAGGATACCATCCACTGGAGTAACAAAAATCTGAGACTACCTTGCATAATGACAAGGCTATCATCCATTGGAGTAACAAAGATATCGACAACAGACTACCTTCAATAATGACAAGGCTACCATCCATTAGAGTAACAAAAATCTCGACAAAAGACTACCTTCCATAGTAATAAGGTTACCACCCATTGGAATAACAAAAATCTCGACAACAGACTCCCTTCCATAATGACAAGGCTACAATCCATTGGAGTAACAGAAATCTATAAGACAGACTACCTTCCATAATGACAAGGCTACCATTCATTGGAGTAACAAAAATATCGACAACACACTACCTTCCATAATGACAAGGATACCATTCATTGGAGTAACAAAAATATCGACAACAGACTACCTTCCATAATGACAAGGCTACATCCATTGGGGTAACAAAAATCTCGACTACAGACTACCTTCCATAATGACAAGGCTACCATCCATTGGAGTAACAAAAATATCGACAAAAAACTACATTCCATAATGACAAGGCTACCATCCATTGGAATAAAAAAAATCTCCACAAAGACTACATTCCATAATGACAAGGTTAATATCCATTGGAATAACAAATATCTCGACAAAAGACTACGTTCCATAATGACAAGGCTACCATCCAATGGAATAAAAAGTTCTCGACAACAGACTACCTTCCATAATGACAAGGCTACAATCCATTGGAGTAATAATAATCTCGACAACAGACTACCTTCCATAATGTCAAGGCTACCATCCATTGGAGTAACAAAAATCTCGACAAAAAACTACCTTCCATAATGACAAGGCTACCATCCATTGGAATAACAAAAATCTCGACAATAGACTACCTTCCATAATGACAAGGCTACATCCATTGGGGTAACAAAAATATCGACAACAGACTACCTTCTATAATTACAAGGCTACCATACATTGGAGTATCAAAAATTTTACAACAGACTACCTTCCATTATGGTAAGGCTACCATCCATTGGAATAACAAAATTCTCGATAATAAAGTACCTTCCATAATGATAAGGCTATCATCCATTGAAGTAACAAAAATCTGAACAATAGACTCACTTTCATAATAACAAGGCTACCATCCATTGGAGTAACCGAAACTCAACGACCGACTACCTTCCATAATGACAAGGCTACCATCCATTGGAATAACAAAAATCTCGACAATAGACTACCTTCTACAATGACAAGGCTACCATCCATTGGAGTAACAAAAATATGAACAACAGACTACCTTGCATAATGACAAGGCTATCATCCATTGGAGTAACAGAGATATCCATAACAGGCTACCTTAAATAATGACAAGGCTACCATCTATTGTAGTAACAAAAATCTCGACAATAGACTACCTTCCATAATGACAAGGCTATAATCCATTGGAGTAACAAAATTCTCAACGACAGACTACCTTCCATAATGACAAGGCTACCATTCATTGGAGTAACAGAAATATCGACAATAGACTACCTTCCATAATGACAAGGTTATCATCCATTGGAATAAAAAATATCTCGACAACAGACTACGTTCCATAATGACAAGGCTACCATCCAATGGAATAAAAAGTTCTAGACAACAGAATACCTTCCATAATGACAAGGCTACAATCCATTAAAGTAATAAAAATCTCGACAACAGACTACCTTCCATAATGTCAAAGCTACAATCCATTGGAGTAATAAAAATCTCGACAACAGACTACCTTCCATAATGTCGAGGCTACCATCCATTGGAATAACAAAAATCTCCACAAAGACTACCTTCCATAATGACAAGGCTACCACCCATTAGAGTATCAAAAATATCGACAACGGACTACCTTCCATAATGACAAGGCTACCATCCATTGGAATAACAAAAATCTCGACAATAGACTACCTTCCATAATGACAAGGCTAAATCCATTGGGGAAACAAAAATCTCGACAACAGACTACCTTCTATAATTACAAGGCTACCATCCATTAGAGTATCAAAAATTCGACAACAGACTACCTTCCATTATGGTAAGGCTACCATCCATTGGAATAACCAAATTCTCGACAATAGAGTACCTTCCATAATGACAAGGCTACCATCCATTGAAGTAACAAAAATATGAACAACAGACTATCTTTCATAATGACAAGGCTACCATCTATTGGAGTAACAGAAATCTCAACGACTTACTATCTTCCATAATGACAAGGCTACCATCCATGGGAATAACAAAAATCTCAACAATAGACTACCTTCTTTAATGACAAGGCTACCATCCATTGGAGTAACAAAAATATGAACAACGGACTACCTAGCAATATGACAAGGCTATCATCCATTGGAGTAACAAAGATATCCACAATAGACTAACTTAAATAATGACAAGGCTACCATCCATTGGAGTAACAAAAATCTCGACAATAGACTACCTTCCATAATAACAAGGTTACCATCCATTGGAATAACAAAAATCTTGACAAGAGACTCCCTTCGATAATGACAAGGCTACAATCCATTGGAGTAACATAAATCTCAACGACAGACTACCTTCCATAATGACAAGGCTACCATTCATTGGAGTAACAAAAATATCGACAACAGACTACCTTCCATAATGACAAGGCTACATCCATTGGGGTAGCAAAAATCTCGACTACAGACTACCTTCCATAATGACAAGGCTACCATCCATTGGAGTAACAAAAATATCGACAAAAAACTACATTCCATAATGACAAGTCTACCATCCATTGGAATAAAAAAAATCTCCACAAAGACTACATTCCATAATGACAAGGTTAACATCCATTGGAATAACAAATATCTCGACAAAAGACTACGTTCCATAATGACAAGGCTACCATCCAATGGAATAAAAAGTTCTCGACAACAGACTACCTTCCATAATGACAAGGCTACAATCCATTGGAGTAATAATAATCTCGACAACAGACTATCTTCCATAATGTCAAGGCTACCATCCATTGGAGTAACAAAAATCTCGACAAAAAACTACCTTCCATAATGACAAGGCTACCATCCATTGGAATAAAAAAAATCTCGACAATAGACTACCTTCCATAATGACAAGGCTACATCCATTGGGGTAACAAAAATATCGACAACAGACTACCTTCTATAATTACAAGGCTACCATACATTGGAGTATCAAAAATTTGACAACAGACTACCTTCCATTATGGTAAGGCTACCATCCATTGGAATAACAAAATTCTCGATAATAGAGTACCTTCCATAATGATAAGGCTATCATCCATTGAACTAACAAAAATCTGAACAATAGACTCACTTTCATAATAACAAGGCTACCATCCATTGGAGTAACAGAAACTCAACGACCGACTACCTTCCATAATGACAAGGCTACCATCCATTGGAATAACAAAAATCTCGACAATAGACTACCTTCTACAATGACAAGGCTACCATCCATTGGAGTAACAAAAATATGAACAACAGACTACCTTGCATAATGACAAGGCTATCATCCATTGGAGTAACAGAGATATCCATAACAGACTACCTTAAATAATGACAAGGCTACCATCTATTGTAGTAACAAAAATCTCGACAATAGACTACCTTCCATAATGACAAGGCTATAATCCATTGGAGTAACAAAATTCTCAACGACAGACTACCTTCCATAATGACAAGGCTACCATTCATTGGAGTAACAGAAATATAGACAATAGACTACCTTCCATAATGACAAGGTTATCATCCATTGGAATAAAAAATATCTCGAAAACAGAATACCTTCCATAATGACAAGGCTACAATCCATTAAAGTAATAAAAATCTCGACAACAGACTACCTTCCATAATGTCAAAGCTACAATCCATTGGAGTAATAAAAATCTCGACAACAGACTACCTTCCATAATGTCGAGGCTACCATCCATTGGAATAACAAAAATCTCCACAAAGACTACCTTCCATAATGACAAGGCTACCACCCATTAGAGTATCAAAAATATCGACAACAGACTACCTTCCATAATGACAAGGCTACCATCCATTGGAATAACAAAAATCTCGACAATAGACTACCTTCCATAATGACAAGGCTAAATCCATTGGGGAAACAAAAATCTCGACAACAGACTACCTTCTATAATTACAAGGCTACCATCCATTAGAGTATCAAAAATTCGACAACAGACTACCTTCCATAATGACAAGGCTACCATCAATTGGAATAACAAAAATCTCCACAATAGACTACCTTCTATAATGACAAGGCTACCATCCATTGGAGTAACAAAAATATGAACAACAAACTACCTTGCATAATGACAAGGCTATCATCCATTGGAGTAACAGAGATATCCACAACAGACTACCTTAAATAATGACAAGGCTACCATCCATTGGAGTAACAAAAATCTCGACAATAGACTACCTTCCATAATAACTAGGTAACCATCCATTGGAATAACAAAAATCAAAACAACAGACTGCTTTCCATAATCACAAGGCTATAATCCATTGGAGTAACATAAATCTCAACGACAGACTACCTTCCATAATTACAAGGCTACCATTCATTGGAGTAGCAAAAATATCGACAACAGACTACCTTCCATAATGACAAGGCTACATCCATTGGGGTAACAAAAATATCGACCACAGACTACCTTCCATAATGACAAGGCTACCACCCATTGGAGTAACAAAAAACTATCTTCCATAATGACAAGGCTACCATCCATTGGAATAACAAAAATCTCCACAAAGACTACCGTCCATAATGACAAGGCTACCACCCATTGGAGTATCAAAAATCTCGACAACAGACTACCTTTCCATAATGACAAGGCTACCATCCATTGGAATAACAAAAATCTCGACAATAGACTACCTTCCATAATGACAAGGCTAAATCCATTGGGGTAACAAAAATCTCGACAACAGACTACCTTCTATAATTACAAGGCTACCATCTATTGGAGTATCAAAAATTCGACAACAGACTACCTTCCATTAAGGTAAGGCCACAATCCATTGGAATAACCAAATTCTCGACAATAGAGTACCTTCCATAATGATAAGTCTATCATCCATTGATGTAACAAAAATCTGAACAACAGACTACCTTTCATAATGATAAGGCTTCCATCCATTGGAGTAACAGAAATCTCAACGACTTACTACCTTCCATAATGACAAGGCTACCATCCATGGGAATAACAAAAATCTCGACAATAGACTACCTTCTTTAATGACAAGGTTACCATCCATTGGAGTAACAAAAATATGAATAACATACTACCTTGCATAATGACAAGGCTATCATCCATTGGAGTAACAGATATATCCACAATAGACTACCTTAAATAATGACAATGCTACCATCCATTGGAGTAACAAAAATCTCGACAATAGACTACCTTCGATAATAACAAGGTTACCATCCATTGGAATAACAAAAATCTTGACAACATACTCCCTTCCATAATGACAAGGCTACAATACATTGGAGTAACATAAATCTCAACGATAGACTACCTTCCATAATGACAAGGCTACCATTAATTGGAGTAACAAAAATATCGACAACAGACTACCTTCCATAATGACAAGGCTAAATCCATTGGGGTATCAAAAATCTCGACTACAGACTACCTTCCATAATGACAAGGCTACCATCCATTGGAATAACAAAAATCTTGACAACAGATTCCCTTCCATAATGACAAGGCTACAATACATTGGAGTGACATAAATCTCAACGACACACTACCTTCCATAATGACAAGGCTACCATTCATTGGAGTAACAAGAATATCGACAACAGACTACCTTCCATAATGACAAGGCTACATCCATTAGGGTAACAAAAATCTTGACTACAGATTACCTTCCATAATGACAAGGCTACCATTCATTGGAGTAACAAAAATATCGACAGAAAACTACCTTCCATAATAACAAGGCTACCATGCATTGGAATAACAAAAATCTCCACAAAGACTACCTTCCATAATGACAAGGTTACCATCCATTGGAATAACAAATATCTCGACAACAGACTACGTTCCATAATGACAAGGCTACCATCCAATGGAATAAAAAGTTCTCGACAACAGACTACCTTCCATAATGACAAGGCTACATCCATTGGGGTAACAAAAATCTCGACAACAGACTACCTTCTATAATTACAAGGCTACCATCTATTGGAGTATCAAAAATTCGACAACAGACTACCTTCCATTAAGGTAAGGCCACAATCCATTGGAATAACCAAATTCTCGACAATAGAGTACCTTCCATAATGATAAGTCTATCATCCATTGATGTAACAAAAATCTGAACAACAGACTACCTTTCATAATGACAAGGCTTCCATCCATTGGAGTAACATAAATCTCAACGACTTACTACCTTCCATAATGACAAGGCTACCATCCATGGGAATAACAAAAATCTCGACAATAGACTACCTTCTTTAATGACAAGGCTACCATCCATTGGAGTAACAAAAATATGAATAACATACTACCTTGCATAATGACAAGGCTATCATCCATTGGAGTAACAGATATATCCACAACAGACTACCTTAAATAATGACAATGCTACCATCCATTGGAGTAACAAAAATCTCGACAATAAACTACCTTCGATAATAACAAGGTTACCATCCATTGGAATAACAAAAATCTTGACAACATACTCCCTTCCATAATGACAAGGCTACAATACATTGGAGTAACATAAATCTCAACGATAGACTACCTTCCATAATGACAAGGCTACCATTAATTGGAGTAACAAAAATATCGACAACAGACTACCTTCCATAATGACAAGGCTAAATCCATTGGGGTATCAAAAATCTCGACTACAGACTACCTTCCATAATGACAAGGCTACCATCCATTGGAATAACAAAAATCTTGACAACAGATTCCCTTCCATAATGACAAGGCTACAATACATTGGAGAGACATAAATCTCAACGACACACTACCTTCCATAATGACAAGGCTACCATTCATTGGAGTAACAAGAATATCGACAACAGACTACCTTCCATAATGACAAGGCTACATCCATTAGGGTAACAAAAATCTTGACTACAGACTACCTTCCATAATGACAAGGCTACCATCCATTGGAGTAACAAAAATATCGACAGAAAACTACCTTCCATAATAACAAGGCTACCATGCATTGGAATAACAAAAATCTCCACAAAGACTACCTTCCATAATGACAAGGTTACCATCCATTGGAATAACAAATATCTCGACAACAGACTACGTTCCATAATGACAAGGCTACCATCCAATGGAATAAAAAGTTCTCGACAACAGACTACCTTCCATAATGACAAGGCTACATCCATTGGGGTAACAAAAATCTCGACAACAGACTACCTTCCATAATGACAAGGCTACCATCCATTGGAGTAACAAAAATGTCGACAAGAAACTACGTTCCATAATGACAAGGCTACCACCCATTGGAGTATCAAAAATCTCGACAATAAACAACCTTCCATAATGACAAGGCTACCATCCTTTGGAATAACAAAAATTTCGACAATAGACTATCTTCCATAATTACAAGGCTACATCCATTTGGGTAACAAAAATCTCGACAGCAGACTACCTTCTATAATTACAAGGCTACCATCCATTGCAGTATCAAAAATTCGACAACAGACTACCTTCCATTATGGTATGCTACCATCCATTGGAATAACCAATTTCTCGACAATAGAGTACCTTCCATAATGACAAGTCTATCATCCATTGAAGTAACAAAAATATGAACAACAAACTACCTTCCATAATGACAAGGCTTCAATCCATTGGAATAATAAAAATCTCGACAATAGACTACCTTCTATAATGACAAGGCTACCATCCATTAGAGTAACAAAAATATGAACAACAGACTACCTTGCATAATGAAAAGGCTATCATCCATTGGAGTAACAGAGATATCCACAATAGACTACCTTAAATAATGACAAGGCTACCATCCATTGGAGTAACAAAAATCTCGACAATAGACTACCTTCCATAATAACAAGGTTACCATCCATTGGAATAACAAAAATCTTGACAACAGACTCCCTTCCATAATGACAAGGCTACAATCCATTTGAGTAACATAAATCTCAACGACAGACTACCATCCATAATGACAAGGCTACCATTCATTGGAGTAACAAAAATATCGACAACAGACTACCTACCATAATGACAAGGCTACATCCATTGGGTTAACAAAAATCTCGACAAAAGACTACCTTCCATAATGACAAGGCTACCATCCATTGGAGTAACAAAAATCTCGACAAAAGTCTACCTTCCTTAATGACAAGGCTACCATCAATTGGAATAACAAAAATTTCCACAAAGACTACCTTCCATAATGACAAGGTTACCATCCATTGGAGTAAGAAAAATCTCGATAATAGACTACCATCCATAATTACAAGGCTACCACCCATTGGAGTATCAAAAATATCGACAACAGACTACCTTCCATAATGACAAGGCTATCATCCATTGGAGTAAGAAAAATCAGAAAAATAGACTACCTTCCATAATGACAAGGCTACCATCCATTGGAGTAACAGAAATCTCAACGACCGACTACCTTCCATAATGACAAGGATACCATCCATTGTTATAACAAAAATCTCGACAATAGACTACCTTCCATAAAGACAAGGATACCATCCATTGGAGTAACAAAAATCTGAGACTACCTTGCATAATGACAAGGCTATCATCCATTGGTGTAACAAAAATATCGACAAAAGACTACCTTCCATAGTAACAAGGTTACCATCCACTGGAATCACAAAAATCTCGACAAAAGACTCCCTTCCATAATGAAAAGGCTACAATCCATTGGAGTAACAGAAATCTCAACGATAGACTACCTTCCATAATGACAAGGCTACCATTCATTGGAGTAACAAAAATATCGACAACAGACTACCTTCCATAATGACAAGGCTACATCCATTGGGGTAACAAAAATCAAGAAAACAGACTACAATCCATAATGACAAGGCTACCGTCCATTGGAGTAACAAAAATATCGACAACAAACTACCTTCCATAATGACAAGGCTACCATTCATTGGAGTAACAAAAATATCGACAACAGACTACCTTCCATAATGACAACGCTACATCCATTTGGGTAACAAAAATAAAGGAAACAGACTACAATCCATAATGACAAGGATACCATCCATTGGAGTAACAAAAATCTCGATAAATAATTACCTTCCATAATGACAAGGCTACCATCAATTGGAATAACAAAAATTTCTCCAAACACTACCTTCCATAATGACAAGGTTACCATCCATTGGATAAACAAATATCTCGACAACAGACTACCTTCCATAATGACAAGGCTACCATTGAATGGGAAAAAAATTCTCGACAATAGACTACCTTCCATAATGACAAGGTTACAATCCATTGGAGTAACAAAAATCTGAACAACAGACTACCTTCCATAATGACAAGGCTATAATCCATTGGAGTAAGAAAAATCTCAGCGACTAACTACCTTCCATAATGACGAGGCTATTATTCATTAGAATAACAAAAATTTTGACAACAGACTACCTTCAATAATGACAAGGCTACCATTCATTGGAGTAACAAAAATCTCGACAAAAGACTACCTTCCATAGTAACAAGGTTACCACCCATTGGAATAACAAAAATCTCGACAACAGACTCCCTTCCATAATGAAAATGCTACAATCCATTGGAGTAATAGAAATCTCAATAATAGACTACCTTCCATAATGACAAGGCTACATCCATTGGGGTAACAAAAATATCGACAACAGACTACCTTCGATAATTACAAGGCTACCATCCATTGGAGTATCAAAAATTCGACAACAGACTACCTTCCATAATGGTAAAGCTACTATCCATTGGAATAACCAAATTCTCGACAATAGAGTACCTACCATAATGACAAGTCTATCATCCATTGAAGTAACAAAAATCTGAACAACAGACTACCTTTCATAATGACAAGGCTACCATCCATTGGAGTAACAGAAATCTCAACGACCGACTACCTTCCATAATGACAAGGATACCATCCATTGGAATAACAAAAATTTCGACAATAGACTACCTTCTATAATGACAAGGCTACCATCCATTGGAGTTATAAAAATATGAACAACAGACTACCTTGCATAATGACAACGCTATCATCTATTGGAGTAACAGAGATATCGACAACAAACTACCTTAAATAATGACAAGGCTTCCATCCATTGGTGTAACAAAAATCTCGACAACAGACTAGCTTCCATAATGACAAGGCCACCATCCATTGGAATAACAAAAAATTCGACAATAGACTACCTTCCATAATGACAAGGATACCATCCACTGGAGTAACAAAAATCTGAGACTACCTTGCATAATGACAAGGCTATCATCCATTGGAGTAACAAAGATATCGACAACAGACTACCTTCAATAATGACAAGGCTACCATCCATTAGAGTAACAAAAATCTCGACAAAAGACTACCTTCCATAGTAATAAGGTTACCACCCATTGGAATAACAAAAATCTCGACAACAGACTCCCTTCCATAATGACAAGGCTACAATCCATTGGAGTAACAGAAATCTATAAGACAGACTACCTTCCATAATGACAAGGCTACCATTCATTGGAGTAACAAAAATATCGACAACACACTACCTTCCATAATGACAAGGATACCATTCATTGGAGTAACAAAAATATCGACAACAGACTACCTTCCATAATGACAAGGCTACATCCATTGGGGTAACAAAAATCTCGACTACAGACTACCTTCCATAATGACAAGGCTACCATCCATTGGAGTAACAAAAATATCGACAAAAAACTACATTCCATAATGACAAGGCTACCATCCATTGGAATAAAAAAAATCTCCACAAAGACTACATTCCATAATGACAAGGTTAATATCCATTGGAATAACAAATATCTCGACAAAAGACTACGTTCCATAATGACAAGGCTACCATCCAATGGAATAAAAAGTTCTCGACAACAGACTACCTTCCATAATGACAAGGCTACAATCCATTGGAGTAATAATAATCTCGACAACAGACTACCTTCCATAATGTCAAGGCTACCATCCATTGGAGTAACAAAAATCTCGACAAAAAACTACCTTCCATAATGACAAGGCTACCATCCATTGGAATAACAAAAATCTCGACAATAGACTACCTTCCATAATGACAAGGCTACATCCATTGGGGTAACAAAAATATCGACAACAGACTACCTTCTATAATTACAAGGCTACCATACATTGGAGTATCAAAAATTTTACAACAGACTACCTTCCATTATGGTAAGGCTACCATCCATTGGAATAACAAAATTCTCGATAATAAAGTACCTTCCATAATGATAAGGCTATCATCCATTGAAGTAACAAAAATCTGAACAATAGACTCACTTTCATAATAACAAGGCTACCATCCATTGGAGTAACCGAAACTCAACGACCGACTACCTTCCATAATGACAAGGCTACCATCCATTGGAATAACAAAAATCTCGACAATAGACTACCTTCTACAATGACAAGGCTACCATCCATTGGAGTAACAAAAATATGAACAACAGACTACCTTGCATAATGACAAGGCTATCATCCATTGGAGTAACAGAGATATCCATAACAGGCTACCTTAAATAATGACAAGGCTACCATCTATTGTAGTAACAAAAATCTCGACAATAGACTACCTTCCATAATGACAAGGCTATAATCCATTGGAGTAACAAAATTCTCAACGACAGACTACCTTCCATAATGACAAGGCTACCATTCATTGGAGTAACAGAAATATCGACAATAGACTACCTTCCATAATGACAAGGTTATCATCCATTGGAATAAAAAATATCTCGACAACAGACTACGTTCCATAATGACAAGGCTACCATCCAATGGAATAAAAAGTTCTAGACAACAGAATACCTTCCATAATGACAAGGCTACAATCCATTAAAGTAATAAAAATCTCGACAACAGACTACCTTCCATAATGTCAAAGCTACAATCCATTGGAGTAATAAAAATCTCGACAACAGACTACCTTCCATAATGTCGAGGCTACCATCCATTGGAATAACAAAAATCTCCACAAAGACTACCTTCCATAATGACAAGGCTACCACCCATTAGAGTATCAAAAATATCGACAACGGACTACCTTCCATAATGACAAGGCTACCATCCATTGGAATAACAAAAATCTCGACAATAGACTACCTTCCATAATGACAAGGCTAAATCCATTGGGGAAACAAAAATCTCGACAACAGACTACCTTCTATAATTACAAGGCTACCATCCATTAGAGTATCAAAAATTCGACAACAGACTACCTTCCATTATGGTAAGGCTACCATCCATTGGAATAACCAAATTCTCGACAATAGAGTACCTTCCATAATGACAAGGCTACCATCCATTGAAGTAACAAAAATATGAACAACAGACTATCTTTCATAATGACAAGGCTACCATCTATTGGAGTAACAGAAATCTCAACGACTTACTATCTTCCATAATGACAAGGCTACCATCCATGGGAATAACAAAAATCTCAACAATAGACTACCTTCTTTAATGACAAGGCTACCATCCATTGGAGTAACAAAAATATGAACAACGGACTACCTAGCAATATGACAAGGCTATCATCCATTGGAGTAACAAAGATATCCACAATAGACTAACTTAAATAATGACAAGGCTACCATCCATTGGAGTAACAAAAATCTCGACAATAGACTACCTTCCATAATAACAAGGTTACCATCCATTGGAATAACAAAAATCTTGACAAGAGACTCCCTTCGATAATGACAAGGCTACAATCCATTGGAGTAACATAAATCTCAACGACAGACTACCTTCCATAATGACAAGGCTACCATTCATTGGAGTAACAAAAATATCGACAACAGACTACCTTCCATAATGACAAGGCTACATCCATTGGGGTAGCAAAAATCTCGACTACAGACTACCTTCCATAATGACAAGGCTACCATCCATTGGAGTAACAAAAATATCGACAAAAAACTACATTCCATAATGACAAGTCTACCATCCATTGGAATAAAAAAAATCTCCACAAAGACTACATTCCATAATGACAAGGTTAACATCCATTGGAATAACAAATATCTCGACAAAAGACTACGTTCCATAATGACAAGGCTACCATCCAATGGAATAAAAAGTTCTCGACAACAGACTACCTTCCATAATGACAAGGCTACAATCCATTGGAGTAATAATAATCTCGACAACAGACTATCTTCCATAATGTCAAGGCTACCATCCATTGGAGTAACAAAAATCTCGACAAAAAACTACCTTCCATAATGACAAGGCTACCATCCATTGGAATAAAAAAAATCTCGACAATAGACTACCTTCCATAATGACAAGGCTACATCCATTGGGGTAACAAAAATATCGACAACAGACTACCTTCTATAATTACAAGGCTACCATACATTGGAGTATCAAAAATTTGACAACAGACTACCTTCCATTATGGTAAGGCTACCATCCATTGGAATAACAAAATTCTCGATAATAGAGTACCTTCCATAATGATAAGGCTATCATCCATTGAACTAACAAAAATCTGAACAATAGACTCACTTTCATAATAACAAGGCTACCATCCATTGGAGTAACAGAAACTCAACGACCGACTACCTTCCATAATGACAAGGCTACCATCCATTGGAATAACAAAAATCTCGACAATAGACTACCTTCTACAATGACAAGGCTACCATCCATTGGAGTAACAAAAATATGAACAACAGACTACCTTGCATAATGACAAGGCTATCATCCATTGGAGTAACAGAGATATCCATAACAGACTACCTTAAATAATGACAAGGCTACCATCTATTGTAGTAACAAAAATCTCGACAATAGACTACCTTCCATAATGACAAGGCTATAATCCATTGGAGTAACAAAATTCTCAACGACAGACTACCTTCCATAATGACAAGGCTACCATTCATTGGAGTAACAGAAATATAGACAATAGACTACCTTCCATAATGACAAGGTTATCATCCATTGGAATAAAAAATATCTCGAAAACAGAATACCTTCCATAATGACAAGGCTACAATCCATTAAAGTAATAAAAATCTCGACAACAGACTACCTTCCATAATGTCAAAGCTACAATCCATTGGAGTAATAAAAATCTCGACAACAGACTACCTTCCATAATGTCGAGGCTACCATCCATTGGAATAACAAAAATCTCCACAAAGACTACCTTCCATAATGACAAGGCTACCACCCATTAGAGTATCAAAAATATCGACAACAGACTACCTTCCATAATGACAAGGCTACCATCCATTGGAATAACAAAAATCTCGACAATAGACTACCTTCCATAATGACAAGGCTAAATCCATTGGGGAAACAAAAATCTCGACAACAGACTACCTTCTATAATTACAAGGCTACCATCCATTAGAGTATCAAAAATTCGACAACAGACTACCTTCCATTATGGTAAGGCTACCATCCATTAGAATAACCAAATTCTCGATAATAGAGTACCTTCCATAATGACAAGGCTACCATCCATTGAAGTAACAAAAATATGAACAACAGACTATCTTTCATAATGACAAGGCTACCATCCATTGGAGTAACATAAATCTCAATGACTTACTACCTTCCATAATGACAAGGCTACCATCCATGGGAATAACAAAAATCTCAACAATAGACTACCTTCTTTAATGACAAGGCTACCATCCATTGGAGTAACAAAAATATTAACAATAGACTACCTTGCATAATGACAAGGCTATCATCCATTGGAGTAACAAAGATATCCACAATAGACTACCTTAACTAATGACAAGGCTACCATCCATTGGAGTAACAAAAATATCAACAACAGACTACCTTCCATAATGACAAGGCTACATCCATTAGGGTAACAAAAATCTCGACTATAGACTACCTTCCATAATGATAAGGCAACCATCGATTGGAGTAACAAAAATATCGACAAAAAACTACCTTCCATAATGACAAGGCTACCATCCATTGGAATAACAAAAATCTCCACAAAGGCTACCTTCCATAATGACATGGTTAACATCCATTAGAATAACAAATATCTCGACAACAGACTACGTTCCATAATGACAAGGCTACCATCCAATGGAATAAAAAGATCTCGACAACAGACTACCTTCCATAATGATAAGGCTACAATCCATTGGAGTAATAATAATCTCGACAACAGACTACCTTCCATAATGTCAAGGCTACCATCCATTGGAGTAACAAAAATCTCGACAAAAAACTACCTTCCATAATGACAAGGCTACCATCCATTAGAATAACAAAAATCTCGACAATAGACTACCTTCCATAATGACAAGGCTACATCCATTGGGGTAACAAAAATATCGACAACAGACTACCTTCTATAATTACAAGGCTACCATACATTGGAGTATCAAAAATTTGACAACAGACTACCTTCCATTATGGTAAGGCTACCATCCATTGGAATAACAAAATTCTCGATAATAGAGTACCTTCCATAATGATAAGGCTATCATCCATTGAACTAACAAAAATCTGAACAATAGACTCACTTTCATAATAACAAGGCTACCATCCATTGGAGTAACAGAAACTCAACGACCGACTACCTTCCATAATGACAAGGCTACCATCCATTGGAATAACAAAAATCTCGACAATAGACTACCTTCTACAATGACAAGGCTACCATCCATTGGAGTAACAAAAATATGAACAACAGACTACCTTGCATAATGACAAGGCTATCATCCATTGGAGTAACAGAGATATCCATAACAGACTACCTTAAATAATGACAAGGCTACCATCTATTGTAGTAACAAAAATCTCGACAATAGACTACCTTCCATAATGACAAGGCTATAATCCATTGGAGTAACAAAATTCTCAACGACAGACTACCTTCCATAATGACAAGGCTACCATTCATTGGAGTAACAGAAATATAGACAATAGACTACCTTCCATAATGACAAGGTTATCATCCATTGGAATAAAAAATATCTCGAAAACAGAATACCTTCCATAATGACAAGGCTACAATCCATTAAAGTAATAAAAATCTCGACAACAGACTACCTTCCATAATGTCAAAGCTACAATCCATTGGAGTAATAAAAATCTCGACAACAGACTACCTTCCATAATGTCGAGGCTACCATCCATTGGAATAACAAAAATCTCCACAAAGACTACCTTCCATAATGACAAGGCTACCACCCATTAGAGTATCAAAAATATCGACAACAGACTACCTTCCATAATGACAAGGCTACCATCCATTGGAATAACAAAAATCTCGACAATAGACTACCTTCCATAATGACAAGGCTAAATCCATTGGGGAAACAAAAATCTCGACAACAGACTACCTTCTATAATTACAAGGCTACCATCCATTAGAGTATCAAAAATTCGACAACAGACTACCTTCCATTATGGTAAGGCTACCATCCATTAGAATAACCAAATTCTCGATAATAGAGTACCTTCCATAATGACAAGGCTACCATCCATTGAAGTAACAAAAATATGAACAACAAACTATCTTTCATAATGACAAGGCTACCATCCATTGGAGTAACATAAATCTCAATGACTTACTACCTTCCATAATGACAAGGCTACCATCCATGGGAATAACAAAAATCTCAACAATAGACTACCTTCTTTAATGACAAGGCTACCATCCATTGGAGTAACAAAAATATTAACAATAGACTACCTTGCATAATGACAAGGCTATCATCCATTGGAGTAACAAAGATATCCACAATAGACTACCTTAACTAATGACAAGGCTACCATCCATTGGAGTAACAAAAATATCAACAACAGACTACCTTCCATAATGACAAGGCTACATCCATTAGGGTAACAAAAATCTCGACTATAGACTACCTTCCATAATGATAAGGCAACCATCGATTGGAGTAACAAAAATATCGACAAAAAACTACCTTCCATAATGACAAGGCTACCATCCATTGGAATAACAAAAATCTCCACAAAGACTACCTTCCATAATGACATGGTTAACATCCATTAGAATAACAAATATCTCGACAACAGACTACGTTCCATAATGACAAGGCTACCATCCAATGGAATAAAAAGATCTCGACAACAGACTACCTTCCATAATGATAAGGCTACAATCCATTGGAGTAATAATAATCTCGACAACAGACTACCTTCCATAATGTCAAGGCTACCATCCATTGGAGTAACAAAAATCTCGACAAAAAACTACCTTCCATAATGACAAGGCTACCATCCATTAGAATAACAAAAATCTCGACAATAGACTACCTTCCATAATGACAAGGCTACATCCATTGGGGTAACAAAAATATCGACAACATACTACCTTCTATAATTACAAGGCTACCATCCATTGGAGTATCAAAAATTTGACAACAAACTACCTTCCATTATGGTAAGGCTACCATCCATTAGAATAACCAAATTCTCGATAATAGAGTACCTTCCATAATGATAAGGCTATCATCCATTGAAGTAACAAAAATCTGAACAATAGACAACCTTTCATAATAACAAGGCTACCATCCATTGGAGTAACATAAATCTCAACGACCGACTACCTTCCATAATGACAAGGCTACCATCCATTGGAATAACAAAAATCTCGACAATAGACTACCTTCTACAATGACAAGGCTACCATCCATTGGAGTAACAAAAATATGAACAACAGACTACCTTGCATAATGACAAGGCTATCATCCATTGGAGTAATAGAGATATCCACAACAGACTACCTTAAATAATGACAAGGCTACCATCCATTGGAGTAACAAAAATCTCGACAATAGACTACCTTCCATAATAAAAAGGATACCATCCATTGGAATAACAAAAATCTCGACAACAGACTCCCGTCCGTAATGACAAGGTTACAATCCATTGGAGTAACAAAAATCTCAAGGACTGACTACCTTCCATAATGACAAGGCTACCATTCATTGGAGTAACAGAAATATCGACTACAAACTACCTTCCATAATGACAAGGGTATATCCATTGGGGTAACAAACATCTCTACAACAGACTACCTTCCATAATGACAAGGCTACCATCCATTGGAGTAACAAAAATCTCGAAAAAATACTACCTTCTATAATGACAAGGCTACCATCCATTGGAATAACAAAAATCTCCATAAAGACTACCTTCCATAGTGACAAGGTTACCATCCATTGAAATAACAAATATCTCGACAACAGACGATGTTCCATAATGACCAGGCTACCATCCAATGGAATAAAAATTCTCGACAACAGACTACCTTCCATAATGACAAAGCGACAATCCATTGGAGTAATAAAAATCTCGACAACAGAGTACCTTCCATATTGACAAGTCTACCATCCATTGGAGTAACAAAAATCTCGACAAAAAACTAACTTCCATAATAACAAGGTTACCATCCATTGGAATAACAAAAATCTTGACAACAGACTCCCTTCCATAATGAAAATGCTATAATACATTGGAGTAACATAAATCTCAACGACATACTACCTTCCATAATGACAAGGCTACCATCGATTGGAATAACAAAAATCTCAACAATAGACTACCTTCAATAATGACAAGGCTACATCCATTGGGGTAACAAAAATCTCGACAACAGACTACCTTCTATAATTACAAGGCTACCATCCATTTATAGTATCAAAAATCTTGACAAAAGACTACCTTCCATAATAACAAGGCTACCATCCATTGGAGTAAAAAAAATATCGACAAAAAACTACCTTCCATAATGACAAGGCTACCACCCATTGAAATAACAAAAATCTCAACGACAGACTACCTTCCATAATGACAAGGCTACCATTTATTGGAGTAACAAAAATATCGACAACAGACTACCTTCCATAATGACAAGGCTACATCCATTGGGGTAACAAAAATCTCGCCATCAGACTACCTTTCATAATCACAAGGCTACCATCCATTGGAGTAACAAAAATCTCGACAAAAAACTACCTTCCATAATGACAAGGCCACCATCCATTGGAATAACAAAAATCTCCACAAAGACTACCTTCCATAATGACAAGGTTACCATCCATTGGAATAACAAATATCTCGACATAAGACTACGTTCCATAATCACAAGGCTACCATCCAATGGAATAAAAAGTTCTCGACAACAGACTACCTTCCATAATGATAAGGCTACAATCCATTGGAGTAATAAAAATCTAAACAATAGACTACCTTCCATGATGACAAGGCTACAATCCATTGGAGTAACAGTACTCTCAACGACAGACTACCTTATCTAATGACAAGGCTACCATCCATTGGAGATAAAAAATCTAAACAACAGACTACCTTCCATAATGACAAGGCTACAATCCATTGGAGTAACAGAAATCTCAACGACAGACTACCTTCCATAATGACAAGGCTACCATCAATTGGAGTTACATAAATCTCAACGACCAAATACCTTCCATAATGACAAGGCTACCATCCATTGGAATAACAAAAATCTCGACAATAGACTACCTTCCATAATAACAAGGTTACCACCCATTGGAATAACAAAAATCTCGACAACAGACTCCCTTCCATAATGACAAGGCTACAATCCATTGGAGTAACAGAAATTTCAACGACAGACTATCTTCCATAATGACAAGGCTACCATTCATTGGAGTAACAAAATATCGACAATAAACTACCTTCCATAATGACAAGGCTACCATCCATTGGAATAACAAAAATCTCGACAAAAGACTACCTTCCATAATGACAAGGTTACCATCCATTTGTATAACAAATATCTTGAAAATAGACTACCTTCCATAATGACAAGGCTACCATCCAATGGAATAAAAAATCTCGACAACAGACTACCTTCCATAATGACAAAGCTACAATCCATTGGAGTAATAAAAATCTCGACAACAGAGTACCTTCCATATTGACAAGGCTACCATCCATTGGAGTAACAAAAATCTCAACAATAGACTACCTTCAATAATGACAAGGCTACATCCATTGGGGTAACAAAAATCTCGACAACAGACTACCTTCTATAATTAAAAGGCTACCATCCATTTATAGTATCAAAAATCTTGACAAAAGACTACCTTCCATAATAATAAGGTTACCATCCATTGGAATAACAAAAATCTTGAAAACACACTCCCTTCCATAATGACAAGGCTACAATCCATTGGAGTAATAAAAATCTCAACGACAGACTACCTTCCATAATGACAAGGCTACCATTTATTGGAGTAACAAAAATATCGACAACAGACTACCTTCCATAATGACAAGGCTACATCCATTGGGGTAACAAAAATCTCGACATCAGACTACCTTTCATAATCACAAGGCTACCATCCATTGGAGTAACAAAAATCTCGACAAAAAACTACCTTCCATAATGACAAGGCCACCATCCATTGGAATAACAAAAATCTCCACAAAGACTACCTTCCATAATGACAAGGTTACCATCCATTGGAATAACAAATATCTCGACATAAGACTACGTTCCATAATCACAAGGCTACCATCCAATGGAATAAAAAGTTCTCGACAACAGACTACCTTCCATAATGATAAGGCTACAATCCATTGGAGTAATAAAAATCTAAACAATAGACTACCTTCCATGATGACAAGGCTACAATCCATTGGAGTAACATAAATCTCAACGATAGACTACCTTATCTAATGACAAGGCTACCATCCATTGGAGATAAAAAATCTAAACAACAGACTACCTTCCATAATGACAAGCCTACAATCCATTGGTGTAACAGAAATCTCAACGACAAACTACCTTCCATAATGACAAGGCTACCATCCATTGGAGTTACAGAAATCTCAACGACCAAATACCTTCCATAATGACAAGGCTACCATCCATTGGAATAACAAAAATCTCGACAATAGACTACCTTCCATAATAACAAGGTTACCACCCATTGGAATAACAAAAATCTCGACAACAGACTCCCTTCCATAATGACAAGGCTACAATCCATTGGAGTAACAGAAATTTCAACGACAGACTATCTTCCATAATGACAAGGCTACCATTCATTGGAGTATCAAAATATCGACAATAAACTACCTTCCATAATGACAAGGCTACCATCCATTGGAATTACAAAAATCTCGACAAAAGACTACCTTCCATAATGACAAGGTTACCATCCATTTGAATAACAAATATCTTGAAAATAGACTACCTTCCATAATGACAAGGCTACCATCCAATGGAATAAAAAATTCTCGACAACAGACTACCTTCCATAATGACAAGGCTAAAATACATTGGAGTAACAAAAATATGAACAACAAACTACCTTCCATAATGACAAGGCTACAATCCATTGGAGTAACAAAAATCTCAACGATAGACTACCTTCCATTATGACAATGCTACTATCCATTGGAGTAACAAAAATCTCGACAACAGACTACCTTCCATAATTACAAGGCTACCACCCATTGGATTATCAAAAATCTCGACAACAGACTACCTTCCGTAATGATAAGGCTATAATCCTTTGGAGTAACAGAAATCTCAACGACCGACTACCTTCCATAATGACAAGACTACCATCCATTGGAATAACAAAAATCTCGACAATAGACTACCTTCTATAATGACAAGGCTATCATCCATTGGAGTAACAAAAATATGAACAACAGACTACCTTCTATAATGACAAGGCTACAATCCATTAGAATAACAAAAATATCGACAACAAACTCCCTTCCATAATGACAAGGCTACAATCCATTTGAGTAACAGAAATATCAACGACATACTACCTTCCATAATGACAAGGATATCATTCATTGGAGTAACAGAAATAACGACAACAGACTACCTTCCAAAATGACAAGGCTATATCCATTGGGGTAACAAAAATCTGAACAACAGACTACCTTCCATAATGACAAGGCTACCATCCATTGAAGTAATAGAAATCTCAAAGACAACTACCTTCCATAATGACAAGGCTACCATCCATTGGAATAAAAAAAATCTCGACAACAGACTACCTTCCATAATTACAAGGCTACCATCCATTAGAGTATCAATAATCTCGACAACAGACTACCTCCCATAATGACAAGGCTACCATCCATTCGAATAACCAAAATCTCGACAATAGAGTACCTTCCATAATGACAAGGCTATCATCCATTGGAGTAACAAAAATATGAATAACAGACTACCTTCCATAATGACAAGGCTACCATCCATTGGAGTAACAGAAATCTCAACGACCGACTACTTTCCATAATGACAAGGCTATCATCCATTGGAATAACAAAAATCTTGACAATTGACTACCTTCCATAATGAAAAGGCTACCATCCATTGGAGTAACAAAAGTCTTAATAACAGAATACCTTGCAAAATGACAAGGCTATCATCCGTTGGAGTAACAGAGATATCGACAACAGACTACCTTCAATAATGACAAGGCTACCATCCCATGAAGTAACAAATATCTCGAAAAAAGACTACCTTCCTTAATTACAAGGCTACAATCCATTGGAGTAACAAAAATTTGAACAACAGACTACCTTCCATAATGACAAGGCTACAATCCATTGGAGGAACAGAAATCTCAATGACAGACTACCTTCCATAATGACAAGGCTACCATCTATTGGAGTAACAAAAATCTCGACAATAGACTACCTTCCATAATCACAAGGCTACCATCCATTGGAATATCTAAAATCTCGACAACAGAGTACCTTCCATAATGAAAAGGCTACCATCCATTGGAAAAACCAAAATCTCGAAAAAAGAGTACCTTCCATAATGACAAGGCTATATCCATTGGGGTAACACACATCTCGACAACAGACTACCATCGATAATGACAAGGCTATCATCCATTGGAGTAACAAAAATCTGAACAACAGACTACCTTTCATAATGACAAGGCTACCATCCATTGAAGTAACAGAAATCTCAAAGACAACTACCTTCCATAATGCCAAGGCTACCATCGATTGGAATAACAAACATCTCGACAACAGACTACCTTCCATAATTACAAGGCTACCATCCATTGGAGTATCAAAAATCTCGACAACAGACTACCTCCCATAATGACAAGGCTAACATCCATTCGAATAACCAAAATCTCGACAATAGAGTACCTTCCATAATGACAAGGCTATCATCCATTGGAGTAACAAAAATCTGAATAACAGACTACCTTCCATAATGACAAGGCTACCATCCATTGGAGTAACAGAAATCTCAACGACCGACTACTTTCCATAATGACAAGGCTACCATCCATTGGAATAACAAAAATCTCGACAATTGACTACCTTCCATAATGAAAAGGCTACCATCCATTGGAGTAACAAAAGTCTTAATAACAGAATACCTTGCAAAATGACAAGGCTATCATCCGTTGGAGTAACAGAGATATCGACAACAGACTACCTTCAATAATGACAAGGCTACCATCCATTGGAGTAACAAAAATTTGAACAACAGACTACCTTCCATAATGACAAGGCTACAATCCATTGGAGGAACAGAAATCTCAATGAAAGACTACCTTCCATAATGATAAGGCTACCATCTATTGGAGTAACAAAAATCTCGACAATAGACTACCTTCCATAATTACAAGGCTACCATCCATTGGAATATCTAAAATCTCGACAACATAGTACCTTCCATAATGAAAAGGCTACCATCCGTTGGAAAAACCAAAATCTCGAAAAAAGAGTACCTTCCATAATGACAAGGCTATATCCATTGGGGTAACAAACATCTCGACAACAGACTACCATCGATAATGACAAGGCTATCATCCATTGGAGTAACAAAAATCTGAACAACAGACTACCTTTCATAATGACAAGGCTACCATCCATTGAAGTAACAGAAATCTCAAAGACAACTACCTTCCATAATGACAAGGCTACCATCGATTGGAATAACAAACATCTCGACAACAGACTACCTTCCATAATTACAAGGCTACCATCCATTTGAGTATCAAAAATCTCGACAACAGACTACATCCCATAATGACAAGGCTACCATCCATTGGAATAACCAAAATCTCGACAATAGAGTACCTTCCATAATGACAAGGCTACAATCCATTAGAGTAACTTAAATCTCAATGACAGACTACCTTCCATAATGACAAGGCTACCATCCATTGGAGTAACAAAAATCTCGACAACAGACTACCTTCCAAAATTACAAGGCTACCACCCATTGGAGTATCAAAAATCTCGATAACAGACTACCTTCCATAATGACAAGGCTATCATCCTTTGGAGTAACAAAAATCTGAACAACAGACCACCTTCCATAATGACAAGGCTACCATCCATTGGAGTAACAAAAATCTGAACGACCTACTACCTGCGATAATGACAAGGCTACCATCCATTGGAATAACAAAAATCTCGACAATAGACTACCTTCTATAATGACAAGGCTATCATCCATTGGAGTAACAAAAATATTAACAACAGACTCCCTTCCATAATGACAAGGCTACAATCCATTGGGGTAACAGAAATCTCCACAACAGACTACCTTCCATAATTACAAGGCTATCATTCATTGGAGTAACAGAAATATCGACAACAGACTACCTTCCATAATGACAAGGCTATATCCATTGGGGTAACAAACATCTCGACAACAGATTGCCTTCCATAATGACAAGGCTATCATCCATTGGAGTAACAAAAATTTGAACAACAGACTACCTTCCATAATGACAAGGCAACCATCCATTAAAGTAACAGAAATCTCAAAGACAACTACCTTCCATAATGACAAGGCTACCATCAATTGGAATAACAAAAATCTCGACAACAGACTACCTTCCATAATTACAAGGCTACCATCCATTGGAGTATCAAAAATCTCGACAACAGACTACCTCCCATAATGACAAGGCTACCATCCATTGGAATAACCAAAATCTCGACAATAGAGTACCTTCCATAATGACAAGGCTATCATCCATTTGAGTAACAAAAATCTGAACAACAGACTACCGTCCATAATTACAAGGCTACCATCCATTGGAGTAACAGAAATCTCAACGACCGACTACTTTCCATAATGACAAGGCTACCATCCATTGGAATAACAAAAATCTCGACAATTGACTACCTTCCATAATGAAAAGGCTACCATCCATTGGAGTAACAAAAGTCTTAATAAAAGAATACCTTGCATAATGACAAGGCTATCATCCATTAGAGTAACAGAGATATCGACAACAGACTACCTTCAATAATGACAAGGCTACCATCCCATCGAGTAACAAATATCTCGAAAAAAGACTACCTTCCTTAATTACAAGGCTACCATCCATTGGAGTAACAAAAATTTGAACAACAGACTACCTTCCATAATGACAAGGCTACAATCCATTGGAGTAACAGAAATCTCAATGACAGACTACCTTCCATAATTACAAGGCTACCATCCATTGGAGTATCTAAAATCTCGACAACAGAGTACCTTCCATAATGAAAAGGCTACCATCCATTGGAAAAACCAAAATCTCGAAAAAAGAGTACCTTCCATAATGACAAGGCTATATCCATTGGGGTAACAAACATCTCGACAACAGACTACCATCGATAATGACAAGGCTATCATCCATTGGAGTAACAAAAATATGAACAACAGACTACCTTTCATAATGACAAGGCTACCATCCATTGAAGTAACAGAAATCTCAAAGACAACTACCTTCCATAATGACAAGGCTACCATCGATTGGAATAACAAACATCTCGACAACAGACTACCTTCCATAATTACAAGGCTACCATCCATTTGAGTATCAAAAATCTCGACAACAGACTACATCCCATCATGACAAGGCTACCATCCATTGGAATAACCAAAATCTCGACAATAGAGTACCTTCCATAATGACAAGGCTACAATCCATTAGAGTAACAGAAATCTCAATGACAGACTACCTTCCATAATGACAAGGCTACCATCCATTGGAGTAACAAAAAATCTCGACAACAGACTACCTTCCAAAATTACAAGGCTACCACCCATTGGAGTATCAAAAATCTCGACAACAGACTACCTTCCATAATGACAAGGCTATCATCCTTTGGAGTAACAAAAATCTGAACAACAAACCACCTTCCATAATGACAAGGCTACCATCCATTGGAGTAACAAAAATCTGAACGACCTACTACCTGCCATAATGACAAGGCTACCATCCATTGGAACAACAAAAATCTCGACAATAGACTACCTTCTATAATGACAAGGCTATCATCCATTGAAGTAACAAAAATATTAACAACAGACTCCATTCCATAATGACAAGGCTACAATCCATTGGGGTAACAGAAATCTCCACAACAGACTACCTTCCATAATTACAAGGCTATCATTCATTGGAGTACCAGAAATATCGACAACAGACTACCTTCCATAATGACAAGGCTATATCCATTGGGGTAACAAACATCTCGACAACAGACTGCCTTCCATAATGACAAGGCTATCATCCATTGGAGTAACAAAAATCTGATCAACAAACTACCTTCCATAATGACAAGGCTACCATCCATTGAAGTAACAGAAATCTCAAAGACAACTACCTTCCATAATGACAAGGCTACCATCCATTGGAATAACAAAAATCTCGACAATAGACTACCTTCCATAATTACAAGGCTACCATCCATTGGAGTATCAAAAATCTCGACAACAGACTACCTCCCATAATGACAAGGCTACCATCCATTGGAATAACCAAAATCTCGACAATAGAGTACCTTCCATAATGACAAGGCTATCATCCATTGGAGTAACAAAAATCTGAACAACAGACTACCGTCCATAATGACAAGGCTACCATCCATTGGAGTAATAGAAATCTCAACAACCGACTACTTTCCATAATGACAAGGCTACCATCCATTGGAATAACAAAAATCTCGACAATTGACTATCTTCCATAATGAAAAGGCTGCCATCGATTGGAGTAAAAAAAATCTAAACAACAGACTACCTTGCATAATGACAAGGCTATCATCCATTGGAGTAAGAGAGATATCGACAACAAACTACCTTCAATAATGACAAAGCTACCATCCCATGGAGTAACAAATATCTCGAAAAAATACTACCTTCCTTAATTGCAAGGCTACCATCCATTGGAGTAACAAAAATTTGAACAACAGACTACCTTCCATAATGACAAGGCTACAATCCATTGGAGTAACAGAAATCTCAATGACAGACTACCTTCCATAATGACAAGGCTACCATCTATTGGAGTAACAAAAATCTCGACAATAGACTACCTTCCATAATTACAAGGCTACCATCCATTGGAGTATCAAAAATCTCGACAACAGAGTACCTTCCATAATGAAAAGGCTACCATCCATTGGAAAAACCAAAATCTCGAAAAAAGAGTACCTTCCATAATGACAAGGCTATCATCCATTGAAGTAAAAAAAATATGAACAATAGACTACCTTTCATAATGACAAGGCTACCATCCATTTGAGTAACAGAATCTCAACGACCGACTACCTTCCATAATGAAAAGGCTACCATCCATTGGAATAACAAGAATCTCGACAATAGAATACCTTCCATAATGACAAGTCTACCATCCATTGGAGTAACAAAAATCTGAACAATAGACTACCTTGCATAATGACAAGGCTATCATCCATCGGAGTAACAGAGATATCAACAACAAACTACATTCAATAGTGACAAGGCTACCATCCATTGGAGTAATAAAAATATCTATAAAACACTACCTTCCATAATGACAAGGTTACCATCCATTGGAATAACAAAAATCTCGACAATAGACTACATTCCATAATTACAAGGCTACCATCCAATGGAATAAATAAAATTTCGACAACAGACTACCTTCCATAATGACAATGATATCATCCATTGGATTAACAAAAATCTGAACAACAGACTACCTTCCATAATGACAAGGCTACCATCCATTGGAGTAATAGAAATCTCAATGACCGACTACCTTCCATAATGACAAGGCTACCATCCATTGGAATAACAAAAATCTCGACAACAGACTACCTTCCATAATTACAAGGCAACAATTCATTGGAGTATAAAAATTCTGGACAACAGACTACCTCCCATAATGACAAGGCTACCGACCATTGGAATAACCAAAATATCAACAATAGAGTAACTTCCATAATTACAAGGCTACCATCCATTGGAGTAACAAAAATTTGAACAACAGACTACCTTCCATAATGACAAGGCTACAAATCATTGGAGTAACAAAAATCTCAACGACAGACTACCTTCCATAATGACAAGGCTACCATCTATTGGAGTAACAAAAATATCGACAATAGACTACCTTCCATAATTACAAGGCTACCATCCATTGGAGTATAAAAAATCTCGACAACAGACTACCTTCCATAAAGATAAGGCTACCGTCCATTGGAAAAACGAAAATCTCGACAATAGAGTACCTTCCATAATGACAAAGCTATCATCCATTGAAGTAAAAAAAATATGAACAATAGACTACCTTTCATAATGACAAGGCTACCATCCATTTGAGTAACAGAATCTCAACGACCGACTACCTTCCATAATGAAAAGGCTACCATCCATTGGAATAACAAGAATCTCGACAATAGAATACCTTCCATAATGACAAGTCTACCATCCATTGGAGTAACAAAAATCTGAACAATAGACTACCTTGCATAATGACAAGGCTATCATCCATCAGAGTAACAGAGATATCAACAACAGACTACATTCAATAGTGACAAGGCTACCATCCATTGGAGTAATAAGAATATCTACAAAACACTACCTTCCATAATGACAAGGTTACCATCCATTGGAATAACAAAAATCTCGACAATAGACTACATTCCATAATTACAAGGCTACCATCCAATGGAATAAATAAAATTTCGACAACAGACTACCTTCCATAATGACAATGATATCATCCATTGGATTAACAAAAATCTGAACAACAGACTACCTTCCATAATGACAAGGCTACCATCCATTGGAGTAATAGAAATCTCAATGACCGACTACCTTCCATAATGACAAGGCTACCATCCATTGGAATAACAAAAATCTCGACAACAGACTACCTTCCATAATTACAAGGCAACAATCCATTGGAGTATAAAAGTTCTCGACAACAGACTACCTCCCATAATGATAAGGCTACCGTCCATTGGAATAACCAAAATATCAACAATAGAGTACCTTCCATAATTACAAGGCTACCATCCATTGGAGTAACAAAAATTTGAACAACAGACTACCTTCCATAATGACAAGGCTACAAATCATTGGAGTAACAAAAATCTCAACGACAGACTACCTTCCATAATGACAAGGCTACCATCTATTGGAGTAACAAAAATCTCGACAATAGACTACCTTCCATAAAGATAAGGCTACCGTCCATTGGAAAAACGAAAATCTCGACAATAGAGTACCTTCCATGATGACAAGGGTACCATCCATTGGAGTAACAAAAATCTGAACAACAAACTACCTTGCATAATGACATGACTATCATCCATTGGAGTAACAGAGATATCGACAACAGACTAAATTCAATAGTGACAAGGCTACCATCCATTGGAGTAATAAAAATCTCTACAAAACACTACCTTCCATAATGACAAGGTTCCCATCCAATGGAGTATCAAAAATATGAACAACAGACTACCTTCCATAATTACAAGGCTACCATCCAATGTAATAAATTTTTTTTCGACAACAGACTACCTTCCATAATGACAAGGCTATGATCCATTGGAGTAACAGAAATCTTAACAACAGACTACCTTCCATAATGACAAGGCTACCATCCATTGGAGTAACAAAAATCTCAAAGACCGACTACCTTCCATAATGACAAGGCTACCATCCACTTGAATAACAAAAATCTCGACAACAGACTACCTTCCATAATGACAAGGCTATCATCCTATGGAGTAAAAAAAATTTGAACAACAAACTACCTTCCATAATGACAAGGATACCATCCATTGAAGTAACAACAATCTCAAAGACAACTACCTTCCATAATGACAAGCCTACCATCCATTGGAATAACAATAATCTCGACAACAGACTACCTTCCATAATTACAAGGCTACCATCCATTGGAGTATCCAAAATCTCGACAACAGACTACCTCCCATAATGACAAGGCTACCCTCCATTGGAATAACCAAAATCTCGACAATAGAGTACCTTCCATAATGACAAGGCTACCATCCATTGGAGTAACAAAAATCTCAACAACAGACTACCTTCCATAATTACAAGGCTACCACCCATTGGAGTATCAAAAATATCGACAACAGACTACCTTCCATAATGATAAGGCTATCATCAATTCGAGTAACAAAAATCTGAACAACAGACTACCTTCCATAATGACAAGGCTAGTATCCATTGGAGTAACAAAAATCTCAACAACTGACAACCTTCCATAATGACAAGGCTACCATCCATTGTAATAACAAAAATCTTGACAAAAGACTACCTTCTATAATGACAATGCTATAATCCATTGGAGTAACAAAAATATGAACAATAGACTACCTTCCATAATGAAAAGGCTACAATCAATTGAAATAAAAAAAATCTCGACAATAGACTCCCTTCCATAATGACAAGCCTACAATCCATTTGAGTAACAGAAATCTCAACGACAGACTACCATCCATAATGATATGGCTACCATTCATTGGAGTAACAGAAATATCGACAGTAGACTACCTTCCATAATGACAAGGCTATATCCATTGGGGTAACAAACATCTCGACAAAAGACTATCTTCCATAATGACAAGGCTATCATCCATTGGAGTAACAAAAATCTGAACAACAAACTACCTTCCATAATGACAAGGCTACCATCCATTGAAGTAACAGAAATCTCAAAGACAACTACCTTCCATAATGACAAGGCTACCATCCATTGGAATAACAAAAATCTCGACAACAGACTACGTTATATAATTACAAGGCTACCATCCATTGGAGTATCAAAAATCTCGACAACAGACTACCTCCAATAATGACAAGGCTACCATCCATTGGAATAACCAAAATCTCGACAATAGAGTTCCTTTCATAATGACAAGGCTATCATGCATTGGAGTAACAAAAATTTGAACAACAGGCTACCTTCCATAATGACAAGGCTACCATCCATTGGAGTAACAGAAATCTCAATGACCGACTACTTTCCATAATGACAAGGCTACCATCCATTGGAATAACATAAATCCCAAAAATTGACTACCTTCCATAATGACAAGCCTATCATCCATTGGAGCAACAGAGATATCGATAAAAGACTACCTTCCATAATTACAAGGCTACCATCCATTGGTGTAACAAAAATTTGAACAACAGACTACCTTCCATAATGACAAGGCTACAATCCATTGGCGTAACAGAAATCTCAATGACAGACTACCTTCCATAATGAAAAGGCTACCATCTATTGGAGTAACAAAAATATCGACAATAGACTACCTTCCATAATTACAAGGCTACCATCCATTGGAGTATCAAAAATCTCGACAACAGACTACCTTCCATAATGACAAGGCTATCATCCATTGAAGTAACAAAAATATGAACAATGACTAGCTTTCATAATGACAAGGCTACCATCCATTTGAGTAACATAAATCTCAATGACCGACTACCTTTCATAATGACAAGGCTACCATCCATTGGAATAACAAGAATCTCGACAATAGAATGCCTTCCATAATGACAAGGCTACCATCCATTGGAGTAACAAAAATATGAACAACAGACTACCGTGCATAATTACAAGGCTATCATCCATTGGAGTAACAAAGATATCGACAACAGACTACCTTAAAAAGTGATAAGGCTACCATCCATTGGAGTAATAAAAATCTCTACAAAAGACTACCTTCCATAATGACAAGGTCACCATCCATTGGAGTAACAAAAATCTGAACAACGGACTACCTTCCATAATGACAAGGCTACAATACATAGGAGTTACGGAAATATCAATGACAGACTACCTTCCATAATGACAAGGATACCAACTATTGGAGTAACAAAAATCTCGACAACAAACCACCTTCCATAATTACAAGGCTACAATCCATTGGAATATCAAAAATTTCGACAACAGAC
Organism: Vicia faba; assembly: GCA_948472305.1. Taxonomy (NCBI): domain Eukaryota; kingdom Viridiplantae; phylum Streptophyta; class Magnoliopsida; order Fabales; family Fabaceae; genus Vicia; species Vicia faba. The sequence goes on from OX451738.1 coordinate 765,568,138, forward strand.
TACCTTCCATAATGACAAGGCTACCATCCATTGGAATAACCAAAATCTCGACAATAGAGTACCTTCCATAATGACAAGGCTATCATTCATTGAAGTAACAAAAATCTGAACAATAGACTACCTTTCATATTGACAAGGCTACAATCCATTGGAGTAACAGAAATCTCAACGATCGACTTTCTTCCATAATTACAAGGCTACCATCCATTGGAGTAACAAAAATCTGAACAACAGACTACCTTCCATAGTTACAAGGCTACCATCCATTGGAGTAACAGAAATCTCAACCACCGACTACCTTCCATAATGACAAGGCTACCATCCATTGGAATAACAAAAATCTCAACAATTGACTTCCTTCTATAATGAAAAGGATACCATACATTAGAGTATCAAAAATCTTAACAACAAACTACCTTGCATAATGATAAGGATATCATCCTTTAGAGTAACAGAGATATCGACAACAGACTACCTTCAATAATGACAAGGCTACCATCCCTTGGAGTAACAAAAATCTCGACAAAAGACAACTTTAATAATGACAAGGTTACCATCCATTGGAATAACAAAAATCTCGAGATCACACTACCTTCCATAATGACAAGGCTACCATCCAATGGAATAAAAAAAATTTCGACAACAAACTCCCTTCCATAATTACAAGGCTACCATCCATTGGAGTTAAAAAAATTTGAACGACAGACTACCTTCCATAATGACAAGGCTAAAATCCATTGGAGTAACAGAAATCTCAAAGACAGATTACCTTCCATAATGACAAGGCTACCATCTATTGGAGTAACAAAAATCTCGACAACAGACTACCTTCGATAACTACAAGGCTACCATCCATTGGAGTATAAAAAATCTAGACAACAGACTACCTTCAATAATGACAAGGCTACAATCCATTGGAAAAACAAAAATCTCGACAATAGAGTACCTTCCATAATGACAAGGCTATCATCCACTGAAGTAACAAAAATATGAACAACAAACTACTTTTCATAATGACAAGGCTACCATCCATTTGAGTAACAAAAATCTCACCGAACGACTACCTTCAATAATGACAAGGCTACCATGCATTGGAGTAACAAAAATCTGAACAACATACTACCTTGCATAATTTCAAGGCTATCATCCATTGGAGTAACAGAGATATCGACAACAGACTACCTTCAGTAATGACTAGGCTACCATCCATTGGAGTAATAAAAATCTCTCAAAAGACTACCTTCCATAATAACAAGGTTACCATTTATTGGAATAACAAAAATCTTGACATTAGACTACCTTCGATAATTAAAAGGCTACTATCCAATGGAATAAAAAAATATTCGACAACAGACTACCTTCCATAATGACAAGGCTACAATCCGTTGGAGTAACAAAAATCTGAACAACAGACTACCTTCCATAATGACAAGGCTACAATCCATTGGAGTAATCGAAATCTCAATGACAGACTACCTTCCATAATGAAAAGGCTACCATCTATTGGATTAACAAAAATCTCGACAACAAACTACCTTCCTTAATGACAAGGCTACCATCTTTTGGAATAACCAAAATCTCGGCAATAGTGTACCTTCCATAATGACAAGGCTATCATCAATTGAAGTAAAAAAAATCTCAACAACTGACTACCTTTCATAATGACAAGGCTACCATCCATTGGAGTAACAGAAATCTCAACGACCGACTACCTTCCATAATGACAAGGCTACCATCCATTGGAATAACAAAAATCTTGACAATAGACTACCTTCTATAATGACAAGGCTACCATCCATTGGAGTAACAAAAATTTGAACAATAGACTACCTTGCATAATGACAAGGCTATCATCCATTGGAGGAACAAAGATATCGACAACAGACTACCTTTAATAATGACAAGTCTACCAACCATTGGAGTAACAAAAATCTCGACAAAAGACTACCTTCCATAATAACAAGGTTACCATCCATTAGAATAACAAAAATCTCGACAACTGACTCCCTTCCATAATGATAAGGCTACAATCCATTGGAGTAACAGAAATCTCAACGACATACTACCTTCCATAATGACAAGGATACCATTCATTGGAGTAACAGATATTCCACAACATACTACATTCCATAATGACAAGGCTACATCCATTGGGGTAACAAAAATCTCCACAACAGACTACCTTTCACAATGACAAGGCTACCATCCAATGGAATAAAAATAAATTCGACAACAAACCACCTTCCATAATGACAAGGCTACGATCCATTGGAGTAACAAAAATCTCGACAACAGACTACCTTCCATAATTACAAGGCTACCATCCATTCGAGTATCAAAAATCTCGACAACAGACTACCTTCAATAATGACAAGGCTACCATCCATTGGAATAACCAAAATCACGACAATACAGTGCATTCCATAATTACAAGGCTATTATCCATTTGAGAAACAAATATCTGAACAACAGACTACCTTCCATAATCACAAGGATACCATCCATTAGAGTAACAAAAATATTAAGATTATATTACCTTGCATAATGACAATGCTATCATCCATTGGAGTAACAGAGATATCGACAACAGACTACCTTCAAAAATGACAAGACTACCATCCCTTGGAGTAACAAAAATCTCGACAAAAGGCTACCTTCCATAATGAAATAGTTACCATCCATTGGAATAACAAAAATCTCGACAACAGACTACCTTCCATAATGACAAGGCTACCATCGAGTGGAATAAAGAAAATTTCGACAACAAACTACCTTCCATAATTACAAGGCTACCATCCATTGGAATATCAAAAATTTCGACAACAGACTACCTTCCATAATGACAAGGCTAGCATCCATTGGAATAACCAAAATCTCGACAATATAGTACCTTCCATAATGACAAGGCTATCATCCATTGAAGTAACAAAAACCTGAACAATACACTACCTTTCATATTAACAAGGCTACCATCCATATGAGTAACAGAAATCTCAACGATCGACTTTCTTCAATAATTACAAGGCTATCATCCATTGGAGTAACAAAAATTTGAACAACAGACTACCTTCCATAGTGACAAGGGTACCATCCATTGGAGTAACAGAAATCTCAAACACCGACTACCTTCCATAATGAAAAGGCTACCATACATTGGAGTATCAAAAATCTTAACAACAGACTACTTTGCATAATTACAAGGCTATCATCCAATGGAGTAACAGAGATATCGACAATAGACTACCTTCAATAATTACAAGGCTACCATCCCTTGGAGTTACAAAAATCTCGACAAAAGACAACTTTCCATAATGACAAGGTTACCATCCATTGGAATAACAAAAATCTCGACATCGGACTACCTTCCATAATGACAAGGCTACCATCCAATGGAATAAAAAAAATTTCGAAAACAAACTCCCTTCCATAATTACAAGGCTACCATCCATTGGAGTAAAAAAAATCTGAACAATAGACTACCTTCCATAATGACAAGGCTAAAATCCATTGGAGTAACAGAATTCTCAAAGATAGATTACCTTCAATAATGACAAGGCTACCATCTATTGGAGTAACAAAAATCTCGACAACAGACTACCTTCCATAATTACAAGGCTACCATCCATTGGAGTATAAAAAATCTCGACAATAGACTACCTTCAATAATGACAAGGCTACCATCCATTGGAAAAACCAAAATCTCGACAATAGAGTACCTTCCATAATGACAAGGCTATCATCCATTAAAGTAACAAAAATATGAACAACAGACTACTTTTCATAATGACAAGGCTACCATACATTTGAGAAACAGAAATCTCAACCACCGACTACCTTCAATAATGACAAGGCTACCATGCATTGGAATAACAAGAATCTCGACAATAGAATACCTTCCGTTATGACAAGGCTACCATCCATTGGAGTAACAAAAATCTGAACAACAGACTACCTTTTATAATGACAAGGCTATCATCCTTTGGAGTAACAGAGATATCGATAACAGACTACCTTCAATAATGACAAGGCTACCATCCATTGGAGTAATAAAAATCTCTCAAAAGACTACCTTCCATAATGACAATGATACCATCCATTGGAATAACAAAAATCTCGACAATAGACTACCTTCCATAATTACAAGGCTATTATCCAATGGAATAAAAAAATATTCGACAACAGTCTACCTTCCATAATGACAAGGCTACCATCCATTGGAGTAACAAAAATCTGAACAACAGACTACCTTCCATAATGACAAGGCTACAATCCATTGGACTAACAGAAATCTCAATGACAGACTACCTTGCATAATGACAAGGCTACCATCTATTGGAGTAACAAAAATCTCGACAACAGACTACCTACGATAATGACAAGGCTATCATCCATTGAAGTAACAAAAATCTGAACAACATACTACCTTTCATAATGACAAGGCTACCATCCATTGGAATAACAAAAATCTCAACGATTGACTACCTTCCATAATGACAAGGCTACCATCCATTGGAATAACAAAAATTTTGAAAATACACTACCTTCTATAATGACAAGGCTACAATCCATTAGAGTAACAAAAATTTGAACAATAGACTACCTTGCATAATGACAAGGCTATCATCCATTGGAGGAACAAAGATATCGACAACATACTACCTTCAATAATGACAAGGCTACCATCTATTGGAGTAACAAAAATCTCGATAAAAGACTACTTTCCATAATAACAAGGTTACCATTAATTGGAATAACAAAAATCTCGACAACAGACTCCCTTCCATAATGACAATGCTACAATCCCTTGGAGTAATAGAAATCTCAACGACAGACTACCTTCCATAATGACAAGGCTACCATCCATTGAAGTAACAGAAATCTCAAAGACAACTACCTTCCATAATGACAAGGCTACCATCCATTGGAATAACAAAAATCTCGACAACAGACTACGTTATATAATTACAAGGCTACCATCCATTGGAGTATCAAAAATCTCGACAACAGACTACCTCCAATAATGACAAGGCTACCATCCATTGGAATAACCAAAATCTCGACAATAGAGTACCTTTCATAATGACAAGGCTATCATGCATTGGAGTAACAAAAATTTGAACAACAGACTACCTTCCATAATGACAAGGCTACAATCCATTGGAGTAACAGAAATCTCAGTGACCGACTACTTTCCATAATGACAAGGCTACCATCCATTGGAATAACATAAATCCCAAAAATTGACTACCTTCCATAATGACAAGCCTATCATCCATTGGAGCAACAGAGATATCGACAACAGACTACCTTCAATAATGACAAGGCTACCATCCCTTGGAGTAACAAAAATCTCGACAAAAGACTACCTTCCATAATTACAAGGCTACCATCCATTGGTGTAACAAAAATTTGAACAACAGACTACCTTCCATAATGACAAGGCTACAATCCATTGGCGTAACAGAAATCTCAACGACAGACTACCTTCCATAATGAAAAGACTACCATCTATTGGAGTAACAAAAATATCGACAATAGACTACCTTCCATAATTACAAGGCTACCATCCATTGGAGTATCAAAAATCTCGACAACAGACTACCTTCCATAATGACAAGGCTATCATCCATTGAAGTAACAAAAATATGAAAAATAGACTAGCTTTCATAATGACAAGGCTACCATATATTTGAGTAACAGAAATCTCAATGACCGACTACCTTTCATAATGTCAAGGCTATCATCCATTGGCATAACAAGAATCTCGACAATAGAATGCCTTCCATAATGACAAGGCTACCATCCATTGGAGTAACAAAAATATGAACAACAGACTACCGTGCATAATTACAAGGCTATCATCCATTGGAGTAACAGAGATATCGACAACAGACTACCCTAAAAAGTGATAAGGCTACCATCCATTGGAGTAATAAAAATATCTACAAAAGACTACCTTCCATAATGACAAGGTTACCATCCATTGGAGTAACAAAAATCTGAACAACGGACTACCTTCCATAATGAAAAGGCTACAATACATAGGAGTTACGGAAATATCAATGACAGACTACCTTCCATAATGACAAGGATACCATCTATTGGAGTAACAAAAATCTCGACAACAAACCACCTTCCATAATGACAAGGCTACCATCCATTGGAATAACCAAAATCTCGACAATAGAGTACCTTCCATAATGACAAGGCTATCATTCATTGAAGTAACAAAAATCTGAACAATAGACTACCTTTCATATTGACAAGGCTACCATCCATAGGAGTAACAAAAATCTCAACGATCGAATTTCTTCCATAATTACAAGGCTATCATCCATTGGAGTAACAAAAATCTGAACAACAGACTACCTTCCATAGTGACAAGGCTACCATCCATTGGAGTAACAGAAATCTCAACCACCGACTACCTTCCATAATGACAAGGCTACCATCCATTGGAATAACAAAAATCTCAATAATTGACTTCCTTCTATAATGAAAAGGATACCATACATTGGAGTATCAAAAATCTTAACAACAGACTACCTTGCATAATGATAAGGCTATCATCCATTAGAGTAACAGAGATATCGACAACAGACTACCTTCAATAATGACAAGGCTACCATCCCTTGGAGTAACAAAAATCTCGACAAAAGACAAATTTCCATAATGACAAGGTTACCATCCATTGGAATAACAAAAATCTCGAGATCACACTACCTTCCATAATGACAAGGCTACCATCCAATGGAATAAAAAAAATTTCGACAACAAACTCCCTTCCATAATTACAAGGCTACCTTCCATTTGAGTTAAAAAAATTTGAACAACAGACTACCTTCCATAATGACAAGGCTAAAATCCATTGGAGTAACAGAAATCTCAAAGACAGATTACCTTCCATAATACAAGGCTACCATCTATTGGAGTAACAAAAATCTCGACAACAGACTACCTTCGATAACTACCAGGCTACCATCCATTGGAGTATAAAAAATCTAGACAACAGACTACCTTCAATAATGACAAGGCTACAATCCATTGGAAAAACAAAAATCTCGACAATAGAGTACCTTCCATAATGACAAGGCTATCATCCACTGAAGTAACAAAAATATGAACAACAAACTACTTTTCATAATGACAAGGCTACCATCCATTTGAGTAACAGAAATCTCACCGAACGACTACCTTCAATAATGACAAGGCTACCATGCATTGGAATAACAAGAATCTCGACAATAAAATACCTTCTATTATGACAAGGCTACCATCCATTGGAGTAACAAAAATCTGAACAACAGACTACCTTGCATAATGACAAGGCTATCATCCATTGGAGTAACAGAGATATCGACAACAGACTACCTTCAGTAATGACTAGGCTACCATCCATTGGAGTAATAAAAATCTCTCAAAAGACTACCTTCCATAATAACAAGGTTACCATTTATTGGAATAACAAAAATCTCGACATTAGACTACCTTCGATAAATACAAGGCTACTATCCAATGGAATAAAAAAATATTCGACAACAAACTACCTTCCATAATGACAAGGCTACAATCCATTGGAGTAACAAAAATCTGAACAACAATCTACCATCCATAATGACAAGGCTACAATCCATTGGAGTAATCGAAATCTCAATGACAGACTACCTTCCATAATGAAAAGGCTACCATCTATTGGATTAACAAAAATCTCGACAACAAACTACCTTCCTTAATGACAAGGCTACCATCTTTTGGAATAACCAAAATCTCGGCAATAGTGTACCTTCCATAATGACAAGGCTATCATCCATTGAAGTAACAAAAATCTGAACAACTAACTACCTATCATAATGACAAGGCTACCATCCATTGGAGTAACAGAAATCTCAACGACCGACTACCTTCCATAATGACAAGGCTACCATCCATTGGAATAACAAAAATCTTGACAATAGACTACCTTCTATAATGACAAGGCTACCATCCATTGGAGTAACAAAAATTTGAACAATAGACTACCTTGCATAATGACAAGGCTATCATCCATTTGAGGAACAAAGATATCGACAACAGACTACCTTCAATAATGACAAGTCTACCTTCCATTGGAGTAACAAAAATCTCGACAAAAGACTACCTTCCATAATAACAAGGTTACCATCCATTAGAATAACAAAAATCTCGACAATAGACTCCCTTCCATAATGATAAGGCTACAATCCATTGGAGTAACAGAAATCTCAACGACATACTGCCTTCCATAATGACAAGGATACCATTCATTGGAGTAACAGATATTCCACAACATACTACATTCCATAATGACAAGGCTACATCCATTGGGGTAACAAAAATCTCCATAACAGACTACCTTTCACAATGACAAGGCTACCATCCAATGGAATAAAAATAAATTCGACAACAAACCACCTTCCATAATGACAAGGCTACAATCCATTGGAGTAACAGAAATCTCAACGAGAGACTACCTTCCATAATGACAAGGCTACGATCTATTGGAGTAACAAAAATCTCGACAACAGACTACCTTCCATAATTACAAGGCTACCATCCATTCGAGTATCAAAAATCTCGACAACAGACTACCTTCAATAATGACAAGGCAACCATCCATTGGAATAACCAAAATCACGACAATACAGTGCATTCCATAATGACAAGGCTATTATCCATTTGAGAAACAAATATCTGAACAACATACTACCTTCCATAATCACAAGGATACCATCCATTAGAGTAACAAAAATATTAAAATTAGACTACCTTGCATAATGACAAGGCTATCATCCATTGGAGTAACAGAGATATCGACAACAGACTATCTTCAAAAATGACAAGGCTACCATCCCTTGGAGTAACAAAAATCTCGACAAAAGGCTACCTTCCATAATAAAATAGTTACCATCCATTTGAATAACAAAAATCTCGACAACAGACTACCTTCCATAATGACAAGGCTACCATCCAGTGGAATAAAGAAAATTTCGACAACAAACTACCTTCCATAATTATAAGGCTACCATCCATTGGAATATAAAAAATTTCGAGAACAGAATACCTTCCATAATGACAAGGCTAGCATCCATTGGAATAACCAAAATATCGACAATATAGTACCTTCCATAATGACAAGGCTATCATCCATTGAAGTAACAAAAATATGAACAATAGACTACCTTTCATATTGACAAGGCTACCATCCATAGGAGTAACAGAAATCTCAACGATCGACTTTCTTCCATAATTACAAGGCTATCATCCATTGGAGTAACAAAAATTTGAACAACAGACTACCTTCCATAGTGACAAGGGTACCATCCATTGGAGTAACAGAAATCTCAACCACCGACTACCTTCCATAATGAAAAGGCTACCATACATTGGAGTATCAAAAATCTTAACAACAGACTACCTTGCATAATGCCAAGGCTATCATCCATTGGAGTAACAGAGATATCGACAATAGACTACCTTCAATAATGACAAGGCTACCATCCCTTGGAGTAACAAAAATCTCGACAAAAGACAACTTTCCATAATGACAAGGTTACCATCCATTGGAATAACAAAAATCTCGACATCGGACTACCTTCCATAATGACAAGGCTACCATCCAATGGAATAAAAAAAAATTCGAAAACAAACTCCCTTCCATAATTACAAGGCTACCATCCATTGGAGTAAAAAAAATCTGAACAAAAGACTACCTTCCATAATGACAAGGCTAAAATCAATTGGAGTAACAGAATTCTCAAAGACAGATTACCTTCCATAATGACAAGGCTACCATCTATTGGAGTAACAAAAATCTCGACAACAGACTACCTTCCATAATTACAAGGCTACCATCCATTGGAGTATAAAAAATCTCGACAATAGACTACCTTCAATAATGACAAGGCTACCATCCATTGGAAAAACCAAAATCTCGACAATAGAGTACCTTCCATAATGACAAGGCTATCATCCATTAAAGTAACAAAAATATGAACAACAGACTACTTTTCATAATGACAAGGCTACCATACATTTGAGTAACAGAAATCTCAATCACCGACTACCTTCAATAATGACAAGGCTACCATGCATTGGAATAACAAGAATCTCGACAATAGAATACCTTCCATTATGACAAGGCTACCATCCATTGGAGTAATAAAAATCTGAACAACAGACTACCTTGCATAATGACAAGGCTATCATCCTTTGGAGTAACAGAGATATCTATAACAGACTACCTTCAATAATGACAAGGCTACCATCCATTGGAGTAATAAAAATCTCTCAAAAGACTACCTTCCATAATGACAAGGATACCATCCATTGGAATAACAAAAATCTCGACAATAGACTACCTTCCATAATTACAAGGCTATTATCCAATGGAATAAAAAAATATTCGACAACAGTCTACCTTCCATAATGACAAGGCTACCATCCATTGGAGTAACAAAAATCTGAACAACAGACTACCTTCCATAATGACAAGGCTACAATCCATTGGACTAACAGAAATCTCAATGACAGACTACCTTCCATAATGACAAGGCTACCATCTATTGGAGTAACAAAAATCTCGACAACAGACTACCTATCATAATGACAAGGCTATCATCCATTGAAGTAACAAAAATATGAACAACATACTACCTTTCATAATGACAAGGCTACCATCCATTGGAGTAACAAAAATCTCAACGATTGACTACCTTCCATAATGACAAGGCTACCATCCATTGGAATAACAAAATTTTTGAAAATAGACTACCTTCTATAATTACAAGGCTACCATCCATTGGAGTAACAAAAATTTGAACAATAGACTACCTTGCATAATGACAAGGCTATCATCCATTGGAGGAACAAAGATATCGACAACATACTACCTTCAATAATGACAAGGCTACCATCCATTGGAGTAACAAAAATCTCGATAAAAGACTACCTTCCATAATAACAAGGTTACCATTAATTGGAATAACAAAAATCTCGACAACAGACTCCCTTCAATAATGACAATGCTACAATCCCTTGGAGTAACAGAAATCTCAACGACAGACTACCTTCCATAATAAAAAGGACACCATTCATTGGAGTAACATAAATATCGACAACAGACTGCATTCCATAATAACAAGGCTACATCCTTTGGGGCAACAAAAATCTCGACAACAGACTACCTTCCAAAATGACAAGGCTACCATCCAATGGAATAAAAAAAATTTGACAACAAACCACCTTCCATAATGATAAGGCTACCATCAATTGGATTAACAAAAATCTGAACAACAGACTACCTTCCATAATGAAAAGGCTACAATCCATTGGAGTAACAGAGATATCGACAATAGAGAGACTACCTTCCATAATTACAAGACTACCATCTATTGGAGTAACAAAAATATCGACAATAGACTACCTTCCATAATTACAAGGCTACCATCCATTGGAGTATCAAAAATCTCGACAACAGACTACCTTCCATAATGACAAGGCTACCATCCATTGGAATAACCAAAATCACGACAATATAGTGCCTTCCATAATAACAAGGCTATTATCCATTTGAGTAATAAATATCTGAACAATAGACTACCTTCCATAATGACAAGGCTACCATACATTAGAGTAACCGAAATCTCAACGACCGACTACCTTCTATAATGACAAGGCTACCATCCATTGGAATAACAAAAATCACAACAATAGACTACCTTCCATAATGACAAGGCTACCATCCATTAGAGTAACAAAAATCTTAACATAAGACTACCTTGCATAATGACAAGGCTATCATCCATTGGAGTAACAGAGATATCGACAACAAACTACCTTCAAAAATGACAAGGCTATCATCCCTTGTAGTAACAAAAATTTCGACAAAAGGCTACCTTCCATAATGACAAGGTTACCATCCATTGGAATAACAAAAATCTCGTCAACAGACTACCTTCCATAATGACAATGCTACCATCCAATGGAATAAACAAAATTTCGACAACAAACTACCTTCCATAATTACAAGGCTACCATCCATTGGAGTAACAAAAATCTCAACAACAGACTACCTTCCATAATGACAAGGCTACAATCCATTGGAGTAACAGAAATCTCAATGACAGATTACCTTCCATAATTACAAGGCAACCATCCCTTGGAGTATATAAAATCTCGACAATAGACTACCTTCCATAATGACAAGGCTACCATCCATTGGAAAAACCAAAATCTTGACAATAGAGTACCTTCCATAATGACAAGGCTACCATCCATTTGAGTAATAGAAATCTCAACGACCGACTACCTTCCATAATGACAAGGCTACCATGCATTAGAATAACAAGAATCTCGACAATAGACTACCTTCCATTATAACAAGGCTACCATCCATCGGAGTAACAAAAATCTGAACAACAGACTACCTTGCAAAATGACAAGGCTCTCATCCATTGGAGTATATAAAATATCGACAATAGACTACCTTCCATAATTACAAGGCTACCATCCATTGGAGTATCAAAAATCTCGACAACAGACTACCTTCCATAATGACAAGGCTACCATCCATTGGAATAACCAAAATCACGACAATATAGTGCCTTCCATAATAACAAGGCTATTATCCATTTGAGTAATAAATATCTGAACAACAGACTACCTTCCATAATGACAAGGCTACCATACATTAGAGTAACCGAAATCTCAACGACCGACTACCTTCTATAATGACAAGGCTACCATCCATTGGAATAACAAAAATCTCAACAATAGACTACCTTCCATAATGACAAGGCTACCATCCATTAGAGTAACAAAAATCTTAACATAAGACTACCTTGCATAATGACAAGGCTATCATCCATTGGAGTAACAGAGATATCGACAACAAACTACCTTCAAAAATGACAAGGCTATCATCCCTTGTAGTAACAAAAATTTCGACAAAAGGCTACCTTCCATAATGACAAGGTTACCATCCATTGGAATAACAAAAATCTCGTCAACAGACTACCTTCCATAATGACAATGCTACCATCCAATGGAATAAACAAAATTTCGACAACAAACTACCTTCCATAATTACAAGGCTACCATCCATTGGAGTAACAAAAATCTCAACAACAGACTACCTTCCATAATGACAAGGCTACAATCCATTGGAGTAACAGAAATCTCAATGACAGATTACCTTCCATAATTACAAGGCAACCATCCCTTGGAGTATATAAAATCTCGACAATAGACTACCTTCCATAATGACAAGGCTACCATCCATTGGAAAAACCAAAATCTTGACAATAGAATACCTTCCATAATGACAAGGCTACCATCCATTTGAGTAATAGAAATCTCAACGACCGACTACCTTCCATAATGACAAGGCTACCATGCATTAGAATAACAAGAATCTCGACAATAGACTACCTTCCATTATAACAAGGCTACCATCCATCGGAGTAACAAAAATCTGAACAACAGACTACCTTGCAAAATGACAAGGCTCTCATCCCTTGGAGTATATAAAATCTCGACAATAGACTACCTTCAATAATGACAAGGCTACCATCCATTGGAGTAACCAAAATCTCGACAAAAGACTACCTTCCATAATGACAAGGTTACAATCCATTGGAATAACAAAAATCTCGACAATAGACTACCTTCTATAATGACAAGGCTACAATCCATTGGAGTAGCAGAAATCTCAACGACATACTACCTTTCAAAATGACAAGGATACCATTCATTGGAGTAACAGAAATATCGACAATAGACTACATTCCATAATGACAAGGCTACCATCTATTGGAGTAACAAAAATCTTGACAAAAGACTACCTTCCATAATGACAAGGCTACAATCCATTGGAGTAACAGAAATCTCAACGAGAATCTACCTTCCATAATGACAAGGCTACCATCTATTGGAGTAAAAAAAATCTCGACAACAGACTTCCTTTCATAATTACAAGGATACCATCCATTGGAGTATCAAAAATATCGACAACACACTACCTTCCATAATGACAAGGCTACCATCCATTGTAGTAACCATAATATCGACAACACAGTGCCTTCCATAATGACAAGGCTATTATCCATTTGAGTAACAAATATCTGAACAATAGTCTACCTTCCATAATGACAAGGCTACCATCAATTGGAGTAACAGAAATCTCAACGACCGACTACCTTCCATAATGACAAGGCTACCATCCATTGGAATAACAAAAATCTCGACAATAGACTACCTTCCATAATGACAAGGCTACCATCCATTCGAGTAACAAAAATATTAAGATTAGACTACCTTGCATAATGACAAGGCTATCATCCATTGGAGTAACAGAGATATCAACAACAGACTACCTTCAAAAATGACAAGGCTACCATCCCTTGGAGTAACAAAAATCTCGACAAAAGGCTAACTTCCATAATGACAAGGTTACCATCCATTGGAATAACAAAAATCTCGACAACAGACTAGCTTCCATAATGACAATGCTACCATCCAATGGAATAAAGAAAATTTAGACAACAAACTACCTTCCATAATTACAAGGCTACCATCCATTGGAGTAACAAAAATCTGAACAACAGACTACCTTCCATAATGACAAGGCTAAAATCCATTAGAGTAACATAAATCTCAATGACAAATTACCTTCCATAATGACAAGGCTACCATCTATTGGAGTAACAAAAATCTTGACAACAAACTACGTTCCATAATTACAAGGCTACCATCCATTGGAGTATAAAAAATCTCGACAACAGACTACCTTCCATAATGACAAGGCTACCATCCATTGGAGTAACAAAAATCTCGACAACAAACTACCTCCTATAATGGCAAGGCTACCACCCATTGGAGTAACAAAAATCTGAACAATAGACTACCTTCCATAATGACAAGGCTACAATCCATTGGAGTAACAAAAATCTCAACGAGAATCTACCTTCCATAATGACAAGGCTACCATCTATTGGATTAACAAAAATCTCAACAACAGACTTCCTTCCATAATTACAAGGCTACCATCCATTGGAGTATCAAAAATCTCGACAACACACTACCTTCCATAATGATAAGGCTACCATCCATTGGAATAACCAAAATCACGACAATACAGTGCCTTCTATAATGACAAGGCTATTATCCATTTGAGTAACAAATATCTGAACAACAGACTACCTTCCATAATGACAAGGCTACCATCAATTGGAGTAACATAAATCTCAACGACCGACTACCTTCCATAATGACAAGGCTACCATCCATTGGAATAACAAAAATCTCGACAATAGACTACCTTCCATAATGACAAGGTTACCATCCATTCGAGTAACAAAAATCTTAAGATTAGACTACCTTGCATAATGACAAGGCTATCATCCATTGGAGTAACAGAGATTTCAACAACAGACTACCTTCAAAAATGACAAGGCTACCATCCCTTGGAGTAACAAAAATCTCGACAAAAGGCTAACTTCCATAATGACAAGGTTACCATCCATTGGAATAACAAAAATCTCGACAACAGACTAGCTTCCATAATGACAATGCTACCATCCAATGGAATAAAGAAAATTTAGACAACAAACTACCTTCCATAATTACAAGGCTACCATCCATTGGAGTAACAAAAATCTGAACAACAGACTACCTTCCATAATGACAAGGCTAAAATCCATTAGAGTAACATAAATCTCAATGACAAATTACCTTCCATAATGACAAGGCTACCATCTATTGGAGTAACAAAAATCATGACAACAAACTACGTTCCATAATTACAAGGCTACCATCCATTGGAGTATAAAAAATCTCGACAACAGACTACCTTCCATAATGACAAGGCTACCATCCATTGGAGTAACAAAAATCTCGACAACAAACTACCTCCTATAATGGCAAGGCTACCACCCATTGGAGTAACAAAAATATGAACAATAGACTACCTTCCATAATGACAAGGCTATAATCCATTGGAGTAACAAAAATCTCAACGAGAATCTACCTTCCATAATGACAAGGCTACCATCTATTGGATTAACAAAAATCTCGACAACAGACTTCCTTCCATAATTACAAGGCTACCATCCATTGGAGTATCAAAAATCTCGACAACACACTACCTTCCATAATGATAAGGCTACCATCCATTGGAATAACCAAAATCACGACAATACAGTGCCTTCTATAATGACAAGGCTATTATCCATTTGAGTAACAAATATCTGAACAACAGACTACCTTCCATAATGACAAGGCTACCATCAATTGGAGTAACATAAATCTCAACGACCGACTACCTTCCATAATGACAAGGCTACCATCCATTGGAATAACAAAAATCTCGACAATAGACTACCTTCCATAATGACAAGGTTACCATCCATTCGAGTAACAAAAATCTTAAGATTAGACTACCTTGCATAATGACAAGGCTATCATCCATTGGAGTAACAGAGATTTCAACAACAGACTACCTTCAAAAATGACAAGGCTACCATCCCTTGGAGTAACAAAAATCTCGACAAAAGGCTAACTTCCATAATGACAAGGTTACCATCAATTGGAATAAAAAAAATCTCGACAACAGACTACCTTCCATAATGACAATGCTACCATCCAATGGAATAAAGAAAATTTCGACAACAAACTACCTTCCATAAGGACAAGGCTATCATCCATTGGAGTAACAAAAATCTGAACAACAGAGTACCTTCCATAATGACAAGGCTAATATCCATTAGAGTAACATAAATCTCAATGACAAATTACCTTCCATAATGACAAGGCTACCATCTATTGGAGTAATAAAAATCATGACAACAAACTATGTTCCATAATTACAAGACTACCATCCATTAGAGTATAAAAAATCTCGAAAACAGACTACCTTCCATAATGACAAGGCTACCATCCATTGGAAAAACCAAAATCTCGACAATAGAGTACCTTCCATAATGACAAGGCTATCATCCATTGAAGTAACAAAAATATGAACAACAGACTACCTTTCATAATGACAAGGCTACCATCCATTTGAGTAACAGAAATCTCAACGACCGACTACCTTCCATAATGACAAGGCTACCATGCATTGGAATAACAAGAATCTAGACAATAGAATACCTTCCATTATAACAAGGCTACCATCCATTGGAGTAACAACAATCTGAACAACAAACTACCTTGCATAATGACAAGGCTACATTCCATTGTAGTAACAGAGACATCGATAACAGACTACCTTCAATAATGACAAGGCTACCATCCATTGGAGCAATAAAAATCTCTACAAAACACTACCTTCCATAATGACTAGGTTACAATCCATTAGAATAACAAAAATCGCGACAATAGACTACCTTCCATAATTACAAGGCTACCATCCAATGGAATAAAAAAAATTTCGACAAGAGACTACCTTCCATAATGACAAGGCTACAATCCATTGGAGTAACAAAAATCTGAACAACAGACTACCTTCCATAATCTCAAGGATACAATCCATTGGAGTAACGGAAATCTCAATGACAGACTACCTTCCATAATGAAAAGGCTACCATCTATTGGAGTAACAAAAATCTCAACAACAGACTACCTTCCATAATGACAAGGCTACCATCCATTGGAATAACCAAAATCTCGACAATAGAGTACCTTCCATAATGACAAAGCTATCATCCATTTAAGTAACAAAAATTTGAACAACGGACTACCTTTCATAATGGCAAGGCTACAATTCATTGGAGCAACAAAAATCTCAACGACCGACTACCTTCCATAATGACAAGGCTACCATCCATTGGAATAACAAAAATCTTGACAATAGACTACCTTCTATAATGACAAGGCTACCATCCATTGGAGTAACAAAAATTTGAACAACAGACTACCTTGCATAATGACAAGGCTATCATCCTTTGGAGTAACAAAGATATCGACAACAAACTACCTTCAATAATGACAAGGATACCATCCATTTGAGTAACAAAAATCTCGACAAAAGACTACCTTCCATAATGACAAGGCTACAATCCATTGGAGTAACAGAAATATCGACAAACAGACTACATTCCATAATGACAAGGCTACATCCATTGGGGTAACAAAAATCTCGACAACAGACTACCTTCCTAATGACAAGGCTACCATCTATTAGAGTAACAAAAATCTTGACAACAAACTACATTCAATAATGACAAGGCTACCATCTATTGGAGTAACAAAAATCTCAACAACAGACTACCTTCCATAATGACAAGGCTACCATCCATTGGAATAACCAAAATCTCGACAATAGAGTACCTTCCATAATGACATAGCTATCATCCATTTAAGTAACAAAAATTTGAACAACAGACTACCTTTCATAATGGCAAGGCTACAATTCATTGGAGCAACAAAAATCTCAACGACCGACTACCTTCCATAATGTCAAGGCTACCATCCATTGGAATAACAAAAATCTTGACAATAGACTACCTTCTATAATGACAAGGCTACCATCCATTGGAGTAACAAAAATTTGAACAACAGACTACCTTGCATAATGACAAGGCTATCATCCTTTGGAGTAACAAAGATATCGACAACAAACTACCTTCAATAATGACAAGGATACCATCCATTGGAGTAACAAAAATCTCGACAAAAGACTACCTTCCATAATGACAAGGCTACAATCCATTGGAGTAACAGAAATATCGACAAACAGACTACATTCCATAATGACAAGGCTACATCCATTGGGGTAACAAAAATCTCGACAACAGACTACCTTCCTAATGACAAGGCTACCATCTATTAGAGTAACAAAAATCTTGACAACAAACTACATTCCATAATGACAAGGCTACCATTTATTGGAGTAACAAAAATCTCAACAACAGACTACCTTCCATAATGACAAGGCTACCATCCATTGGAATAACCAAAATCTCGACAATAGAGTACCTTCCATAATGACATAGCTATCATCCATTTAAGTAACAAAAATTTGAACAACAGACTACCTTTCATAATGGCAAGGCTACCATCCATTGGAGCAACAGAAATCTCAACGACCGACTACCTTCCATAATGACAAGGCTACCATCCATTGGAATAACAAAAATCTTGACAATAGACTACCTTCTATAATGACAAGGCTACCATCCATTGGAGTAACAAAAATTTGAACAACAGACTACCTTGCATAATGACAAGGCTATCATCCATTGGAGTAACAAAGATATCGACAACAAACTACCTTCAATAATGACAAGGATACCATCCATTGGAGTAACAAAAATCTCGACAAAAGACTACCTTCCATAATGACAAGGCTACAATCCATTGGAGTAACAGAAATATCGACAAACATACTACATTCCATAATGACAAGGCTACATCCACTGGGGTAACGAAAATCTCGACAACAGACTACCTTCCATAATGACAAGGCTACCATCTATTGGAGTAAAAAAAATCTTGACAACAAACTACGTTCCATAATTACAAGGCTACCATACATTGGAGTATAAAAAATCTCGACAACAGAATACCTTCCATAATGACAAGGCGACCATCCATTGGAAAAACCAAAATCTCGACAATAGAGTACCTTCCATAATGACAAGGCTATCATCCATTGAAGTAACAAAATTATGAACAACAAACTACCATTCATAATGACAAGGCTACCATCCATTTTAGTAACAAAAATCTCAACGACCGACTACCTTCCATAATGACAAGGCTACCATACATTGGAATAACAAGAATCTCGACAATAGAATACCTTCCATTATGACAAGGCTACCATCCATTGGAGTAACAACAATCTGAACAACAAACTACCTTGCATAATGACAAGGCTACCATCCATTGGAGTAATAAAAATCTCTACAAAAGACTACCTCCCATAATGACAAGGTTACAATCCATTGGAATAACAAAAATCTCGACAATAGACTACCTTCCATAATGACAATGCTAAAATCCATTAGAGTAACGTAAATCTCAATGACAGATTACCTTACATAATGACAAGGCTACCATATATTGGAGTAACAAAAATCTTGACAACAAACTACGTTCCATAATTACAAGGCTACCATCCATTGGAGTATAAAAAATCTAGACAACAGACTACCTTCCATAATGACAAGGATACCATCCATTGGAAAAACCAAAATCTCGACAATAGAGTACCTTCCATAATGACAAGGCTATCATCCATTGAAGTAACAAAAATATGAACAAAAGACTACCTTTCATAATGACAAGGCTACCATCCATTTGAGTAACAAAAATCTCAACGACCGACTACCTTCCATAATGACAAGGCTACCATGCATTGGAATAACAAGAATCTCGACAATAGAATACCTTCCATTATGACAAGGCTACCATCCATTGGAGTAACAAAAATCTTAACATAAGACTACCTTGCATAATGACAAGGCTATCATCCATTGGAGTAACAGAGATATCGACAACAAACTACCTTCAAAAATGACAAGGCTATCATCCCTTGTAGTAACAAAAATTTCGACAAAAGGCTACCTTCCATAATGACAAGGTTACCATCCATTGGAATAACAAAAATCTCGTCAACAGACTACCTTCCATAATGACAATGCTACCATCCAATGGAATAAACAAAATTTCGACAACAAACTACCTTCCATAATTACAAGGCTACCATCCATTGGAGTAACAAAAATCTCAACAACAGACTACCTTCCATAATGACAAGGCTACAATCCATTGGAGTAACAGAAATCTCAATGACAGATTACCTTCCATAATTACAAGGCAACCATCCCTTGGAGTATATAAAATCTCGACAATAGACTACCTTCCATAATGACAAGGCTACCATCCATAGGAAAAACCAAAATCTTGACAATAGAATACCTTCCATAATGACAAGGCTACCATCCATTTGAGTAATAGAAATCTCAACGACCGACTACCTTCCATAATGACAAGGCTACCATGCATTAGAATAACAAGAATCTCGACAATAGACTACCTTCCATTATAACAAGGCTACCATCCATCGGAGTAACAAAAATCTGAACAACAGACTACCTTGCAAAATGACAAAGCTCTCATCCCTTGGAGTATATAAAATCTCGAAAATAGACTACCTTCAATAATGACAAGGCTACCATCCATTGGAGTAACCAAAATCTCGACAAAAGACTACCTTCCATAATGACAAGGTTACAATCCATTGGAATAACAAAAATCTCGACAATAGACTACCTTCTATAATGACAAGGCTACAATCCATTGGAGTAGCAGAAATCTCAACGACATACTACCTTTCAAAATGACAAGGATACCATTCATTGGAGTAACAGAAATATCGACAATAGACTACATTCCATAATGACAAGGCTACCATCTATTGGAGTAACAAAAATCTTGACAAAAGACTACCTTCCATAATGACAAGGCTACAATCCATTGGAGTAACAGAAATCTCAACGAGAATCTACCTTCCATAATGACAAGGCTACCATCTATTGGAGTAAAAAAAATCTCGACAACAGACTTCCTTTCATAATTACAAGGATACCATCCATTGGAGTATCAAAAATATCGACAACACACTACCTTCCATAATGACAAGGCTACCATCCATTGTAGTAACCATAATATCGACAACACAGTGCCTTCCATAATGACAAGGCTATTATCCATTTGAGTAACAAATATCTGAACAATAGTCTACCTTCCATAATGACAAGGCTACCATCAATTGGAGTAACAGAAATCTCAACGACCGACTACCTTCCATAATGACAAGGCTACCATCCATTGGAATAACAAAAATCTCGACAATAGACTACCTTCCATAATGACAAGGCTACCATCCATTCGAGTAACAAAAATATTAAGATTAGACTACCTTGCATAATGACAAGGCTATCATCCATTGGAGTAACAGAGATATCAACAACAGACTACCTTCAAAAATGACAAGGCTACCATCCCTTGGAGTAACAAAAATCTCGACAAAAGGCTAACTTCCATAATGACAAGGTTACCATCCATTGGAATAACAAAAATCTCGACAACAGACTAGCTTCCATAATGACAATGCTACCATCCAATGGAATAAAGAAAATTTAGACAACAAACTACCTTCCATAATTACAAGGCTACCATCCATTGGAGTAACAAAAATCTGAACAACAGACTACCTTCCATAATGACAAGGCTAAAATCCATTAGAGTAACATAAATCTCAATGACAAATTACCTTCCATAATGACAAGGCTACCATCTATTGGAGTAACAAAAATCTTGACAACAAACTACGTTCCATAATTACAAGGCTACCATCCATTGGAGTATAAAAAATCTCGACAACAGACTACCTTCCATAATGACAAGGCTACCATCCATTGGAGTAACAAAAATCTCGACAACAAACTACCTCCTATAATGGCAAGGCTACCACCCATTGGAGTAACAAAAATCTGAACAATAGACTACCTTCCATAATGACAAGGCTACAATCCATTGGAGTAACAAAAATCTCAACGAGAATCTACCTTCCATAATGACAAGGCTACCATCTATTGGATTAACAAAAATCTCAACAACAGACTTCCTTCCATAATTACAAGGCTACCATCCATTGGAGTCTCAAAAATCTCGACAACACACTACCTTCCATAATGATAAGGCTACCATCCATTGGAATAACCAAAATCACGACAATACAGTGCCTTCTATAATGACAAGGCTATTATCCATTTGAGTAACAAATATCTGAACAACAGACTACCTTCCATAATGACAAGGCTACCATCAATTGGAGTAACATAAATCTCAACGACCGACTACCTTCCATAATGACAAGGCTACCATCCATTGGAATAACAAAAATCTCGACAATAGACTACCTTCCATAATGACAAGGTTACCATCCATTCGAGTAACAAAAATCTTAAGATTAGACTACCTTGCATAATGACAAGGCTATCATCCATTGGAGTAACAGAGATTTCAACAACAGACTACCTTCAAAACTGACAAGGCTACCATCCCTTGGAGTAACAAAAATCTCGACAAAAGGCTAACTTCCATAATGACAAGGTTACCATCAATTGGAATAAAAAAAATCTCGACAACAGACTACCTTCCATAATGACAATGCTACCATCCAATGGAATAAAGAAAATTTCGACAACAAACTACCTTCCATAAGGACAAGGCTATCATCCATTGGAGTAACAAAAATCTGAACAACAGAGTACCTTCCATAATGACAAGGCTAATATCCATTAGAGTAACATAAATCTCAATGACAAATTACCTTCCATAATGACAAGGCTACCATCTATTGGAGTAATAAAAATCATGACAACAAACTACGTTCCATAATTACAAGACTACCATCCATTAGAGTATAAAAAATCTCGAAAACAGACTACCTTCCATAATGACAAGGCTACCATCCATTGGAAAAACCAAAATCTCGACAATAGAGTACCTTCCATAATGACAAGGCTATCATCCATTGAAGTAACAAAAATATGAACAACAGACTACCTTTCATAATGACAAGGCTACCATCCATTTGAGTAACAGAAATCTCAACGACCGACTACCTTCCATAATGACAAGGCTACCATGCATTGGAATAACAAGAATCTAGACAATATAATACCTTCCATTATAACAAGGCTACCATCCATTGGAGTAACAACAATCTGAACAACAAACTACCTTGCATAATGACAAGGCTACATTCCATTGTAGTAACAGAGACATCGATAACAGACTACCTTCAATAATGACAAGGCTACCATCCATTGGAGCAATAAAAATCTCTACAAAAGACTACCTTCCATAATGACTAGGTTACAATCCATTAGAATAACAAAAATCGCGACAATAGACTACCTTCCATAATTACAAGGCTACCATCCAATGGAATAAAAAAAATTTCGACAAGAGACTACCTTCCATAATGACAAGGCTACAATCCATTGGAGTAACAAAAATCTGAACAACAGACTACCTTCCATAATCTCAAGGATACAATCCATTGGAGTAACGGAAATCTCAATGACAGACTACCTTCCATAATGAAAAGGCTACCATCTATTGGAGTAACAAAAATCTCAACAACAGACTACCTTCCATAATGACAAGGCTACCATCCATTGGAATAACCAAAATCTCGACAATAGAGTACCTTCCATAATGACAAAGCTATCATCCATTTAAGTAACAAAAATTTGAACAACAGACTACCTTTCATAATGGCAAGGCTACAATTCATTGGAGCAACAAAAATCTCAACGACCGACTACCTTCCATAATGACAAGGCTACCATCCATTGGAATAACAAAAATCTTGACAATAGACTACCTTCTATAATGACAAGGCTACCATCCATTGGAGTAACAAAAATTTGAACAACAGACTACCTTGCATAATGACAAGGCTATCATCCTTTGGAGTAACAAAGATATCGACAACAAACTACCTTCAATAATGACAAGGATACCATCCATTGGAGTAACAAAAATCTCGACAAAAGACTACCTTCCATAATGACAAGGCTACAATCCATTGGAGTAACAGAAATATCGACAAACAGACTACATTCCATAATGACAAGGCTACATCCATTGGGGTAACAAAAATCTCGACAACAGACTACCTTCCTAATGACAAGGCTACCATCTATTAGAGTAACAAAAATCTTGACAACAAACTACATTCCATAATGACAAGGCTACCATCTATTGGAGTAACAAAAATCTCAACAACAGACTACCTTCCATAATGACAAGGCTACCATCCATTGGAATAACCAAAATCTCGACAATAGAGTACCTTCCATAATGACATAGCTATCATCCATTTAAGTAACAAAAATTTGAACAACAGACTACCTTTCATAATGGCAAGGCTACAATTCATTGGAGCAACAAAAATCTCAACGACCGACTACCTTCCATAATGACAAGGCTACCATCCATTGGAATAACAAAAATCTTGACAATAGACTACCTTCTATAATGACAAGGCTACCATCCATTGGAGTAACAAAAATTTGAACAACAGACTACCTTGCATAATGGCAAGGCTATCATCCTTTGGAGTAACAAAGATATCGACAACAAACTACCTTCAATAATGACAAGGATACCATCCATTGGAGTAACAAAAATCTCGACAAAAGACTACCTTCCATAATGACAAGGCTACAATCCATTGGAGTAACAGAAATATCGACAAACAGACTACATTCCATAATGACAAGGCTACATCCATTGGGGTAACAAAAATCTCGACAACAGACTACCTTCCTAATGACAAGGCTACCATCTATTAGAGTAACAAAAATCTTGACAACAAACTACATTCCATAATGACAAGGCTACCATTTATTGGAGTAACAAAAATCTCAACAACAGACTACCTTCCATAATGACAAGGCTACCATCCATTAGAATAACCAAAATCTCGACAATAGAGTACCTTCCATAATGACATAGCTATCATCCATTTAAGTAACAAAAATTTGAACAACAGACTACCTTTCATAATGGCAAGGCTACCATCCATTGGAGCAACAGAAATCTCAACGACCGACTACCTTCCATAATGACAAGGCTACCATCCATTGGAATAACAAAAATCTTGACAATAGACTACCTTCTATAATGACAAGGCTACCATCCATTGGAGTAACAAAAATTTGAACAACAGACTACCTTGCATAATGACAAGGCTATCATCCATTGGCGTAACAAAGATATCGACAACAAACTACCTTCAATAATGACAAGGATACCATCCATTGGAGTAACAAAAATCTCGACAAAAGACTACCTTCCATAATGACAAGGCTACAATCCATTGGAGTAACAGAAATATCGACAAACATACTACATTCCATAATGACAAGGCTACATCCACTGGGGTAACGAAAATCTCGACAACAGACTACCTTCCATAATGACAAGGCTACCATCTATTGGAGTAAAAAAAATCTTGACAACAAACTACGTTCCATAATTACAAGGCTACCATACATTGGAGTATAAAAAATCTCGACAACAGAATACCTTCCATAATGACAAGGCGACCATCCATTGGAAAAACCAAAATCTCGACAATAGAGTACCTTCCATAATGACAAGGCTATCATCCATTGAAGTAACAAAATTATGAACAACAAACTACCATTCATAATGACAAGGCTACCATCCATTTTAGTAACAAAAATCTCAACGACCGACTACCTTCCATAATGACAAGGCTACCATACATTGGAATAACAAGAATCTCGACAATAGAATACCTTCCATTATGACAAGGCTACCATCCATTGGAGTAACAACAATCTGAACAACAAACTACCTTGCATAATGACAAGGCTACCATCCATTGGAGTAATAAAAATCTCTACAAAAGACTACCTCCCATAATGACAAGGTTACAATCCATTGGAATAACAAAAATCTCGACAATAGACTACCTTCCATAATGACAATGCTAAAATCCATTAGAGTAACGTAAATCTCAATGACAGATTACCTTACATAATGACAAGGCTACCATATATTGGAGTAACAAAAATCTTGACAACAAACTACGTTCCATAATTACAAGGCTACCATCCATTGGAGTATAAAAAATCTAGACAACAGACTACCTTCCATAATGACAAGGATACCATCCATTGGAAAAACCAAAATCTCGACAATAGAGTACCTTCCATAATGACAAGGCTATCATCCATTGAAGTAACAAAAATATGAACAAAAGACTACCTTTCATAATGACAAGGCTACCATCCATTTGAGTAACAAAAATCTCAACGACCGACTACCTTCCATAATGACAAGGCTACCATGCATTGGAATAACAAGAATCTCGACAATAGAATACCTTCCATTATGACAAGGCTACCATCCATTGGAGTAACAACAATCTGAATAACAAACTACTTGCATAATGACAAGGCTACATTCCATTGGAGTAACAGTGACATCGACAACAGACTACCTTCAATAATGACAAGGCTACCATCCATTGGAGTAATAAAAATCTCTACAAAAGACTACCTTCCATAATGACAAGGTTACAATCCATTGGAATAACAAAAATCTCGACAATAGACTACCTTCCATAATTACAAGGCTACCATCCAATGGAATAAAAAAAATTTCGACAACAAACTACCTTCCATAATGACAAGGCTACAATCCATTGGAGTAACAAAAATCTGAACAACAGACTACCTTCCATAATGACAAGGATACAATCCATTGGAGTAACAGAAATCTCAATGACAGACTACCTTCCATAATGACAAGGCTACCATCTATTGGAGTAACAAAAATCTCGACAACAGACACCCTTCCATAATGACAAGGCTACCATCCATTGGAATAACCAAAATCTCGACAATAGAGTACCTTCCATAATGACAAAGCTATCATCCATTGAAGTAACAAAAATCTGAGTAACAGACTACCTTTCATAATGGCATGGCTACCATCCATTGGAGTAACAGAAATCTCAATGACCGACTACCTTCCATAATGACAAGGCTACCATCCATTGGAATAACAAAAATCTTGACAATAGACTACCTTCTATAATGACAAGTCTACCATCCATTGGAGTAACAAAAATTTGAACAACAGACTACCTTGCATAATGACAAGGCTATCATCCATTGGAGTAACAAAGATATCGACAACAAACTACCTTCAATAATGACAAGGATACCATCCATTGGAGTAACAAAAATCTCGACAAAAGACTACCTTCCATAATAACAAGGTTACCATCCATCGGAATAACAAAAATATCGACAACATACTCCCTTCCATAATGACAAGACTACAATCCATTGGAGTAACAGAAATCTCAATGAAAGATTACCTTCCATAATGACAAGGCTACCATTCATTGGAGTAACAGAAATATCGACAACATACTACATTCCATAATGATAAGGCTACATCCATTGGGGTAACAAAAATCTCGACAACAGACTACCTTCCATAATGACAAGGCTACCATCCATTGGAGTAACAAAAATCTTGACAAAGACTACCTTCCATAATGACAAGGTTACCATCCATTGGAATAACAAAAATCTCGACAACAGACTACCTTCCATAATGACAAGGCTACCATCCAATGGAATAAAAAAAATCCGATAACAAACTACCTTCCATAATGACAAGGTTATTATCCATTTGAGTAACAATTATCTTAACAACAGACTACCTTCCTATAATTACAAGGCTACCATCAATTGGAGTAACAGAAATCTCAACGACCGACTACCTTCCATAATGACAAGGTTACCATCCATTGGAATAACAAAAATCTCGACAATAGACTACCGTCCATAATGACAATGCTACCATCCAATGGAATAAAGAAAATTTCGACAACAAACTACCTTACATAATTACAAGGCTATTATTAATTGGAGTAACAAAAATCTGAACAACAGACTACCTTCCATAATGACAAGGCTAAAATCCATTAGAGTAACATAAATCTCAATGACAAATTACCTTCCATAATGACAAGGCTACCATCTATTGGAGTAACAAAAATCTTGACAACAAACTATGTTCCATAATTACAAGGCTACCATCCATTGGAGTATAAAAAATCTCGACAACAGACAACCTTCCATAATGACAAGGCTACCATCCATTGGCAAAACCAAAATCTCGACAATAGAGTACCTTCCATAATGACAAGGCTATCATCCATTTGAGTAACAAAAATCTCAAGGACCGACTACCTTCCATAATGACAAGGCTACCATGCATTGGAATAACAAGAATCTCGACAATAGAATACCTTCCATTATGACAAGGCTACCATCCATTGGAGTAACAACAATCTGAACAACAAACTACCTTGCATTATGACAAGGCTACATTCCATTGGAGTAACAGAGACATCGACAACAGACTACCTTCAATAATGACAAGGCTAACATCCATTGGAGTAATAAAAATCTCTACAAAAGACTACCTTCCATAATGACAAGGTTACAATCCGTTGGAATAACAAAAATCTCGACAATAGACTACCTTCCATAATTACAAGGCTACCATCCAATGGAATAAAAAAAATTTCGACAACAGACTACCTTCCATAATGACAAGGCTACAATCCATTGGAGTAACAAAAATCTGAACAAAAAACTACCTTCCATAATCACAAGGATACAATCCATTGGAGTAACGGAAATCTCAATGACAGACTACCTTCCATAATGACAAGGCTACCATCTATTGGAGTAACAAAAATCTAGACAACAGACTACCTTCCATAATGACAAGGCTACCATCCATTGGAATAACCAAAATCTCGACAATAGAGTACGTTCCATAATGACAAAGCTATCATCCATTGAAGTAACAAAAATCTGAACAACAAACTACCTTTCATAATGGCAAGGCTACCATCCATTGGAGTAACAGAAATCTCAACCACCGACTACCTTCCATAATGACAAGGCTACCATCCATTGGAATAACAAAAATCTTGACAATAGACTACCTTCTATAATGACAAGGCTACCATCCATCGGAATAACAAAGATATCGACAACATACTCCCTTCCATAATGACAAGGCTACAATCCATTGGAGTAACAGAAATATCGATAACAGACTACATTCCATAATGACAAGGCTACATCCATTGGGGTAACAAAAATCTCGACAACAGACTACCTTCCATAATGACAAAGCTACCATCCATATGAGTAACAAAAATCTTGACAAAGACTAGCTTCCATAATGACAAGGTTACCATCCATTGGAATAACAAAAATCTGGACAACATACTACCTTCCATAATGACAAAGCTACCATCCAATGGAATAAAAAAAAATTCTATAACAAACTACCTTCCATAATGACAAGGCTATTACCCATTTGAGTAACAAATATCTGAACAACAGACTACCTTCCCATAATTACAAGGCTACCATCAATTGGAGTAACAGAAATCTAGACAACCGACTACCTTCCATAATGACAAGGTTACCATCCATTGGAATAACAAAAGTCTCGACAATAGACTACCTTCCATAATGACAATGCTACCATCCAATGGAATAAAGAAAATTTCGACAACAAACTACCTTACATAATTACAAGGCTACCATTAATTGGAGTAACAAAACTCTGAACAATAGACTACCTTCCATAATGGCAAGGCTAAAATCCATTACTGTAACATAAATCTCAATGACAGATTACCTTCCATAATGACAAGGCTACCATGCATTGGAATAACAAGAATCTCGACAATAGAATACCTTCCATTATGACAAGGCTACCATCCATTGGAGAAACAACAATCTGAACAACAAACTACCTTGCATAATGACAAGGCTACATTCCATTGGAGTAACAGAGACATCGACAACAAACTACCTTCAATAATGACAAGGCTAACATCCATTGGAGTAATAAAAATCTCTACAAAAGACTACATTCCATAATGACAAGGTTACAATCCGTTGGAATAACAAAAATCTCGACAACAGACTACCTTCCATAATTACAAGGCCACCATCCAATGGAATAAAAAAAAATTCGACAACATACTACCTTCCATAATGACAAGGCTACAATCCATTGGAGTAACAAAAATATGATCAACAAACTACCTTCCATAATCACAAGGATACAATCCATTGGAGTAACGGAAATCTCAATGACAGACTACCTTCCATAATGACAAGGCTACCATCTATTGGAGTAACAAAAATCTCGACAATAGAGTACCTTCCATAATTACATGGCTACCATCCATTGGAGTATCGAAAATCTCGACAACAGACTACCTTGCATAATGACAAGGCTATCATCCATTGGAGTAACAAAAATATCGACAAAAGACTACATTCCATAATGACAAGGCTACATCCATTGGGATAACAAAAATCTCGACAACAGACTACCTTCCATAATGACAAGGCTACCATCCATTGGAGTAACAAAAATCTTGACAAAAGACTACCTTCCATAATGAAATGGTTACCATCCATTGGGATAACAAAAATCTCGACAACAGACTACCTTCCATAATAACAAGGCTACCATCCATTGGAGTAACAAAAATCTTGACAAAAAACTACCTTCCATAATGAAAAGGTTACCATCCATTGGGATAACAAAAATCTCGACAACAGACTACCTTCCATAATGACAAGGCTACCATCCAATGGAATAAGAAAAAATTTGACAACAAACTACCTTCCATAATGACAAGGCTACCATTCATTGGAATAACAAAAATCTGAACAACATACTACCTTCCATAATTACAAGGCTACCATCCATTGGAGTATCAAAAATCTCGACAGTAGTCTACCTTCCAAAATGACAAGGCTACCATCCATTGGAGTAACAAAAATCTTGACAAAGACTACTTTCCATAATGACAAGGTTACCATCCATTGGAATAACAAAAATTTCGCCAACAGACTACCTTCCATAATGACAAGGCTACCATCCAATGGAATAAAAAAAATTCAATAACAAACTACCTTCCATAATGACAAGGCTACCATCCATTGGAGTAACAAAAATCTGAACAACAGACTACCTTCCCATAATGAAAAGGCTACAATCCATTGGAGTAATAGAAATCTCAAAGAGAGACTACCTTCCATAATGACAAGGCTACCATCTACTAGAGTAACAAAAATCTCGACAATAGACTACCTTCCATAATTACATGGCTACCATCCATTAGAGTATCGAAAATCTCGAAAACAGACTACCTTGCATTATGACAAGGCTATCATCCATTGGAGTAACAGAGATGTCGACAACAAACTACCTTAAAAAATGACAAGGCTACCATCCCTTGGAGTAACAAAAATCTCGACAAAAGGCTAACTTCCATAATGACAAGGTTACCATCCACTGGAATAACCAAAATCTCGATAACAGACTACCTTCTATAATGACAATGCTACCATCCGGTGGAATAATGAAAATTTCGACAACAAACTACCTTACATAATTACAAGGCTACCATCCATTGGAGTAACAAAAATCTGAACAACATACTACCTTCCATAATGACAAGGCTAAAATCCATTAGAGTAACATAAATCTCAATGACAGATTACCTTCCATAATGACAAGGCTACCATCTATTGGAGTAACAAAAATCTTGACAACAAACTATGTTCCATAATTACAAGGCTACCATCCATCGGAGTATAAAAAATCTCGACAACAGACTACCTTCCATAATGACAAGGCTACCATCCATTGGAAAAACCAAAATCTCGAAAATAGAGTACCTTCCATAATGACAAGGCTATCATCCATTGAAGTAACAAAAATACGAACAACAGACTACCTTTCATAATGACAAGGCTACCATCCATTTGAGTAACAAAAATCTCAACGACCGACTACCTTCCATAATGACAAGGCTACCATGCATTGGAATAACAAGAATCTCGACAATAGAATACCTTCCATTATGACAAGGCTACCATCCATTGCAGTAACAACAATCTAAACAACAAACTACCTTGCATAATGACAAGGCTACATTCCATTGGAGTATTAGAGACATCGACAACAAACTACCTTCAATAATGACAAGGCTAACATCCATTGGAGTAATAAAAATCTCTACAAAAGACTACATTCCATAATGACAAGGTTACAATCCGTTGGAATAACAAAAATCTCGACAATAGACTACCTTTCATAATTACAAGGCTACCATCCAATGGAATAAAAAAAAATTCGACAACAGACTACCTTCCATAATGACAAGGCTACAATCCATTGGAGTAACAAAAATCTGAACAACAAACTACCTTCCATAATAACAAGGATACAATCCATTGGAGTAACGGAAATCTCAATGACAGACTACCTTCCATAATGACAAGGCTACCATCTACTAGAGTAACAAAAATCACGACAATAGACTACCTTCCATAATGACAAGGCTACCATCCATTGGAATAACCAAAATCTCGATAATAGAGTACCTTCCATAATGACAAAGCTATCATCCATTGAAGTAACAAAAATCTGAACAACAGACTACCTTTCATAATGGCAAGGCTACCATCCATTGGAGTAACAGAAATCTCAATGACCGACTACCTTCCATAATGACAAGGCTACCATCCATTGGAATAAGAAAAATCTTGACAATAAACTACCTTCTATAATGACAAGGCTACCATCCATTGGAGTAACAAAAATTTGAACAACAGACTACCTTGCATAATGACAAGGCTATCATCCATATGAGTAACAAAGATATCGACAACAAACTACCTTCAATAATGACAAGGCTACCATCCATTGGAGTAACAAAAATCTCGACTAAAGACTACCTTCCATAATAACAAGGTTACCATCCATAGGAATAACAAAAATATCGACAACATACTCCCTTCCATAATGACAAGGCTACAATCCATTGGAGTAACAGAAATATTGACAACAAATTACATTCCATAATGACAAGGCTACATCCATTGGGGTAACAAAAATCTCGACAACAGACTACCTTCCATAATGACAAGGCTACCATCCATTGGAGTAACAAAAATCTTGACAAAGACTACCTTCCATAATGACAAGGTTACCATCCATTGGAATAACAAAAATCTCGACAATAGACTACCTTCCATAATGACAAGGCTACCATCCAATGGAATAAAAAAAATTCGATAACAAACTACCTTCCATAATGACAAGGCTACCATCCATTGGAGTAACAAAAATCTGAACAACAGACTACCTTCCCATAATGACAAGGCTACAATCCATTGCAGTAACAGAAATCTTAACGAGAGACTACCTTCCATAATGACAAGGCTACCATCTATTAGAGTAACACAAATCTCGACAATAGAGTACCTTCCATAATTACATGGCTACCATCCATTGGAGTATCGAAAATCTCGACAACAGACTACCTTGCATAATGACAAGGCTATCATCCATTGGAGTAACAAAAATATCGACCAAAGACTACATTCCATAATGACAAGGCTACATCCATTGGGATAAAAAAAATCTCAACAACAGACTACCTTCCATAATGACAAGGCTACCATCCATTGGAGTAACAAAAATCTTGACAAAAGACTACCTTCCATAATGAAATCGTTACCATCCATTGGGATAACAAAAATCTCGACAACAGACTACCTTCCATAATAACAAGGCTACAATCCATTGGAGTAACAAAAATCTTGACAAAAAACTACCTTCCATAATGAAAAGGTTACCATCCATTGTGATAACAAAAATCTCGACAACAGACTACCTTCCATAATGACAAGGCTACCATCCAATGGAATAAGAAAAAATTTGACAACAAACTACCTTCCATAATGACAAGGCTACCATTCATTGGAATAACAAAAATCTGAACAACAGACTACCTTCCATAATGACAAGGCTACAATCCATTGGAGTAACAAAAATCTCGACAACAGACTACCTTCCATAATTACAAGGCTACCATCCATTGGAGTATCAAAAATCTCGACAGCAGTCTACCTTCCATAATGACAAGGCTACCATCCATTGGAGTAACAAAAATCTTGACAAAGACTACTTTCCATAATGACAAGGTTACCATCCATTGGAATAACAAAAATCTCGACAACAGACTACCTTCCATAATGACAAGGCTACCATCCAATGGAATAAAAAAAATTCAATAACAAACTACCTTCCATAATGACAAGGCTACCATCCATTGGAGTAACAAAAATCTGAACAACAGACTACCTTCCCATAATGACAAGGCTACAATCCATTGGAGTAATAGAAATCTCAACGAGAGACTACCTTCCATAATGACAAGGCTACCATCTACTAGAGTAACAAAAATCTCGACAATAGACTACCTTCCATAATTACATGGCTACCATCCATTAGAGTATCGAAAATCTCGAAAACAGACTACCTTGCATTATGACAAGGCTATCATCCATTGGAGTAACAGAGATATCGACAACAAACTACCTTCAAAAATGACAAGGCTACCATCCCTTGGAGTAACAAAAATCTCGACAAAAGGCTAACTTCCATAATGACAAGGTTACCATCCACTGGAATAACCAAAATCTCGACAACAGACTACCTTCCATAATAACAAGGCTACCATCCATTGGAAAAACTAAAATCTCGACAATAGAGTACCTTCCATTGAAGTATCAAAAATATGAACAACAGACTACCTTTCATAATGACAAGTCTACCATCCATTTGAGTAACAAAAATCTCAACGACTGACTACCTTCCATAATGACAAGGCTACCATGCATTGGAATAAAAAGAATCTCGACAATAGAATACCTTCCATTATGACAAGGCTACCATCCGTTGGAGTAACAACAATCTGAACAACAAACTACCTTGCATAATGACAAGGCTACATTCCATTCGAGTAACAGAGACATCGACAACAGACTACCTTCAATAATGACAAGGCTACCATCCATTGGAGTAATAAAAATCTCTACAAAAGACTACCTTCCATAATGACAAGGTTACCATCCATTGGAATAACAAAAAATATCGACAACATACTCCCTTCCATAATGACAAGGCTACAATCCATTAGAGTAACAGAAATCTCAATGAAAGACTACCTTCCATAATGACAAGGCTACCATTCATTGGAGTAACAGAAATATCGACAACAGACTACATTCCATAATGACAAGGCTACATCCATTGGGGTAACAAAAATATGGACAACAAACTACCTTCCATAATGACAAGGCTACCATCCATTGGAGTAACAAAAATCTTGACAAAGACTACCTTCCATAATGACAAGGCTACCATCCAATGGAATAAAAAAAAATCGATAACAAACTACCTTCCATAATGACAAGGCTACCATCCATTGGAGTAACAAAAATATGAACAACAGACTACCTTCCCATAATGACAAGGCTACAATCCATTAGAGTAACAGAAATCTCAACGAGAGACTACCTTCCATAATGACATGGCTACCATCTATTAGAGTAACAAAAATCTCGACAATAGACTGCCTTCCATAATTACATGGCTTCCATCCATTGGAGTATCGAAAATCTTGACAACAGACTACCTTCCATAATGATAAGGCTACCATCCATTGGAATAACCAAAATCTCGACAATATAGTACCTTCCATAATGAGAAAGCTATTATCAATTGGAGTAACAAATATCTGAACAACAGACTTCCTTCCATAATGACAAGGCTACCATCCATTGGAGTAACAGATATCTCAATGACCGACTACCTTCCATAATGACAAGGCTACCATCCATTGGAATAACAAAAATCTCGACAATAGAATACATTCCATAATAACAAGGCTACCATCCATTGGAGTAATAAAAATCTTAATATTAGACTACCTTGCATAATGACAAGGCTATCATCCATTGGAGTAACAAAGATATCGACAACAAACTACCTTCAAAAATGACAAGGCTACCATCCCTTCGAGTAACAAAAATCTCGAAAAAAGCCTACCATCCATAATGACAAGGTTACCATCCATAGGAATAACAAAAATCTCGACAACAAACTACCTTCCATAATGACAATGCTAACATCCAATGGAATAAAGAATATTTCGACAACAAACTACCTTCCATAATTACAAGGCTACCATCAATTGGAGTAACAAAATCTGAACAACAGACTACCTTCCATAATGACAAGGCTACAATCCATTTGAGTAACAGAAATCTCAATGACAAATTACCTTCCATAATGACAAGGCTACCATCTATTGGAGTAACAAAAATCTCGACAATAGACTACCTTCCATAATTACAAGGCTACCATCCATTGGAGTATAAAAAATATCGACAACAGACTACCTTCCATAATGACAAGGCTACCATCCATTGGAAAAACCAAAATCACGACAATAGAGTACCTTCCATAATGACAAGGCTATCATCCATTGAAATAACAAAAATATGAACTACAGACTACCTTTCATAATGACAAGGCTACCATTCATTTGACTAACATAAATATCAACGACCAACTGCCTTCCATAATGACAAGGCTACCATGCATTGGAATAACAAGAATCTCGGCAATAGAATACCTTCCATTATGACAAGGCTACCATTCATTGGAGTAACCAAAATCTGAATAACAGACTACCTTGCATAATTACAAGGCTATCATCCATTGGAGTAACAGAGATATCGACAACAAACTACCTTCAATAATAACAAGGCTACCATCCATTGGAGTAATAAAAATCTCTACAAAAGACTATCTTCCATAATGACAAGGTTACCATCCATTGGAATAACAAAAATCTCGACAATAGACTACCTTCCATAATTACAAGGCTACCATCCAATGGAATAAAAAAAATTTCGACAACAGACTACCTTCCATAATGACAAGGCTATCATCCATTGGAGTAACAAAGATATCGACAACAGACTACCTTCAATAATGACAAGGCTACCATCCATTGGAGTAACAAAAATCTCGAAAAAATACTACCTTCCATAATAACAAGGTTACCATCCGTTGGAATAACAAAAATCTCGACAACAGACTCCATTCCATAATGACAAGGCTACCATTCATTGGAGTAACAGAAATATCGACAACATACTACTTTCCATAATGACAAGGCTACATCCATTGTGGTAAGAAAAATCTCGACAACAGACTACCTTCCATAATGACAAGGCTACAATCCAATTGAGTAACAGAAATCTCAATGACAAATTACCTTCCATAATGACAAGGCTACCATCTATTGGAGTAACAAAAATCTCGACAATAAACTACCTTTCATAATTACAAGGCTACCATCCATTGGAGTATAAAAAATCTCGACAACAAACTACCTTCCATAATGACAAGGCTACCATCCATTGGAAAAACCAAAATCTCGACAATAGAGTACCTTCCATAATGACAAGGCTATCATCCATTGAAGTAACAAAAATATGAACTACAGACTACCTTTCATAATGACAAGGCTACCATCCATTTGAGTAACAGAAATCTTAAAGACCAACTACCTTCCATGATGACAAGGCTACCATGCATTGGAATAAAAAGAATCTCGACAATAGAATACCTTCCATTATGACAAGGCTAGCATCCATTGGAGTAACAAAAATCTGAACAACAGACTACCTTGCATAATGACAAGGCTATCATCCATTGGAGTAACAGAGATATCGACAACAGACTACCTTCAATAATGACAAGGCTACCATCAATTGGTGTAATAAAAATCTCTACAATAGACTACCTTCCATAATGACAAGGTTACCATCCATTGGAATAACAAAAATCTCGACAATAGACTACCTTCCATAATTACAAGGCTACCATCCAATGGAATAAAAAAAATTTCGACAACAGACTACCTTCCATAATGACAAGGCTATCATCCATTGGAGTAACAAAGATATCGACAACAGGCTACCTTCAATAATGACAAGGCTACCATCCATTGGAGTAACAAAGATATCGACAACAAATTACCTTCAAAAATGACAAGGCTACCATCCCTTGGAGTAACAAAAATCTCGACAAAAGGCTACCTTCCATAATGACAAGGTTACCATCCATTGGAATAACAAAAATCTCGACAACAAACTACCTTCCATAATGACAATGCTAACATCCAATGGAATAAAGAATATTTCGACAACAAACTACCTTCCATAATTACAAGGCTACCATCCATTGGAGTAACAAAATCTGAACAACGGAATACCTTCCATAATGACAAGGATACAATCCATTTGAGTAACAGAAATCTCAATGACAAATTACCTTCCATAATGACAAGGCTACCATCTATTGGAGTAACAAAAATCTCGACAATAGACTACCTTCCATAATTACAAGGCTACCATCCATTGGAGGATAAAAAATCTCGACAACAGACTACCTTCCATAATGACAAGGCTACCATCCATTGGAAAAACCAAAATCACGACAATAGAGTACCTTCCATAATGACAAGGATATCATCCATTGAAATAACAAAAATATGAACTACAGACTACCTTTCATAATGACAAGGCTACCATTCATTTGAGTAACAGAAATATCAACGACCAACTGCCTTCCATAATGACAAGGCTACCATGCTTTGGAATAACAAGAATCTCGGCAATAGAATACCTTCCATTATGACAAGGCTACCATCCATTGGAGTAACAAAAATCTGAACAACAGACTACCTTGCATAATGACAAGGCTATCATCCATTGGAGTAACAGAGATATCGACAACAGACTACCTTCAATAATGACAAGGCTACCATCAATTGGAGTAATAAAAATCTCTACAATAGACTACCTTCCATAATGACAGGGTTACCATCCATTGGAATAACAAAAATCTCGACAATAGACTACCTTCCATAATTACAAGGCTACCATCCAATGGAATAAAAAAAATTTCGACAACAGACTACCTTCCATAATGACAAGGCTATCATCCATTGGAGTAACAAAGATATCGACAACAGACTACCTTCAATAATGACAAGGCTACCATCCATTGGAGTAACAAAGATATCGACAACAAATTACCTTCAAAAATGACAAGGCTACCATCCCTTGGAGTAACAAAAATCTCGACAAAAGGCTACCTTCCATAATGACAAGGTTACCATCCATTGGAATAACAAAAATCTCGACAACAAACTACCTTCCATAATGACAATGCTAACATCCAATGGAATAAAGAATATTTCGACAACAAACTACCTTCCATAATTACAAGGCTACCATCCATTGGAGTAACAAAATCTAAACAACAGACTACCTTCCATAATGACAAGGCTACAATCCATTTGAGTAACAGAAATCTCAATGACAAACTACCTTCCATAATGACAAGGCTACCATCTATTGGAGTAACAAAAATCTCGACAATAGACTACCTTCCATAATTACAAGGCTACCATCCATTGGAGTATAAAAATCTCGACAACAGACTACCTTCCATAATGACAAGGCTACCATCCATTGGAAAAACCAAAATCACGACAATAGAGTACCTTCCATAATGACAAGGCTATCATCCATTGAAGTAACAAAAATATGAACTATAGACTACCTTTCATAATGACAAGGCTACCATCCATTTGAGTAACTGAAATCTCAACGACCAACTACCTTCCATAATGACAAGGCTACAATGCATTGGAATAACAAGAATCTCGACAATAGAATACCTTCCATTATGACAAGGCTACCATCCATTGGAGTAACAAAAATCTAAACAATAGACTACCTTGCATAATTACAAGGCTATCATCCATTGGAGTAACAGAGATATCGACAACAGACTACCTTCAATAATGACAAGGATACCATCAATTGGAGTAATAAAAATCTCTACAATAGACTACCTTCTATAATGACAAGGTTACCATCCATTGGAATAACAAAAATCTCGACAATAGACTACCTTCCATAATTACAAGGCTACCATCCAATGGAATAAAAAAAATTTCGACAACAGACTACCTTCCATAATGACAAGGCTATCATCCATTGGAGTAACAAAGATATCGACAACAGACTACCTTCAATAATGACAAGGCTACCATCCATTGGAGTAACAAAGATATCGACAACAAATTACCTTCAAAAATGACAAGGCTACCATCCCTTGGAGTAACAAAAATCTCGACAAAAGGCTACCTTCTATAATGACAAGGTTACCATCCATTGGAATAACAAAAATCTCGACAACAAACTACCTTCCATAATGACAATGCTAACATCCAATGGAATAAAGAATATTTCGACAACAAACTACCTTCCATAATTACAAGGCTACCATCCATTGGAGTAACAAAATCTAAACAACAGACTACCTTCCATAATGACAAGGCTACAATCCATTTGAGTAACAGAAATCTCAATGACAAATTACCTTCCATAATGACAAGGCTACCATCTATTGGAGTAACAAAAATCTCGACAATAGACTACCTTCCATAATTACAAGGCTACCATCCATTGGAGTATAAAAAATCTCGACAACAGACTACCTTCCATAATGACAAGGCTACCATCCATTGGAAAAACCAAAATCACGACAATAGAGTACCTTCCATAATGACAAGGCTATCATCCATTGAAATAACAAAAATATGAACTACAGACTACCTTTCATAATGACAAGGCTACCATTCATTTGAGTAAAAGAAATATCAACGACCTACTGCCTTCCATAATGACAAGGCTACCATGCATTGGAATAACAAGAATCTCGGCAATAGAATACCTTCCATTATGACAAGGCTACCATCCATTGGAGTAACAAAAATCTGAACAACAGACTACCTTGCATAATGACAAGGCTATCATCCATTGGAGTAACAGAGATAACGACAACAGACTACCTTCAATAATAACAAGGCTACCATCCATTGGAGTAATAAAAATCTCTACAAAAGACTATCTTCCATAATGACAAGGTTACCATCCACTGGAATAACAAAAATCTCGACAATAGACTACCTTCCATAATTACAAGGCTACCATCCAATGGAATAAAAAAAATTTCGACAACAGACTACCTTCCATAATGACAAGGCTATCATCCATTGGAG
This sequence comes from Vicia faba, assembly GCA_948472305.1. Taxonomy (NCBI): domain Eukaryota; kingdom Viridiplantae; phylum Streptophyta; class Magnoliopsida; order Fabales; family Fabaceae; genus Vicia; species Vicia faba. The sequence continues at coordinate 765,609,836 of OX451738.1, forward strand.
TAACAAAGATATCGACAACAGACTACCTTCAATAATGACAAGGCTACCATCCATTGGAGTAACAAAAATCTCGAAATAATACTACCTTCCATAATAACAAGGTTACCATCCGTTGGAATAACAAAAATCTCGACAACAGACTCCATTCCATAATGACAAGGCTACCATTCATTGGAGTAACAGAAATATCGACAACAGACTACTTTCCATAATGACAAGGCTACATCCATTGGGGTAACAAAAATCTCGACAACAGACTACCTTCCATAATGACAAGGCTACCATCCATTGCAGTAACAAAAATCTTGACAAAAGACTACCTTCCATAATGAAAAGGTTACCATCCATTGGAATAACAAAAATCTCGACAACAGACTACCTTCCATAATGACAAGGCTACCATCAATTGGAATAAGAAAAAATTTGACAACAAAATACCTTCCATAATGACAAGGCTACCATTCATTGGAATAACAAAAATCTGAACAACAGACTACCTTCCATAATGACAAGGCTACAATCCATTGGAGTAACAAAAATCTCGACAACAGACTACCTTCCATAATGACAAGATTACCATCCATTGGAATAACAAAAATCTCGACAACAAACTACCTTCCATAATGACAATGCTAACATCCAATCGAATAAAGAATATTTCGACAACAAACTACCTTCCATAATTACAAGGCTACCATCCATTGGAGTAACAAAAATCTGAACAACAGACTACCTTCCATAATGACAAGGCTACAATCCATTTGAGTAACAGAAATCTCAATGAAAAATTACCTTCCATAATGACAAGGCTACCATTCATTGGAATAACAAAAATCTCGACAATAGACTACCTTCCATAATTACAAGGCTACCATCCATTGGAGTAACAAAAATCTCGACAACAGACTACCTTCCATAATGACAAGGCTACCATCCATTGGAATAACAAAAATCTCGACAACAAACTACCTTCCATAATGACAATGCTAACATCCAATGGAATAAAGAATATTTCGACAACAAACTACCTTCCATAATTACAAGGCTACCATCCATTGGAGTAACAAAAATCTGAACAACAGACTACCTTCCATAATGACAAGGCTACAATCCATTTGAGTAACAGAAATCTCAATGAAAAATTACCTTCCATAATGACAAGGCTACCATCTATTGGAGTAACAAAAATCTCGACAATAGACTACCTTCCATAATTACAAGGCTACCATCCATTGGAGTATAAAAAATCTCGACAACAGACTACCTTCCATAATGACAAGGCTACCATCCATTGGAAAAACCAAAATCACGACAATAGAGTACCTTCCATAATGACAAGGTTATCATCCATTGAAGTAACAAAAATATGAACTACAGACTACCTTTCATAATGACAAGGCTACCATCCATTTGAGTAACTGAAATCTCAACGACCAACTACCTTCCATAATGACAAGGCTACCATGCATTGGAATAACAAGAATCTCGACAATAGAATACCTTCCATTATGACAAGGCTACCATCCATTGGAGTAACAAAAATCTGAACAACAGACTACCTTGCATAATTACAAGGCTATCATCCATTGGAGTAACAGAGATATCGACAACAGACTACCTTCAATAATAACAAGGCTACCATCCATTGGAGTAATAAAAATCTCTACAAAGGACTATCTTCCATAATGACAAGGTTACAATCCATTGGAATAACAAAAATCTCGACAATAGACTACCTTCCATAATTACAAGGCTACCATCCAATGGATAAAAAAAAATTTCGACAACAGACTACCTTCCATAATGACAAGGCTATCATCCATTGGAGTAACAAAGATATCGACAAAAGACTACCTTCAATAATGACAAGGCTACCATCCATTGGAGTAACAAAAATCTCGAAAAACTACTACCTTCCATAATAACAAGGTTACCATCCGTTGGAATAACTAAAATCTCGACAACAGACTCCATTCCATAATTACAAGGCTACCATTCATTGGAGTAACAGAAATATCGACAACAGACTACTTTCCATAATGACAAGGCTACATCCATTGGGGTAACAAAAATCTCGACAACAGACTACCTTCCATAATGACAAGGCTACCATCCATTGCAGTAACAAAAATCTTGACAAAAGACTACCTTCCATAATGAAAAGGTTACCATCCATTGGAATAACAAAAATCTCGACAACATACTACCTTCCATAATGACAAGGCTACCATCAATTGGAATAAGAATAAATTTGACAACAAACTACCTTCCATAATGACAAGGCTACCATTCATTGGAATAACAAAATCTGAACAACAGACTACCTTCCATAATGACAAGGCTACAATCCATTGGAGTAACAAAAATCTCGACAAGAGACTACCTTCCATAATTACAAGGCTACCATCCATTGGAGTATCAAAAATCTCGACAGCAGTCTACCTTCCATAATGACAAGGCAACCATCCTTTGGAATAACCAAAATCTCGACAATACAGTACCTTCCATAATGACAAGGCTATTATCCATTAGAGTAACAAATATCTGAACAACAGACTACCTTCCATAATGACAAGGCTACCATCCATTGGAGCAACAGAAATCTAAACGACCGACTACCTTCCATAATGAGAAGGCTACCATCCATTGGAGTAACAGAACACTCAATGACAGATTACCTTCCATAATGACAAGGCTACCATCTATTGGATTAACAAAAATCTCGACAACAAACTACCTTTCATAATTACAAGGCTACCATGCATTGGAGTATAATGACAAAACTACCATCCATTGGAAAAACCAAAATCTCGACAATAGAGTACCTTCCATAATGACAAGGCTATCATCCATTGAAGTAACAAAAATATGAATAACAGACTACCTTTCATAATGACAACGATACCATCCATTTGAGTAACAGAAAACTCAACGACAGACTACCTTCCATAATGATAAGGCTACCATCCATTGGAATAACAAGAATCTCGACAATAGAATACCTTCCATTATAGCAAGGATACCATCCATTGGAGTAACAAAAATCTGAACAACAAACTACCTTGCATAATGACAAGGCTATCATCCATTGGAGTAACAGAGATATCGACAACAGACTACCATCAATAATGACAAGGCTACCATCCATTGGAGTAATAAAAATCTCTACAAAAGACTACCTTCCATAATTACAAGGCTACAATCCATTGGAGTAATAAAAATCTGAACAACAGACTACCTTCCATAATGACAAGGCTACAATCCATTGGAGTAACCAAAATCTCAACAATAGACCACCTTCCATAATTACAAAGCTACCATCCATTCGAGTATCAAAAATCTCGACAATAGACTACCTTCCATAATGACAAGGCTATCATCCATTGGAATAACCAAAATCTCGACAATACGGTACCTACCATAATGACAAGGCTATCATCCATTGAAGTAACAAAATTCTGAACACAGACTACCTTTCATAATGACAAGGCTAGCATCCATTGGAGTAACGGAAATCTCAACGACCGACTACCTTCCATAATGACAACGCTACCATCCATTGGAATAACAAAAATCTTGACAATAGACTACCTTCTATAATGATAAAGCTACCATCCATTGGAGTAACAAAAAATTTGAACAACAGACTACCTTGCATAGTGACAAGGTTATCATCCATTGGAGTAACAAAGATATCGACAACAGATTACCTTCCATAATGACAAGGCTACTATTAATTGGAGTAACATAAATATTGAAAACATACTACATTCCAAAATGACAAGGCTACATCCATTGGGGTAACAAAAATCTCGACAATAATGACAAGGCTACCATCCATTGGAGTAACAAAAATCTTGACAAAAGACTACCTTCCATAATGACAAGGTTACCATCCATTGGAATAACAAAAATCTCGACAATAGACTACCTTCCAAAATGACAAGGCTACCATCCAATGGAATAAAAAAAAATTGACAACAAACTACCTTCCATAATGACAAGGCTACCATCCATTGGAGTAACAAAAATATGAACAATAGACTACCTTCCATAATGACAAGGCTACAATCCATTGGAGTAACAGAAATATCAACGAGAGACTACCTTCCATAATGACAAGGCTACCATCTATTGGAGTAACAAAAATCTCGACAATAGACTACCTTCCATAATGACAAGGCTACCATCCATTGGAGTATCAAAAATCTTGACAAAAGACTACCTTCCATAATGACAAGGTTACCATCCATTGGAATAACAAAAATCTTGACAATAGACTACCTTCCATAATGACAAGGCTACCATCCAATGGAATAAAAAAAAATTGACAACAAACTACCTTCCATAATGACAAGGCTACCATCCATTGGAGTAACAAAAATATGAACAATAGACTACCTTCCATAATGACAAGGCTACAATCCATTGGAGTAACAGAAATATCAACGAGAGATTACCTTCCATAATGACAAGGCTACCATCTATTGGATTAACAAAAATCTCAACAACAGACTACCTTCCATAATTACAAGGCTACCATCCATTGGAGTATAAAAAATCTCGACAACAGACTACCTTCCGTAATGACAAAACTACCATCCATTGGAAAAACCAAAATCTCGACAATAGAGTACCTTCCATAATGACAACGCTATCATCCATTGAAGTAACAAAAATATGAACAACAGACTACCTTTCATAATGACAAGGCTACCATCCATTTGAGTAACAGAAAACTCAACGACCGACTACCTTCCATAATGACAAGGCTACCATCCATTGGAATAACAAGAATCTTGACAATAGAATACCTTCCATTATGACAAGGATACCATCCATTGGAGTAACAAAAATCTGAACAACAAACTACCTTGCATAATGGCAAAGCTATCATCCATTGGAGTAACAGAGATATCGACAACAAACTACCTTCAATAATGACAAGGCTACCATCCATTGGAGTAATAAAAATCACTACAAAAGACTACCTTCCATAATTACAAGGCTCCTATCCATTGGAATAACATAAATCTCGACAATAGACTACCTTCCATAATTATAAGGCTACCATCCAATGGAATAAAAAAAATATCAACAACAGACTACCTTCCATAATGACAAGGCTACAATCCATTGGAGTAACAAAAATCTGAACAACAGACTACCTTCCATAATGACAAGGCTACAATCCATTGGAGTAACAGAAATCTCAATGACAGACAACCTTCCATAATGAAAAGGCTACCATCTATTGGAGTAACAAAAATCTCGACAACAGACCACCTTCCATAATTACAAGGCTACCATCCATTCAAGTATCAAAAATCTCGACAATAGACTACCTTCCATAATGACAAGGCTATCATCCATTGGAATAACCAAAATCTCGACAATAGAGTACCTTCCATAATGACAAGGCTATCATCCATTAAAGTAACAAAAATATGAACAACAAACTATCTTTCATAATGACAAGGCTAACATCCATTGGAGTAACGGAAATCTCAACGACCGACTACCTTCCATAATGACAAGGCTACCATCCATTGGAATAACAAAAATCTTGACAATAGACTACCTTCTATAATGACAAGGCTACCATCCATTGGAATAACAAATATCTCAACAACAGACTCCCTTTCATAATGACAAGGCTACAATCCATTGGAGTAACAGAAATCTCAACGACAGACTACCTTCCATAATGACAAGGCTACCATTCATTGGAGTAACAGAAATATCGACAACAGACTACATTCCAAAATGACAAGGCTACATCCCTTGGGGTAACAAAAATCTCTACAATAGACTAGCTTCTATAATGACTAGGCTAACATCCATTGGAGTAACGAAAATTTGAACAACAGACTACCTTGCATAATGACACGGCTATCATCCATTGGAGTAACAAAGATATCGACAACAGACTACCTTCAATAATGACAAGGCTACCATCCATTGGAGTAACAAAAATCTCAACAAAAGACTACCTTCCATAATAACAAGGTTACCATCTATTGGAATAACAAAAATCTCGACAACAGACTCCCTTCCATAATGACAAGGCTACAATCCATTGGAGTAATAAAAATCACTACAAAAGACTACCTTCCATAATTACAAGGCTACCATCCGTTGGAATAACAAAAATCTGGACAATAGACTACCTTCCATAATTACAAGGCTACCGTCCAATGGAATAAAAAAAATTTCGACAACATACTACCTTCCATAATGACAAGGCTACAATCCATTAGAGTAACAAAAATCTGAACAACAGACTACCTTCCATAATGACAAGCCTAAAATCCATTCGCGTAACAGAAATCTCAATGACATACTACCTTCCATAATGACAAGGCTACCATCTATTGGAGTAACAAAAATCTCGACAACAGACCACCTTCCATAATACAAGGCTCCCATCCATTCGAGTATCAAAAATCTCGACAATAGACTACCTTCCATAATAACAAGGCTATAATCCATTAGAATAACCAAAATCTCGACAATAGAGTACCTTCCATAATGACAAGGCTATCATCCATTGAAGTAACTAAAATTTGAACAACAGACTATCTTTCATAATGACAAGGCTAGCATACATTGGAGTAATGGAAATCTCAACGACCGACTACCTTCCATAATTACAAGGCTACCATCCATTGGAGTAACAAAAATTTGAACAACAGACTACCTTGCATAGTGACAAGGCTATCATCCATTGGAGTAACAAAGATATCAAAAACAGACTACCTTCAATAATGACAAGGCTACCATCCATTGGATTAACAAAAATCTCAACAAAAGACTACCTTCCATAATAACAAGGTTACCATCCATTGGAATAACAAATATCTCGACAACAGACTCTCTTTCATAATGACAAGGCTACAATCCATTGGAGTAACAGAAATCTCAACGACAGACTACCTTCCATAATGACAAGGCTACCATTCATTGGAGTAACAAAAATATCGACAACAGACTACATTCAAAAATGACAAGGCTACATCCATTGGGGCAACAAAAATCTCGAAAACAGACTACCTTCCATAATGACTAGGCTACCATCCATTGCAGTACAAAAAAATTTGAACAACAGACTACCTTGCATAATGACAAGGCTAACATCCATTGGAGTAACAAAGATATCGACAATAGACTACCTTCAATAATGACAAGGCTACCATCCATTGGAGTAACAAAAATCTCAACAAAAGACTACCTTCCATAATTACAAGGTTACCATCCATTGGAATAACAAAAATCTCGACAACAGACTCCCTTCCATAATGACAAGGCTACCATTCATTGGAGTAACAAAGATATCAAAAACAGACTACCTTCAATAATGACAAGGCTACCATCCATTGGAGCAACAGAAATCTCAACGACAAACTACCTTCCATAATGACAAGGCTACCATTCATTGGAGTAACAAAAATATTGACAACAGACTACATTCCATAATGACAAGGCTACATCCATTGGGGTAACAAAAATCTTGACAATAGACTACCTTCCCTAATGACAAGGCTACCATCCATTGGAGTAACAAAAATCTTCACAAAAGAATACCTTCCATAATGACAAGGTTACCATCCATTGGAATAAAAAAAATCTCGACAACAGACTACCTTCCATAATGACAAGGCTACCATCCAATGGAATAAAAAAATTGACACCAAACTACTTTCCATAATGAAAAGGCTACCATTCATTGGAGTAAAAAAAATATGAACAATAGACTACCTTCCATAATGACAAGGCTACAATCCATTGGAGTAACAGAAATATCAACGAGAGGCTACCAAACATAATGACAAGGCTTCCATCTATTGGAGTAACAAAAATCTCGACAATAGACTACCTTCCATAATTACTAGGCTACCATCCATTGGAGTATCAAAAATGTCGACAACAGACTACCTTCCATAATGACAAGGCTACCATCCATTGGAATAACCAAAATCTCGAAGATACAGTACCTTCCATAATGACAAGGCTATTATCCATTGGAGTAAAAAATATCTGAACAACAGATTACCTTCCATAATGACAAGGCTACCATCCATTGGGGTAACAGAAATCTCAACAACCGACTACCTTCCATAATGACAAGGCTACCATCCAATGGAATAACAAAAATCTCGACAATAGACTACCTTAAATAATGACAAGGCTACCATCCATTGGAGTAACAAAAATCTTAAGACTAGACTACCTTACATAATGGCAAGGCTATCATCCATTGGAGTAACAGAGATATCGACAACAGACTACCTTCAAAAATGACAAGGCTACCATGCCTTGGAGTAACAAAAATTTCGACAAAAGGCTACCTTCCATATTAACAAGGTTACCATCCATTGGAATAACAAAAATCTCGGAAACAGACTACCTCCATAATGACAATGCTACCATCAAATGGAATAAAGAAAATTTAAACAACAAACTACCTTCCATAATTACAAGGCTACCATCCATTGGAGTAACAAAAATCTGAACAACAAACTACCTTCCATAATGAGAAGGCTACAATCCATTGGAGTAATAGAAGACTCAATGACAGATTACCTTCCATAATGACAAGGCAACCATCCATTGGAGTATAACAAATCTCGACAACAAACTACCTTCCATAATGGCAAAACTACCATCCATTGGAAAAACCAAAATCTCGAAAATAGAGTACCTTCCATAATGACAAGGCTATCATCCATTGAAGTAACAAAAATATGAACAACTGACTACCTTTCATAATGACAAGGCTACCATCCATTTGAGTAACAGAAATCTCATAGACCAAATACCTTCCATAATGAAAAGGCTACCATCCATTGGAATAACAAAAATCTGAACAACAGACTACCTTTCATAATGACAGGGCTACAATCCATTGGAGTAACAGAAATATCAACGAGAGACTACCTTCCATAATGACAAGGCTACCATCTATTGGAGTAACAAAAATCTCGACAACGGACTACCTTCCATAATTACAAGGCTACCATCCATTGGAGTATCAAAAATCTCGACAACAGACTACCTTGCATAATTAAAAGGCTACCATCCTTTGGAATAACAAAAATCTCGACAATACAGTACCTTCCATAATGATAAGGCTATTATCCATTGGTGTTACAAATATCTAAACAACAGACTACCTTCCATAATGAAAAGGCTACCATCCATTGGAGTAACAGAAATCTCAACGACCGACTACCTTCCATAATGACAAGGCTACCATCCATTCAAATAACAAAAATCTCGACAATAGACTACCTTCATTAATGACAAGGCTACCATCCATTGGAGTAACAAAAATCTTAAGATTAGACTACCTTACATAATGACAAAGCTATCATCCATTGGAGTAACAAAGATATCGACAACAGACTACCTTCAAAAATGACAAGGCTACCATGCCTTGGAGTAAGAAAAATCTCGACAAAAGGCTACCTTCCATAATGACAAGGTTACCATCCATTGGAATAACAAAAATCTCGACAACAGACTACCTTCCATAATGACAATGCTACCATCCAATGGAATTAATAATATTTCAACAACAAGATACCTTCCATAATTTCAAGGCTACCATCCATTGGAGTAACAAAAATCTGAACAACAGACTACCTTGCATAATGACAAGGCTATCATCCATTGGAGTAACAGAGATATCGACAACAGACTACCTTCAATAATGACAAGGATACCATCCATTGGAGTAATAAAAATATCTACAAAAGACTACCTTCCATAATTACAAGGCTACCGTCCATTGGAATAACAAAAATCTCGACAATAGACTACCTTTCATAATTACAAGGCTACCATCCAATGAAATAAAAAAAAATTCGACAACATACTACCTTCCATAATGACAAGGCTACAATCCATTGGAGTAACAAAAATTTGAACAACAAACTACCTTCCATAATGACAAGGCTACAATCCATTGGAGTAACAGAAATATCAATGACAGACTACCTTCCATAATGACAAGGCTACCATCTATTGGATTAACAAAAATCTCGACAACAGAACACCTTCCATAATTACAAGGCTAGCATCAATTGGAGTATCAAAAATCTCGACAACAGACTACCTTCCATAATGACAAGGCTACCATCCATTGGAATAACCAAAATCTCGACAATAGAGTACCTTCCATAATGACAAGCCTACCATCCATTGAAGTAACAAAAATCTGAAGAAAAGACTACCTTTCATAATGACAAGGCTAGCATCCATTGGATTAATAGAAATCTCAACGACTGAATACCTTCCATAATGACAAGGCTACCATCCATTGGAATAACAAAAATCTTGACAATAGACTACCTTCTATAATGACAAGGCTACCATCCATTGGAGTACCAAAAATTTGAACAACAGACTACCTTGCATAATGAAAAGGCTATCATCCATTGGAGTAACAAAGATATCGACAACAGACTACCTTCAATAATGACAAGGCTACCATCCATTGGAGTAACAAAAATCTCGACAAAAGACTACCTTCCATAATAACAAGGTTACCATCCATTGGAATAACAAATATCTCGACAACAGACTCCCTTCCATAATGACAAGGCTACAATCCATTGGAGTAACAAAAATCTCAATAACAAACTACCTTCCATAATGACAAGGCTACTATTCATTGGAGTAACAGAAATATAGACAACAGACTACATTCCATAATGACAAGACTACGTCCATTAGGGTAACAAAAATCTCGACAACAGACTACCTAAGACAATGACAAGGCTACCATCCATTGGAATAACAAAAATCTCGCCAACAGACTACCTTCCATAATGACAAGGCTACCATCCAATGGAATAAAAAAAAATTTAACAACAAACTACCTTCCATAATGACAAGGCTACCATTCATTGGAGTAACAAAAATCTGAACAACAGATTACCTTCCATAATGACAACGCTACAATCCATTGGTATAACAGAAATCTCAACGAACAACTACCTTCCATAATGACAAGTCTACCATCCATTGGAATAACAAAAATCTCGACAATAGACTACCTCCCATAATGACAAGGCTACCATCTATTGGAGTATCAAAAATCTCGACAACAGACTACCTTCCATAATGACAAGGCTACCATTCATTGGAGTACCAAAAATCTCGACAACAGACTACCTTCCATAATTACAAGGCTACCATCCATTGGAATAACCAAAATCTCGACAAAATAGTACCTTCCATAATGACAAGGCTATTATCCATTGGAGTAACAAATATCTAAACAACAAACTACCTTCCATAATGAAAAGTCTACCATCCATTGGAGTAATAGAAATCTCAACGACCGACTACCTTCCATAATGACAAGGCTACCATCTATTGGAGTACCAAAAATCTCGACAACAGACCACCTTCTATAATTACAAGGCTAGCATCCATTGGAGTATCAAAAATCTCAACAACAGACTACCTTCCATAATGACAAGGCTACCATCCATTGGAATAACCAAAATCTCGACAATAGAGTACCTTCCATAATGACAAGGCTATCATCCATTGAAGTAACAAAAATCTGAACAACATACTACCTTTCATAATGACAAGGCTAGCATCCATTGGATTAATAGAAATTTCAACGACCTACTACCTTCCATAATGACAAGGCTACCATCCATTGGAATAACAAAAATCTCGACAACAGACTACCTTCTATAATGACAAGGCTACCATCCATTGGAGTAACAAAAATTTGAACAACAGACTACCTTGCATAATGACAAGGCTATCATCCATTGGAGTAACATAGATATCGACAATAGACTACCTTCAATAATGACAAGGCTACCATCCATTGGAGTAACAAAAATCTCGACAAAAGACTTCCTTCCATAATAACAAGTTCACCATCCATTGGAATAACAAAAATCTCGACAACAGACTCCCTTACATAATGACAATGCTACAATCCATTAGAGTAACAGAAATCTCAACGACAGACTACCTTCCATAATGACAAGGCTACCATTCATTGGAGTAACAAAAATATCGACAATAGACTACATTCCATAATGACAAGGCTACATCCATTGGGGTAACAAATATCTCAACAACAGACTACCTTTCCATAATGACAGGGCTACCATCCATTGGAGTAACAAAAATCTTGACAAAAGACTACCTTCCATAATGACAAGGTTACCATCCATTGGAATAACAAAAATCATGACAACATACTACCTTCCATAATGACAAGGCTACCATCCAATGGAATAAAAAAAAATTTGACAACAAACTACGTTCCATAATGACAAGGATACCATTTATTAGAGTAACAAAAATCTGAACAACAGACTACCTTTCATAATGACAGGGCTACAATCCATTGGAGTAACAGAAATCTCAACGAGAGACTACCTTCCATAATGACAAGGCTACCATCTATTGGAGTAACAAAAATCTCGACAACGGACTACCTTCCTTAATTACAAGGCTACCATCCATTGGAGTATGAAAAATCTCGACAACAGACTACCTTGCATAATTAAAAGGCTACCATCCTTTGGAATAACCAAAATCTCGACAATACAGTACCTTCCATAATGATAAGGCTATTATCCATTGGTGTTACAAATATCTAAACAACAGACTACCTTCCATAATGAAAAGGCTACCATCCATTGGAGTAACAGAAATCTCAACGACCGACTACCTTCCATAATGACAAGGCTACCATCCATTCGAATAACAAAAATCTCGACAATAGACTACCTTCATTAATGACAAGGCTACCATCCATTGGAGTAACAAAAATCTTAAGATTAGACTACCTTACATAATGACAAAGCTATCATCCATTGGAGTAACAAAGATATCGACAACAGACTACCTTCAAAAATGACAAGGCTACCATGCCTTGGAGTAACAAAAATCTCGACAAAAGGCTACCTTTCATAATGACAAGGTTACCATCCATTGGAATAACAAAAATCTCGACAACAGACTACCTTCCATAATGACAATGCTACCATCCAATGGAATTAATAATATTTCAACAACAAGATACCTTCCATAATTACAAGGCTACCATCCATTGGAGTAACAAAAATCTGAACAACAGGCTACCTTCCATAATGACAAGGATACCATCTATTAGAGTAACAAATATCTCGACAACAGACTACCTACCATAATTACAAGGCTACCATCCATTGGAAAAACCAAAATATCGAAAATAGAGTACCTTCCATAATGACAAGGCTATCATCCATTGAAATAACAAAAATATGAACAACAGACTACCTTTCATAATAATAAGGCTACCATCTATTTGAGAAACAGAAATCTCAACGACCGACTACCTTCCATAATGACATGGCTACCATCCATTGGAATAACAAGAATCTCGACAATAGAATACCTTCCATTATGACAAGGCTACCATCCATTGGAGTAACAAAAATCTGAACAACAGACTACCTTGCATAATGATAAGGCTATCATCCATTGGAGTAACAGAGATATCGACAACAGACTACCTTTAATAATGACACGGCTACCATCCATTGGAGTAATAATAATATCTACAAAAGACTACCTTCCATAATTACAAGGCTACCATCCATTGGAATAACAAAAATCTCGACAATAGACTACCTTCCATAATTACAAGGCTACCATCCAATGGAATAAATTTTTTTTTTGAAAACATACTACCTTCCATAATGACAAGGCTACAATCCATTGGAGTAACAAAAATCTGAACAACAGACTACTTTCCATAATGACAAGGTGACCATCTATTGGAGTAACAAAAATCTCGACAACAGACCACCTTCCATAATTACAAGGCTAGCATACATTGGAGTATCAAAAATCTTGAAAACAGACTACCTTCCATAATGACAAGGCTACAATCCATTGGAATAACCAAAATCTCGACAATAGAGTACCTTCCATAATGACAAGGATATCATCCATTGAAGTAACAAAAATCTGAACAACAGACTACCTTTCATAATGACAAGGCTAGCATCCATTGGAGTAACAGAAATCTCAACGACCGACTACCTTCCATAATGACAAGGCTACCATCCATTGGAATAACAAAAATCTTAACAATAGACTACCTTCTATAATGACAAGGCTACCATCCATGGGAGTAACAAAATTTTGAACAAAAAACTACCTTGCATAATGACAAGGCTATCATCCATTGGAGTAACAAAGATATTGAAAACAAACTACCTTCAATAATTACAAGGCTACCATCCATTGGAGTAACAAAAATATGAACAACAGACTACCTACCATAATGACAAGGCTATAATCCATTGGAGTAACAGAAGACTCAATGACAGATTACCTTCCATAATGACAAGGCTACCATCTATGAAAAGGCTACCATCTATTGGAGTAACAAAAATCTCGACAACAGACAACCTTACTTAATTACAAGGCTACCATCCATTGGAGTATAAAAAATGTCGACAACAGACTACCTTCCATAATGACAAGGCTAAAATCCATTGGAAAAACCAAAATATCGACAATAGAGTACCTTCCATAAAGACAAGGCTATCATCCATTAAAATAACAAAAATATGAACAACGGACTACCTTTCATAATGACAAGGCTACCATCCATTTGAGTAATAGAAATCTCAACGACCGTCTAACTTCCATAATGACAAGGCTACCATCCATTGGAATAACAAGAATCTCGACAATAGAATACCTTCCATTATGACAAGGATACCATCCAATGGAGTAACAAAAATATGAACAACAAACTACCTTGCATAATGACGAGGCTATCATCCATTAGAGTAACAAAGATATCGACAACAGACTACCTTCAATAATGACAAGGCTACAATTCATTGGAGTAATAAAAATCTCTACAAAAGACTACCTTCCATAATTACAAGGCTACCATCCATTGGAATAACAAAAATCTCGGCAATAGACTACCTTCCATAATTACAAGGCTACCATCCAACGGAATAAAAAAAAATTCGACAACAGACTACCTTCCATAATGACAAGGCTACAATCAATTGGAGTAACAAAAATCTGAACAACAGACTACCTTCCATAATGACAAGGCTACAATCCATTGGAGTAACAAAAATCTCAATGAAAGACTACCTTCCATAATGACAAGGCTACCATCTATTGGAGTAACAAAAATCTCGACAACAGACCACCTTCCATAATTACAAGGCTACCATCAATTGGAGTATCAAAAATCTCGACAACAGACTACCTTCCATAATGACAAGGCTACCATCCATTGGAATAACCAAAATCTCGACAATAGAGTACCTTCCATAATGACAAGGCTATCATCCATTGAAGTAACAAAAATCTGAACAAAAAACTACCTTTCAAAATGACAAGGCTAGCATCCATTGGAGTAAATGAAATCTCAACGACCGACTACCTTCCATAATGACAATGCTACATCTATTGGGGTAACAAAAATCTCGACAACAGACTACCTTCCATAATGACAAGGCTACCATCCATTGGAGTAACAAAAATTTGAACAACAGACTACCTTGCATAATAACAAGGCTATCATCCATTGGAGTAACAAAGATATCGAAAACAGACTACCTTAAATAATGACAAGGCTACCATCCATTGGAGTAACAAAAATATCGACAAAAGACTACCTTCCATAATAACAAGGTTACCATCCATTGGAATAACAAATATCTCGACATCAGACTCCCTTCGATAATGACAAGGCTACAATCCATTGGAGTAACAGAAATCTCAACGAAAAACTACTTTCCATAATGACAAGGCTACCATTCATTGGAGTAACAAAAATATCGACAAAAGACAACATTCCATAATGACAAGGATACATCCATTGGGGTAACAAAAGTCTTGACAACAGACTACCTTCCATAATGACAAGGCTACCATCCATTGGAGTAACAAAAATCTTGACAAAAGACTACCTTCCATAATGACAAGGTTACCATCCATTGGAATAACAAAAATCTCGACAACAGACTACCTTCCATAATGACAAAGCTACCATCCAATGGAATAAAAAAAAAATTTGACAACAAACTACCTTCCATAATGATAAGGCTACCATTCATTGTTGTAACAAAAATATGAACAATAGACTACCTTCGATAATAACAAGGCTACAATCCATTGGAGTAACAGAAATCTCAACGAGAGACTACCTTCCATAATGACAAGGCTACCATCTATTGGAGTAACAAAAATCTCGACAACATACTACCTTCTATAATTACAAGGCTACCATCCATTGGAGTATCAAAAATATCGACAACAAACTACCTTCCATAATGAAAAGGCTACCATCCATTGGAATAACCAAAATCTCGACAATACAGTACCTTCCATAATGACAAGGCTACTATCCATTGGATTAACAAATATCTGAACAATAGACTACCTTCCATAATTACAAGGCTACCATCCATTGGAGTAACAAAAATCTCAACGACCAACTACCTTCCATAATGACAACGCTACCATCCATTGGAATAACAAAAATATCGACAATAGACTACCTTCCATAATGACAAGGCTACCATCCATTGGAGTATAAATAATTTTAAGATTAGCTAACCTTACATAATGACAAACCTATCATCCATTGGAGTTACAAAGATATCGACAACAGACTACCTTCAAAAATGACAAGGCTACAATGCCTTGGAGTAACAAAAATCTCGACAAAAGGCTACCTTCCATAATGAAAAGGTTACCATCCATTGGGATAACAAAAATCTCGACAACAAACTACCTTCCATAATGACAAGGCTACCATCCATTTGAGTAACAGAAATCTCAACAACCGACTACCTTCCATAATGACAAGGCTACCATCCATTAGAATAACAAGTATCTCGACATTAGAATACCTTCCATTATGACAAGGCTACCATCCATTGGAGTAACAAAAATCTAAACAACAGACTACCTTGCATAATGACAAGGCTATCATCCATTGGAGTAACAGAGATATCGACAACTTAGTACCTTCAATAATGACAAGGCTACCATCCATTGGAGTAATAAAATTATCTACAAAAGACTATCATCCATAATTACAAGGCTACCATCCATTGGAATAACAAAAATCTCGACAATAGACTACCTTCCATAATTACAAGGCTACCATCTAATGGAATAAAAAAAATTTCGACAACTGACTACCTTCCATAATGACAAGGCTACAATCCATTGGAGTAACAAAAATTTGTACAACAGACTACCATCCATAATGACAAGGCTACAATCCATTGGAGTAACAGAAATCTCAACGATAGACTACCTTCCATAATGACAAGGCAACCATCTATTGGAGTAACAAAAATCTCGACAACAGACCACCTTCCATAATTACAAGGCCACCATCCATTGAAGTATCAAAAATCTTGACAACAGACTACCTTCCATAATGACAAGGCTACCATCCATTGGAATAACCAAAATCTCAACAGTAGAGTACCTTCCATAATGACAAGGCTATCATCCATTGAAGTAACAAAAATCTAAACAACAGACTACCTTTCATAATGACAAGGCTAGCATCCATTGGAGTAACATAAATCTCAACGACCAACTACCTTCCATAATGACAAGGCTACCATCCATTGGAATAACAAAAATATCGACAAAAGACTACCTTCTATAATGACAAGGCTACCATCCATTGGAGTAACCAAAATTTTAACAACAGGCTACCTTGCATAATGACAAGGCTATCATCCATTGGAGTAACAAAGATATTGAAAACAGACTACCTTCAATAATGACAATGCTACCATCAAATGGAATAAAGAAAATTTCAACAAAAAACTACCTTCCATAATTACAAGGCTACCTACCATTGGAGTAACAAAAATCTGAACAATAGACTACCTTCCATAATGACAAGGCTACAATCCATTGGAGTAAGAGAAGACTTAATGATAGATTACCTTCCATAATGACAAGGCTACCATCTATTGGGGTAACAAAAATATCGACAACAAACTACCTTACAAAATTACAAGGCTACCATCCATTGGAGTATAAAAAATCTCGACAATAGACTACCTTCCATAATGACAAGGCTACCATCCATTGGAAAAACCAAAATCTCGACAATTGAGTACCTTCCATAATGACAAGGCTATCGTCCATTGAAGTAACAAAAATATGAACAACAGACTACCTTTCATAATGACAAGGCTACCATCCATTTGAGTAACAGAAATCTCAACGACCGACTACCTTCCATAATGACAAGGCGACCATCTATTGTAATAAAAAGAATCTCGACAATAGAATACCTTCCATTATGACAAGGATACCATCCATTGGAGTAACAGAAATCTGAACAATAGACTACCTTGCATAATGACAAGGCTATCATCCATTGGGGTAACAAAAATCTCGACAACAGACTACCTTCAATAATGACAAGGCTACCATCCATTGGAGTAATAAAAATCTATACAAAAGACTAACTTCCATAATTACAAGGCTACAATCCATTGGAATAACAAAAATCTCGACAACAGACTACCTTCCATAATGACGAGGCTACCATCCATTGGAATAACAAGAATCTCGACAATAGAATACCTTCCATTATGACAGGGATACCATCCATTGGAGTAACAGAAATCTGAACAATAGACTACCTTGCATAATGACAAGGCTATCATCCATTGGGGTAACAAAAATCTCAACAATAGATTACCTTCAATAATGACAAGGCTACCATCCATTGGAGTAATAAAAATCTATACAAAAGACTACCTTCCATAATTACAAGGCTACCATCCATTGGAATAACAAAAATCTCGATAACAGACTACCTTCCATAATGACAATGCTACCATCCAAAGGAATTAAGAAAATTTCAACAACAAACTACCTTCCATAATTACAAGACTACCATCCATTGGAGTAACATAAATCTGACCAATAGACTACCTTCCATAATGACAAGGCTACAATCCATTGGAGTAACAGAAGACTCAATGACATATTATCTTCCATAATGACAAGGCTACCATCTATTGGAGTAACAAAAATTTTGACAACAGACCACCTTCCATAATTACAAGGCTACCATCCATTGGAGTATAAAAAATCTCGACAACAAACTACCTTCCATTATGACAAGGCTACCATCCATTGGAAAAACCAAAATATCGACAATAGAGTACCTTCCATAATGACAAGGCTAACATCCATTGTAATAACAAGAATCTCGACAATAGAATACCTTCCATTATGACAAGGCTACCATCCATTGGAGTAACAAAAATCTGAACAATAGACTACCTTGCATAATGATAGGCTATCATCCATTGGAGTAACTTAGATATCGACAACTGACTACCTTCAATAATGACAAGGTTACCATCCATTGGAGTAATAAAAATATCTACAAAAGACTACCTTCCATAATGACAAGGCTACAATCCATTGGAGTAACAAAAATATGAACAACAGACTACCTTCCATAATGACAAGGCTACAATCCATTGAAGTAACAGAAATCTCAATGACAGACTACCTTCCATAATGAAAAGGCTACCATCTATTGGAGTAACAAAAATCTCGACAACAGACCACCTTCCATAATTACAAGGCTACCATCCATTGGAGTATCAAAAATCTCGACAATAGAGTACCTTCCATAATGACCAGGCTATCATCCATTGAAGTAACAAAAATCTGAACAACATACTACCTTTCACAATGACAAGGCTAGCATCCTTGGAGTAACATAAATCTCAACGACTGACTACCTTCCATAATGACAAGGCTACCATCCATTGGAATAACAAAAATCTTGATAATAGACTACATTCTATAATAACAAGGCTACCATCCAATGGAGTAAAAAAAATTTGAACAACAGACTACCTTGCATAATGACAAGGCTATCATCCATTGGAGTAACAAAGATATTGAAAACAGAATACCTTCAATAATTACAAGGCTACCATCCATTGGAGTAATAAAAATCTCGACAAAAGACTACCTTCCATAATAACAAGGTTACCATTCATTGAAGTAACAAAAATCTCGACAAAGACTCCCTTCCATAATGACAAGGCTACAATCCATTGGAGTAACGGAAATCTCAACATAAGACTACCTTCCATAATGAAAAGGGTACCATTCATTGGAGTAACATAAATATCGACAATAGACTACATTCCATAATGACAAGGCTACATCCATTGGGGTAACAAAAATCTCGACAACAGACTACCTTCCATAATGACAAGGCTACCGTCCATTGGGGTAACAAAAATCACGACAACATACTAACTTCCATAATGACAAGGCTACCATCCAATGAAATAAAAACAAACTTTCGATACCAAACTACCTTCCATAATGACAAGGCTACCATCCATTGGATTAACAAAAATCTGAACATCATACTACCTTCCATAATGACAAGGATACAATCCATTGGAGTAACAAAAATCTCAACGACAGACTACCTTCCAAAATGACAAGGCTACCATCTATTGGAGTAACAAAAATCTAGACAATAGACTACCTTCCATAATTGCAAGGCTACCATCCATTGGAGTATCAAAAATCTCGACAACAAACTACCTTCCATAATGACAAGACTACCATCCATTGGAATAACCAAAATCTCGACAATAGAGTACCTTCCATAATTACAAGGCTATCATCCATTGAAGTAACAAAATTATGAATAACAGACTACCTTTCATAATGACAAGGCTACCATCCATTTGAGTAACAGAGATATCGACAACAGACTACCTTCAATAATGACAAGGCTACCATCCATCGGAGTAATAAAAATCTTTACAAAAGACTACCTTCCATAATGACAAGGTTACCATCCATTGGAATAACAAAAATCTCGAAAATAGACTACCTTCCATAATGACAAGGCTACCATCCAATGGAATAAAAATATTTTCGACAACAGAATACCTTCCATAATGACAAGGCTACCATCCATTAGAGTAACAGAAATCTCAATGATAGACTACCTTCCATAATGACAAGGCTACCATCTATATGAAAAACAAAAATCTCAACAACAGACAAACTTCCATGATTACAAGGCTACCATCCATTGGAGTATCAAAAATCTCGACAACAGACTACCTTCCATAATGACAAGGCTACCATCCATTGGAATAACAAAAATATCGACAATAGAGTACCTTCCATAATGACAAGGCTATCATCCATTGAAGTAACAAAAATCTAAACAACAGACTACCTTTCATAATGAAAAAGGCTACCATCCATTGGAGTAACAGAAATCTCAACGACCGACTACCTTCCATAATGACAAGGCTACCATCCATTGGATTAACACAAATATCGACAAAAGACTACCTTCCATAATAACAAGGTTACCATCCATTGGAATAACAAAAATCTCGATAAAAACTACCTTCCATAATGATAAGGCTACCATCCATTGGAATAAGAAAAACTCGACAAATGACTACCTTCCATAATGACAAGGCTACCATTCATTGGAGTAACAAAAATATCGACAACAGACTATCTTCCATAATGACAAGGCTACATCCATTGGGTTAACAAAAATCTCGACAACACATTACCTTCCATAATGACAAGGCTACCATCCATTGGAGTAACAAAAATCCCGACAAAAACTACCTCCTATAATGACAAGGCTACCATCCAATGCAATAACAAAAATCTCGACAAACGACTACCTTCCATAATGACAAGGTTACCATCCATTAGAATATAAAATATCTCGACAACAGACTACCTTCCATAATGACAAGGCTACCATCCAATGGAATAAAAAATTCACGGCAACAGACTACCTTCCATAATGACAAGGCTACAATCCATTGGAATGACAAAAATCTGAACAATAGACTACCTTCCATAGTGACAAGGCTACAATCAATTAGAGTAACATAAATCTCAACGACAAACTACCTTCCATAATGACTAGGCTACCATCCATTGGAGTAACACAATTCTCGATAAAAGACTACCTTCCATAATAACAAGGTTACCATCCATTGGAAAAACAAAAATCTCGACAAAAAACTACCTTCTATAATGACAAGGCTACCATCCATTGGAATAACAAAAATCTCGACAAAAGACTACCTTCCATAATGACAAGGCTACCATTCATTGGAGTAACAAAAATATCGACAACAGACTACCTTCCATAATAACAAGGCTGTATCCATTGGGGTAACAAAAATCTTGACAACTGACTACCTTCCATAATGACAAGGCTACCATCCATTGGAATAACAAAAATCTCGACAAAAGACTACCTTCCATAATGACAAGGTCACCATCCATTGGAATAACAAATATTCCGACAACATACAACCTTTCATAATGACAAGGCTACCATCCAATGCAATAAAAAATTCTTGACAACAGGCTACCTTTCATAATGACAAGGCAACAATCCATTGGAGTAACAAAAATCTGAACAATAGACTACCTTCCATAATGACAAGGCTACAATCCATTGGAGCGACAGAAATCGCAACGAATGACTACCTTCCATAATGACAAAGCTACCATCCATTGGAGTAACAAAAATCTCGACAACAGACTACCTTCAATAATTATAAGGCTACCACCCATTGGAGAATCAAAAATCTTGACAATAGACTACCTTCCATAATGAAAAGGCTATCATCCATTGGAGTAACAAAAAAGATGAACAACAGACTACCTTCCATAATGACAAGGCTACCATCCACTAGAGTACCAGAAATCTCAACGACCGACTAACTTCCATAATGATAAGGCTACCATCCATTGGAGTAACATAAATCTCGACAAAAGACTACCATCCATAATAACAAGGTTACCATCCATTGGAATAACAAAAATCTCGACAAAAAACTACCTTCTATAATGACAAGGCTATCAACCATTGGAATAACAAAAATCTCGACAAAAGACTACCTTCCATAATGACAAGGCTACAATTCATTGGAGTAACAAAAATATCGACAACAGATTACCTTCCATAATGACAAGGCTACATCCATTGGGTTAACAAAAATCTCGACAATAGACTACCTTCCATAATGACAAGGCTACCATCCATTGGAGTAACAAAAATCTCGATAAAAAACTACCTTCCATAATGACAAGGCTACCATCCATTGGAATAACAAAAATCTCGACATAAGACTACCTTCCATAATGACAAGGTTACCATCCATTGGAATAACAAATATCTCGACAATAGACTACCTTCCATAATGACAAGGCTACCATCCAATGGAATAAAAAATTCTCGACAACAGACTACCTTCCATAATGAAAAGGCTACAATCCATTGGAGTAACAAAAATCTGAACAACAGACTAGCTTCCATAATGACAAGGCTACAATCCATTAGAGTAACATAAATCTCAACGACATAATACCTTCCATAATGACAAGGCTACCATCCATTGGAGTAACAAAAATCTCGATAACAGACTACCTTCCATAATCATAAGGCTACCACCCAATGGAGTATAAAAAATTTCGACAACAGACTACCTTCCATAATGACAAGGCTATCATCCATTGGAGTAACAAAAATATGAACAACAAACTACCTTCCATAATGACAAGACTACCATCCATTGGAGTAACAGAAATCTCAACGATCAAATACCTACCATAAGGACAAGGCTACCATCCATTGGAGTAACAAAAATCTGAACAAAAAACTACCTTGCATAATTACAAGGCTATCATCCATTGGAGTAACAGAGATATAGACAACAGACTACCTTCAATAATGACAAGGCTACCATCCATTGGAGTAAAAAAAATTTCAACAAAACACTACATTTCATAATGACAATGTTACCATCCATTGGAATAACAAAAATCTCGACAACAGACTACCTTCCATAATAACAAGGCTACCATCCATTGGAGTAACAAAAATCAGAACAACATACTACCTTACATATAGACAAGGCTACCATCTATTGGAGTAACAAAAATCTCAACAACAGACTACCTTCCATAATTACAAGGCTACCATCCATTGGAGTATCAAAAATCTCGACAACATACTACATTCCATAATGACAAGGCTACCATCCATTGGAATAAACAAAATCTTGACAATAGAGTACCTTCCATAATGACAAGGCTATCATCCATTAAAGTAACAAAAACCTGAACAATAGACTACCTTTCATAATGACGAGGCTACCATCCATTGTAGTAACAGAAATATCAACGACCGACTACCTTCCATAATGACAAGGCTACCATCCGTTGGAGTAACAAAAATCTCTACAAAAGACTACCTTCCATAATAACAAGGTTACCATCCATTGGAATAACAAAAATCTCGACAATAGACTCCCTTCCATAATGAAAAGGCTATAATCCATTGGAGTAACAAAAATCTCAAAGACAGACTACCTTCCATAATGACAAGGCTACCATCGATTGGAGTAACACAAATCTCGACAAAAGACTACCTTCCATAATAACAAGGTTACCATCCATTGTAATAATAAAAATCTCGATAATAGACTCCCTTCCATAATGAAAAGGCTATAATCCATTGGAGTAACAAAAATCTCAACGACAGACTGCCTTCCATAATGACAAGGCTACCATCGATTGGAGTAACACAACTCTCGACAAAAGACTACCTTCCATAATAACAAGGTTACCATCCATTGTAATAATAAAAATCTCGACAAAAGACTACCTTCCATAATGACAAGGCTACCATCCATTGAAATAACAAAAATCTCGACAAAAGACTACCTTCCATAATGACAAGGCTGCCATTCATTGGAGTAACAAAAATATCGACAACAGACTACCTTCCATAATAACAAGGCTACATCCATTGGGCTAACGAAACTCTCGACAACAGACTACCTTCCATAATGACAAGGATACCATCCATTGGAGTAACAAAAATTTAGAAAGAAAAAAACTACCTTCCATAATGACAAGGCTACCATCCATTGGAATAAAAAAAATCTCGACAAAGGACTACCTTCCATAATGACAAGGTTACCATCCATTAGAATAACAAATATCTTGACCACATAATACCTTCCATAATGACAAGGCTACCATCCAATGGAATAGAAAATTCTCGACAACAGAGTGCCTTGCATAATGACAAGGCTATCATCCATTGGAGTAACAGAGATATAGACAACAGACTACCTTCAATAATGACAAGGCTACCATCCATTAGAGTAAAAAAAATTTCAACAAAAGACTACATTTCATAATGACAAGGTTACCATCCATTGGAATAACAAAAATCTCGACAACAGACTACCTTCCATAATAACAAGGCTACCATCCATTGGAGTAACAAAAATCACAACAATAGACTACCTTACATATTGACAAGGCTACCATCTATTGGAGTAACAAAAATCTCGACAACAGACTACCTTCCATAATTAAAAGGCTACCATCCATTGGAGTATCAAAAATCTCGACAACAGACTACCTTCCATAATGACAAGGCTACCATCCATTGGAATAAACAAAATCTTGACAATAGAGTACCTTCCAAAATGACAAGGCTATCATCCATTAAAGTAACAAAAATCTAAAAAATAGACTACCTTTCATAATGAAAAGGCTACCATCCATTGTAGTAACAGAAATATCAACGACCGACTACTTTCCATAATGACAAGCCTGCCATTCATTGGAGTAACAAAAATATCGACAACAGACTACCTTCCATAATAACAAGGCTACCATCCATTGGAGTAACAAAAATCAGAACAATAGACTACCTTACATATTGACAAGGCTACCATCTATTGGAGTAACAAAAATCTCGACAACAGACTACCTTCCATAATTAAAAGGCTACCATCCATTGGAGTATCAAAAATCTCGACAACAGACTACCTTCCATAATGACAAGGCTACCATCCATTGGAATAAACAAAATCTTGACAATAGAGAACCTTCCATAATGACAAGGCTATCATCCATTAAAGTAACAAAAATCTAAAAAATAGACTACCTTTCATAATGAAAAGGCTACCATCCATTGTAGTAACAGAAATATCAACGACCGACTACCTTCCATAATGACAAGGCTGCCATTCATTGGAGTAACAAAAATATCGACAACAGACTACCTTCCATAATAACAAGGCTACATCCATTGGGCTAACGAAACTCTCGACAACGGACTACCTTCCATAATAACAAGGATACCATCCATTGGAGTAACAAAAATTTAGAAAGAAAAAAACTACCTTCCATAATGACAAGGCTACCATCCATTGGAATAAAAAAAATCTCGACAAAAGACTACCTTCCATAATGACAAGGTTACCATCCATTAGAATAACAAATATCTTGACCACATAATACCTTCCATAATGACAAGGCTACCATCCAATGGAATAGAAAATTCTCGACAACAGACTGCCTTGCATAATGACAAGGCTATCATCCATTGGAGTAACAGAGATATAGACAACAGACTACCTTCAATAATGACAAGGCTACCATCCATTAGAGTAAAAAAATTTCAACAAAAGACTACATTTCATAATGACAAGGTTACCATCCATTGGAATAACAAAAATCTCGACAACAGACTACCTTCCATAATAACAAGGCTACCATCCATTGGAGTAACAAAAATCAGAACAATAGACTACCTTACATATTGACAAGGCTACCATCTATTGGAGTAACAAAAATCTCGACAACAGACTACCTTCCATAATTAAAAGGCTACCATCCATTGGAGTATCAAAAATCTTGACAACAGACTACCTTCCATAATGACAAGGCTACCATCCATTGGAATAAACAAAATCTTGACAATAGAGTACCTTCCATAATGACAAGGCTATCATCCATTAAAGTAACAAAAATCTAAAAAATAGACTACCTTTCATAATGAAAAGGCTACCATCCATTGTAGTAACAGAAATATCAACGACCGACTACCTTCCATAATGACAAGGCTACCATCCGTTGGAGTAACAAAAATCTCGACAAAAGACTACCTTCCATAATAACAAGGTTACCATCCATTGGAATAACAAAAATCTCGACAATAGACTCCCTTCCATAATGAAAAGGCTATAATCCATTGGAGTAACAAAAATCTCAAAGACAGACTACCTTCCATAATGACAAGGCTACCATCGATTGGAGTAACACAAATCTCGACAAAAGACTACCTTCGATAATAACAAGGTTACCATCCATTGTAATAATAAAAATCTCGATAATAGACTCCCTTCCATAATGAAAAGGCTATAATCCATTGGAGTAACAAAAATCTCAACGACAGACTGCCTTCCATAATGACAAGGCTACCATCGATTGGAGTAACACAACTCTCGACAAAAGACTACCTTCCATAATAACAAGGTTACCATCCATTGTAATAATAAAAATCTCGACAAAAGACTACCTTCCATAATGACAAGGCTACCATCCATTGAAATAACAAAAATCTCGACAAAAGACTACCTTCCATAATGACAAGGCTGCCATTCATTGGAGTAACAAAAATATCGACAACAGACTACCTTCCATAATAACAAGGCTACATCCATTGGGCTAACGAAACTCTCGACAACAGACTACCTTCCATAATGACAAGGATACCATCCATTGGAGTAACAAAAATTTAGAAAGAAAAAAACTACCTTCCATAATGACAAGGCTACCATCCATTGGAATAAAAAAAATCTCGACAAAGGACTACCTTCCATAATGACAAGGTTACCATCCATTAGAATAACAAATATCTTGACCACATAATACCTTCCATAATGACAAGGCTACCATCCAATGGAATAGAAAATTCTCGACAACAGACTGCCTTGCATAATGACAAGGCTATCATCCATTGGAGTAACAGAGATATAGACAACAGACTACCTTCAATAATGACAAGGCTACCATCCATTAGAGTAAAAAAAATTTCAACAAAAGACTACATTTCATAATGACAAGGTTACCATCCATTGGAATAACAAAAATCTCGACAACAGACTACCTTCCATAATAACAAGGCTACCATCCATTGGAGTAACAAAAATCACAACAATAGACTACCTTACATATTGACAAGGCTACCATCTATTGGAGTAACAAAAATCTCGACAACAGACTACCTTCCATAATTAAAAGGCTACCATCCATTGGAGTATCAAAAATCTCGACAACAGACTACCTTCCATAATGACAAGGCTACCATCCATTGGAATAAACAAAATCTTGACAATAGAGTACCTTCCAAAATGACAAGGCTATCATCCATTAAAGTAACAAAAATCTAAAAAATAGACTACCTTTCATAATGAAAAGGCTACCATCCATTGTAGTAACAGAAATATCAACGACCGACTACTTTCCATAATGACAAGCCTGCCATTCATTGGAGTAACAAAAATATCGACAACAGACTACCTTCCATAATAACAAGGCTACCATCCATTGGAGTAACAAAAATCAGAACAATAGACTACCTTACATATTGACAAGGCTACCATCTATTGGAGTAACAAAAATCTCGACAACAGACTACCTTCCATAATTAAAAGGCTACCATCCATTGGAGTATCAAAAATCTCGACAACAGACTACCTTCCATAATGACAAGGCTACCATCCATTGGAATAAACAAAATCTTGACAATAGAGTACCTTCCATAATGACAAGGCTATCATCCATTAAAGTAACAAAAATCTAAAAAATAGACTACCTTTCATAATGAAAAGGCTACCATCCATTGTAGTAACAGAAATATCAACGACCGACTACCTTCCATAATGACAAGGCTGCCATTCATTGGAGTAACAAAAATATCGACAACAGACTACCTTCCATAATAACAAGGCTACATCCATTGGGCTAACGAAACTCTCGACAACGGACTACCTTCCATAATAACAAGGATACCATCCATTGGAGTAACAAAAATTTAGAAAGAAAAAAACTACCTTCCATAATGACAAGGCTACCATCCATTGGAATAAAAAAAATCTCGACAAAAGACTACCTTCCATAATGACAAGGTTACCATCCATTAGAATAACAAATATCTTGACCACATAATACCTTCCATAATGACAAGGCTACCATCCAATGGAATAGAAAATTCTCGACAACAGACTGCCTTGCATAATGACAAGGCTATCATCCATTGGAGTAACAGAGATATAGACAACAGACTACCTTCAATAATGACAAGGCTACCATCCATTAGAGTAAAAAAATTTCAACAAAAGACTACATTTCATAATGACAAGGTTACCATCCATTGGAATAACAAAAATCTCGACAACAGACTACCTTCCATAATAACAAGGCTACCATCCATTGGAGTAACAAAAATCAGAACAATAGACTACCTTACATATTGACAAGGCTACCATCTATTGGAGTAACAAAAATCTCGACAACAGACTACCTTCCATAATTAAAAGGCTACCATCCATTGGAGTATCAAAAATCTCGACAACAGACTACCTTCCATAATGACAAGGCTACCATCCATTGGAATAAACAAAATCTTGACAATAGAGTACCTTCCATAATGACAAGGCTATCATCCATTAAAGTAACAAAAATCTAAAAAATAGACTACCTTTCATAATGAAAAGGCTACCATCCATTGTAGTAACAGAAATATCAACGACCGACTACCTTCCATAATGACAAGGCTACCATCCGTTGGAGTAACAAAAATCTCGACAAAAGACTACCTTCCATAATAACAAGGTTACCATCCATTGGAATAACAAAAATCTCGACAATAAACTCCCTTCCATAATGAAAAGGCTATAATCCATTGGAGTAACAAAAATCTCAAAGACAGACTACCTTCCATAATGACAAGGCTACCATCGATTGGAGTAACACAAATCTCGACAAAAGACTACCTTCCATAATAACAAGGCTACCATCCATTGTAATAAACAAAATCTTGACAATAGAGTACCTTCCATAATGACAAGGCTATCATCCATTAAAGTAACAAAAATCTAAAAAATAGACTACCTTTCATAATGAAAAGGCTACCATCCATTGTAGTAACAGAAATATCAACGACCGACTACCTTCCATAATGACAAGGCTTCCATTCATTGGAGTAACAAAAATATCGACAACAGACTACCTTCCATAATAACAAGGCTACATCCATTGGGCTAACGAAACTCTCGACAACAGACTACCTTCCATAATGACAAGGATACCATCCATTGGAGTAACAAAAATTTAGAAAGAAAAAAACTACCTTCCATAATGACAAGGCTACCATCCATTGGAATAAAAAAAATCTCGACAAAAGACTACCTTCCATAATGACAAGGTTACCATCCATTAGAATAACAAATATCTTGACCACATAATACCTTCCATAATGACAAGGCTACCATCCAATGGAATAGAAAATTCTCGACAACAGACTGCCTTGCATAATGACAAGGCTATCATCCATTGGAGTAACAGAGATATAGACAACAGACTACCTTCAATAATGACAAGGCTACCTTCCATTAGACTAAAAAAAATTTCAACAAAAGACTACATTTCATAATGACAAGGTTACCATCCATTGGAATAACAAAAATCTCGACAACAGACTACCTTCCATAATAACAAGGCTACCATCCATTGGAGTAACAAAAATCAGAACAATAGACTACCTTACATATTGACAAGGCTACCATCTATTGGAGTAACAAAAATCTCGACAACAGACTACCTTCCATAATTAAAAGGCTACCATCCATTGGAGTATCAAAAATCTCGACAACAGACTACCTTCCATAATGACAAGGCTACCATCCATTGGAATAAACAAAATCTTGACAATAGAGTACCTTCCATAATGACAAGGCTATCATCCATTAAAGTAACAAAAATCTAAAAAATAGACTACCTTTCATAATGAAAAGGCTACCATCCATTGTAGTAACAGAAATATCAACGACCGACTACCTTCCATAATGACAAGGCTACCATCCGTTGGAGTAACAAAAATCTCGACAAAAGACTACCTTCCATAATAACAAGGTTACCATCCATTGGAATAACAAAAATCTCGACAAAAGACTACCTTCCATAATGACAAGGCTACCATTCATTGGAGTAACAAAAATATGGACAACAGACTACCTTCCATAATGACAAGGCTACATCCATTGGGTTAACAAAACTCTCGACAACAGACTACCTTCCATAATGACAAGGATACCATCCATTGGAGTAACAAAAATCTAGAAAAAAAAACTACCTTCCATAATGACAAGGCTACCATCCATTGGAATAAAACAAATCTCGACAAAAGACTACCTTCCATAATGACAAGGTTACCATCCATTAGAATAACAAATATCTTGACAACATAATACCTTCCATAATGACAAGGCTACCATCCAATGGAATATAAAATTCACGACAACATACTGCCTTGCATAATGACAAGGCTATCATCCATTGGAGTAACAGAGATATAGACAACAGACTACCTTCAATAATGACAAGGCTACCATCCATTGGAGTAAAAAAAATTTCAACAAAAGACTACATTTCATAATGACAAGGTTACCATCCATTGGAATAACAAAAATCTCAACAACAGACTACCTTCCATAATAACAAGGCTACCATCCATTGGAGTAACAAAAATCAGAACAACAGACTACCATACATATTGACAAGGCTACCATCTATTGGAGTAACAAAAATCTCGACAATAGACTACCTTCCATAATTACAAGGCTAACATCCAGTGGAGTATGAAAAATCTCGACAACATACTACCTTCCATTGGAATAAACAAAATTCTCGACAATAGACTCCCTTCCATAATGAAAAGGCTATAATCCATTGGAGTAACAAAAATCTCAACGAGAGACTACCTTCCATAATGACAAGGCTACCATCGATTGGAGTAACACAAATCTCAACAAAAGACTGCCTTCCATAATAACAAGGTTACCATAAATTGTAATAATAAAAATCTCAACAAAAAACTACCTTCAATAATGACAAGGCTATCATCCATTGGAATAACAAAAATCTCGACAAAAGAATACTTTCCATAATGAGAAGGCTACATTTCATTGGAGTACCAAAAATATCGACAACAGACTACCTTCCATAATGACAAGGCTACATCCATTGGGTTAACAAAAATCTCGACAATAGACTACCTTCCATAATGACAAGGATACCATCCATTGGAGTAACAAAAATCTATAAAAAAAAACTACCTTCCATAATGACAAGGCAACCATCCATTGGAATAAAAAAAATCTCGACAAAAGACTACCTTCCATAATGACAAGGCTATCAACCATTGGAATAACAAAAATCTCGACAAAAGACTACCTTCCATAATGACAAGGCTACAATTCTTTGAAGTAACAAAAATATCGACAACAGATTACCTTCCATAATGACAAGGCTACATCCATTGGGTTAACAAAAATCTCGACAATAGACTACCTTCCATAATGACAAGGCTACCATCCATTGGAATAACAAAAATATCGACATAAGACTACCTTCCATAATGACAAGGTTACCATCCATTGGAATGACAAATATCTCGACAACAGACTACCTTCCATAATGACAAGGCTACCATCCATTGGAGTAACAAAAATATCGACAACAGACTACCTTCCATAATCACAAGGCTACCACCCATTGGAGTATAAAAAATTTCGACAACAGACTACCTTCCATAATGACAAGGCTATCATCCATTGGAGTAACAAAAATATGAACAACAGACTACCTTCCATAATGACAAGACTACCATCCATTGGAGTAATATAAATCTCAACGATCAAATACCTACCATAATGACAAGGCTACCATCCATTGGAGTAACAAAAATCTGAACAACAAACTACCTTGCATAATGACAAGGCTATCATCCATTGGAGTAACAGAGATATAGACAACAGACTACCTTCAATAATGACAAGGCTACCATCCATTGGAGTAAAAAAAATTTCAATAAAACACTACATTTCATAATGACAAGGTTACCATCCATTGGAATAACAAAAATCTCGACAACAGACTACCTTCCATAATAACAAGGCTACCATCCATTGGAGTAACAAAAATCAGAACAACAGACTACCTTACATATTGACAAGGCTACCATCTATTGGAGTAACAAAAATCTCGACAACAAACTACCTTCCATAATTACAAGGCTACCATCCATTGGAGTATCAAAAATCTCGACAACAGACTACCTTCCATAATGACAAGGCTACCATCCATTGGAATAAACAAAATCTTGACAATAGAGTACCTTCCATAATGACAAGGCTATCATCCATTAAAGTAACAAAAATCTGAAAAATAGACTACCTTTCATAATGAAAAGGCTACAATCCATTGTAGTAACAGAAATATCAACGACCGACTACCTTCCATAATGATAAGGCTACCATCCGTTGGAGTAACAAAAATATCGACAAAAGACTACCTTCCATAATAACAAGGTTACCATCCATTGGAATAGCAAAAATCTCGACAAAAGACTACTTTCCATAATTACAAGGCTACCATTCATTGGAGTAACAAAAATATCGACAACAGACTAACTTCCATAATGACAAGGATACCATCCCTTGGAGTAACAAAAATCTAGAAAAAAGACTACCTTCCATAATAACAAGGTTACCATCCATTGTAATAATAAAAATCTTGACAAAAAACTAACTTCCATAATGACAAGGCTACCATCCATTGGAATAACAAAAATCTCGACAAAAGACTACCTTCCATAATGACAAGCCTACCATTCATTGGAGTAACAAAAATATCGACAACAGACTACCTTCCATAATTACAAGGCTACATCCATTGGGATAACGAAACTCTCGACAACAGACTAGCTTCCATAATGACAAGGATACCATCCATTGGAGTAACAAAAATCTAGAAAGAAAAAAACTACCTTCCATAATGACAAGGCTATCATCCAATGGAATAAAAAAAATCTCGACAAAAGACTACCTTCCATAATGACAAGGTTACCATCCATTAGAATAACAAATATCTTGACCACATAATACCTTCCATAATGACAAGGCTACCATGCAATGGAATATAAAATTCTCGACAACAGACTGCCTTGCATAATGACAAGGCTATCATCCATTGGAGTAACAGAGATATAGACAACAGACTACCTTCAATAATGACAAGGCTACCATCCATTGGAGTAAAAATATTTTCAAAAAAAGACTACATTTCATTATGACAAGGTTACCATCCATTGGAATAACAGAAATCTCGACAACAGACTACCTTCCATAATAACAAGGCTACCTTCCATTGGAGTAACAAAAATCAGAACAATAGACTACCTTACATATTGACAAGGCTACCATCTATTGGAGTAACAAAAATCTCGACAACAGACTACCTTCCATAATTACAAGGCTACCATCCATTGGAGTATCAAAAATCTCGACAATAGACTACCTTCCATAATGACAAGGCTACCATCCATTGGAATAAACAAAATCTTGACAATAGAGTACCTTCCATAATGACAAGGCTATCATCCATTAAAGTAACAAAAATCTGAAAAATAGACTACCTTTCATAATGAAAAGGCTACCATCCGTTGTAGTAACAGAAATATCAACGACCGACTACCTTCCATAATGACAAGGCTAACATCCGTTGGAGTAACAAAAATCTCGACAAAAGACTACCTTCCATAATAACAAGGTTACCATCCATTGGAATAACAAAAATCTCGACAAAAGACTACCTACCATAATGACAAGGCTACCATTCATTGGAGTAACAAAAATATCGACAACAGACTACCTTCCATAATGACAAGGCTACATCCATTGGGTTAACAAAACTCTCGACAACAAACTACCTTCCATAATGACAAGGATACCATCCATTGGAGTAACAAAAATCTAGAAATAAAAAAACTAGCTTCCATAATGACAAGGCTGCCATCCATTGGAATAAAACAAATCTCGACAAAAGACTACCTTCCATAATGACAAGGTTACCATCCATTAGAATAACAAATATCTTGACAACATAATACCTTCCATAATGACAAGGCTACCATCCAATGGAATATAAAATTCACGACAACATACTGCCTTGCATAATGACAAGGCTATCATCCATTGGACTGACAGAGATATAGAATACAGACTACCTTCAATAATGACAAGGCTACCATCCATTGGGGTAAAAATTTTTTCAACAAAAGACTACATTTCATAATGACAAGGTTACCATCCATTGGAATAGCAAAAATCTCGACAACAGACTACCTTCCATAATAACAAGGCTACCATCCATTGGAGTAACAAAAATCAGAACAACAGACTACCTTACATATTGACAAGGCTACCATCTATTGGAGTAACACAAATCTCGACAACAAACTACCATCCATAATTACAA
Source organism: Vicia faba (assembly GCA_948472305.1). Taxonomy (NCBI): domain Eukaryota; kingdom Viridiplantae; phylum Streptophyta; class Magnoliopsida; order Fabales; family Fabaceae; genus Vicia; species Vicia faba. Next base: position 765,645,329 of record OX451738.1, read on the forward strand.
GGCTACCATCCAGTGGAGTATGAAAAATCTCGACAATAGACTACCTTCCATAATGACAAGGCTACCAACCATTGGAATAAACAAAATTCTCGACAATAGACTCCCTTCCATAATGAAAAGGCTATAATCCATTGGAGTAAAAAAAATCTCAACGAGAGACTACCTTCCATAATGACAAGGCTACCATCGATTGGAGTAACACAAATCTCGACAAAAGACTACCTTCCATAATAACAAGGTTACCATAAATTGTAATAATAAAAATCTCGACAAAAAACTACCTTGAATAATGATAAGGTTACCATCCATTGGAATAACAAAAATCTCGACAAAAGAATACTTTCCATAATGACAAGGCTACCATTCATTGGAGTAACAAAAATATCAACAACATACTACCTTCCATAATGACAAGGCTACATCCATGGAGTTAACAAAAATCTCGACAACAGTCTTCCTTCCATAATGACAAGGATACCATCCATTCGAGTAACAAAATGTCTAGAAAAAAAAACTACCTTCCATAATGACAAGGCTACCATCCATTGGAATAAAAAAAATCTCGATAAAAGACTACGTTCCATAATCACAAGGTTACCATCCATTAGAATAACAAATATCTTGACAACATAATACCTTCCATAATGACAAGGCTACCATCCAATGGAATATAAAATTCTCGACAACAAACTGCCTTCCATAATGACAAGGCTACCATCCATTGGAATAACCAAAATCTCGAACATTCTGTACCTTCCATAATGACAAGGCTATTATCCATTGGAGTAATAAAAATCTGAACAACAGACTACCTTCCATAATGAAAAGGATACCATCCATTGGAGTAACAGAAATCTCAACGATCGGCTACCTTCCATAATGACAAGGCTACCATCCATTGGATTAATAAAAATATCGAATTTGACTACCTTCCATAATGACAACGCTGCCATCCATTGGAGTAACAAAAATCTTAACATTAGACTACCTTGCATAATGACAAGGATATCATCCATTGGAGTAATAGAGATATCGACAACAGACTACCTTCCATAATGACAAGGCTACCATGACTTGGAGTAACACAAATATGAACAACATACTACCTTCCATAATGACAAGGCTACAATCCATTTGAGTAACATAAATCTCAACGACAGACTACCTTCCATAATGAAAAGGCTACCATCTATTGGAGTAACAAAAACCTCGACAACAGACTACCTTCAATAATTACGAGGCTACCATCCATTGGAGTATCAAAAATCTCGACAACAAACTACCTTCCATAATGACAAGGCTACCATCCATTGGAATAACAAAAATATCGACAATAGAATACCTCCCATAATAACAAGGCTACCATCCATTGGAGTAACAAAAATTTGAAAAACAGACTAGCTTGCATAATGATAAGGCTATCATCCATTGGAGTAACAGAGATATCGACAACAGACTACCTTCAATAATGACAAGGCTACCATCCATTGGAGTAATAAAAATCTCTACAAAAGACTACCTTCCATAATGACAAGGTTACCATCCATTGGAATAACAAAAATCTCGACAATAGACTACCTTCCATAATGAGAAGGCTACCATCCAACGAAATAAAAAAAATTTCGACAACAAACTACCTTCCATAAATACAAGGATAGCATCCATTGGAGTAAGAGAAATCTCAACGACAGACTACCTTCCATAATGACAAGGCTACCATCTATTAGAGTAACAAAAATCTCGACATCAAACCACCTTCCATAATTACAAGGCTACCATCCATTGGAGTATCAAAAATCTCGACAACAAACTACATTCCATAAAGACAAGGCTACCATCCATTGGATTAACTAAAATCTCGACAATAGAGTACCTTCCATAATGACAAGGCTATCATCCATTGAAGTAACAAAAATCTGAAAAACATACCACCTTTCATAATGACAAGGCTACCATCCATTGGAGTAACAGATATCTCAACGACCGACTACCTTCCACAATGACAAGGCTACCATCCATTGGATTAACACAAATCTCGACAAAAGACTACCTTCCTTAATAACAAGGTTACCATCCATTGGAATAACAAAAATATCGATAAAAAACTACCTTCCATAATGACAAGGCTACAATCCATTGGAATAACAAAAATCTCGACAAAAGACTACCTTCCATAATGACAAGGCTACCATTCATTGGAATAACAAAAATATCGACAACAAACTACCTTCAATAATGACAAGGCTACATCCATTGGGTTAACAAAAATCTCGACAACAGACTACCTTCCATAATGACAAGGCTACCATCCATTGGAGTAAAAAAATCTCGACAAAAAACTACCTTCCATAATGACAAGGCTACCATCCATTGGAATAACAAAAATCTCGACCAAAGACTACCTTCCATAATGACAAGGTTACCATCCATTGGAATAACAAATATCTCGACAACAGACTACCTTCCATAATGACAAGGCTACCATCCAATGGAATAAAAAATTCACGACAACAGACTACCTTTCATAATGACAAGGATATAATCAATTAGAGTAACATAAATCTCAACGACAGACTACCTTCCATAATGACAAGGCTACCGTCTAATGGAGTAACACAATTCTCGATAAAAGACTACCTTCCATAATAACAAGGTTACCATCCATTGGAATAACAAAAATCTTGACAAAAAACTACCTTCCATAATGACAAGGCTACCATCCATTGGAATAACAAAAATCTCGACAAAAGACTACGTTCCATAATGACAACGTTACCATTCATTGGAGTAACGAAAATATCGACAACAAACTACCTTCCATAATGACAAGGCTACATCCATTGGGGTAACAAAAATCTCTACAACAGACTACCTTCCATAATGACAATGCTACCATCCATTGGAGTATCAAAAATCTCGACAACAAACTACCTTCCATAATGACAAGGCTACCATCCATTGGAATAACAAAAATCTCGACAATAGAATACCTCCCATAATAACAAGGCTACCATCCATTGGAGTAACAAAAATTTGAAAAACAGACTAGCTTGCATAATGATAAGGCTATCATCCATTGGAGTAACAGAGATATCGACAACAGACTACCTTCAATAATGACAAGGCTACCATCCATTGGAGTAATAAAAATCTCTACAAAAGACTACCTTCCATAATGACAAGGTTACCATCCATTGGAATAACAAAAATCTCGACAATAGACTACCTTCCATAATGAGAAGGCTACCATCCAACGAAATAAAAAAAATTTCGACAACAAACTACCTTCCATAAATACAAGGATAGCATCCATTGGAGTAAGAGAAATCTCAACGACAGACTACCTTCCATAATGACAAGGCTACCATCTATTAGAGTAACAAAAATCTCGACATCAAACCACCTTCCATAATTACAAGGCTACCATCCATTGGAGTATCAAAAATCTCGACAACAAACTACATTCCATAAAGACAAGGCTAGCATCCATTGGATTAACCAAAATCTCGACAATAGAGTACCTTCCATAATGACAAGGCTATCATCCATTGAAGTAACAAAAATCTGAAAAACATACCACCTTTCATAATGACAAGGCTACCATCCATTGGAGTAACAGATATCTCAACGACCGACTACCTTCCACAATGACAAGGCTACCATCCATTGGATTAACACAAATCTCGACAAAAGACTACCTTCCTTAATAACAAGGTTACCATCCATTGGAATAACAAAAATATCGATAAAAAACTACCTTCCATAATGACAAGGCTACCATCCATTGGAATAACAAAAATCTCGACAAAAGACTACCTTCCATAATGACAAGGCTACCATTCATTGGAATAACAAAAATATCGACAACAGACTACCTTCAATAATGACAAGGCTACATCCATTGGGTTAACAAAAATCTCGACAGCAGACTACCTTCCATAATGACAAGGCTACCATCCATTGGAGTAAAAAAATCTCGACAAAAAACTACCTTCCATAATGACAAGGCTACCATCCATTGGAATAACAAAAATCTCGACCAAAGACTACCTTCCATAATGACAAGGTTACCATCCATTGGAATAACAAATATCTCGACAACAGACTACCTTCCATAATGACAAGGCTACCATCCAATGGAATAAAAAATTCACGACAACAGACTACCTTTCATAATGACAAGGATATAATCAATTAGAGTAACATAAATCTCAACGACAGACTACCTTCCATAATGACAAGGCTACCGTCTAATGGAGTAACACAATTCTCGATAAAAGACTACCTTCCATAATAACAAGGTTACCATCCATTGGAATAACAAAAATCTTGACAAAAAACTACCTTCCATAATGACAAGGCTACCATCCATTGGAATAACAAAAATCTCGACAAAAGACTACGTTCCATAATGACAACGTTACCATTCATTGGAGTAACGAAAATATCGACAACAAACTACCTTCCATAATGACAAGGCTACATCCATTGGGGTAACAAAAATCTCTACAACAGACTACCTTCCATAATGACAATGCTACCATCCATTGGAGTAACAAAAATCTCGACAAAAAACTACCTTACATAATGACAAGGCTACCATCCTTGGAATAACAAAAATATCGACAAAAGACTACCTTCCATAATGACAAGGTTTCCATCCATTGGAATAACAAATATCTCGACAATAGACTACCTTCCATAATGACAAGGCTACCATCCAATGGAATAAAAAATTCACGACAACAGACTACCTTGCATAATGACAAGGCTACAATCCATTTGAGTAACAAAAATCTGAACAACAGACTACCTTTCATAATGACAAGGATACAATCAATTAGAGTAACATAAATCTCAACAACAGACTACCTTCAATAATGACAAGTCTACCATCCATTGGAGTTACACAATTCTCGATAAAAGACTACGTTCCATAATAACAAGGTTACCATCCATTGGAATAACAAAAATCTCGACAAAAAACTACCTTCCATAATGACAAGGCTACCATCCATTGGAATAACAAAAATCTCGACAAAAGACTACCTTCCATAATGACAACGTTACCATTCATTGGAGTAACGAAAATATCGATAGAAGACTACCTTCCATAATGACAAGGCTACATCCATTTGGGTAACAAAAATCTCTACAACAGACTACCTTCCATAATGACAAGGCTACCATCCATTGGAGTAACAAAAATCTCGACAAAAAACTACCTTGCATAATGACAAGGCTACCATCCATTGGAATAACAAAAATCTCGACATAAGACTACCTTCCATAATGACAAGGTTACCATCCATTGGAATAATAAATATCTCGACAACAAACTACCTTCCATAATGACAAGGCTACCATCCAATGGAATAAAAATCTGAACAGCATACTACCTTCCATAATGACAAGGCTACAATCCATTGGAGTAACAAAAATCTGAACATCAGACTACCTTCCATAATGACAAGGCTACAATCCATTAGAGTAACATAAATCTCAATGACAGACTACCTTCCATAATGACAAGGCTACCATCCATTGGAGTAACAAAAATCTCGACAACAGACTACCTTCCATAATCACAAGGCTACCACCCATTGGAGTATAAAAAATTTCAACAACAAGATACCTTCCATAATGACAAGGCTATCATCCATTGGAATAATAAAAATATGAACAACAGACTACCTTCCATAATGACAAGACTACCATCCATTGGAGTAATAGAAATCTCAACGATCGAATACCTACCATAATGACAAGGCTACCATCCATTGGAGTAACAAAAATCTGAACAACAGACTACCTTGCATAATGACAAGGCTATCATCAATTGGAGTAACAAAGATATAGACAACAAACTACCTTTAATAATGACAAGGCTACCATCCATTGGAGTAAAAAAAATTTCAACAAAAGACTACATTTGATAATGACAAGGTTACCATCCATTGGAATAACAAAAATCTCGACAACAGGTTACCTTCCATAATAACAAGGCTACCATCTATTGGAGTAACAAAAATTAGAACAACACACTACCTTACATATTGACAAGGCTACCATCTATTGGAGTAACAAAAATCTCGACAACACACTACCTTCCATAATTACAAGGCTACCATCCATTGGAGTATCAAAAATCTCGACAACAGACTACCTTCCATAATGACAAGGCTACCATCCATTGGAATAAACAAAATCCTGACAATAGAGTACCTTCCATAATGACAACGCTATCATCCATTAAAGTAACAAAAATCTGAACAATAGACTACCTATCATAATGACAAGGCTACCATCTATTGTAGCAACAGAAATATCAACGACCTACTACCTTCCATAATGACAAGGCTAACATCCGTTGGAGTAACAAAAATCTCGACAAAAGACTACCTTCCATAATAACAAGGTTACCATCCATTGGAATAACAAAAATCTCGACAATAGACTCCCTTCCATAATGAAAAGGCTATAATCCATTGGAGTAACAAAAATCTCAACGACAAACTACCTTCCATAATGACAAGGCTACCATCGATTGGAATAACACAAATCTCGACAAAAGACTACCTTCCATAATAACAAGGTTACCATCCATTGGAATAATAAAAATCTCGACAAAAAACTACCTTCCATAATGACAAGGCTACCATCCATTGCAATAACAAAAATCTCGACAAAAGACTACCTTCCATAATTACAAGGCTACCATTCATTGGAGTAACAAAAATATCGACAACAGACAATCTTCCATAATGACAAGGCTACATCCATTCGGTTAACAAAAATCTCGACCACAGACTACCTTCCATAATGACAAGGATACCATCCATCGGAGTAACAAAAATATCGAAAAAAAACTACCTTCCATAATGACAAGGCTACCATCCATTGGAATAAAAAAAATCTCGACAAAAGACTACCTTCCATAATGACAAGGTTACCATCCATTAGAATAACAAATATCTTGACAACATAATACCTTCCATAATGACAAGCCTACCATCCAATGGAATATAAAATTCTCGACAACAGACTGCCTTCCATAATGACAAGGCTACCATCCATTGGAATAACCAAAATCTCGACAATACAGTACCTTCCATAATGACAAGGCTATTATCCATTGAAGTAATAAAAATCTGAACAACAGACTACCTTCCATAATGAAAAGGATACCTTCCATTGGAGTAACAGAAATCTCAACGACCGGCTACCTTCCATAATGACAAGGCTACCATCCATTGGAATAACAAAAATCTCGACAAAAGACTACCTTCCATAATGACAAGGCTACCATTCATTGGAGTAACAAAAATATCGGCAATAGACTACCTTCCATAATGACAAGGCTACATCCATTGGGTTAACAAAAATCTCGCCAATAGACTACCCTTCCATAATGACAAGGCTACCATCCATTGGAGTAACAAAAATCTAGACAAAAAACTACCTTCCATAATGACAAGTCTACCATCCATTGGAATAACAAAAATCTCGACAAAAGACTACCTTCCATAATGACAAGGTTACCATCCATTGGAATAACAAATATCTAGACAACAGACTACCTTCCATAATGACAAGGCTACCAACCAATGGAATAAAAAATTCAGGACAACAGACTACCTTCCATAATGAGAAGGCTACAATCCATTTGAGTAACAAAAATCTGAACAACAGACTACCTTTCATAATGACAAGGATACAATCAATTAGAGTAACATAAATCTCAACGACATAATACCTTCCATAATGACAAGGCTACCGTCCATTGGAGTAACACAATTCTCGATAAAAGACTACCTTCCATAATAACAAGGTTACCATCCAATGGAATAACAAAAATCACGACAAAAAACTACCTTGCATAATGACAAGACTACCATCCATTGGAATTAAAAAAATCTCGAAAAAAGACTACCTTCCATAATGACAACGCTACCATTCATTGGAGTAACGAAAATATGGACAACAGACTACCTTCCATAATGACAAGGCTACCATCCATTGTAGTAACAAAAATCTCGACAAAAAACTACCTTCCATAATGACAGGGCTACCATCCATTGGAATAACAAAAATCTCGACAAAAGACTACCTTCCATAATGACAAGGTTACCATCCATTGGAATAACAAAAATCTCGACAACAGACTACCTTCCATATTAACAAGGCTACCATCCATTGGAGTAACAAATATTAGAACAATAGACTACCTTACATATTGACAAGGCTACCATCTATTGGAGTAACAAAAATCTCGACAACAGACTACCTTCTATAATTACAAGGCTACCATCATTTGGAGTATCAAAAATCTCGACAACAGACTACCTTCCATAATGACAAGGCTACCATCCATTGGAATAAACAAAATCCTGACAATACAGTACCTTCCACAATGACAAGGCTATCATTCATTAAAGTAACAAAAATCTGAACAATAGACTACCTATCATAATGACAAGGCTACCATCTATTGTAGCAACCGAAATATCAACGACCGACTACCTTCTATAATGACAAGGCTAACATCCGTTGGAGTAACAAAAATCTCAACAAAAGACTACCTTCCATAATAACAAGGTTACCATCCATTGGAATAACAAAAATCTCAACAATAGACTCCCTTCCATAATGAAAAGGCTATAATCCATTGGAGTAACAAAAATCTCAACAATAGACTACCTTCCATAATGACAAGGCTACCATCGATTGGAGTAACACAAATCTCGACAAAAGACTACCTTCCACAATAACAAGGTTACCATCCACTGGAATAATAAAAATCTCGACAAAAAACTACCTTCTATAATGACAAGGCTACCATCCATTGGAATAATAAAAATCTCGACAAAAGACTACCTTCCATAATGACAAGGCTACCATTCATTGGAGTAACAAAAATATCGACAACAGACAACCTTCGGTAATGACAAGGCTACATCCATTGGGTTAACAAAAATATCGAAAATAGACTACCTTCCATAATGACAAGGATACCATCCATTAAAGTAACAAAAATCTCAAAAAAAAACTACCTTCCATAATGACAAGGCTACCATCCATTGGAATAAAAAAATTCTCGACAAAAGACTACCTTCCATAATGACAAGGTTACCATCCATTACAATAACAAATATCTTGACAACATAATACCTTCCATAATGACAAGGCTACCATCCAATGGAATATAAAATTCTCGACATCAGACTGGCTTCCATAATGACAAGGCTACCATCCATTGGAATAACCAAAATCTCGACAATACAGTACCTTCCATAATGACAAGGCTATTATCCATTGGAGTAATAAAAATCTGAACAACAGACTACCTTCCATAATGAAAAGGATACCATCCATTGGAGTAACAGAAATCTCAACGACCGGCTACCTTCCATAATGACAACGCTACCATCCATTGGAATAACAAAAATCTCGACAAAAGACTACCTTCCATAATGACAAGGCTACCATTCATTGGAGTAACAAAAATATTGACAATAGACTACCTTCCATAATGACAAGGCTACATCTATTGGGTTAACAAAAATCTCGACAATAGACTACCTTCCATTATAACAAGGCTACCATCCATTGGAGTAACAAAAATCTCGACAAAAAAATACCTTCCATAATGACAAGTCTACCATCCATTGGAATAACAAAAATCTCGACAAAAGACTACCTTCCATAATGACAAGGTTACCATCCATTGGAATAACAAATATCTCAACAACAGACTACCTTCCATAATCACAAGGCTACCATCCAATGGAATAAAAAATTCAGGATAACAGACTACCTTCCATAATGACAAGGCTACAATCCATTTGAGTAACAAAAATCTGAACAACAGACTACCTTTCTTAATGACAAGGATACAATCAATTAGAGTAACATAAATCTCGACGACAGACTACCTTACATAATGACAAGGCTACCATCTATTGGAGTAACAAAAATCTCGACAACAAACCACCTTCCATAATTACAAGGCTACCATCCATTGGAGTATCAAAAATCTCGACAACATACTACATTCCATAATGATAAGGCTACCATCCATTGGATTAACCAAAATCTCTACAATAGAGTACCTCAATAATGACAAGGCTATCATCCATTGAAGTAACAAAAATCTGAACAACAGACAACCTTTCATAATGACAAGGCTACCATTCATTGGAGTAACATAAATCTCGACAAAAGACTACCTTCCTTAATAACAAGGTTACCATCCATTGGAATAACAAAAATATCGACAAAAAACTACCTTCCATAATGACAAGGCTACGGGAATAACAAAAATCTCACAAAAAGACTACCTTCCATAATGACAAGGCTACCATTCATTGGAGTAACAAAAATATCGACAATAGACTACCTTCCATAATGACAAGGCTACATCCATTGGGTTAACAAAAATCTCGACAATAGACTACCTTCCATAATGACAAGGCTACCATCCATTGGAGTAACAAAAATCTCGAGAAAAAACTACCTTCCATAATGACAAGGCTACCATCCATTGGAATAAAAAAAATCTCGACAAAATACTACCTTCCATAATGACAAGGTTACCATCCATTGGAATAACAAATATCTCGGCAACAGACTACATTCCATAATGACAAGGCTACAATCCAATGGAATAAAAAATTCACGACAACAGACTACCTTCCATAATGACAAGGCTACGATCCATTGGAGTAACAAAAATCTGAACAACAGACTACGTTTCATAATGACAAGGCTACAATCAATTAGAGTAACATAAATCTCAACGACATACTACCTTCCATAATGACAAGGCTGCCGTCCATTGGAGTAACACAATTCTCGATAAAAGACTACCTTCCTTAATAACAAGGTTACCATCCATTGGAATAACAAAAATCTCGACAAAAAACTACCTTCCATAATGACAAGGCTACCATCCATTGGAATAACAAAAATCTCGACAAAATACTACCTTCCATAATGAAATCGCTACCATTCATTGGTGTAACGAAAATATCGACAACAGACTACCTTCCATAATGACAAGGCTACATCCATTAGGGTAACAAAAATCTCTACAACAGACTACCTTCCATAATGACAAGGCTACCATCCATTGGGATAACAAAAATCTCGACAAAAGACTACCTTTCATAATGACAAGGTCACCATCCATTGGAATAACAAATATCTTGACAACAGACTACCTTCCATAATGACAACGCTACTAACCAATGGAATAGAAAATTCTCGACAACAAACTACCTTCCATAATGACGAGGCTATAATCCATTGGAGTAACAAAAATTTGAACAACAGACTACCTTCCTTAATGACATGGCTACAATCCATTAGAATAACATAAATCTCAACGACAGACTACCTTCCAGAATGACAAGGCTGCCGTCCATTGGAGTAACAAAAATCTCGACAACAGACTACCTTCCATAATCACAAGGCTACCACCCATTGAAGTATAAAAAATTTCGACAACAGACTACCTTCCATAATGACAAGGCTATCATCCATTGGAGTAACAAAAATATGAACAACAAACTACCTTCCATAATGACAAGACTACCATCCATTGGACTAACGGAAATCTCAACGATCGAATACCTACCATAATGACAAGGCTACCATCAATTGTAATAACAAAAATCTCGACAATAGACTACCTTCCATAATGACAAGGCTACCATCCATTGGAGTAACAAATATCTGAACAACAAACTACCTTTCATAATGACAAGGCTATCATCCATTGGAGTAACAGAGATATCGACAACAGACTACCTTCAATAATGACAAGGCTATCATCCATTGGAGTAACAAAAATCTCGAAAAAAGACTACCTTTCATAATAACATGGTTACCATCCATTGGAATAAAAAAAATCTCAACAATAGACTCCCTTCCATAATGGCAAGGCTATAATCAATTGGAGTAACAAAAATCTCAACGACAGACTACCTCCCATAATGACAAGGCTACCATCCATTGGAGTAACAAAAATCGGAACAACAGACAAGCTTGCATAATGATAAGGCTATCATCCATTGGAGTAACAGAGATATCGACAATAGACTACCTTCAATAATGACAAGGATACCCTCCATTGGAGTAATAAAAATATCTACAAAAGACTACCTTCCATAATGACAAGGTTACCATCCATTGGAATAACAAAAATCTTGACAATAGACTACCTTCCATAATGACAAGGCTTCCATCCAACGAAATAAAAAAAATTTCGACAACAGACTACCTTACATAAATACAAGGCTACCACCCATTGGAGTAAGAGAAATCTCAACGACAGACTACCTTCCATAATGACAAGGCTACCATATATTGGAGTAACAAAAATATCGACAACAAACCACCTTCCATAATTACAAGGCTACCATCCATTGGAGTATCAAAAATCTCGACAACAAACTACATTCCATAATGGCAAGGCTACCATCCATTGGATTAACCAAAATCTCTACAATAGAGTACCTTCAATAATGACAAGGCTATCATCCATTGGAGTAATAAAAATCTCTACAAAAGACTACCTTCCATAATGACAAGGCTACCATCCATTAGAATAAAAAAATTCTCGACAAAAGACTACCTTCCATAATGACAAGGCTACCATCCAACGAAATAAAAAAATTTTCGACAACAGACTACCTTACATAAATACAATGCTACCATCCATTGGAGTAAGAGAAATCTCAATGACAGACTACCTTCCATAATGACAAGGCTACCATCTATTGGAGTAACAAAAATCTCGACAACAAACCACCTTCCATAATTACAAGGCTACCGTCCATTGGAGTATCAAAAATCTCGACAACAAACTACATTCCATAATGATAAGGCTACCATCCACTGGATTAACCAAAATCTGAAAAACAGACAACCTTTCATAATGACAAGGCTACCATCCATTGGAGTAACAGAAATCTCAACGATCGACTACCTTCCATAATGACACGGCTACCACTCATTGGAGTAACACAAATCTCGACAAAAGACTACCTTCCTTAATAACAAGGTTACCATCCATTGGAATAACAAAAATATCGACAAAAAACTACCTTCCATAATGACAAGGCTACGGGAATAACATAAATCTTACAAAAAGACTACCGTCCATAATGACAAGGCTACCATTCATTGGAGTAACAAAAATATCGACAATAGACTACCTTCCATAATGACAAGGCTACATCCATTGGGTTAACAAAAATCTCGACAACAGACTACCTTCCATAATGACAAGGCTACCATCCATTGGAGTAACAAAAATCTCGAGAAAAAACTACCTTCCATAATGACAAGGCTACCATCCATTGGAATAAAAAAAATCTCGACAAAATACTACCTTCCATAATGACAAGGTTACCATCCATTGGAATAACAAATATCTCGGCAACAGACTACATTCCATAATGATAAGGCTACAATCCAATGGAATAAAAAATTCACGACAACAGACTACCTTCCATAATGACAAGGCTACGATCCATTGGAGTAACAAAAATCTGAACAACAGACTACGTTTCATAATGACAAGGCTACAATCAATTAGAGTAACATAAATCTCAACGACATACTACCTTCCATAATGACAAGGCTACCGTCCATTGGAGTAACACAATTCTCGATAAAAGACTACCTTCCTTAATAACAAGGTTACCATCCATTGGAATAACAAAAATCTCGACAAAAAACTACCTTCCATAATGACAAGGCTACCATCCATTGGAATAACAAAAATCTCGACAAAATACTACCTTCCATAATGACAACGCTACCATTCATTGGTGTAACGAAAATATCGACAACAGACTACCTTCCATAATGACAAGGCTACATCCATTAGGGTAACAAAAATCTCTACAACAGACTACCTTCCATAATGACAAGGCTACCATCCATTGGGATAACAAAAATCTCGACAAAAGACTACCTTTCATAATGACACGGTCACCATCCATTGGAATAACAAATATCTTGACAACAGACTACCTTCCATAATGACAACGCTACTAACCAATGGAATAGAAAATTCTCGACAACAAACTACCTTCCATAATGACGAGGCTATAATCCATTGGAGTAACAAAAATTTGAACAACAGACTACCTTCCTTAATGACATGGCTACAATCCATTAGAATAACATAAATCTCAACGACAGACTACCTTCCAGAATGACAAGGCTGCCGTCCATTGGAGTAACAAAAATCTCGACAACAGACTACCTTCCATAATCACAAGGCTACCACCCATTGAAGTATAAAAAATTTCGACAACAGACTACCTTCCATAATGACAAGGCTATCATCCATTGGAGTAACAAAAATATGAACAACAAACTACCTTCCATAATGACAAGACTACCATCCATTGGACTAACGGAAATCTCAACGATCGAATACCTACCATAATGACAAGGCTACCATCAATTGTAATAACAAAAATCTCGACAATAGACTACCTTCCATAATGACAAGGCTACCATCCATTGGAGTAACAAATATCTGAACAACAAACTACCTTTCATAATGACAAGGCTATCATCCATTGGAGTAACAGAGATATCGACAACAGACTACCTTCAATAATGACAAGGCTATCATCCATTGGAGTAACAAAAATCTCGAAAAAAGACTACCTTTCATAATAACAAGGTTACCATCCATTGGAATAAAAAAAATCTCAACAATAGACTCCCTTCCATAATGGCAAGGCTATAATCAATTGGAGTAACAAAAATCTCAACGACAGACTACCTCCCATAATGACAAGGCTACCATCCATTGGAGTAACAAAAATCGGAACAACAGACAAGCTTGCATAATGATAAGGCTATCATCCATTGGAGTAACAGAGATATCGACAATAGACTACCTTCAATAATGACAAGGCTACCCTCCATTGGAGTAATAAAAATATCTACAAAAGACTACCTTCCATAATGACAAGGTTACCATCCATTGGAATAACAAAAATCTTGACAATAGACTACCTTCCATAATGACAAGGCTTCCATCCAACGAAATAAAAAAAATTTCGACAACAGACTACCTTACATAAATACAAGGCTACCACCCATTGGAGTAAGAGAAATCTCAACGACAGACTACCTTCCATAATGACAAGGCTACCATATATTGGAGTAACAAAAATATCGACAACAAACCACCTTCCATAATTACAAGGCTACCATCCATTGGAGTATCAAAAATCTCGACAACAAACTACATTCCATAATGGCAAGGCTACCATCCATTGGATTAACCAAAATCTCTACAATAGAGTACCTTCAATAATGACAAGGCTATCATCCATTGGAGTAATAAAAATCTCTACAAAAGACTACCTTCCATAATGACAAGGCTACCATCCATTAGAATAAAAAAATTCTCGACAAAAGACTACCTTCCATAATGACAAGGCTACCATCCAACGAAATAAAAAAATTTTCGACAACAGACTACCTTACATAAATACAATGCTACCATCCATTGGAGTAAGAGAAATCTCAATGACAGACTACCTTCCATAATGACAAGGCTACCATCTATTGGAGTAACAAAAATCTCGACAACAAACCACCTTCCATAATTACAAGGCTACCGTCCATTGGAGTATCAAAAATCTCGACAACAAACTACATTCCATAATGATAAGGCTACCATCCATTGGATTAACCAAAATCTGAAAAACAGACAACCTTTCATAATGACAAGGCTACCATCCATTGGAGTAACAGAAATCTCAACGATCGACTACCTTCCATAATGACACGGCTACCATTCATTGGAGTAACACAAATCTCGACAAAAGACTACCTTCCTTAATAACAAGGTTACCATCCATTGGAATAACAAAAATATCGACAAAAAACTACCTTCCATAATGACAAGGCTACGGGAATAACATAAATCTTACAAAAAGACTACCGTCCATAATGACAAGGCTACCATTCATTGGAGTAACAAAAATATCAACAATAGACTACCTTGCATAATGACAAGGCTACATCCATTGGGTTAACAAAAATCTCGACAACAGACTACCATCCATAATGACAAGGCTACCATCCATTGGAGTAACAAAAATCTCGAGAAAAAACTACCTTCCAAAATGACAAGGCTACCATCCATTGGAATAAAAAAAATCTCGACAAAATACTACCTTCCATAATGACAAGGTTACCATCCATTGGAATAACAAATATCTCGGCAACAAACTACCTTCCATAATGACAAGGCTACCATCCAACGAAATAAAAAATTCACGACAACAGACTACTTTCCATAATGACAAGGCTACAATCCATTGGAGTAACAAAAATCTGAACAACAGACTACCTTTCATAATGACAAGGCTACAATCCAATGAGATAAAAATTCACGACAACAGACTACCTTCCATAATGACAAGGCTACGATCCATTGGAGTAACAAAAATCTGAACAACAGACTATGTTTCATAATGACAAGGCTACAATAAATTAGAGTAACATAAATCTCAACGACATACTACCTTCCATAATGACAAGGCTACCGTCCATTGGAGTAACACAATTCTCGATAAAAGACTAACTTCCATAATAACATGGTTACCATCCATTGGAATAACAAAAATCTCGACAAAAAACTACCTTCCATAATGACAAGGCTACCATCCATTGGAATAACAAAAATCTCGACAAAATACTACCTTCCATAATGACAACGCTACCATTCATTGGAGTAACGAAAATATCGACAACAGACTACCTTCCATAATGACAAGGCTACATCCATTAGGGTAACAAAAATCTCTACAACAGACTACCTTCCATAATGACAAGGCTACCATCCATTGGGATAACAAAAATTCGACCAAAGACTACCTTTCATAATGACAAGGTCACCATCCATTGGAATAACAAATATCTTGACAACAGCCTACCTTCCATAATGACAACGCTACTAACCAATGGAATAGAAAATTCTCGACAACAAACTACCTTCCATAATGACGAGGCTATAATCCATTGGAGTAACAAAAATCTAAACAACAGACTACCTTCCTTAATGACATGGCTACAATCCATTAGAATAACATAAATCTCAACGACATACTACCTTCCAGAATGACAAGGCTGTCGTCCATTGGAGTAACAAAAATCTCAACGACAGACTACCTTCCATAATCACAAGGCTACCACCCATTGAAGTATAAAAAATTTCGACAACAGACTACCTTCCATAATGACAAGGCTATCATCCATTGGAGTAACAAAAATATGAACAATAAACTACCTTCCATAATGACAAGACTACCATCCATTGGAATAACAAAAATCTTGACAATAGACTACCTTCCATAATGACAAGGCTTCCATCCAACGAAATAAAAAAAATTTCGACAACAGACTACCTTACATAAATACAAGGCTACCACCCATTGGAGTAAGAGAAATCTCAACGACAGACAACCTTCCATAATGACAAGGCTACCATATATTGGAGTAACAAAAATCTCGACAACAAACCACCTTCCATAATTACAAGGCTACCATCCATTGGAGTATCAAAAATCTCGACAACAAACTACATTCCATAATGGCAAGGCTACCATCCATTGGATTAACCAAAATCTCTACAATAGAGTACCTTCAATAATGACAAGGCTATCATCCATTGGAGTAATAAAAATCTCTACAAAAGACTACCTTCCATAATGACAAGGTTACCATCCATTGGAATAACAAAAATCTTGACAATAGACTACCTTCCATAATGACAAGGCTACCATCCAACGAAATAAAAAAAATTCATGACAACAGACTACTTTCCATAATGACAAGGCTACAATCCATTGGAGTAACAAAAATCTGAACAACAGACTACCTTTCATAATGACAAGGCTACAATCAATTAGAGTAACATAAATCTCAACGACATACTACCTTCCATAATGACAAGGCTACCGTCCATTAGAGTAACACAATTCTCGATAAAAGACTACCTTCCATAATAACAAGGTTACCATCCATTGGAATAACAAAAATCTCGACAAAAAACTACCTTCCATAATGACAAGGCTACCATCAATTGGAATAACAAAAATCTCGACAAAATACTACCTTCCATAATGACAACGCTACCATTCATTGGAGTAACGAAAATATCGACAACAGACTACCTTCCATAATGACATGGGTACATCCATTAGGGTAACAAAAATCTCTACAACAGACTACCTTCCATAATGACAAGGCTACCATCCATTGGAGTAACAAAAATCTCGACAAAAAACTACCTTCCATAATGACAAGGCTACCATCCATTGGAATAACAAAAATCTCGAAAAAAGACTACCTTCCATAATGACAAGGTCACCATCCATTGTAATAACAAATATCTTGACAACAGACTACCTTCCATAATGACAAGGCTACCAACCAATGGAATAGAAAATTCTCGACAACAAACTACCTTCCATAATTACAAGGCTATAATCCATTGGAGTAACAAAAATTTGAACAACAGACTACCTTCCTTAATGACAAGGCTACAATCCATTGGAGTAACAGAAATCTCAACGACCGACTACCTTCCATAATGACACGGCTACCATTCATTGGAGTAACACAAATCTCGATAAAAGACTACCTTCCTTAATAACAAGGTTACCACCCATTGAAGTATAAAAAATTTCGAAAACAGACTACCTTCCATAATGACAAGGCTATCATCCATTGGAGTAACAAAAATATGAACAACAGACTACCTTCCATAATGACAAGACTACCATCCATTGGACTAACAGAAATCTCAACGACCGAATACCTACCATAATGACAAGCCTTCCATCAATTGGAATAACAAAAATCTCGACAATAGACTACCTTCCATAATGACAAGGCTACCATCCATTGGAGTAACAAATATCTGAACAACAAACTACCTTTCATAATGACAAGGCTATCATCCATTGGAGTAACAGAGATATCGACAACAGACTACCTTCAATAATGACAAGGCTATCATCCATTGGAGTAACAAAAATCTCGAAAAAAGACTACCTTTCATAATAACAAGGTTACCATCCATTGGAATAACAAAAATCTCGACAATAGACTCCCTTCCATAATGACAAGGCTATAATCAATTGGAGTAACAAAAATCTTAACGACAGACTACCTTCCATAATGATAAGGCTACCATCCATTGGAATAACAAAAATCTGAACAACAGACAAGCTTGCATAATGATAAGGTTATCATCCATTGGAGTAACAGAGATATCGACAACAGACTACCTTCAATAATGACAAGGCTACCCTCCATTGGAGTAATAAAAATCTCTACAAAAGACTACCTTCCATAATGACAAGGTTACCATCCATTGGAATAACAAAAATGTTGACAATAGACTACCTTCAATAATGACAAGGCTACCATCCAACGAAATAAAAAAATTTTCGACAACAGACTACCTTACATAAATACAAGGCTACCATCCATTGGAGTAAGAGAAATCTCAACGACAAACTACCTTCCATAATGACAAGGCTACCATCTATTTGAGTAACAAAAATATCGACAACAAACCACCTTCCATAATAACAAGGCTACCATCCATTGGAGTATCAAAAATCTCGACAACAAACTACATTCCATAATGACAAGGCTAACATCCATTGGATTAACCAAAATCTCTACAATAGAGTACCTTCAATAATGACAAGGCTATCATCCATTGAAGTAACAAAAATATGAACAACAGACAACCTTTCATAATGACAAGGCTACCATCCATTGGAGTAACAGAAATCTCAACGACCGACTACCTTCCATAATGACAGGGCTACCATTTATTGGAGTAAAACAAATCTCGACAAAAGACTACCTTCCCTAATAACAAGGTTACCCTCCATTGGAATAACAAAAATATCGACAAAAAACTACCTTCCATAATGACAAGGCTACGGGAATAACAAAAATCTCACAAAAAGACTACCTTCCATAATGACAAGGCTACCATTCATTTGAGTAACAAAAATATCGACAACAGACTACCTTCCATAATGACAAGGCTACATCCATTGGGTTAACAAAAATCTCGAAAAAAGACTACCTTCCATAATGACAAGGCTACCATCCATTGGAGTAACAAAAATCTCGAGAAAAAACTACCTTCCATAATGACAAGGTTACCATCCATTGGAATAACAAATATCTCGACAACAGACTACCTTCCATAATGACAAGGCTACCATCCAATGGAATAACAAATTCACGACAACAGACTACCTTCCATAATGACAAGGCTACAATCCATTGGAGTAACAAAAATCTGAACAATAGACTACCTTTCATAATGACAAGGCTACAATCAATTAGAGTAACATAAATCTCAACGACATACTACCTTCCATAATGACAAGGCTACCGTCCATTGGAGTAACACAATTCTCGATAAAAGACTACCTTCCATAATAACAAGGTTACCATCCAATTGAATAAGAATAATCTCGACAAAAAACTACCTTCCATAATGACAAGGCTACCATCCATTGGAATAACAAAAATATCGACAACAGACTACCTTCCATAATGACAAGGCTACATCCATTAGGGTAACAAAAATCTCTACAACAGACTACCTTCCATAATGACAAGGCTACCATCCATTGGAGTAACAAAAATCTCGACAACAGACTACCTTCCATAATGACAAGGCTATCATCCATTGGAGTAATAAAAATATGAACAACAGACTACCTTCCATAATGACAAGACTACCATCCATTGGACTAACAGAAATCTCAACGACCGAATACCTACCATAATGACAAGGCTACCATCAATTGGAATAACAAAAATCTCGACAATAGACTACCTTCCATAATGACAAGGCTACCATCCATTGGAGTAACAAATATCTGAACAACAAACTACCTTTCATAATGACAAGGCTATCATCCATTGGAGTAACAGAGATATCGACAACAGACTACCTTCAATAATGACAAGGCTACAATCCATTGGAGTAACAAAAATCTTGACAAAATACTACCTTCCATAATAACAAGGTTACCATCCATTGGAATAACAAAAATCTCGACAATAAACTCCCTTCCATAATAACAAGGCTATAATCAATTGGAGTAACAAAACACTCAATGACAGACTACCTTCTATAATGACAAGGATACCATCCATTGGAGTAACACAAATCTCGACAAAAGACTACCTTCCATAATAACAAGGTTACCATCCATTGGAGTAACAAAAATCTTGACAAAATACTACCTTCCATAATGACAAGGCTACCATCCATTGGAATAACAAAAATCTCGACAAAAGACTACCTTCCATAATGACAAGTTCACCATCAATTGGAATAACAGATATCTCAACAACAGACTACCTTTAATAATGACAAGGCTACCATCCAATGGAATAAAAAATTCTCGACAACAGACTACCTTCCATAATGAGAAGGCTACAATCCATTGGAGTAACAAAAATCTAAACAACAGACTACCTTCCGTAATGACAAGGCTACAATCCATTAGAGTAACATAAATCTCAACGACAGACTACCTTCCATAATGACAAGGCTACCGTCCATTGGAGTAACAAAAATCTCGACAACACACTACCTTCCATAATCACAAGGCTACCACCTATTGGAATAACAAAAATCTCGACAATAGACTACCTTCTATAATGACAAGGCTACCATCCATTGGAGTAACAAAAATCTTAACATTAGACTACCTTGCATAACGACAAGGCTAACATCCATTGGAGTAACATAGATATCGACAACAGACTACCTTCAAAAATGACAAGGCTACCATCCCTTGGAGTAAAAAAATATCGACAAAAGACTACCTTCCATAATGAATAGATTACCATCCATTGGAATAACAAAAATCTCGACAAAAGACTACCTTCCATAATGAAAAGGCTACCATCCAATGAAATAAAAAAACTTTCGACAACAAACTACCTTCCATAATGACAAGGCTACCATCCATTGGTGTAACAAAAATATGAACAACATACTAACTTCCATAATGACAAGGCTACAATCCATTGCAGTAACATAAATCTCAACGACATACTACCTTCCATAATGAAAAGGCTACCATCTATTGGAGTAACAAAAACCTCGACAACCAACTACCTTCCATAATGACAAGGCTACCATCCATTGGAATAACAAAAATCTTGACAATAGAATACCTCCCATAATGACAAGGCTACCATCCATTGGAGTAACAAAAATCTGAACAACAGACTATCTTGCATAATGACAAGGCAATCATCCATTGGAGTTACAAAGATATCGACAATGGACTACCTTCAATAATGATAAGTCTACCATCCATTGGAGTAATAAAAATCTTGACAATAGACTACCTTCCATAATGACAAGGCTACCATCCATTGGAGTAACAAATATATGAACAACAAACTACCTTTCATAATGACAAGGCTATCATCCATTGGAGTAACAGAGATATCGACAACAGACTACCTTGAATAATGACAAGGCTACCATCCAATGGAGTAACAAAAATCTCGACAAAAGACTACCTTCCATAATAACAAGGTTACCATCCATTGGAAGAACAAAAATCTCGACAATAAACTCCCTTCCATAATAACAAGGCTATAATCAATTGGAGTAACAAAACACTCAATGACAGACTACCTTCCATAATGACAAGGATACCATCCATTGGAGTAACACAAATCTCCACAAAAGACTACCTTCCATAATAACAAGGTTACCATCCATTGGAATAACAAAAATCTCGACAAAAAACTACCTTCCATAATGACAAGGCTACCATTCATTGGAGTAACGAAAATATCGACAACAAACTACCTTCCAAAATGACAAGGCTACATCCATTGGGGTAACAAAAATCACGACAATAGACTACCTTCCATAATGACAAGGCTACCATCCATTGGAGTAACAAAAATCTCCACAAAAGACTACCTTCCATAATGACAAGGCTACCATCCATTGGAATAACAAAAATCTCGACAAAAGACTACCTTCCATAATGACAAGGTCACCATCAATTGGAATAACAAATATCTCAACAACAGACTACCTTTAATAATGACAAGGCTACCATCCAATGGAATAAAAAATTCTCGACAACAGACTACCTTCCATAATGAGAAGGCTACAATCCATGGGAGTAACAAAAATCTAAACAACAGACTACCTTCCGTAATGACAAGGCTACAATCCATTAGAGTAACATAAATCTCAACGACAGACTACCTTCCATAATGACAAGGCTACCGTCCATTGGAGTATCAAAAATCTCGACAACAGACTACCTTCCATAATAACAAGGCTACCACCCATTGGAATAACTAAAATCTCGACAATAGACTACCTTCCATAATGACAAGGCTACCATCCATTGGAGTAACAAAAATCTTAACATTAGACTACCTTGCATAACGACAAGGCTAACATCCATTGGAGTAACATAGATATCGACAACAGACTACCTTCAAAAATGACAAGGCTACCATCCCTTGGAGTAAAAAAATATCGACAAAAGAGTACCTTCCATAATGACTAGATTACCATCCATTGGAATAAAAAAAATCTCGACAAAAGACTACCTTCCATAATGACAAGGCTACCATCCAATGAAATAAAAAAACATTCGACAATGAACTACCTTCCATAATGACAAGGCTACCATGCATTGGTGTAACAATAATCTGAACAACATACTACCTTCCATAATGACAAGGCTACAATCCATTGGAGTAACATAAATCTCAACGACAGACTACCTTCCATAATGAAAAGGCTACCATCTATTGGAGTAACAAAAACCTCGACAACCGACTACCTTCCATAATTACAAGGCTACCATCCATTAGAGTATAAAAAATCTTGACAACAAACTACCTTCCATAATGACAAGGCTACCATCCATTGGAATAACAAAAATCTCGACAATAGAATACCTCCCATAATGACAAGGCTACCATCCATTGGAGTAACAAAAATCTTAACAACAGACTATCTTGCATAATGACAAGGCTATCATCCATTGGAGTTACAGAGATATCGACAATAGACTACCTTCAATAATGATAAGTCTACCATCCATTGGAGTAATAAATATCTCTACAAAAGACTACCTTCCATAATGACAAGGTTACCATCCATTGGAATAACAAAAATCTCGACAACAAACTACCTTCCATAATGACAAGGCTACCATCCATCGGAGTAACATAATTCTCAACGATAGACTACCTTCCATAATGGCAAGGATACCATCTATTGGAGTAACAAAAATCTCGACAACAGACCACCTTCAATAATTACAAGGCCACCATCCATTGGAGTATCAAAAATCTCGACAACAAACTACCTTCCATAATGACAAGGCTACCATCCATTTGGATTAACCAAAATCTCGACAATAGAGTACCTTCCATAATGACAAGGCTATAATCCATTGAAGTAACAAAAATCTGAACAACAGACTACCTTCCATAATGACAAGGTTACCATCCATTGGAATAACAAAAATATCGACAAAAAACTACCTTCCATAATAACAAGGCTACCATCCATTGGAATAACAAAAATCTCGACAAAAGACTACGTTCCATAATGACAAGGCTACCATTCATTGGAATAACAAAAATATCGACAACAGACTACCTTGCATAATGAATAGGCTACATTCATTGGGTTAACAAAAATCTCGACAACAGACTACCTTTCATAATGACAAGTCTACCATCCATTGGAGTAACAAAAATCTTGACAAAAAACTACCTTCCATAATGACAAGGCTACCATCTAATGGAATAAAGAAAATCTCGACAAAAAACTACCTTCCATAATGACAAGGCTACCATCCATTGGAATAACAAAAATCTCGACAAAAGACTACCTTCCATAATGACAAGGTCACCATCCATTGGAATAACAAATATCTTGACAACAAACTACCTTCCATAATGACAAGGCTACCAACCAATGGAATAGAAAATTCTCGACAACAGACTACCTTCCATAATGACAAGGCTATAATCCATTGGAGTAACAAAAATCTGAACAACAGACTACCTTCCTTAATGACAAGGCTACAATCTATTAGAATAACATAAATCTCGACGACAGACTACCTTCCAGAATGACAAGGCTACCGTCCATTGGAGTAACAAAAATCTCGAAAACAGACTACCTTCCATAATCACAAGGCTACCACCCATTGAAGTATAAAAAATTTCGACAACAGACTACCTTCCATAATGACAAGGCTATCATCCATTGGAGTAACAAAAATATGAACAACAGACTAACTTCCATAATGACAAGACTACCATCTATTGGACTAACAGAAATCTCAACGACCGAATACCTACCATAATGACAAGGCTACCATCAATTGGAATAACAAAAATCTCGACAATAGACTACCTTCCATAATGACAAGGCTACCATCCATTGGAGTAACAAATATATGAACAACAAACTACCTTTCATAATGACAAGGCTATCATCCATTGGAGTAACAGAGATATCGACAACAGACTACCTTGAATAATGACAAGGCTACCATCCAATGGAGTAACAAAAATCTCGACAAAAGACTACCTTCCATAATAACAAGGTTACCATCCATTGGAAGAACAAAAATCTCGACAATAAACTCCCTTCCATAATAACAAGGCTATAATCAATTGGAGTAACAAAACACTCAATGACAGACTACCTTCCATAATGACAAGGATACCATCCATTGGACTAACACAAATCTCCACAAAAGACTACCTTCCATAATAACAAGGTTACCATCCATTGGAATAACAAAAATCTCGACAAAAAACTACCTTCCATAATGACAAGGCTACCATTCATTGGAGTAACGAAAATATCGACAACAAACTACCTTCCAAAATGACAAGGCTACATCCATTAGGGTAACAAAAATCACGACAATAGACTACCTTCCATAATGACAAGGCTACCATCCATTGGAGTAACAAAAATCTCCACAAAAGACTACCTTCCATAATGACAAGGCTACCATCCATTGGAATAACAAAAATCTCGACAAAAGACTACCTTCCATAATGACAAGGTCACCATCAATTGGAATAACAAATATCTCAACAACAGACTACCTTTAATAATGACAAGGCTACCATCCAATGGAATAAAAAATTCTCGACAACAGACTACCTTCCATAATGAGAAGGCTACAATCCATGGGAGTAACAAAAATCTAAACAACAGACTACCTTCCGTAATGACAAGGCTACAATCCATTAGAGTAACATAAATCTCAATGACAGACTACCTTCCATAATGACAAGGCTAACATCCATTGGAGTAACAAAAATCTCGACAACAGACTACCTTCCATAATCACAAGGCTACCACCTATTGGAATAACAAAAATCTCGACAATAGACTACCTTCCATAATGGCAAGGCTACCATCCATTGGAGTAACAAAAATCTTAACATTAGACTACCTTGCATAACGACAAGGCTAACATCCATTGGAGTAACATAGATATCGACAACAGACTACCTTCAAAAATGACAAGGCTACCATCCCTTGGAGTAAAAAAATATCGACAAAAGACTACCTTCCATAATGAATAGATTACCATCCATTGGAATAACAAAACTTTCGACAACAAACTACCTTCCATAATGACAAGGCTACCATCCATTGGTGTAACAAAAATATGAACAACATACTAACTTCCATAATGACAAGGCTACAATCCATTGCAGTAACATAAATCTCAATGACATACTACCTTCCATAATGAAAAGGCTACCATCTATTGGAGTAACAAAAACCTCGACAACCAACTACCTTCCATAATGACAAGGCTACCATCCTTTGGAATAACAAAAATCTTGACAATAGAATACCTCCCATAATGACAAGGCTACCATCCATTGGAGTAACAAAAATCTGAACAACAGACTATCTTGCATAATGACAAGGCAATCATCCATTGGAGTTACAAAGATATCGACAATAGACTACCTTCAATAATGATAAGTCTACCATCCATTGGAGTAATAAAAATCTCTACAAAAGACTACCTTCCATAATGACAAGGTTACCATCCATTGGAATAACATAAATCTCAACGACAGACTACCTTCCATAATGGCAAGGATACCATCTATTGGAGTAACAAAAATCTCGACAACAGACCACCTTCAAGAATTACAAGGCCACCATCCATTGGAGTATCAAAAATCTCGACAACAAACTACCTTCCATAATGACAAGGCTACCATCCATTCGATTAACCAAAATCTCGACAATAGAGTACCTTCCATAATGACAAGGCTATCATACATTGAAGTAACAAAAATCTGAACAACAGACTACCTTCCATAATGACAAGGTTACCATCCATTGGAATAACAAAAATATCGACAAAAAACTACCTTCCATAATGATAAGGCTACCATCCATTGGAATAACAAGAATCTCGACAAAAGACTACCTTCAATAATGACAAGGCTACCATTCATTGGAATAACAAAAATATCGACAACAGACTACCTTGCATAATGACAAGGCTACATCCATTGGGGTAACAAAAATATCGACAACAGACTACCTTCCAAAATGAAAAGGCTACCATCCATTGGAGTAACAAAAATCTCGACAAAAAACTACCTTCCATAATGACAAGGCTACCATCCATTGGAATAACAAAAATCTCGACAAAAGACTACCTTCCATAATGACAAGGCTACCATCCAATGGACTAAAAAATTCTCGACAACAGACTACCTTCCATAATGACAAGGCTACAATCCATTGGAGTAACAGAAATCTCAACGACAGACTACCTTCCATAATGACAAGGCTACCATCCATTAGAGTAACAAAAATCTCGACAACAGACTACCTTCAATAATTATAAGGCTACCACCCATTGGAGTATCAAAAATCTCGACAACAGACTACCTTCCATAATGACAAGGCTACCATCCATTGGAGTAGCAGAAATCTCAACGACCGACTACCTTCCATAATGACAAGGATACCATCCATTGGAATAACACAAATCTCGACAAAAGACTACCTTCCATAATAACAAGGTTACCATCCATTGGAATAACAAAAATCTCGGAAAAAAACTACCTTCCATAATGACAAGGCTACCAACCATTGTAATAACAAAAATCTCGACAAAAGACTACCTTCCAAAATGATAGGGCTACAATTCATTGGAGTAACAAAAATATCGACAACAGACTACCTTCCATAATGACAAGGCTACAATTCATTGCAGTAACAAAAATATCAACAACAGACTACCTTCCATAATCACAAGGCTACCACCCATTGGAATAACAAAAATCTCGACAATAGACTACCTTCCATAATGACAAGGCTACCATCCATTGAAGTAACAAAAGTCTTAACATTAGACTACCTTGCATAACGACAAGGCTATCATCCATTGAAGTAACATAGATATCGACAACAGACTACCTTCAAAATGACAAGGCTACCATCCCTTGGAGTAAAAAAATCTCGACAAAAGACTACCTTCCATAATGACAAGATTACCATCCATTGGAATAACATAAATCTCGACAACAAACTACCTTCCATAATGACAAGGCTACCATTCAATGAAATAAAAAAAACATTCGACAACAAACTACCGTCCATAATGACAAGGCTACCATCCATTGGTGTAACAAAAATCTGAACAACATACTACCTTCCATAATGATTAGGCTACAATCCATTGGAGTAACATAAATCTCACCGACAAACTACCTTCCATAATGAAAAGGATACCATGTATTGGAGTAACAAAAACCTCGACAACCGACTACCTTCCATAATTACAAGGCTACCATCCATTGGAGTATCAAAAATATCGACAAAAAACTACCTTCCATAATGACAAGGCTACCATCCATTGGAATAACAAAAGTCTCGACAATAGAATACGTCCCATAATGACAAGGCTACCATCCATTTGAGTAACAAAAATTTGAACAACTGACTAGCTTGCATAATGACAAGGCTATCATCCATTGGAGTAACAGAGATATCGAAAATAGACTACCTTCAGTAATGACAAGTCTGCCATCCATTGGAGTAATAAAAATCTCTACAAAAGACTACCTTCCATAATGACAAGGTTACCATCCATTGGAATAACAAAAATCTCGACAACAGACTACCTTCCATAATGACAAGGCTACCATCCATCAGAGTAACAAAAATCTCAATGACAGACTACCTTCCATAATGGCAAGGATATCATCTGTTGGAGTAACAAAAATCTCGACAACAGACCACCTTCCATAATTACAAGGCCATCATCCATTGGAGTATCAAAAATCTCGACAAAAAACTACCTTCCATAATGACAAGGCTACCATCCATTGGATTAACCAAAATCTCGACAATAGAGTACCTTCCATAATGACAAGGCTATCATCCATTGAAGTAACAAAAATCTGAACAACAGACTACCTTCCATAATGAGAAGGTTACCATCCATTGGAATAACAAAAATATCGACAAAAAACTACCTTCCATAATGACAAGGCTACCATCCATTGGAATAACAAAAATCTCGACAAAAGACTACCTTCCATAATGACAAGGCTACCATTCATTGGAGTAACAAAAATATCGACAACAGACTACCTTCCATAATGACAAGGATACATTCATTGGGTTAACAAAAATCTCGACAATAGACTACCTTCCATAATGACAAGGCTACCTTTCATTGGAGTTATGAAAATATCGACAACAAACTACCTTCCATAATGATAAGGCTACATCCATTGGGTTAAAAAAAATCTCGACAAAAGACTACCTTCCATAATGACAAGGCTACCATCCATTGGAATAAAAAAATCTCGACAAAAGACTACCTTCCATAATGACAAGGTTACCATCCATTGGAATAACAAATATCTCGACAACAGACTACCTTCCATAATGACAAGGCTACCATCCAATGGAATAAAAAATTCTCGACAACAGACTAACTTCCATAATGACAAGGCTACAATCCATTGGAGTAACAAAAATCTAAACAACAGACTACCTTCCATAATGACAAGGCTACAATCAATTAGAGTAACATAAATCTCAATGACAGACTACCTTCCATAATGACAAGGCTACCATCCATTGGAATAACAAAAATCTCGACAATAGACTACCTTCCATAATGACAAGGCTACCATCCATTGGAGTAACAAAAGTCTTAACATTAGACTACCTTGCATAACGACAAGGTTATCATCCATTGAAGTAACATAGATATCGAAAACAGACTACCTTTAAAATGACAAGGCTACCATCCCTTGGAGTAAAAAAATCTTGACAAAAGACTACCTTCCATAATAAAAAGTTTACCATCCATTGGAATAACAAAAATCTCGACAACAAACTACCTTCCATAATGACAAGGCTACCATCCCATGAAATAAAAAAAACATTCGACAACAAACTACCTTCCATAATGACAAGGCTACCATCCATTGGTGTAACAAAAATCTGAACAACATACTACCTTCCATAATGATAAGGCTACAATCCATTGGAGTAACATAAATCTCAACGACAAACTACCTTCCATAATGAAAAGGCTACCATCTATTGGAGTAACAAAAACCTCGACAACTGACTACCTTCCATAATTACAAGGCTACCATCCATTGGACTATCAAAAATCTCGAGAAAAAACTACCTTCCATAATGACAAGGTTACCATCCATTGGAATAACAAATATCTCGACAACAGACTACCTTCCATAATGACAAGGCTACCATCCACTGGAATAAAAAATTCTCGGCAACAGACTAACTTCCATAATGACAAGGCTACAATCCATTGGAGTAACAAAAATCTAAACAACAGACTACCTTCCATAATGACAAGGCTACAATCAATTAGAGTAACATAAATCTCAACGACAGACTACCTTCCATAATGACAAGGCTACCGTCCATTGGAGTAACACAATTCTCGATAAAAGACTACCTTCCATAATAACAAGGTTACCATCCATTGGAATATCAAAAATCTCGACAAAAAACTGCCTTCCATAATGACAAGGCTACCATCCATTGGAATAACAAAAATCTCGACAAAAGACTACCTTCCATAATGACAAGGCTACCATCCATTGGAGTAACAGAAATCTCAACAATCGAATACCTACCATAATGACAAGGCTACCATCCATTGGAATAACAAAAATCTCGACAATAGAGTACCTTCCATAATGACAAGGCTATCATCCATTGGAGTAACAAAAATCTGAACAACAGACAACCTTGCATAATGATAAGGTTATCATCCATTGGAGTAACAAAGATATCGACAACAGACTACCTTCATTAATGACAAGGCTACCATCCATTGGAGTAAAAATAAATTCGACAAAAGACTACCTTTCATAATGACAAGGCTACCATCCATTGGAATAACAAAAATCTCGACAATAGACTACCTTCCATAATGACAAGGCTACCATCCATTGGAGTAACAAAAGTCTTAACATTAGACTACCTTGCATAACGACAAGGCTATCATCCATTGAAGTAATATAGATATCGACAAAAGACTACCTTCCATAATGACAAGGCTACCATCCATTGGAATAACAAAAATCTCGACAACAAACTACCTTCCATAATGACAAGGCTACCATCCAATGAAATAAAAAAAACATTCGACTACAAACTACCTTCCATAATGACAAGGCTACCATCCATTGGTGTAACAAAAATCTGAACAACATACTACCTTCCATAATGATAAGGCTACAATCCATTGGAGTAACATAAATCTCAACGACAAACTACCTTCCATAATGAAAAGGCTACCATCTATTGGAGTAACAAAAACCTCGACAACCGACTACCTTCCAAAATTACAAGGCTACCATCCATTGGAGTATCAAAAATCTCGACAAAAAACTACCTTCCATAATGACAAGGCTACCATCCATTGGAATAACAAAAATCTCGACAATAGAATACGTCCCATAATGACAAGGCTACCATCCATTTGAGTAACAAAAATCTGAACAACAGACTAGCTTGCATAATGACAAGGCTATCATCCATTAGAGTAACAAAGATATCGAAAATAGACTACCTTCAATAATGACAAGTCTGCCATCCATTGGAGTAATAAAAATCTCTACAAAAGACTACCTTCCATAATGACAAGGTTACCATCCATTGGAATAACAAAAATCTCGACAACAGACTACCTTCCATAATGACAAGGCTACCATCCATCGGAGTAACAAAAATCTCAACGATAGACTACCTTCCATAATTGCAAGGATACCATCTATTGGAGTAACAAAAATCTCGACAACAGACCACCTTCCATAATTACAAGGCCATCATCCATTGGAGTATCAAAAATCTCGACAAAAAACTACCTTCCATAATGACAAGGCTACCATCCATTGGATTAACCAAAATCTCGACAATAGAGTACCTTTCATAATGACAAGGCTATCATCCATTGAAGTAACAAAAATCTGAACAACAGACTACCTTCCATAATGAGAAGGTTACCATCCATTGGAACAACAAAAATATCGACAAAAAACTACCTTCCATAATGACAAGGCTACCATCCATGGAATAACAAAAATCTCGACAAAAGACTACCTTCCATAATGACAAGGCTACCATTCATTGGAGTAACAAAAATATCGACAACAGACTACCTTCCATAATGACAAGGATACATTCATTGGGTTAACAGAAATCTCGACAATAGACTACCTTCCATAATGACAAGGCTACCTTTCATTGGAGTAATGAAAATATCGACAACATACTACCTTCCATAATGATAAGGCTACATCCATTGGGTTAACAAAAATCTCGACAAAAGACTACCTTCCATAATGACAAGGCTACCATCCATTGGAATAACAAAAATCTCGACAAAAGACTACCTTCCATAATGACAAGGTTACCATCCATTGGAATAACATAATCTCGACAACAGACTACCTTCCATAATGACAAGGCTACCATCCAATGGAATAAAAAATTCTCGACAACAGACTAACTTCCATAATGACAAGGCTACAATCCATTGGAGTAACAAAAATCTAAACAACAGACTACCTTCCATAATGACAAGGCTACCATCCAATGGAATAAAAAATTCTCGACAACAGACTAACTTCCATAATGACAAGGCTACAATCCATTGGAGTAACAAAAATCTAAACAACAGACTACCTTCCATAATGACAAGGCTACAATCAATTAGAGTAACATAAATCTCAACGACATACTACCTTCCATAATGACAAGGCTACCGGCCATTGGAGTAACACAATTCTCGATAAAAGACTACCTTCCATAATAACAAGGTTACCATCCATTGGAATATCAAAAATCTCGACAAAAAACTGCCTTCCATAATGACAAGGCTACCATCCATTGGAATAACAAAAATCTCGACAAAAGACTACCTTCCATAATGACAAGGCTACCATCCATTGGAGTAACAGAAATCTCAACAATCGAATACCTACCACAATGACAAGGCTACCATCCATTGGAATAACAAAAATCTCGACAATAGAGTACTTTCCATAATGACATGGCTATCATCCATTGAAGTAACAAAAATCTGAACAACAGACTACCTTCCATAATGAGATGGTTACCATCCATTGGAACAACAAAAATATCGACAAAAAACTACCTTCCATAATGACAAGGCTACCATCCATTGGAATAACAAAAATCTCGACAAAAGACTACCTTCCATAATGACAAGGCTACCATTCATTGGAGTAACAAAAATATCGACAACAGACTACCTTCCATAATGACAAGGATACATTCATTGGGTTAACTAAAATCTCGACAATAGACTACCTTCCATAATGACAAGGCTACCTTTCATTGGAGTAATGAAAATATCGACAACATACTACCTTCCATAATGATAAGGCTACATCCATTGGGTTAACAAAAATCTCGACAAAGGACTACCTTCCATAATGACAAGGCTACCATCCATTGGAATAACAAAAATCTCGACAAAAGACTACCTTCCATAATGACAAGGATACCATCCAATGGAATAAAAAATTCTCGACAACAGACTAACTTCCATAATGACAAGGCTACAATCCATTGGAGTAACAAAAATCTAAACAACAGACTACCTTCCATAATGACAAGGCTACAATCAATTAGAGTAACATAAATCTCAACGACATACTACCTTCTATAATGACAAGGCTACCGTCCATTGGAGTAACACAATTCTCGATAAAACACTACCTTCCATAATAACAAGGTTACCATCCATTGGAATATCAAAAATCTCGACAAAAAACTGCCTTCCATAATGACAAGGCTACCATCCATTGGAATAAAAAAAATCTCGACAAAAGACTACCTTCCATAATGACAAGGCTACCATCCATTGGAGTAACAGAAATCTCAACAATCGAATACCTACCATAATGACAAGGCTACCATCCATTGGAATAACAAAAATCTTGACAATAGAGTACCTTCCATAATGACAAGGCTATCATCCATTGGAGTAACAAAAATCTGAACAACAGACAACCTTGCATAATGACAAGGTTATCATCCATTAGAGTAACAAAGATATCGACAACAGACTACCTTCATTAATGACAAGGCTACCATCACTTGGAGTAAAAATAAATTCGACAAAAGACTACCTTTCATAATGACAAGGTTACCATCCATTGGAATAACAAAAATTTCGACAACAGACTACCTTCCATAATGACAAGGCTACCATCCATTGGAGTAACAAAAATCAGAACAACAAACTACCTTTTATATTGACAAGGCTACCATCTATTGGAGTAACAAAAATCTCGACAACAGACTCCCTTCCATAATGACAAGGCTAACATCCATTGGAATTACCAAAATCTTTACAATAGAGTCCCTTCCATATTGACAAGGCTATCATCCATTGAAGTAACAAAAATCTGAACAACAAACTACCTTTCATAATCACAAGGCTACCATCCATTGGAGTACCAGAAATATCAACGACCGACTACCTTCCATAATGACCAGGCTACCGTTCGTTCGAGTAACAAAAATCCCGACAAAAGACTACCTTCCATAATAACAAGGTTACCATCCATTGGAATAACAAAAATCTCGACAATAGACTCCCTTCCATAATGACAAGGCTATAATCCATCGGAGTAACAAAAATCTCAATGACAGACTACCTTCCATATTGACAAGGCTACCATCCATTGGAGTAACACAAATCTCGACAAAAGACTACCTTCCATAATAACAAGGTTACCATCCATTGGAATAACAAAAATCTCGACAAAAAACTACCTTCCATAATGACAAGGCTACCGTCCATTGGAGTAACAAAAATCTCGACAACAAACTACCTTCCATAATCACAAGGCTACCACCCATTGGAATAACAAAAATCTCGACAATAGACTACCTTCCATAATGACAAGGCTACCATCCATTGGAGTAACAAAAATCATAACATTAGACTACCTTGCATAATGACAAGGCTCTCATCCATTGGAGTAACATAGATATCGACAACAGACTACCTTCAAAAATGACAAGGCTACCATCCCTTGGAGTAAAAAAATCTCGACAAAAGACTAC
This sequence comes from Vicia faba, assembly GCA_948472305.1. NCBI lineage: Eukaryota > Viridiplantae > Streptophyta > Magnoliopsida > Fabales > Fabaceae > Vicia > Vicia faba. The sequence goes on from OX451738.1 coordinate 765,681,090, forward strand.
CTTCCATAATGACAAGATTACCATCCATTGGAATAACAAAAATCTCGACAACAAACTACCTTCCATAATGACAAGGCTACCGTCCAATGAAATAAAAAAAACATTCGACAACAAACTACCTTCCATAATGACAAGGCTACCATCCATTGGTGTAACAAAAATTTGAACAACATACTACCTTCCATAATGATAAGACTACAATCCATTGGAGTAACATAAATCTCAACGACAGACTACCTTCCATAATGAAAAGGCTACCATCTATTGGAGTAACAAAAACCTCGACAATCGACTACCTTCCATAATTACAAGGCTACCATCCATTGCAGTATCAAAAATCTCGACAACAAACTACCTTCCATAATGACAAGGCTACCATCCATTGGAATAACAAAAATCTCGACAATAGAATACGTCCCATAATGACAAGGCTACCATCCATTGGAGTAACAAAAATCTGAACAACAGACTAGCTTGCATAATGACAAGGCTATCATCCATTGGAGTAACAGAGATATCGACAAAAGACTACCTTCAATAATGACAAGTCTACCATCCATTGGAGTAATAAAAATCTCTACAAAAGACTACCTTCCGTAATGACAAGGTTACCATCCATTGGAATAACAAAAATCTCGACAACATACTACCTTCCATAATGACAAGGCTACCATCCATCGGAGTAACAAAAATCTCAACGACAGACTACCTTCCATAATGGCAAGGATACCATCTATTGGAGTAACAAAAATCTCGACAAAAGACCACCTTCCATAATTAGAAGGCCATCATCCATTGGAGTATCAAAAATCTCGACAACAAACTACCTTCCATAATGTCAAGGCTACCATCCATTGGATTAACCAAAATCTCGACAATAGAGTACCTTCCATAATGACAAGGCTATCATCCATTGAAGTAACAAAAATCTTAACAACAGAATACCTTCCATAATGAGAAGGTTACCATTCATTGGAATAACAAAAATATCGACAAAAAATTACCTTCCATAATGACAAGGCTACCGTCCATTGGAATAACAAAAATCTTGACAAAAGACTACCTTCCATAATGACAAGGCTACCGTTCATTGGAGTAACAAAAATATCGACAACAGACTACCTTCCATAATGACAAGGATACATTCATTGGGTTAACAAAAATCTCGACAATAGACTACCTTCCATAATGACAAGGCTACCATCCATTGGAATTCCAAAAATTTCGACAACAGACTACCTTCCATAATGTCAAGGCTACCATCCATTGGAGTAACAAAAATCAGAATAACAGACTACCTTTTATATTGACAAGGCTACCATCTATTGGAGTAACAAAAATCTCGACATCAGACTCCCTTCCATAATGACAAGGCTAACATCCATTGGAATAACCAAAATCTTTACAATAGAGTCCCTTCCATAATGACAAGGCTATCATCCATTGAAGTAACAAATATCTGAACAACAAACTACCTTTCATAATCATAAGGCTACCATCCATTGGAGTAACAAAAATATCAACGACCGACTACCTTCCATAATGACCAGGCTACCATTCGTTGGAGTAACAAAAATCTCGACAAAAGACTACCTTCCATAATAACAATGTTACCATCCATTGGAATAACAAAAATCTCGACAATAGACTCCCTTCCATAATGACAAGGCTATAATCCATTGGAGTAACAAAAATCTCAATGACATACTACCTTCCATATTGACAAGGCTACCATCCATTGGAGTAACACAAATCTCGACAAAAGACTACCTTCCATAATAACAAGGTTACCATCCATTGGAATAACAAAAATCTCCACAAAAAAACTACCTTCCATAATGACAAGGCTACCATCCATTGGAATAACAAAAATCTCGACAAAAGACTACCTTCCATAATGACAAGGCTACCATTCAGTGGAGTAACGAAAATATCGACAACAGACTACCTTCCGTAATGACAAGGCTACATCCATTGGGGTAACAAAAATCTCGACAACAGACTACCTTCCATAATGACAAGGCTACCATCCATTGGAGTAACAAAAATCTCGACAAAAAACAATCTTCCATAATGATAATGCTACCATCCATTGGAATAACAAAAATCTCGACAAAATACTACCTTCCATAATGACAAGGTCACCATCCATTGGAATAACAAATATCTCGACAATAGACTACCTTAAATAATGACAAGGCTACCATCCAATGGAATAAAAGATTCTCGACAACAGACTACCTTCCATAATGACAAGGCTACAATCCATTGGAGTAACAAAAATCTGAACAACAGACTACCTTCCATAATGACAAGGCTACAATCCATTAGAGTAACATAAATCTCAACGACAGACTACCTTCCATAATGACAAGGCTACCATCCATTGGAGTAACAAAAATCTCGACAATAGACTACCTTCTATAATCACAAGGCTACCACCAATTGGAGTATAAAAAATTTCGACAATAGACTACCTTCCATAAGGACAATTCTATCATCCATTGGAGTAACAAAAATATGAACAACAGACTACCTTCAAGAATGACTAGACTACCGTCCATTGAACTAACAGAAATCTCAACGACCGAATACCTACTATTATGACAAGGCAACCATCAATTGGAATAACAAAAATCTCGACAACGAACTACCTTCCATAATGACAATGCTACCATCCATTGGATTAACCAAAATCTCGATAATAGAGTACCTTCCATAATGACAAGGCTATCATCCTTTGAAGTAACAAAAATCTGAACAACGGACTATCTTCCATAATGACAAGACTACCGTCCATTGAACTAACAGAAATCTCAACGACCGAATACCTACTATTATGACAAGGCAACCATCAATTGGAATAACAAAAATCTCGACAACGAACTACCTTCCATAATGACAAGGATACCATCCATTGGATTAACCAAAATCTCGATAATAGAGTACCTTCCATAATGACAAGGCTATCATCCTTTGAAGTAACAAAAATCTGAACAACAGACTACCTTCCATAATGAGAAGGTTACCATCCATTGGAATAAAAAAAATATCGACAAAAAACTACCTTCCATAATGACAAGGCTAACATCCATTGGAATAACAAAAATCTCGACAAAAGACTACCTTCCATAATGACAAGGCTACCATTCATTGGAGTAACAAAAATATCGAGAAGAGACTACCTTCCATAATGACAAGGATACATTCATTGGGTTAACAAAAATCTCGACAATAGACTACCTTCCATAATGACAAGGCTACCATCCATTGGATTAACAAAAATCTCGACAAAAAACTACCTTCCATAATGACAAGGCTACCATCCAATGGAATAACAAAAATCTCGACAAAAGACTACCTTCCACAATGACAAGGTTACCATCCATTGGAATAACAAATATCTCTCTAAGAGACAACCTTCCATAATGACAAGGCTACCGTCCAATGGAATAAAAAATTCACGACAACATACTACCTTCCATAATTACAAGGCTACAATCAATTAGAGTAACATAAATCTCAACGACAGACTACCTTCCATAATGACAAGGCTACCGTCCATTGGAGTAACACAATTCTCGATAAAAGACTACCTTCCATAATAACAAGGTTACCATCCATTGGAATAAACAAAATCTCGACAAAAAACTACCTTCTATAATGACAAGGCTACCATCCATTGGAATAACAAAAATCTCGACAAAAGACTACCTTCCATAATGACAAGGCTACCATCCATTGGAGTAACAGAAATCTCAACGATCGAATACCTACCATAATGACAAGGCTATCATCCATTGAAGTAACAAAAATCTGAACAACAGACAACCTTGCATAATGAAAAGGTTATCATCCATTGGAGTAACAAAGATATCGACAACAGACTACCTTCAATAATGACAAGGCTACCATCCATTGGAGTAAAAAAATATTCGACAAAAGACTACCTTTCATAATGACAAGGTTACCATCCATTGGAATAACAAAAATTTCGACAACAGACTACCTTCCATAATGACAAGGCTACCATCCATTGGAGTAACAAAAATCAGAACAACAGACTACCTTCCATATTGACAAGGCTACCATCTATTGGAGTAACAAAAATCTCGACAACAGACTCCCTTCCATAATGACAAGGCTAACATCCATTGGAATAACCAAAATCTTTACAATAGAGTACCTTCCATAATGACAAGGCTATCATCCATTGAAGTAACAAAAATCTGAACAACAAACTTCCTTTCATAATCACAAGGCTACCATCCATTGGAGTAACAGAAATATCAGCGACCGACTACCTTCCATAATGACCAGGCTATCATCCGTTGGAGTAACAAAAATCTCGACAAAAGACTACCTTCCATAATAACAAGGTTACCATCCATTGGAATAACAAAAATCTCGACAAAAGACTCCCTTCCATAATGACAAGGCTATCATCCATTGAAGTAACAAAAATCTGAACAACAAACTTCCTTTCATAATCACAAGGCTACCATCCATTGGAGTAACAGAAATATCAGCGACCGACTACCTTCCATAATGACCAGGCTACCATCCGTTGGAGTAACAAAAATCTCGACAAAAGACTACCTTCCATAATAACAAGGTTACCATCCATTGGAATAACAAAAATCTCGACAAAAGACTCCCTTCCATAATGACAAGGCTACCATCCACTGGAATAATAAAAATCTCGACAAAAGACTACCTTCCATAATTACAAGGCTACCATTCATTGGAGTAACGAAAATATCGACAACAGACTACCTTCCATAATGACAAGGCTACATCCATTGGGGTAACAAAAATCTCGACAACAGACTACCTTCCATAATGACAAGGCTACCATCCGTTGGAGTAACAAAAATCTCGACAAAAAACTATCTTCCATAATGATAAGGCTACCATCCATTGGAGTAACAAAAATCTCGACAAAAAACCACCTTCCATAATGACAAGGCTACCATCCATTGGAATAAGAAAAATCTCGACAAAAGACTACCTTCCATAATGACAAGGTTACCATCCATTGGAATAACAAATATCTCGACAACAGACTACCTTCCATAATGACAAGGCTACCAACCAATGGAATAAAAAATTCTCGACAACAGACTACCTTCCATAATGACAAGGCTACAATCCATTAGAGTAACATAAATCTCAACGACAGACTACCTTCCATAATGACAAGGCTACCATCCATTGGAGTAAAAAAAATCTCGACAACAGACTACCTTCCATAATCATAAGGCTACCACCCATTGGAATATAAAAAATTTCGACAAGAGACTACCTTCCATAATGACAATGCTATCATCCATTGGAGTAACAAAAATATGAAAAACAGACTACCTTCCATAATGACAAGACTACCATCCATTGGACTAACAGATATCTGAACAACAAACTACCTTTCATAATGACAAGGCTATCATCCATTGGAGTAACAGAGATATCAACAACAAACTACCTTCCATTGGAATAACAAAAATCTCGACAAAAGACTACCTTCCATAATGAAAAGGCTACCATTCATTGGACTAACAAAAATATCGACAACTGACTACCTTCCATAATGACAAGGCTGCATCCATTGGGGTAACAAAAATCTCGACAACAGACTACCTTCCATAATGACAAGGCTACCATCCATTGGAGTAACAAAAATCTCGACAAAAAACTACCTTCCATAATGACAATGCTACCATCCATTGGAATAACAAAAATCTCGACAAAACACTACCTTCCATAAAGACAAGGTCACCATCCATTGGAATAACAAATATCTCGACAACAGACTACCTTCCATAATGTCAAGGCTACCATCCAATGGAATAAAAAATTCTCGACAATAGACTACCGTCCATAATGATAAGGCTACAATCCATTGGAGTAACAAAAATCTAAACAACAGACTACCTTTCATAATGATAAGGCTATAATCCATTGGAGTAACAAAAATATAAACAACAGATTACCTTCCATAATGACAAGACTACCATCCATTGGACTAACAGAAATCTCAACGACCGAATACCTACCATAATGATAAGGCTACCATCAATTGGAATAACAAAAATCTCGACAATAGACTACCTTTGATAATGACAAGGCTACCATCCATTGGAGTAACAAATATCTGAAAAACAAACTACCTTTCATAATGACAAGGCTATCATCCATTGGAGTAACAGAGATATCGACAATAGACTACCTTAATTAATGACAAGGCTACCATCCATTGGAGTAACAAATATCTCGACAAAAGACTACCTTCCATAATAACAAGGTTACCATCCATTGGAATAAAAAAAATCTCGATAATAGACTCCCTTCCATAATGACAAGGCTATAATCCATTGGAGTAACAAAAATCTCAACGGCAGACTACCTTCCATAATGACAAGGCTATCATCCATTGGAGTAACAAAAATCTCGACAAAAGACTACCTTCCATAATAACAAGGTTACCATCCATTGGAATAACAAAAATATCGACAAAAAACTACCTTCAATAATGAGAAGGCTACCATCCATTGGAATAACAAAAATCTCGACAAAAGACTACCTTCCATAATGAAAAGGCTACCATTCATTGGACTAACGAAAATATCGACAACAGACTACCTTCCATAATGACAAGGCTACATCCATTGGGGTAACAAAAATCTCGACAACAGACTACCTTCCATAATGACAAGGCTACCATCCATTGGAGTAACAAAAATCTCGACAAAAAACTACCTTCCATAATGACAATGCTACCATCCATTGGAATAACAAAAATTTCGACAAAACACTACCTTCCATAATGACAAGGTCACCATCCATTGGAATAACAAATATCTCGACAACAGACTACCTTCCATAATGTCAAGGCTACCATCAAATGGAATAAAATATTCTCGACAACAGACTACCTTCCATAATGATAAGGCTACAATCCATTGGAGTAACAAAAATCTAAACAACAGACTACCTTCCATAATGATAAGGCTATAATCCATTGGAGTAACAAAAATATGAACAACACACTACCTTCCATAATGACAAGACTACCATCCATTGGACTAACAGAAATCTCAACGACCGAATACCTACCATAATGATAAGGCTACCATCAATTGGAATAACAAAAATCTCGAAAATAGACTACCTTCCATAATGACAAGGCTACCATCCATTGGAGTAACAAATATCTGAACAACAGACTACCTTTTATAATGACAAGGCTATCATCCATTGGAGTAATAGAGATATCGACAACAGACTACGCTTAATAATGACAATGCTACTATCCATTGGAGTAACAAAAATCTCGACAAAATACTACCTTCCATAATAACAAGGTTACCATCCATTGGAATAAAAAAAATCTCGAAAATAGACTCCCTTCCATAATGACAAGGCTATAATCCATTGGAGTAACAAAAATCTCAACGAAAGACTACCTTCCATAATGACAAGGCTACCATCCATTGAAGTAACACAAATCTCGACAAAAGACTACCTTCCATAATAACAAGGTTACCATCCATTGGAATAACAAAAATCTCGACAAAAAACTACCTTCAATAATGAGAAGGCTACCATCCATTGGAATAACAAAAATCTCGAAAAAAGACTACCTTCCATAATGAAAAGGCTACCATTCATTGGACTAACGAAAATATCGACAACAGACTACCTTCCATAATGACAAGGCTGCATCCATTGGGGTAACAAAAATCTCGACAATAGACTACCTTCCATAATGACAAGGCTACCATCCATTGGAGTAACAAAAATCTCGACAAAAAACTACCTTCCATAATGACAAGGCTACCATCCATTGGAATAACAAAAATCTCGACAAAACACTACCTTCCATAATGATAAGGTCACCATCCATTGGAATAACAAATATCTCGACAACAAACTACCTTCCCTAATGACAAGGCTACCATCCAATGGAATAAAAAATTCTCGACAACAGACTACCTTCCATAATGACAAGGCTACAATCCATTGGAGTAACAAAAATCTAAACAACATACTACCTTCCATAATGACAAGGCTACAATCCATTGGAGTAACATCAATCTCAACGACATACTACCTTCCATAATGACAAGGCTACCGTCAATTGGAGTAACAAAAATCTCGACCACAGACTACCTTCCATAATCACAAGGCCACCACCCATTGGAGTATAAAAAATTTCGACAACAGACTACCTTCCATAATGACAAGTCTATCATCCATTGGAGTAACAAAAATATGAACAACAAACTACCTTCCATAATGACAAGACTACCATCCATTGGACTAACAGAAATCTCAACGACCGAATACCTACCATAATGACAAGGCTACCATCAATTGGAATAACAAAAATCTCGAAAATAGACTACCTTCCATAATGACAAGGCTACCATCCATTGGAGTAACAAATATCTGAACAACAGACTACCTTTCATAATGACAAGGCTATCATCCATTGGAGTAACAGAGATATCGACAACAGACTACCTTTAATAATGACAAGGCTACCATCCATTGGAGTAACAAAAATCTCGACAAAATACTACCTTCCATAATAACAAGGTTACCATCCATTGGAATAAAAAAAATCTCGAAAATAGACTCCCTTCCATAATGACAAGGCTATAATCCATTGGAGTAACAAAAATCTCAACGAAAGACTACCTTCCATAATGACAAGGCTACCATCCATTGCAGTAACACAAATCTCGACAAAAGACTACCTTCCATAATAACAAGGTTACCATCCATTGGAATAACAAAAATATCGACAAAAAACTACCTTCCATAATGACAAGGCTACCATCCATTGGAATAACAAAAATCTCGACAAAAGACTACCTTCCATAATGACAAGGCTACCATTCATTGGACTAACGAAAATATAGACAACAGACTACCTTCCATAATTACAAGGCTACATCCATTGGGGTAACAAAAATCTTGACAACAGACTACCTTCCATAATGACAAGGCTACCATCCATTGGAGTAACAAAAATCTCGACAAAAACTACCTTCCGTAATGACCAGGTGACCATCCATTGGAATAACAAAAATCTCGACAAAAGACTACCTTCCATAATGATAAGGTCACCATCCATTGGAATAACAAATATCTCGACAACAGACTACCTTTAATAAAGACAAGGCTACCATCCAAAGGAATAAAAAATTCCCGACAACAAACCACCTTCTATAATGAAAAGGCTACAATCCATTAGAGTAACAAAAATCTAATCAACAAACTACCTTCCATAATGACAAGACTACCATCCATTGGACTAACAGAAATCTCAACAACCGAATACCTACCATAATGACAAGGCTTCCATCAATTGGAATAACAAAAATCTCGAAAATAGACTACTTTCCATAATGACAAGGCTACCATCCATTGGAGTAACAAATATCTGAACAACAGACTACCTTTCATAATGACAAGGCTATCATCCATTGGAGTAATAGAGATATCGACAACAGACTACCTTTAATAATGACAAGGCTACCATCCATTGGAGTAACAAAAATCTCGACAAAATACTACCTTCCATAATAACAAGGTTACCATCCATTGGAATAAAAAAAATCTCGAAAATAGACTCCCTTCCATGATGACAAGGCTATAATCCATTGGAGTAATAAAAATCTCAACGAAAGACTACCTTCCATAATGACAAGGCTACCATCCATTGCAGTAACACAAATCTCGACAAAAGACTACCTTCCATAATAACAAGGTTACCATCCATTGGAATAACAAAAATATCGACAAAAAACTACCTTCCATAATGACAAGGCTACCATCCATTGGAATAACAAAAATCTCGACAAAAGACTACCTTCCATAATGACAAGGCTACCATTCATTGGACTAACGAAAAATATCGACAACAGACTACCTTCCATAATGACAAGGCTACATCCATTGGGGTAACAAAAATCTCGACAACAGACTACCTTCCATAATGACAAGGCTACCATCCATTGGAGTAACAAAAATCTCGACAAAAAACTACCTTCCATAATGACAAGGCTACCATCCATTGGAGTAACAAAAATCTCGACAAAAAACTACCTTCCGTAATGACAAGGCTACCATCCATTGGAATAACAAAAATCTCGACAAAAGACTACCTTCCATAATGACAAGGCTGCATCCATTGGAGTAACAAAAATCTCGACAAAAAACTACCTTCCATAATGACAAGGCTACCATTCATTGGAATAACAAAAATCTCGACAAAACACTAACTTCCATAATGATAAGGTCACCATCCATTGGAATAACAAATATCTCGACAACAGACTACCTTCCATAATGACAAGATCATCCAATGGAATAAAAAATTCTCGACAACAAACCACCTTCTATAATGACAAGGCTACAATCCATTGGAGTAACAAAAATCTAATCAACAGACTACCTTCCATAATGACAAGACTACCATCCATTGGACTAACAGAAATCTCAACGACCGAATACCTACCATAATGACAAGGCTACCATCAATTGGAATAACAAAAATCTCGAAAATAGACTACCTTCCATAATGACAAGGCTACCATCCATTGGAGTAACAAATATCTGAATAACAGACTACCTTTCATAATGACAAGGCTATCATCCATTGGAGTAATAGAGATATCGACAACAGACTACCTTTAATAATGACAAGGCTACTATCCATTGGAGTAACAAAAATCTCGACAAAATACTACCTTCGATAATAACAAGGATACCATCCATTGGAATAAAAAAAATCTCGAAAATAGACTCCCTTCCATAATGACAAGGCTATAATCCATTGGAGTAACAAAAATCTCAACGAAAGACTACCTTCCATAATGACAAGGCTACCATCCATTGCAGTAACACAAATCTCGACAAAAGACTACCTTCCATAATAACAAGGTTACCATCCATTGGAATAACAAAAATATCGACAAAAAACTACCTTCCATAATGACAAGGCTACCATCCATTTGAATAACAAAAATCTCGACAAAAGACTACCTTCCATAATGATAAGGCTACCATTCATTGGACTAACGAAAATATCGACAACAGACTACCTTCCATAATGACAAGGATACATCCATTGGGGTAACAAAAATCTCGACAACAGACTACCTTCCATAATGACAAGGCTACCATCCATTGGAGTAACAAAAATCTCGACAAAAAACTACCTTCCGTAATGACAAGGCTACCATCCATTGGAATAACAAAAATCTCGACAAAAGACTACCTTCCATAATGAAAAGGTCACCATCCATTGGAATAACAAATATCTCGACAACAGACTACCTTTAATAAAGACAAGGCTACCATCCAACGGAATAAAAAATTCCTGACAACAAACCAGCTTCTATAATGACAAGGCTACAATCCATTGGAGTAACAAAAATCTAATCAACAGACTACCTTCCATAATGACAAGGCTACAATCCATTAAAGTAATATAAATCTCAACGACAGACTACCTTCCATAATGACAAGGCTACCATCCATTGGAGTAACAAAAATCTCGACCACAGACTACCTTCCATAATCACAAGGCCACCACCCATTGGAGTATAAAAAATTTCGACAACAGACTACCTTCCATAATGACAAGTCTATCATCCATTCGAGTAAAAAAAATATGAACAACAGACTACCTTCCATAATGACAAGACTACCATCCATTGGACTAACAGAAATCTCAACAACCGAATACCTACCATAATGACAAGGCTACCATCAATTGGAATAACAAAAATCTCGAAAATAGACTACCTTCCATAATGACAAGGCTGCATCCATTGGGGTAACAAAAATCTCGACAATAGACTACCTTCCATAATGACAAGGCTACCATCCATTGGAGTAACAAAAATCTCGACAAAAAACTACCTTCCATAATGACAAGGCTACCATCCATTGGAATAACAAAAATCTCGACAAAACACTACCTTCCATAATGATAAGGTCACCATCCATTGGAATAACAAATATCTCGACAACAAACTACCTTCCCTAATGACAAGGCTACCATCCAATGGAATAAAAAATTCTCGACAACAGACTACCTTCCATAATGACAAGGCTACAATCCATTGGAGTAACAAAAATCTAAACAACATACTACCTTCCATAATGACAAGGCTACAATCCATTGGAGTAACATCAATCTCAACGACATACTACCTTCCATAATGACAAGGCTACCGTCAATTGGAGTAACAAAAATCTCGACCACAGACTACCTTCCATAATCACAAGGCCACCACCCATTGGAGTATAAAAAATTTCGACAACAGACTACCTTCCATAATGACAAGTCTATCATCCATTGGAGTAACAAAAATATGAACAACAAACTACCTTCCATAATGACAAGACTACCATCCATTGGACTAACAGAAATCTCAACGACCGAATACCTACCATAATGACAAGGCTACCATCAATTGGAATAACAAAAATCTCGAAAATAGACTACCTTCCATAATGACAAGGCTACCATCCATTGGAGTAACAAATATCTGAACAACAGACTACCTTTCATAATGACAAGGCTATCATCCATTGGAGTAACAGAGATATCGACAACAGACTACCTTTAATAATGACAAGGCTACCATCCATTGGAGTAACAAAAATCTCGACAAAATACTACCTTCCATAATAACAAGGTTACCATCCATTGGAATAAAAAAAATCTCGAAAATAGACTCCCTTCCATAATGACAAGGCTATAATCCATTGGAGTAACAAAAATCTCAACGAAAGACTACCTTCCATAATGACAAGGCTACCATCCATTGCAGTAACACAAATCTCGACAAAAGACTACCTTCCATAATAACAAGGTTACCATCCATTGGAATAACAAAAATATCGACAAAAAACTACCTTCCATAATGACAAGGCTACCATCCATTGGAATAACAAAAATCTCGACAAAAGACTACCTTCCATAATGACAAGGCTACCATTCATTGGACTAACGAAAATATAGACAACAGACTACCTTCCATAATTACAAGGCTACATCCATTGGGGTAACAAAAATCTTGACAACAGACTACCTTCCATAATGACAAGGCTACCATCCATTGGAGTAACAAAAATCTCGACAAAAACTACCTTCCGTAATGACCAGGTGACCATCCATTGGAATAACAAAAATCTCGACAAAAGACTACCTTCCATAATGATAAGGTCACCATCCATTGGAATAACAAATATCTCGACAACAGACTACCTTTAATAAAGACAAGGCTACCATCCAATGGAATAAAAAATTCCCGACAACAAACCACCTTCTATAATGAAAAGGCTACAATCCATTAGAGTAACAAAAATCTAATCAACAAACTACCTTCCATAATGACAAGACTACCATCCATTGGACTAACAGAAATCTCAACAACCGAATACCTACCATAATGACAAGGCTTCCATCAATTGGAATAACAAAAATCTCGAAAATAGACTACTTTCCATAATGACAAGGCTACCATCCATTGGAGTAACAAATATCTGAACAACAGACTACCTTTCATAATGACAAGGCTATCATCCATTGGAGTAATAGAGATATCGACAACAGACTACCTTTAATAATGACAAGGCTACCATCCATTGGAGTAACAAAAATCTCGACAAAATACTACCTTCCATAATAACAAGGTTACCATCCATTGGAATAAAAAAAATCTCGAAAATAGACTCCCTTCCATGATGACAAGGCTATAATCCATTGGAGTAATAAAAATCTCAACGAAAGACTACCTTCCATAATGACAAGGCTACCATCCATTGCAGTAACACAAATCTCGACAAAAGACTACCTTCCATAATAACAAGGTTACCATCCATTGGAATAACAAAAATATCGACAAAAAACTACCTTCCATAATGACAAGGCTACCATCCATTGGAATAACAAAAATCTCGACAAAAGACTACCTTCCATAATGACAAGGCTACCATTCATTGGACTAACGAAAAATATCGACAACAGACTACCTTCCATAATGACAAGGCTACATCCATTGGGGTAACAAAAATCTCGACAACAGACTACCTTCCATAATGACAAGGCTACCATCCATTGGAGTAACAAAAATCTCGACAAAAAACTACCTTCCATAATGACAAGGCTACCATCCATTGGAGTAACAAAAATCTCGACAAAAAACTACCTTCCGTAATGACAAGGCTACCATCCATTGGAATAACAAAAATCTCGACAAAAGACTACCTTCCATAATGACAAGGCTGCATCCATTGGAGTAACAAAAATCTCGACAAAAAACTACCTTCCATAATGACAAGGCTACCATTCATTGGAATAACAAAAATCTCGACAAAACACTAACTTCCATAATGATAAGGTCACGATCCATTGGAATAACAAATATCTCGACAACAGACTACCTTCCATAATGACAAGATCATCCAATGGAATAAAAAATTCTCGACAACAAACCACCTTCTATAATGACAAGGCTACAATCCATTGGAGTAACAAAAATCTAATCAACAGACTACCTTCCATAATGACAAGACTACCATCCATTGGACTAACAGAAATCTCAACGACCGAATACCTACCATAATGACAAGGCTACCATCAATTGGAATAACAAAAATCTCGAAAATAGACTACCTTCCATAATGACAAGGCTACCATCCATTGGAGTAACAAATATCTGAATAACAGACTACCTTTCATAATGACAAGGCTATCATCCATTGGAGTAATAGAGATATCGACAACAGACTACCTTTAATAATGACAAGGCTACTATCCATTGGAGTAACAAAAATCTCGACAAAATACTACCTTCGATAATAACAAGGATACCATCCATTGGAATAAAAAAAATCTCGAAAATAGACTCCCTTCCATAATGACAAGGCTATAATCCATTGGAGTAACAAAAATCTCAACGAAAGACTACCTTCCATAATGACAAGGCTACCATCCATTGCAGTAACACAAATCTCGACAAAAGACTACCTTCCATAATAACAAGGTTACCATCCATTGGAATAACAAAAATATCGACAAAAAACTACCTTCCATAATGACAAGGCTACCATCCATTTGAATAACAAAAATCTCGACAAAAGACTACCTTCCATAATGATAAGGCTACCATTCATTGGACTAACGAAAATATCGACAACAAACTACCTTCCATAATGACAAGGATACATCCATTGGGGTAACAAAAATCTCGACAACAGACTACCTTCCATAATGACAAGGCTACCATCCATTGGAGTAACAAAAATCTCGACAAAAAACTACCTTCCGTAATGACAAGGCTACCATCCATTGGAATAACAAAAATCTCGACAAAAGACTACCTTCCATAATGAAAAGGTCACCATCCATTGGAATAACAAATATCTCGACAACAGACTACCTTTAATAAAGACAAGGCTACCATCCAACGGAATAAAAAATTCCTGACAACAAACCAGCTTCTATAATGACAAGGCTACAATCCATTGGAGTAACAAAAATCTAATCAACAGACTACCTTCCATAATGACAAGGCTACAATCCATTAAAGTAATATAAATCTCAACGACAGACTACCTTCCATAATGACAAGGCTACCATCCATTGGAGTAACAAAAATCTCGACCACAGACTACCTTCCATAATCACAAGGCCACCACCCATTGGAGTATAAAAAATTTCGACAACAGACTACCTTCCATAATGACAAGTCTATCATCCATTCGAGTAAAAAAAATATGAACAACAGACTACCTTCCATAATGACAAGACTACCATCCATTGGACTAACAGAAATCTCAACAACCGAATACCTACCATAATGACAAGGCTACCATCAATTGGAATAACAAAAATCTCGAAAATAGACTACCTTCCATAATGACAAGGCTACCATCAATTGGAGTAACAAATATCTGAACAATAGACTACCTTTCATAATGACAAGGCTATCATCCATTGGAGTAACAGAGATATCGACAACAGACTACCTTTAATAATGACAAGGCTACCATCCATTGAAGTAACAAAAATCTCGACAAAATACTACCTTCCATAATAACAAGGTTACCATCCATTGGAATAAAAAAAATCTCGAAAATAGACTCCCTTCCATAATGACAAGGCTATAATCCATTGGAGTAACAAAAATCTCAATGAAAGACTACCTTCCATAATGACAAGGCTACCATCCATTGCAGTAACACAAATCTCGACAAAAGACTACCTTCCATAATAACAAGGTTACCATCCATTGGAATAACAAAAATATCGACAAAAAACTACCTTCCATAATGACAAGGCTACCATCCATTGGAATAACAAAAATCTCGACAAAAGACTACCTTCCATAATGACAAGGCTACCATTCATTGGACTAACGAAAATATCAACAACAGACTACCTTCCATAATGACAAGGCTACATCCATTGGGGTAACAAAAATCTTGACAACAGACTACCTTCCATAATGACAAGGCTACCATCCATTGGAGTAACAAAAATCTCGACAAAAACTACCTTCCGTAATGACAAGGCTACCATCCATTGGAATAACAAAAATCTCGACAAAAGACTACCTTCCATAATGACAAGGTCATCATCCATTGGAATAACAAATATCTCGACAACAGACTACCTTTAATAAAGACAAGGCTAACATCCAATGGAATAAAAAATTCCCGACAACAAACCACCTTCTATAATGAAAAGGCTACAATCCATTAGAGTAACAAAAATCTAATCAACAAACTACCTTCCATAATGACAAGACTACCATCCATTGGACTAACAGAAATCTCAACAACCGAATACCTACCATAATGACAAGGCTTCCATCAATTGGAATAACAAAAATCTCGAAAATAGACTACTTTCCATAATGACAAGGCTACCATCCATTGGAGTAACAAATATCTGAACAACAGACTACCTTTCATAATGACAAGGCTATCATCCATTGGAGTAATAGAGATATCGACAACAGACTACCTTTAATAATGACAAGGCTACCATCCATTGGAGTAACAAAAATCTCGACAAAATACTACCTTCCATAATAACAAGGTTACCATCCATTGGAATAAAAAAAATCTCTAAAATAGACTCCCTTCCATGATGACAAGGCTATAATCCATTGGAGTAATAAAAATCTCAACGAAAGACTACCTTCCATAATGACAAGGCTACCATCCATTGCAGTAACACAAATCTCGACAAAAGACTACCTTCCATAATAACAAGGTTACCATCCATTGGAATAACAAAAATATCGACAAAAAACTACCTTCCATAATGACAAGGCTACCATCCATTGGAATAACAAACATCTCGACAAAAGACTACCTTCAATAATGACAAGGCTACCATTCATTGGACTAACGAAAAATATCGACAACAGACTACCTTCCATAATGACAAGGCTACATCCATTGGGGTAACAAAAATTTCGACAACAGACTACCTTCCATAATGACAAGGCTACCATCCATTGGAGTAACAAAAATCTCGACAAAAAACTACCTTCCGTAATGACAAGGCTACCATCCATTGGAATAACAAAAATCTCGACAAAATACTACCTTCCATAATGACATGGTCACCATCCATTGGAATAACAAATAAATCGACAACAGACTACCTTTAATAAAGACAAGGCTACCATCCAATGGAATAAAAAATTCCTGACAACAAACCACCTTCTATAATGACAAGGCTACAATCCATTGGAGTAACAAAAATCTAAATAACAGACTACCTTCCATATTGACAAGGCTACAATCCATTAGAGTAACATAAATCTCAATGACAGACTACCTTCCATAATGACAAGGCTACCATCCATTGGAGTAACAAAAATCTCGACAATAGACTACCTTCGATAATCACAAGGCTACCACCCATTGGAGAATAAAAAATTTCGAAAATAGACTACCTTCCATAATGACAAGGCTATCATCCATTGGAGTAACAAAAATATGAACAACAGACTACCATCCATAATGACAAGACTACCATCCATTGGACTAACAGAAATCTCAACGACCAAATACCTACCATAATGACAAGGCTACCATCAATTGGAATAACAAAAATCTCGACAATAGACTACCTTTCATAATGGCAAGGCTACCATCCATTGGAGTACCAAATATCAGAGCAACAGAGCACCTTTCATAATGACAAGGCTATCATTCATTGGAGTAACAGAGATATCGACAATAGAATACCTTCAATAATGACAAGGCTACCATCCGTTAGAGTAACAAAAATCTCGACAAAAAACTACCTTCCATAATGACAAGGCTACCATCCATTGAAATAACAAAAATCTCGACAAAAGACTACCTTCCATAATGACAAGGTGACAATCCATTGGAATAAAAAATATCTCGACAACAAACTACCTTCCATAATGACAAGGCTACCATCCAATGGAATAAAAAATTCTCGACAACAGACTACCTTCCATAATGACAAGGCTACAATCCATTGGAGTAACAAAAATCTGAACAACAGACTACCTTCCATAATGACAAGGCTACAATCCATTGGAGTAATAGAAATCTCAATGACAGACTACCTTCCATAATGACAAGGCTACCATCCATTAGATTAACAAAAATCTCGACAATAGACTACCTTCTATAATTATAAGGCTACCACCCATTGGAGTATCAAAAATCTCGACAACAGACTACCTTCCATAATGACAAGGCTATCATCCATTGGAGTAAAAAAAATCTGAACAACAGACTACCTTCCATAATTACAAGGCTACCATCCATTGGAGTAACAGAAATCTCAATGACCGACTACCTTCCATAATGACAAGGTTACCATCCATTGGAATAACAAAACTCTCGACAATAGACTACCTTCTATAATGACAAGGCTACATTCATTGGAGTAGAAAATATCTGAACAAATAGACTACCTTTCATAATGACAAGGCTATCATCCATTGGAGTAATAGTGATATCGATAATAGACTACCTTCAAAAATTACAAGGCTACCATCCGTTGGAGTAACAAAAATCTCTACAAAAGACTACCTTCCATAATAACAAGGTTACCATCAATTGGAATAAAAAAAGTCTCGACAATAGACTCCCTTCCATAATGACAAGGCTATAATCAATTGGAGTAACAAAAATCTCAACGACAGACTACCTTCCATAATGACAAGGCTACCATCCATTGGAGTAACATAAATCTCGACAAAATACAACCTTCCATAATAACAAGGTTACCATCCATTGGAATAACAAAAATCTCGACAAAAAACTACCTTTCATAGTGACAAGGATACCATGCATTGGAATAACAAAAATCTCGACAAAAGACTACCTTCCATAATGACAAGGCTACCATTCATTGGAGTAACAAAAATATCGACAATAGACTACCTTCCATAATGATAAGGCTACATCCATTGGGGTACAAAAATCTCGACAACAGACTACCTTCCATAATGACAACGCTACCATACATTGGAGTAACAAAAATCTCGACAACAGACTACCTTCCATAATGCCAAGGCTACATCCATTGGGGTAACAAAAATCTCGACAACAGACTACCTTCCATAATGACAAGGTTACCATCCATTGGAGTAACAAAAATATAGACAAAAAACTACCTTCCATAATGACAAGGCTACCATCCATTGGAATAACAAAAATATCGACAAAAGACTACCTTCCATAATGACAAGGTCACCATCCATTGGAATAACAAATATCTCGACAACAGACTACCTTTAATAAAGACAAGGCTACCATCCAATGGAATTAAAAATTCTCGACAACAAACTACCTTCTATAATGACAAGGCTACAATCCATTGGAGTAACAAAAATCTAAATAACCGACTACCTTCCATATTGACAAGGCTACAATCCATTAGAGTAACATAAATCTCAATGACAGACTTCCTTCCATAATGACAAGGCTACCATCCATTGGAGTAACAAAAATCTCGACAACAGACTACCTTCCATAATCACAAGGCTACCACCCATTGGAGAATAAAAAATTTCGAAAATAGACTACCTTCCATAATGACAAGGCTATCATCCATTGGAGGAACAAAAATATGAACAAAAGACTACCATCCATAATGACAAGACTACCATCCATTGGACTAACAGAAATCTCAACAACCAAATACCTACCATAATGACAAGGCTACCATCAATTGGAATAACAAAAATCTCGACAATAGACTACCTTTCATAATGGCAAGGCTACCATCCATTGGAGTACCAAATATCTGAGCAACAGAGCACCTTTCATAATGACAAGGCTATCATTCATTGGAGTAACAGAGATATCGAAAATAGAATACCTTCAATAATGACAAGGCTACCATCCGTTAGAGTAACAAAAATCTCGACAAAAAACTACCTTCCATAATGACAAGGCTACCATCCATTGAAATAACAAAAATCTCGACAAAAGACTACCTTCCATAATGACAAGGTGACAATCCATTGGAATAAAAAATATCTCGACAACAAACTACCTTCCATAATGACAAGGCTACCATCCAATGGAATAAAAAATTCTCGACAACAGACTACCTTCCATAATGACAAGGCTACAATCCATTGGAGTAACAAAAATCTGAACAACAGACTACCTTCCATAATGACAAGGCTACAATCCATTGGAGTAACAGAAATCTCAATGACAGACTACCTTCCATAATGACAAGGCTACCATCCATTAGACTAACAAAAATCTCGACAATAGACTACCTTCTATAATTATAAGGCTACCACCCATTGGAGTATCAAAAATCTCGACAACAGACTACCTTCCATAATGACAAGGCTATCATCCATTGGAGTAAAAAAATCTGAACAATAGACTACCTTCCATAATTACAAGGCTACCATCCATTGGAGTAACAGAAATCTCAATGACCGACTACCTTCCATAATGACAAGGTTACCATCCATTGGAATAACAAAAATCTCGGCAATAGACTACCTTCTATAATGACAAGGCTACATTCATTGGAGTAGAAAATATCTGAACAAATAGACTACCTTTCATAATGACAAGGCTATCATCCATTGGAGTAATAGAGATATCGATAATAGACTACCTTCAAAAATTACAAGGCTACCATCCGTTGGAGTAACAAAAATCTCTACAAAAGACTACCTTCCATAATAACAAGGTTACCATCCATTGGAATAAAAAAAGTCTCGACAATAGACTCCCTTCCATAATGACAAGGCTACCATCCATTGGAGTAACACAAATCTCGACAAAATACTACCTTCCATAATAACAAGGTTACCATCCATTGGAATAACAAAAATCTCGACAAAAAACTACCTTTCATAGTGACAAGGATACCATCCATTGGAATAACAAAAATCTCGACAAAAGACTACCTTCCATAATGACAAGGCTACCATTCATTGGAGTAACAAAAATATCGACAATAGACTACCTTCCATAATGATAAGGCTACATCCATTGGGGTAACAAAAATCTCGACAACAGACTACCTTCCATAATGACAATGCTACCATACATTGGAGTAACAAAAATCTCGACAAAAAACTACCTTCCATAATGATAAGGCTACCATCCATTGGAATAACAAAAATCTCGACAAAAGACTACCTTCCATAATGACAAGGTCAACATCCATTGGAATAAAAAATATATCGACAACAGACTACCTTCCATAATGACAAGGCTACCATCCAATGGAATAAAAAATTCTCGACAACAGACTACCTTCCATAATGACTAGGCTACAATCCATTGGAGTAACAAAAATCTGAACAACAGACTACCTTCCATAATGACAAGGCTACAATCCATTGGAGTAACAGAAATCTCAACGACAGACTACCTTCCATAATTACAAGGGCTACCATCCATTGGAGTAACAAAAATCTCGACAATAGACTACCTTCAATAATTACGAGGCTACCACCCATTGGAGTATCAAAAATCTAGACAACATACTACCTTCCATAATGGCAAGGCTATCATCCATTGGAGTAACAAAAATATGAACAACAGACTACCTTCCATAATGACAAAGCTACCATCCATTGGAGTAACAGAAATCTCAACGACAGACTACCTTCCATAATGACAAGGCTTCCATCCATTGGAATAACAAAAATCTCGACAATAGACTACCTTCCATAATGACAAGGCTACCATACATTGGAGTAACAAATATCTGAACAAATAGACTACCTATAATAATGACAAGGCTATCATCCATTGGAGTAACAAAGATATCGACAACAGACTACCTTCAAAAATGACAAGGGTACCATCCATTGGAGTAACAAAGATCTCGACAAAAGACTACCTTCCATAATAACAAGGTTACCATCCATTGGAATAACAAAAATCTCGATAATAGACCCCCTTCCATAACGACAAGGCTACCATCCATTGGAATAACAAAAATCTCGACAAAAGACTACCTTCCATAATTACAAGGTTACCATCCATTGGAATAAGAAATATCTCGACAATAGACTACCTTCCATAATGACAAGGCAACCATCCAATGGAATAAAAAATTCTCGACAACAGACTACCTTCCATAATGACAAGGCTACAATCCATTGGAGTAACAAAAATCTGAACAACAGACTACCTTCCATAATGACAAGGCTACAATCCATTAGAGTAACATAAATATCGACAACAGACTACCTTCCATAATGAAAAGCCTATCATCCATTGGAGTAACAAAAATCTCGACAACAGACTACCTTCCATAATCTCAAGGATACCACCCATTGGAGTATAAAAAATTTCGACAACAGACTACATTCCATAATGACAAGGCTATCATCCATTGGAGCAACAAAAATATGAACAACAAACTACCTTCCATAATGACAAGACTACCATCCATTGGAGAAACAGAAATCTCAACGACTGAATACCTACCATAATGATAAGGCTACCATCCAATGGAATAACAAAAATATCGATAATAGACTACCTTCCATAATGACAAGGCTACCATCCATTGGAGTTTAAAAAATCCGAACAACAGACTACCTTGCATAATGACAAGGCTATCATCCATTGGAGTAACAGAGATATCTACAACAGACTATCTTCAATAATAACAAGGATACCATCCATTGGAGTAAAAAAAAATTCGACAAAAGACTACCTTCCATAATTACAAGATTACCATCCATTGGAATAACAAAAATCTCGACAACAGACTACCTTCCATAATGACAAGGCTACCATCCAATGGAATAAATTTTTTTTCGACAATAGACTACCTTCCATAATGACAAGGCTACAATCCATTGGAGTAACAACAATCTGAACAACAGACTACCTTCCGTATTGACAAGGCTACCATCTATTGGAGTAAAAAAAATCTCGACAACAGACTACCTTTCGTAATTACAAGGCTACCATCCATTGGAGTATCAAAAATCTCGACAACAGACTACCTTCCATAATGACAAGGCTACCATCCATTGGAATAACCAAAATCTTGACAATAGAGTACCTTCCATAATGACAAGGCTATCATCCATTGAAGTATCAAAAATATGAACAACATACTACCTTCCATAATGACAAGGCTACCATCCATTGGAGTAACAAAAATATGAACAATAGACTACCTTGCATAATGACAAGGTTATCATCCATTGGAGTAACAGAGATATCGACAACAGACGAACTTCCATAATGACAAGGCTACCATCCATTGGAGTAACAAAAATCTCGACAAAAGACTACCTTTCATAATGACAAGGCTACCATCCATTGGAATAACAAAAATCTCGACAATAGACTACCTTCCATAATGACAAGGCTATCATCCATTGAAGTAACAAAAATCTGAATAACAGACTACCTTTCATAATGAGAAGGCTACAATCCATTGGAGTAACAGAAATCTCAACGACAAATTACATTTAATAATGACAAGGCTACCATCCATTGGTGTAACAAAAATCTCGACAACAAACTACCTTTCATAATGACAAGGCTACAATCCATTGGTGTAACAAAAATCTCGACAAAATACTACCTTCTATAATAACAAAGTTACCATCCATTGGAATAACAAAAATCTCGACAACAGACATTCTTCCATAATGACAAGGCTACCATCCATTGGAGTAAAAAAAATATGAACAACAGACTACCTTCCATAATGGCAAGTCTACAATCCATTGGAGTAACTGAAATCTCAACGACATACTTCCTTCCATAATGACAAGGCTACAATCCTTTAGAGTAACATAAATCTCAACGACAGACTACCTTCCATAATGACAAGGCTACCATCCATTGGAGTAACAAAAATCTTGACAATAAACTACCTTCCATAATCACAAGGCTACCACTCATTGGAGTATAAAAAATTTCGACAACAAACTACCTTTCATAATGACAAGAGTATCGTCCATTGGAGTAACAGAAATCTCAACGACCGAATACCTACCATAGTGACAAGGCTACCATCCATTGGAATAATAAAAATATCGACAATAGACTACCTTCCATAATGACAAGGCTACAATCCATTGGAGTAACAAAAATCTCAATAATATACTACCTTCCATAATGACAAGGCTACCATCTATTGGAGTAACAAAAATCTCGACAACAGACTATCTTCCGTAATTACAAGGCTACCATCTATTGGAATAACCAAAATGACAAGGCCATCATCCATTGAAGTTAAAAAAATCTGAACAACAGACTACCTTTCATAATGACAAGGCTACCATCCATTGGAGTAACAGAAATCTCAACCACCGACTACCTTCCATAATGACAAGGCTACCATCCATTGGAATAACAAAAATCTCGACAATAGACTACCTTCAATAACGTCAAGGCTACCATCCATTGGAGTAACAAAAATCTTAACAATAAACTACCTTGCATTATGACAAGGTTATCATCCATTGGAGTAACAGAGATATCGACAACAAACTACCTTCAATAATGACAAGGCTACCATCTATTGGAGTAACAAAAATATCGACAAAAGACTACCTTCGATAATGACAAGGTTACCATTGGAATAACCAAAATATCAACAATAGACAACCTTACCATCCAATGGAATAAAAAAATTCGACAACAGACTACCTTCCATAATGACAAGGCTACCATCCATTGGAGTAATAAAAATCTGAACAACAGACTACCTTCCATAATGACAAGGTTACCATTGGAACAATAAAAATCTCGACAATAGACTACCTTCCATAATAACAAGGCTACCATCCAATGGAATAAAAAAATTTCGACAACAAACTACCTTCCATAATGACAAGGCTACCATCCATTGGAGTAACAAAAATATGAACAATAGACTACCTTCCATAATGACAAGGCTACAATCCATTGGAGTAATAGAAATCTCAACGACAGACTACCTTCCATAATGACAAGGCTACCATCTATTGGAGTAACAAAAATATCGACAACAAACTACCTTCCATAATTACAAGGCTACCATCCATTGGAGTATCAAAAATCTCGACAACAGACTACCTTCCAAAATGACATGGCTACCATCCATTGGAATAACCAAAATCTCGACAGTAGAGTACCTTCCATAATGACAGGGCTATCATCCATTGAAGTAACAAAAATCTGAACAATAGACTACCTTTCATAATGACAAGGCTAAAATCCATTGGAGTAACAGAAATATCAACGACAAACTACATTTCATAATGACAAGGCTACCATCCATTGGTGTAACAAAAATCTCGACAACAGACTACCTTCCATAATGACAAGGCTATCATCAATTGGTGTAACAAAAATCTCGACAACAGACTACCTTCCATAATTACAAGGCTACCATCCATTGGGGTAACAAAAATCTCGACAATAGACTACCTTCCATAATGAAAAGGCTATCATCCATTGGAGTAACAAAGATATCGACAACAAACTACCTTTAATAATGACAAATGCTACCATCCATTGGAGTAACAAAAATATGAACAATAGACTACCTTCCATAATGGCAAGGCTACAATCCATTGGAGTAATAGAAATCTGAACAACAAACTACCTTCCATAATGACAAGGCTACAATCCATTGGAGTAACAGAAATCTCAACGACAAACTACATTTCATAATGACAAGGCTACCATCCATTGGTGTAACAAAAATTTCGACAACAGACTACCTTCCATAATGACAATGCTATCATCCATTGGCGTAACAAAGATATCTACAATAGACTACCTTTAATAATGACAAGGCTACCATCCATTGGAGTAACAAAAATCTCCACAAAATACTACCTTCCATAATAACAAGGTTACCATCCATTGGTATAACAAAGATATCGACAACTGACTTTCTTCCATAATAACAAGGCTACCATCCATTGGAGTAACAAAAATCTGAACAACAAACTACCTTCCATAAAGGCAACGCTACCATTCATTGGAGTACCAAAAATATCGACAACAGACTACCTTCCATAATGACAATGCTACATCCATTGGGGTAACAAAAATCTCGACAATAGACTACCTTCCATAATGACAAGGCTACCATCCATTGGAGTAACAAAAATCTCGACAAAAAACTTCCTTCCATAATGACAAGGCTACCATCCATTCGAATAACAAATATCTTGACAACGGACTACCTTCCATAGGGACAAGGCTACCATCCAATGGAATAAAAAATTCTCGACAACAGACTTTCTTCCATAATGACAAGGCTACCAACCATTGGAGTAACAAAAATCTGAACAACAGACTACCTTCCATAATGGAAAGTCTACAATCCATTGGAGTAACGGAAATCTCAACGACAGACTAACTTCCATAATGACAAGCCTACCATTCATTGGAGTAACAAAAATATCGACAACAGACTACCTTCCATAATGACAACGCTATATCTATTGGGGTAACAAAAATCTCGACAACAGACTACCTTCCATAATGACAAGGCTATCATCCATTGGAGTAACAAAAATCTCGACAAAAAACCACCTTCCTAAATGACAAGGTTACCATCCATTGGAATAATAAAAATGTCGACAAAAGACTACCTTCCATAATGATAAGGTTACCATCCATTGGAATAACAAATATTTCGACAACGGACTACCTTCCATAGTGACAAGGCTACCATCCAATGGAATAAAAAATTCTCGACAACAAACTTTCTTCCATAATGACAAGGCTACCATCCATTGGAGTAACAAAAATCTGAATAACAGACTACCTTCAATAATGGAAAGGCTACAATCCCTCGGAGTAACATAAATCTCAACGACAGACTACCTTCCATAATGACAAGGGTACCATTCATTGGAGTAACAAAAATATCGACAAAACACTACCTTCCATAATGATAAGGTTCCCATCCATTGGAATAACAAATATCTCGACAACAGACTACCTTCCATAGTGACAAGGCTACCATCCATTGGAGTAACAAAAATCTCGGCAACAGACTACCTTCCATAATGACAAGGCTACAATCCATTGGAGTAACAAAAATCTGAACAACAGACTACCTTCCATCATGACAAGGCTTCAATCCATTGGAGTAATATAAATCTCAACGACAGACTACCTTCCATAATGACAAGGATATTATCCATTGGCGTAACAAAAATCTCGACAACGTACTGCATTCCATAATTACAAGGCTACCACCCATTGGAATATCAAAAATCTCAAGAACAGACTACCTTCCATAATGACAAGGCTATCATCCATTGGAGTAACAAAAATCTGAACAACAGACTACCTTCCATAATGACAAGGCTACCATCCATTGAAGTAACAAAAATCCCAAAGACCGACTACCTTCTATAATGACAAGGCTACCATCCATTGGAATAACAAAAATCTAGACAATAGACTACCTTCCATAATGACAAGGCTACCATCCATTGGAGTAACAAAAATATGAACAATAGACTACCTTCAATAATGACAAGGCTACCATCCATTGAAGTAACTGAAATCTCAACGACCGACTACCTTCCATAATGATGAGTATACCATCCATTGGAGTAACAAA
The DNA here is from genome assembly GCA_948472305.1 of Vicia faba. Taxonomy (NCBI): domain Eukaryota; kingdom Viridiplantae; phylum Streptophyta; class Magnoliopsida; order Fabales; family Fabaceae; genus Vicia; species Vicia faba. The sequence continues at coordinate 765,709,210 of OX451738.1, forward strand.
AATATGAACAACAGACTACCTTGCATAATGAAAAGGCTATCAAATTGGAGTAACAGAGATATCGACAAAAGACTACCTTCAATAATGACAAGTCTACCATCCATTGGAGTAACAAAAATATCAACAAAAAACTACCTTCCATAATGAGAAGGTTATCATCCATTGGAATAAAAAAATATTGACAACAAACTACCTTCCATAATGACAAGGCTATAATCCATTGGAGTAACAAAAATCCGAACGACAAACTACATTCCATAATGACAAGGCTACCATCCATTGGTGTAACAAAAATCTCGAAAATAGACTACCTTCCATAATGACAAGGCTATCATCCATTGGAGTAACAAAAATCCTAACAACAGAATACCTTCCATAATGACAAGGCTACCATTCATTAAAGTAACAGAAATGTCAAAGACAACTACCTTCCATAATGACAAGGCTACCATCCATTGGAATAACAAAAATCTCGACAACATACTACCTTCCATAATGACAAGGCTATCATCCATTGGAATAACAAAAATCTAGACAATAGACTACCTTCTATAATGACAAGGCTACCATCCATTGGAGTAACAAAAATCTGAACAACATACTACCTCCCATAATGACAAGGCTACCATCCATTGGAGTAACAAAAATCTCAACGACCGACTACCTTCCATAATGACAAGGCTACCATCCATTGGAATAATAAAAATCTCGACAATAGACTACCTTTTATAATGATATGGCTACCATCCATTAGAGTAACAAAAATATGAATACCTAACTACCTTGCATAATGACAAGGCAATCATCCATTGGAGTAACAGAGATATCGACAACATACTACCTTCAGTAGTGAAAAGTCTACCATCCATTTGAGTAACAAAAATCTCGACAAAAGACTACCTTCCATAATGACAAGGTTACCATCCATTGGAATAACAAAAATATCGACAACAAACTACCTTCCATAACGACAAGGCTACCATCCAATGGAATAAAAAAATTGTCGACAACAGACTACCTTCCATAATGACAAGGCTACCTTCCATTGGAGTAACACAAATTTGAACAACAGACTACCTTCCATAATGACAAGGCTACAATCCATTGGAGTAACTGAAATCTCAACGACAAACTACATTCCATAATGACAAGGCTACCATCAATTGGTGTAACAAAAATCTCGACAACAGACTACCTTCCCTAATTACAAGGATACCATCCATTGGGGTAACAAAAATCTCGAAAACATACTACCTTCCATAATGATAAGGCTACCATCCATTGAGGTAACAAATATCTCGACAACGGACTACCTTCCGTAATGACAAGGCTATCATCCATTGGAATAACAAAAATCTAGACAATAGACTACCTTCAATAATGACAAGGCTACCATCCATTGAAGTAAAAAAAATCTCGACAATAGACTACCTTCCATAATGGCAAGGCTACCATCCATTGGAGTAACAAAAATCTCGACAACAAACTACCTTCGATAATGACAAGGCTACCATCCATTAGAGTATGAAAAATCTCGACAACAGAATACCTTCCATAATGACAAGGCTACCATCCATTAAACTAACAAAAATCTCGACAAAAGACTACATTCCATAATGAGAAGGCCACAATCCGTTGGAGTAATGAAAATATCAACAACAGACTACCTTCCATAATGATAAGGCTACCATGCATTGGAGTAATGAAAATATCAATAAGAGACTACCTTCCATAATGACAAGGCTACCATCCATTCCAGTAACAAAAATCTCGCCAACGGACTACCTTCCATAATCACAAGGCTACCAGCCATTGGAGTGACAAAAATCCCGACAATAGACTACCTTACATAATGACAAGGCTACCATCCATTAGAGTAACAAAAATCTCGACAACAAACTACCTTCCATATTGACAAGGCTACGATCAATTAGAGTAACAAAATTCTCGACAATAGACTACCTTCCATAATGACAAGGCTACCATTCATTGGAGTAATGAAAATATCAACAAGTGACTACCTTCCATAAGGACAAGGCTACCATCCATTGGAGTAACAAAAATCTCGAAAACAGACTACCTTCCATAATGACAAGGCTAAAATCCAATGGAGTAACAAAAATCTCGACAACAGACTACATTCCCTAATGACAAGGCTACCATCTATTGGAATAACAAAAATCTCGAGAACAAAATGCCTTCCATAATGACAAGGCTACCATCCAATGGAATAACAAAAATCTCGACAACATACTACGTTCTATAATGACAAGGATACCATCAATTGTAGTAACCAAAATCTGGACAACAGACTACCTTCCATAACGACAAGGATATTGTCCATTGTATTAACAAAAATCTCGACAACAGACTACCTTCCATAATGACAATGCTACCATCCATTGGAGTAACAAAAATATCGACAACAGACTACCTTCCATAATGACGAGGCTAGCATCCATTGTAGTCACAAAAATCTCAACAACAGACTACCTTCCATAATGACAAGGCTACCATCCATTGGAGTAACATAAATCTCGATAACAGACTACCTTCCATAATGACAAGGCTACCATCTATTGGAATAACAAAAATCTCAACAACAGACTACCTTCCATAATGATAAGGCTACCATCCAATGGAATAACAAAAATCTCAACAACAGACTACCTTCCATAAGGACAATGCTAACATCCATTGGAGTAACAAAAATCTCGTAAACAGACTACCTTCCATAAGGACAAGGCTACGATCCCTTAGAGTGACAAAAATCTTGACAATAGAATAACTTCCATAATGACAAGGCAAAAATTCATTGGAGTAACAAAAATCTCGACAACAGACTACATTCTATAATGACAAGGCTACCATCTATTGGAATAATAAAAATATCGAGAACAGAATGCCTTCCATAATGACGAGGCTACCATGCAATGGAATAACAAAAATCTCGAAAACAGACTACCTTCCATAATGAGAAGGCTACCGTCCATTGTAGTAACAAAAATATCGACAACAGACTACCTTCCATAATGGCAATGCTACCATCCATTGGAGTAACAAAAGTCTCGACAACAGACTACATTCCATAATGACAAGGCTACCATCCATTGGAGTAACAAAAATATTGACAATAGACTACCTTCCATAATGAAAAGCCTAACATCCATTGGAGTAACAAAAATATCGACAACAGAATACCTTCCATAATGACTAGGCTACCATCCATTGGAGTAACAAAGATATCGACAATAGACTACCTTCCATAATGACAAGGCTACTGGCCATTGTAGTGACAAAAATATCGACAACAGACTACCTTCTATAATGACAAGGCTATCATCCATTGGAGTAACAAAAATCTCGATAACAGACTACATTCCCTATTGACAGGGCTACCATCTATTGGAATAACAAAAATCTCGAGAACAGAATGCCTTCGATAATGACAAGGCTACCATCCAATGGAATAACAAAATTCTCGACAACATACTACATTCCATAATGACAAGGCTACCATCAATTGTAGTAACCAAAATTTGGACAACAAACTACCTTCCATAATGACAAGGCTACTGTCCATTGTATTAACAAAAATCTCGACAACAGACTACCTTCTATAATGACAATGCTACCATCCATTGGAGTAACAAAAATATCGACAATAGACTACCTTCCATAATCACAAGGCTACCATCCATTGGAGTAACAAAAATATCAACAACAAACTACCTTCCATAATGACAAGGCTACCATCCATTGGAGTAACATAAATCTCGACAACAGACTACCTTCCATAATGACAAGGCTACCATCTATTGGAATAACATAAATCTCGACAACAGACTACCTTCCATAATGACAAGACTACCATCCATTAGAGTAACAAAGATATCTACAACAGATTACCTTCCATAATGAAAAACCTTACATCCATTGGAGTAACAAAAATCTCGACAACAGAATACCTTCCATAATGACTAGGCTACCATCCATTGGAGTAACAAAAATATCAACAACAAACTACCTTCCATAATGAAAAGCCTACGATCCATTAGAGTGACAAAAATCTTGACAATAGACTACCTTCCAAAATGACTAGCCTACCATCCATTGGAGTAACAAAAATATCGACAACAAAATACCTTCCATAATGACTAGGCTACCATCCATTGGAGTAACAAAAATATCGACAACAAACTACCTTCCATAATGGCAAGGCTACCTTCCATCGGAGTAACAAAAATCTCGACAATAAACTACCTTCGATAATGACAAGACTACCATCCATTAGAGTAACAAAAATCTCGACAATAGATTACCTTCCATAATGACATGGCTACGATCCATTAGAGTAACAAAAATCTCGTCAACAGACTACCTTACATAATGACAAGGCTACCATCCATTGGAGTAATGAAAATATCAAAAAGAGACTACCTTCCATAATGACAAGGCTACCATCCATTGGTGTAATGAAAATATCAACAAGAGACTACCTTCCATAATGATAAGGCTACCATCCACTGGAGTAACAAAAATATCGCCAACAGTCTACCTTCCATAATGACACGGCTACCATCCATTGGAGTGACAAAAACCTCGACAACAGACTACCTTCCATAATGACAAGGCTACCATCCAACTAAGTAACGAAAATCTCGACAACAGACTACCTTCCATAATGACAAGTATACCATCCATTGGAGGTACAAAAATTGCGGAAACAGACTACCTTCCATAATGACAAGGCTACCATCCATTGGAGTAACGAAAATCTCTACAACAAACTACTTTCCATAATGAAAAGGCTACCTTAAATTGTAGTAACAAAAATCTCGACAACAGTATACCTTCCATAATGACAAGGCTACCATCCATTGGAGTGACAAAAATCTCCATAATAGACTACCTTCCATAATGACAAGGCTACCATCCATTGGAGTAACAAAATCTGGACAACAAACTAAGTTCCATAATGACAAGTCTACCATCCATTAGAGTAACAAAAATCTCGACAACAGACTACCTTCCATAATGACAAGGCTACAATCAATTGGAGTAATGAAAATATCAACAAGAGACTACCTTCCATAATGACAAGGCTACCATCCATTGGAGTAACAAAAATCTCGCCAACAGACTACACTTCCATAATGACAAGGCTACCATCCATTGGAGTGACAAAAATCTCGACAACAAACTACCTTCCATAATGAAAAGCCTACCATCCATTGGAGTAAGAAAAATCTCGACAACAGAATACCTTCCATAATGACTAGGCTATCATCCATTGGAGTAACAAAGATATTGACAACAAACTACCTTCTATAATGACAATGCTATAACCCATTGGAGTAAAAAAAATCTCGACAACAGACAACCTTCCATAATGACAAGGCTACCATCCATTGTAGTAACAAAAATCTCAACAACAGACTACTTTCCATAATGACAAGGCTACCATCCATTCGAGTAACATAAATCTCGACAACAGACTACCTTCTATAATTACAAGGCTACCATCTATTGGAATAACAAAAATATCGAGAACAAACATACTTCCATAATGACAATGCTACCATCCAATGTTATAACAAAAATCTCGACAACAGACTACCTTCAAAAATGACAAGGCTACCATCCATTAGAGTGACAAAAATCTCGACAACAGACTACCTTCCATAATGACAAGGCTACCGTCCATTGTAGTAACAAAAATATCGACAACAGACTACCTTCCATAATGAGAATGCTACTATTCATTGGAGTAACAAAAATCTCCACAACAAACTACCTTCGATAATGACAAGGCTACCATCCATTGGAGTAACAAAAATCTCAACAAAAGACTACCTTCCATAATGACAAGGATACGATCCATTAGAGTAACAAAAATCTCGACAACAGACTACCTTCCATAATGACAAGGCTACCATCCATTGGAGTAATGAAAATATCAACAAGAGACTACCTTCCATAATGACAAGCCTACCATGCATTGGAGTAATGAAAATATCAATAAGAGACTACCTTCCCTAATGACAAGGCTACAATCCATTGGAGTAACAAAAATCTCGCCAACAGTCTACCTTCCATAATGAAAAGGCTACCATCCGTTGGAGTGACAAAAATCTCGAGAACAGAATGCCTTCAATAATGACAAGGCTACGATCCATTGGAGTAACAAAAATCTCGACAAAAGTCTACCTTCCATAATGACAAGGCTACTATCCATTGGAGTAACAAAAATCTCCAAAATAGACTATCTTCCATAATGACAAGGCTACCATCCATTGGAGTGACAAAAATCTCAACAATAGACTACCTTCCATAATGACAACGCTACAATCCATTGGAGTAAAAAAATATCAACAACAGACTACCTTCTATAATGACAAGGCTACCATACATTATAATAACAAAAATCTGGACAACAAATTACCTTCCATAATGACAAGGCTACCTTACATTGTAGTAACAAAAATCTCGACAACAGTCTACCTTCCATAATGACAAGGCTAACATCCATTGGAGTAACAAAAATCTCGACAATAGACTTCCTTCCATAATGGCAAGGCTACCATCCCTTGGAGTAACAAAAATCTCGACAACAAACTACCTTCGATAATGACAAAGCTACCATCAATTAGAGTATGAAAAATCTCGACAACAGAATACCTTCCCTAATGACAAGGCTACGATCCATTAGACTAACAAAAATCTCGACAAAAGACTACCTTCCATAATGACAAGTCCACAATCCGTTGGAGTAATGAAAATAACAACAAGAGACTACCTTCCATAATGATAAGGCTACCATGCATTGGAGTAATGAAAATATCAACAAGAGACAACCTTCCATAATGACAAGGCTACCATCCATTCCAGTAACAAAAATCACACCAACAGACTACCTTCCAAAATCACAAGGCTACCAGCCATTGGAGTGACAAAAATCTCGACAATAGACTACCTTACATAATGACAAGGCTACCATCCATTAGAGTAACAAAAATCTAGACAACAAACTACCTTCCATATTGACAAGGCTACGATCCATTAGAGTAACAAAAATCTCGACAAGTGACTACCTTCCATAATGACAAGGCTACCAACCATTGGAGTAACAAAAATCTCGCCAACAATCTACCTTACATAATGACAAGGCTACCATCCATTGGAGTGACAAAAATCTCGACAACATACTACCTTCCATAATGACAAGGCTACCATCCATTGGAGTAACGAAAATCTGGACAACAGACTACCTTCCATAATGAAAGGCTACCATCCATTGGAGTAACAAAAATCGCCAAAATAGACTATATCCATAATGACAAGGCTACCATCTATTAGACTAACAAAAATCTCGATAAAAGACTACCTTCCATAATGACAAGGCCACAATCCATTGGAGTAATGAAAATATCAACAAGAGACTACCTTCCATAATGACAAGGCTACCATGCATTGGAGTAATGAAAATATCAACAAGAGACTACCTTCCATAATCACAAGGATACCAGCCATTGTAGTGACAAAAATCTCGACAATAGACTACCTTACATAATGACAAGGCTACCATCCATTGGAGTAACAAAATCTCGACAACAAACTACCTTCCATAATGACAAGGCTACCATCCATTGGAGTAACAAAAATCTCGACAACAAACTACCTTCTATAATGACAAGGATACCATCCATTAGAGTGAAAAAAATATCTACAATAGCCTACCATCCATTGGAGTAACAAAAATCTCGACAATAGACTACCTTCCATAATGACAAGGCTACCATCCATTGGAGTAACGAAAATCTCGATAACAAACTACCTACCACAATGACAAGACTACCATACATTGTAGTAACAAAAATCTCGACAACAGTGTACCTTCCATAATGACACTGATACCATCCATTGGGGGAACAAAAATCTTGACAATAGACTACCTTCCATAATGACAAGGCTACTATCCATTGGAGTAACAAAAATCTCGACAACAAACTACATTCCATAATGGTAAGGCTACCATGCATTGGAATAACAAATATATCGACAACAAACTGTGTTCCATAATGACAAGGCTATAATCCATTGGAGTAACAAAAATATTGACAACAGAATACCTTCCATAATGAAAAGGCTACCATCCATTGGAGTAACAAAAATCTCAAAAACAGACTACCTTCCATAATGACAAGGATACGATCCATTAGAGTAACAAAAATCTCGACAACAGACTACCTTCCATAATGACAAGGCTACCATCCATTGGAGTAATGAAAATATCAACAAGAGACTACCTTCCATAATGACAAGCCTACCATGCATTGGAGTAATGAAAATATCAATAAGAGACTACCTTCCCATATGACAAGGCTACAATCCATTGGAGTAACAAAAATCTCGCCAACAGTCTACCTTCCATAATGAAAAGGCTACCATCCATTGGAGTGACAAAAATCTCGAGAACAGAATGCCTTCCATAATGACAAGGCTACGATCCATTGGAGTAACAAAAATCTCGACAAAAGTCTACCTTCCATAATGACAAGGCTACTCTCCATTGTATTAACAAAAATCTCGACAACAAACTACCTTCGATAATGACAAGGCTACCATCCATTAGAGTAAAAAAAATCTCGACAACAGACTACCTTCCATATTGTCAAGTCTACGATCCATTAGAGTAACAAAAATCTCGACAATAGACTACCTTCCATAATGACAAGGCTACCATCCATTGGAGTAATGAAAATATCAACAAGAGACTACCTTCCATAATGACAAGGCTACCATCCATTGGAGTAACAAAAATCTCGCCAACAATCTACCTTCCATAATGACACGGCTACCATCCATTGGAGTGACAAAAATATCGACAACATACTACCTTCCATAATGACAAGGATACCATCCATTGGAGTAACGAAAATCTGGACAACAGACTACCTTCCATAACGACAAGGCTACCATCCATTGGAGTAACAAAAATCTCCAAAATAGACTATCTTCCATAATGACAAGGCTACCATCCATTGGAGTGACAAAAATCTCAACAATAGACTACCTTCCATAATGACAACGCTACAATCCATTGGAGTAAAAAAATATCGACAACAGACTACCTTCTATAATGACAAGGCTACCGTACATTATAATAACAAAAATCTGGACAACAAATTACCTTCCATAATGACAAGGCTACCTTACATTGTAGTAACAAAAATCTCGACAACAGTCTACCTTCCATAATGAAAAGGCTACCATCCATTGGAGTGACAAAAATCTCGAGAACAGAATGCCTTCCATAATGACAAGGCTACGATCCATTGGAGTAACAAAAATCTCGACAAAAGTCTACCTTCCATAACGACAAGGCTACCATCCATTGGAGTAACAAAAATCTCCAAAATAGACTATCTTCCATAATGACAAGGCTACCATCCATTGGAGTGACAAAAATCTCAGCAATAGACTACCTTCCATAATGACAACGCTACAATCCATTGGAGTAAAAAAATATCGACAACAGACTACCTTCTATAATGACAAGGCTACCGTACATTATAATAACAAAAATCTGGACAACAAATTACCTTCCATAATGACAAGGCTACCTTACATTGTAGTAACAAAAATCTCGACAACAGTCTACCTTCCATAATGACAAGGCTAACATCCATTGGAGTAACAAAAATCTCGACAATAGACTACCTTCCATAATTGCAAGGCTACCATCCCTTGGAGTAACAAAAATCTCGACAACAAACTACCTTCGATAATGACAAAGCTACCATCAATTAGAGTATGAAAAATCTCGACAACAGAATACCTTCCCTAATGACAAGGCTACGATCCATTAGACTAACAAAAATCTCGACAAAAGACTACCTTCCATAATGACAAGGCCACAATCCGTTGGAGTAATGAAAATATCAACAAGAGACTACCTTCCATAATGATAAGGCTACCATGCATTGGAGTAATGAAAATATCAACAAGAGACAACCTTCCATAATGACAAGGCTACCATCCATTCCAGTAACAAAAATCTCACCAACAGACTACCTTCCAAAATCACAAGGCTACCAGCCATTGGAGTGACAAAAATCTCGACAATAGACTACCTTACATAATGACAAGGCTACCATCCATTAGAGTAACAAAAATCTAGACAACAAACTACCTTCCATATTGACAAGGCTACGATCCATTAGAGTAACAAAAATCTCGACAAGTGACTACCTTCCATAATGACAAGGCTACCAACCATTGGAGTAACAAAAATCTCGCCAACAATCTACCTTACATAATGACACGGCTACCATCCATTGGAGTGACAAAAATCTCGACAACATACT